>OY757023.1:23695480-24895480 GCA_963580285.1 Lucinisca nassula
TCGAACACCGATGGCTCGTTCACCATGGATGTGTCGAACCTATTCTTGAGCCCCTAGCGAAATCCTCTACATAAGACATAGTGGGGGATAATTAAGGAGAATTTAGTCTTTTATCCTGCAAATGTATGCTGTGTGTACTCATTAGAATCGCCTCGATGAGGCGATTCTAATGAGTACACACAGCATACATTTTCATTAGAGAACTACGAAAATATATCTAAAAGTATCTCGTTATGCCTCCTGACAGTAACCTCAGTGGCTCGAACTATCCCAGTCTCGAACAGATTTTCGAGGTCCCAAAGGTGTTCGAGCCATTGAAGTTCGACTGTATTTATCTTCGCCGTCTCCCGAAGATGGCAATATTGCTATTCAATACAAAGAGCGTGGTCAGTAAATGAGTGGCAATTCACGAGATGCCGAAAATTCACGAGAAGTTTATGAAAGCCGACATATTAGGTGATAACATTGACTAATTTATTTCTTGCATTTAAGGTCGGTCTCAGGTCAAATTGTTCGAACTAAACACCTTTCTTATCTTAGAGACCAAGTGTAGTATAAGTTTCAAAAAAGTAAGACCACAAAGATTAAAGGACGGGCCTCCGTGGCCTAGTGGTTAAGAGCGCTGACTCTTGGTCATTAGGTCTCTCACCGCTGTGGTTCAAGCCTCGCTCGGGTCACATGTGAGACGCCAAGTTCTGCAACGGAAGGTCAGGTGGTTTTTCTCCGGGTACTCCGGTTTTCGCCAACCTCTGATTAACGATCGGCTTGATATGGGTGAAATATTCTTGAAAGGGCCGTAAAACCAAAACCAAAAAAAAAAAAAATAAAAACCAAAGATTAAAGTTATTAAGCCATCACATGAACAAGTCCGTGTAATGAAGACCCCACCCCCTTAAAACCCACTTTATATAGAGAAAACTGGGGTTTACGGGGGATATACATTATTTTTCTTATTTCTGCTCCAAGACATAGGTCGTGGGTAAGTTCTAACGAGCACCCCCAACCTATGTGTTGAACAATTAAGGATTTTCATCAGAAAAGTAGCCTTTTGGAGATGTGAAAAATGCACTATGTTACATGGGTGAGTTTTCTTAATGAAAATGCATTCTAAAATTCGAAAACCTATCATCTAAGAGTTATGCACCCTTGATCACAGTTCTTCTATTACACCTTCCTTAACTTAGAGACCAAGTGTAGTACAAGTAAAAAATTGCTCCATGTTGGAGCAAAGGAGAAAGCGCTGCGGAAAGCAACTTTTGTAACCTTTAATTGTTTTAAAAGGTTTCATAATTTTGCATGTCTTCAAAGGGTTGGACCTCATACACGAGAATAATTAGCCTTTTCCTTACTTATTCATTATAGGAAAGGTTTTCTAAGGCCATTCCCAATTGACGGCAGTGCAAATCATACTTCGCGAGCAGGTCATAAAGAGCATTGTGCCGAATCCTTTGTAATTTCGAATGGCTTCAGAATTATCTCTGTGATATCTATCTACCACCAGTCAATGGCACATAACCCGATTATTCGTTATTATCCCCTCGCAACAAAATTGCGGTGCGTTCTAGTGTGGTTGTGTCCGTGTTTCTGGATCCTTGCGAACATGATTGAAGATAAAGCAATCATCGGAGAAGCATCAAACCTTCCACAAATGTTTCTCATGGAGAGAGGATAAATCCTATTGATTTGCAAGGACAAGGGCAAAATGTCAAGGTCACAATGGACTTAACATTAAAAACACATTGTGAACAGGACAGAAGACAAAGCTACCATCATAGAATCATCAAACCTTCCATGTTAAATGTTTTCCATGGAGAGAAGATGAGCCCTATTGATTTTCAAGGTCAAGGGTTAAATGTCAAGATCACAATGGACTTGACATTAAAAACCTTGTGAACAGGATAGAAGACAAAGCGATCATCAAAGAGGCATCAAAGTAGAAGTAAAACAAAGATCAGGAATTGATACAATTAACTTACTCCATCCATAAAAGACACCAAAGGGAAAGAAATACAAACATTAAGCGACCAGACCATAATGGAAACCTAAACAAAGGAAGGCCATATGGACAGTTACTTTCCCACAAAATGGCCATATGGCCATCCAAAATTAAAAGACACAAGTGATACACACAGTAAGTAACAAACAACAACAAAAATAAATCGCCACAGAAGAGCCGCCTTGGAACGGTCAGTGGAAGATTTCCACTGGGGGGCTTAAATCGATTTTACGTGGCCACAATCCTCGCCCTTACTTCCGTCGCGATTTATACAAACAATTTGTTCAGTCCGCATGAAGGCCTCCTAACTCATCAGTGCAACATCTCCGTGAACACAGAAATCAAAGAACCACAGAGGTGAGACAACGGTGAGGACTCGACAGCAAGAAACCACTGAAATGCTGGAGCAAAAGAAAACCAACAGTTAGACTCCGATGAGCCCGACCAGAGACAGAGCATCAGGCACCAACCAACATTATCTCTTTAATTTTCAATAAGCCTTTACGTTGGAGCCGTCATAGAATCTGAGGCCTTACCCACCGGCGTGCAATTAAAGAGGGAAGCAAAGTTGCCAACCGTGATTGGGTTAACTACCATGCATGCAGTCTGTCGTATAATATCCATGTTGTACCCAATCTTTTTATATCGAAGAATGATTTTACGAAATTGGGTGCTGAAGTCATTGCGGTTATATATTTTTCTGAATTTATATACTAAGTCACCATAAAATTCGGGTTCCGATAGACCTTGTTGCAGAAGAGATTTAAGTCCAATATTGAATTTTGAAATTAAATCAGAATGGCGTCTATAAAATTTTGAAAAGGCTTTGCGTAGTTTATGGTACCGATAACCCTGATTAAGGAGTTTAGCCGTTAATAATTTATTACGAGTGTTGAAGTCAGTTACATGACTACACACTCTAGCAAATCGAATTAATTGCGAAATATATATCCTACCATGAATGTTCCCCATGGAGAGAGGATGGACCCTGTTGATTTTCAAGGTCAAGGGTCGAATGTCGATGTCACAATGGGCTTGACATTAAAACATTGTGAACAGGATAGAAGATCAAGATATTATCGTAGAAGCATCAAGCCTTCCACAAATGTTGCCCATGGAGAGAGTATGATCACTATTGATTTTCAAGGTCAATGGTCAAATGAAAAGGTCACAATGGACTTGACATTTAAAACATTGTGACCATGATAGAGGACAAAATTATTATCATGGAAGCATCGAACCTTCCCCAAATGTTCCTCACGGAGAGAGGA
The DNA here is from genome assembly GCA_963580285.1 of Lucinisca nassula. Lineage (NCBI taxonomy): Eukaryota > Metazoa > Mollusca > Bivalvia > Lucinida > Lucinidae > Lucinisca > Lucinisca nassula. The sequence continues at coordinate 23,698,748 of OY757023.1, forward strand.
AGAACACTATTCATTTCAAGGTCAAAGGTCAAGGTCACAATTGACTTGACATTAAAAATCTTGTGAACAGGATAGAAGACAAAGCTATCATCATAGAAACATCTAATAGTCCGGAAATATTCTCCATGGAAAGAGGATGAAACCTATTGATTTAAAAGGCCAAGGGTCCAAGGTCAAGATCACAATCGACCTGAAATTAAAAAAACTTTGTGAACAGGATAGAAGACAACGCAATCATCTCAAAAGCATTAAACCTTCCACAAATGTTCCCCATGAAGAGAGGGTGAACCCTTTTGATTTTCAAGGCCGAGCGTCAAGGGTCAGTGTCACAACAGACTTGACATTAAAACATTGTGAACAGGATAGAAGACAACGCTATCATTATAGAAGCATCAAACCTCCCACAAATGTTCCCCATGGAGAGAGAATGAACCCTACAGATTTTCAAGGTCAAAGGTCAAGGCAAAATGGACGACAATAAAAACTTGTGAACAGGATAGAAGACAAAACAATCATCACAGAAGCATCAAATATTCCCCTTGGAGAGAGGATGATCCCTATTGATTTTCAAGGTCAAGGGTCAAATGTCTAGGTCACAATGGATTTGACATTAAGAACCTTGTGAACAGGATCGAAGACAAAAGCTATCATCATAGAAGCACCAAACCTTCCATAAATGTTTCCCATGTAAAGAGAATGAACCCAATTGATTTTCAAGGTCAATGGTCAAAGGTCAAGGTCACAATGGACTTGACATTAAAATCCTTGTAAACAGAGAAGAAGACAAAGCAGTCATCAGAGAAGCATAAAACCTTCCACAAATGTTCCTAATGGAGAGGATGAACCCTTTTGATTTCCAGGGTCAAAGGTCAAGGTGACAATGGACTTGTCATTAAAAACCTTGAGAACAGGATAGAAGACAAAGCAATCATCTTTGAATCGTGCAACCTTTCAAAAATGTTCCCCATGGAAATAGGATGAACCCTATTGATTTTCAAGGTCAATGGTAAAATGACAAGATCAATGGACTTGACATTAAAAACCATGTGAACAGGATGGTAGACAAATCTATAATCATAGAAGCATCAAAGGTAATCTTTTAATGCTTAATAGGTCTAACATATTCATATTGGATATAGATGTTGATGAGTTTTATACAGTTGCGAGGGGATGCATTGTTCCTTTTATTTTCATGTATATAATAATTTCTTGTTTCAAAAGCATCGTATCATAAGCAACTCTCGTATGCAAAATGAATGCATGAAATCCTTTCCCCTAAAGCACCGTGCGAAAAACACTGAAGTGTCCTATGCAGTCTGGGGCGAGTGACTCTATATTTGCCTCCCGAGAAGCTTTGATTCTTCTCCATTGGTAAATCAGAATTCGGAATTATTACTGAGGATACGTCAATCAGGACCTGTGAAGCTAGTCCCTGGCTCTCACCAAAGAGGCAAATTAAGCTTCTGTATCCTCAGCATCTTCTGCTGTGGAAATGATCGAATCGGATAGGGCAAACTACTCTCTAATGGTCCGATGGAAGAAAGATTCTTTGTAAATGTCAGTTCTTGCACCAGGTCTCTGAAATGTCAACGCAAGGTGATTTCTACAGCGCCTATAGCTGGGGGAGCAAGGTCATCTGCTGGAGTGCTGACAGAACCCTTTATACCTTTGTATAATATTATGAGCCTACTGTCTCTTCTCGTATTCTTGAGACTACCATCATAATTTTCCTTGTATTCCAGTCATACTCCCAGTTTCAAAGCAGTAATTGCTTGTTACAAATGTAGCAGCTCTGTTCTGAACTTTTTCAATTTCTTCACCAAGGATCACTCCCTTGGGGTTCCAGATACAACTGTCACATTCCAAGATTGGGCGAACAAGTCCCAATTATGCTCCCCCCCCCCCCCCCCCCCCCACACTTTACATCCTGAGGACACTGATGAAGATTTCTTAGGTGTAAGACGCCTCAATTTTATTGGCTCTCTTCCTAGCTATCCCAATAAAATTGCATTAACGGGCTAAAATGGCATGCCCCATTTTCGTGCCGAACATCCACAAGTCTATATATCATTCTGAAGCTTCAGTGAGTCATCTGTGTCTCTAATTTCCCGGTAGCAAACGCAGTGGTCTGCGAACAGTCATATTTCTGATTCAGTATCTGTGTAGATAGCATTAATAGATAGGGAGACTAACAGTGGACCAAGAACATTCCCTTGCAGGACCCCAGACAAAACTGGAGCCCACTCCGAAGACCGAAGATTCACCCGTTAACAACAACTCGTATTTCCTGCAGCAAAGAAAGAAATCTATCCATTTAAGACTCTTCCCCACAATACCGTAATCAGATATTTTGAGTTTCAGTAGTTCATGAGGTGTGTGTCAGAAGCCTTCTCAAAGTCCAGAATGAATGTGTCAACATGTCCCCGTTTGTCCAATATTTTTACCCAGTCATTCATAACCGTGCTCAACTGAGTTTCACAACTATGCCCTTTTTCTAAATGCATGTTGTCTACCTGACAAAAGTTTATGTTCATCCATGTAGGCCATGATATTTGAGAAGACTATATGTTCAAGCAATTTACATGGAGCACACGTCAGGGACACAAGGCGATAGTTACGAGCAAGAGCCCTGTCTCCTCTTGTAAAGAGTGGGCAAACGGATACATGTTCATTATGTAAACGAGGAATTGCAGTGGTTTGTACACAATTTCTCATGGGCAAGCAATCGGCCACTTCAGCAATTTCCTTGGGTTAATGTTGCCTGTTCAAACGAATTAACAGTATCAGGCTCGTGCATATAATGCATGGCAGCAAGCAGAGACGATTTAGTAGCAGCCTGAATTGATATTGGGATAATAAGGTCATCCAAAAAATCAGCCAGCGAAATGCAGCAGTCAGCATACTCGAGCTCCAATGGAAACGGAATCATTTGTCTGTGAAACAAGCCATCACCTCTCAATACAATTGTGCCTAAATTGCCCAACGATTTATAATTAACGGGGTGGCTTATGTACGTAAAAAATAAACCGAAGCAAATTTCGGTGCTACCAAAGCAACTATTGTACACGACTGAGAGCCATATACATGTATAAGTGCAGATGTATGCGGTATCGTTTTACTATTTGTGTGTTTGATTTGAGGTTTAACGTCCCCGTCAACACAGTATAGGTTATTTTGGAGACGTTGCTTCCAATTTTTGTGGGACTTTTTACACGACATTGAGATGAAATGGCATCTCAAGCCCTGTCGCCCAATGAAACCAAAAAGGTTTATAAGCATAGACGGACCGACTCGCACCGCTTTGCCGGGGCAGACTTAGATCCTCTAAGCGGTTTAGATCCTCTAATCGCGACGGAAGTAAGGGCGAGGATTGTGGCCACGTAAAATCGATTTAAGCCCCCCAGTGGAAATCTTCCACTGACTGTTCCAAGGCGGCTCTTCTGTGGCGATTTATTTATGTCGTTGTTTGTTACTTACTGTGTGTATCACTTGTGTCTTTTAATTTTGGATGGCCATATGGCCATTTTGTGGGAAAGTAACTGTCCATATGGCCTTCCTTTGTTTAGGTTTCCATTATGGTATGGTCGCTTAATGTTTGTATTTCTTTCCCTTTGGTGTCTTTTATGGATGGAGTAAGTTAATTGTATCAATTCCTGATCTTTGTTTTACTTCTACTTTAAAAGTACTCGTGTGCGGTCGGTTTCAGCTCTGCGTGGAAGTATCATGCAGCCCATCTATTTCATCAAGCCCCGATGGGCGGGGGCCAGTTTTACTATTTAATCCATATTTATAGATATTCGAATTATGGATATCCATAAATAAGTCGAATTATGAATATCGGTTATTCGATTTATGGGTATCCATTACGTGAACAAGTCCGTGAAATGAAGACGCACCTAAACCCCACTTTATACAGAGAAAACTGGGGTTTACGAGGGTATACATTATTTTTCTTATTTCTGCTCCAAGACATAGGTTGTAGGTACTCGATAGAACCGCCTCAATGAGGCGGTTCTAACGAGCACCAACAAACTATGTTTGCAGTATAAATAAGGAAAATATTACGGATTTTGATCAGAAAAGTAGCCATTTTGGAGTGATGGAAAATGCACAATGTCGCACGGGTGTGTTATCGTAATGATTGATTCAGATAGATCGATTGATATCCAAAATTCGGATTACGGATATCCATACTTCGATTTATGGATATTATTTATTCAGGTAGATTTATGGATATCAATAATTCGAAGTATGGATATCCATAATTCGAATAATGGATATCAATAAATCAAAATATGGATATCCATTATTCCGCTGTTGTATGGATATCCATAATTTGATTTATGGATATCCATAAATCAAATTATGGATATATATAAATCAGGCTGAATTAATTCAGATTGATTTATGGATATCCATAATTCGGATTATGGATATCCATACTTCCATTTATGGATATTATTAATTCAGATAGATTTATGGATATCGAATATTTCGAATAATGGATATCAATAAATCAAAGCATGGATATCAATTATTCCGCTGTTTTATGGATATCCATATTTCGAATTAAGAATAACCACAATTCACTGCAAAAGCCTTTGTTTTCAGTCATTATTTATTGTATTTATTTGAAAGAGGAATTAGTGACTAATGGACTGAATTATGGATATCCATAATTCGACTCGGTGATATCCATAATTCGAATTATTGATATCCATAATTAGATTTATGGGCATTCATAATTCGAATTAATGATATCCATAAATCAGCCGCATAACAGATATCAAATTATATATATCCATAATCGAATAATGGATATCTATAAGCCAATCGACCGAAAGTTACTAAGCACAGTGCTTTCATCGTTGGCGCACACCTTTTCAAATATCTTGGAAATGTTACCATAAAAAAAAACTGAAAATTTTCAGGTAGAAATAAATTTGATATTTATCATATTTCTGTTCAAAACATAGATTGTGGGTACTCGTTAGGCGTTTCTTTTGGGCATCTACAATCTATTTTTAATCAGAAATAACGGACATTTACAATCTATTTTTAATCAGAAATTAGAAAACATAATGTGTACCACCGTTTAAAGTGGGGTCAGTGGGGTCAAAATTATAGAGACGTGTTTTTTTAAGAAATGAAGGTAGCGGTAAAAAATAATAAAAAACGCGTTATTTGTACCGCTGTGAGTTCAGAGTGTTGCGAACATGGTTAGATAGATATCTGTAGAATCTGGACTGGAATCATGTGCTGGATTTTGCAAACAGTGTAGACCCGTATCAGAACTCGGTGTCTGATCAGGGTCTACACTATTTGCTTAAGGTATAATTATTCAAAGGTTAAATGAAACAGTTCAAGTTCCCCTTCAGGGCCATTTTTCCTATCTACACTCAGAGATACTCGACCTATCAGTGCTGCCAGTGCTTTGATTTATTTACTATTTAACCCTTTCACCTCTGAGTTTCCATAGTGGACTCTACCATCACTGACTTTGGGTACGTCCATTCTACTAAATATAGTATCTAGCTTAAAAGCGTCTTCAGGATGGCAACTAATATATCTGAATAAGGTGGATCATTCTGAGCCATCTCATTAGGATCTGCATTGTTTGCATAAGTATGTGTGCTTTGGCTTCAGGGTTGAAAGGGTTAACCTTTGCTGTAGCAACAGGCTTAATTATTACGCAGTTAACAATCATTTGAATCGAAAGGGATAACTTTAAACCTTAGATTGTGCCATTCTGTGTACAAACCCTGTCATCTATTACAAACACACATAGACATACCGTCATCTGTTTCAAACACTGAATTTTAATTTTGGGACAATTCAACAATGAAATATCAGGAGTATATTCAGGACTGTACTGATTGAAAATAAAACGACTGTCAAAAACGAATACCCTTTCGATGCTTAGAACGAAGAACATAGTTCGTTATTAAAAATCCAGAATGTATCAAAAATAGAATGCGAATGGCAAAAATTCAGATTGTAAATGTATAACTGAATGAAGTCGCAGATTAAAATTGTTAAAAAAGTGTTTTAATTTTATTTATAACGCGAACTTCTGTAACGGATAATTCGCTTACATCAATGAAAAGTCCAGTTTCATGAATACATAATCCGTGTCTCAAACTCATTACAAATGGCGCTGCGTTGGTACGCAGCGCAATAAGAAGTTTCACCAAAGTTGGACCCATAAAAGTTATTAAGCAAAATGCATTTTAATTTTGCAGTCACATAGTCATGGAGTCATGGAACGACAGAATCAAGGAATCACAGAATGATGGAAGGACATGGCAAAACCAGTATAGCCCACTTTTTCAAAGCGGGGCTATAATATCAACTCTTTTTTTACCAAATGGAATCCTCCTCCTTATATATAGCAGGAGTCCATATCAAATTTTAGGGGTGTCAGGTTGTTTTTGTTTGATTTGAGGTTTAGCGTCCCCGTCAACACTGTAAAGGTCATTTTGGAGACGTTGTTTCCAGTTTTGTGGGACTTTTACCCGACAATGAGATGAAATGACATCTCAAGCCCTGTCGCCCAATGGAACCAATAGGGTTTATTAGCATGGACGGTCCGCCTCGCACCGCTGTTCCTGGACAGGCTTAGATCCTCTAAGCGGTTTACCAGTACTAGTGTGCGGGCCGAATTCAGCTCTGCGAGGAAGCATCGTGCAGCCTATATATTTCTTCAAGCCCCTATGGGCGGGGGCCCGGTGTCAGGTTTTTTTTTTCTTCATAATTTATTTGTAAAATGGCTGAACTTTTAACAAACAGTGGAGGTCCTTATCAGATGCTGCATTCTGCGGCATCTGATCTGGGTCTGCACTGTTTGCCAGGGTACCGGTTTTGGGGTTTCTGGTACTAAATGGGTTAATGGTTAACAACTTTATGTATAAGACTGCCCAGGAAAAGTGAGCTTAGGTAAACCGTGTGTGTGTTTGAGCTTTACATCCAACCAACAGCTAAGGTCATACGGAGCAGGACCTCGGTTTAAAACTCATCCAAAAGTCTGGAGAAGCCCGGGATTGATCCTGCGATCCTCGGTTTACAAAGCGAGTAGGGTAACCACTACACCACAGAGGCTTCTTCTTTAGGTAAACTGACTGGCTCCACATGATCATAACAGTGTTGAATATTAACCCTTATCTTGCTGTTCACGACAACCCCATCTTTGCAAACAGTGTCGATCCAGATCAGCTGGCTTCTGAAGAAGCCATCTGATCAGGATCTAAACTGTTTGGGATTCAGTTTATGAATTCGCAGGAATGGTTTATATGAAGTACTCTGATTGGTTCATAGTCAGAAATGGGTGTGGCTAAATTGAATATTCAGCAGGTTAAGGGTTAAGGAGGGGAAGGAGAATGTCTTCCTTTACTCAACAAAAGTTTGTAGCAATAAATTATATCAAGTAATTTGATTGGTTGATAGACAGAAATGGGTGTGGCTTAGATGAATATTCAGCAAGATAAGGGTTAAACTCCAAACAAGAAAGTCTCCACAAATTATGATCAAACAGTTCAAACGTGGTGGGACCTTGAAAATTTGTTCTTGCATAAAAACCTATGCGCATGGCTGTTTGAAGCCATTGTCAGCAAAAAACCATGTTCAAATCATGAAATTTGCGTGCTGTTCGAACATGGATTTTGAGCTTTTGATATCACAAGACGGGCCTTGCTTTGTTTATGTTACGTTGAGCGACGTAGGGTTATCGCCCTGAACGTAGCGTTTTAGGGTTCTATGATGACGTCACTGCATGACAACGTCATTGTAAACATCATTCTGAACAGGCCGCCATTTTGGTTTGCCTGTCGCATTTGAAGAGTTTATATGGAATATATATGGAGGTTTTGGGCGTTTTCGTCAAAATTTGCTGTCGGATTCGTAAGTTATGCTAGAACAACGATCATCTATGGTTTTTTCATTGCATTAACATTTGCTGGATCCCTCGGAAGATATTTGAACATTCCGCCTAGCAGCCTCATGTTCAAACAGCTTCCTCGGGATCGGGCAAATGTTAATGCATGAAAAACCATGGTTGATCCCTATAATGGAAACAGCTGTTTTTTAGCCATTCAGGGTTAATCATAGCATCAGATCAGATTATCTTTAACCCTTGTCCTGCTGAGCCCGGATATGTCTTATCTTACAAACAATGCAGAAGAAGAAGCAATCTGATCTGGATCTTCATTGTTTGTCATTCAGTTTATAAATTTGTTGCAATAATTTGCATTAAGTAATCTGATTGGTTGATAATCAGTAGTGGGTGTGGCATATTTAAATATTCATCAGATCAGAATCTGTAAAATTTAAGTACTGTAAAAAATCCTAAAAATTGGGGCACCTTCTTAGGACTTCCGGTAATTCTCCTAAAATTTAAAAATTTGTTTCACAGTATAGCAAGGTGTCCAAAAAAGTGCAGACGGAATGGGAAATAGTGTATGCCCTGATCAGACTGCTCCTTCAGGAGCAGTCTGATCTGGGTCTACAATGTTTGCTTAGGTCTATCTGTTCCAGTATTTAGGCTCATCATGGTTTGTTGTATGTTCTTTTTAGAATTCCCTCATAGGTTCTAATGAGTACACACAGTACACATTTTCAGTTTAGTTACCAGTATAAGAGAATATTTTCTTGCACACCAGACAAGGGAATCGGGATAGAAATTTATGTTCTGACCCTGGTGTTCCGACCCAGGCAACTAACATAAATGCGCTTCAATTCTATTCAACTGCCGGAACTACTTCCGCACTACTTTTATTTTGTAAACAATAACGGAGAAGTTGTGCAAGAAAAAGAATCAAATACGGGGTTCTGTTGTAGATGGGCTTTTCCAACCCTCAGGATGACCATGCTGAGCGGAACCTCGGCGTAGCCTCGGTTCCGCTCAGCACCGTCATCCCTCGGGTTGGAAACGCTCATCTACAACAGAACCCCTTATCAGATTCTTATAATCCCAAACATATTATCAACTGCACTGCTAATAGAAGGGCTGCATGATGCTTCCACGCAGAGCTGAAACCGACCGTACACGAGTACTGGTAAACAGCTTAGAGGAACTAAGCCTGCCCAGGCAAAGCGGTGGGAGTCAGACCTTCCATGCTTATAAACTCTATTGGTTTCATTGGGCGGCAGGGCTTGAGATGTCATTTCATCTCAGTGTCGGGGAAAAAGTCCCACAAAATTGGAAGCAACATCTCCAAAATCGCCTTTACAATGTTGACGGGGATGATAAACCTGAAATCAAACTGCACTGCTAATAATGTTTGGGATAATTTTTTCTTAAACTCAATCACTATTGTGCAGTTATGGGAAACTTTTCCTACTACAGACTCAAGAACTAAATTGAAACAGCCATGGTTTATGCCATGGAATTTTCACTGTTTGATTCATTATCAAATTCTGTAGTGCACTTCTGCATTGATTTGTGGTTGTAAAACAAATAACTCTGGTTTATACAGTTGTACAGAATCAACATAATAAAAGTACAAGAAACTTATTAAAACTTACTATTGAAGTGTACAAAACTGAGCCAACGCAAGACAAAAGCTACAATAAAATATGTTTTAACTAAATTGAAGTTTTACGTCCCCATTAACACTATTTAGGTCATTTTGGAGACACTGTTTCCCTACATTGAGATGACATCTCCAGCCCTACTGCCTAAAAAAAAGCAATAATGTTTATATGCCGGGGGTGGTCAGACTAACACCACTTTGCCTGGGCAGGCTTATACCATCGAACCGTTTTCCCAGTACTCATGTGTGGTCAGTTTAGCTCTGCATGTAAACACCATGTACCTCTAACAATAAAACGTGAAATCGGCAAAGACAAAGATAAGCGTGCACATCAATCAACATACTTTAACCCATTAAAATGCCAATCATGACAAATTTTCGTCTGCTTTGCCGTCTGCTGGTTACCTTAAAAGTAATTTTTTGCAAATAATGTGGACCCAGATCAGACTGCTCCTGTAGGAGCAGTCTGATCTGGGCCCACACTGTTTGCCTGCATGTAAAAATATTTCTATAGGTTTGCAACAAGATTCAGCAGACGGCATTTTCAGATTTTGTTTTTCTCGCCACCTTAAGGGTTAACTAGTACAGAGTTTGACTGTTTTTTTTTTTGTTTTTCTTTTTGGTTTGGGTTTTACCGCCCTTTCAAGATTATTTCACTCATATCGAGCCGATCGTTAATCATAGGTGGGCGAAAACCGGAGAACCCGGAGAAAAACCACCTGACCTTCCGTTGCAGAACTTGGCGTCTCACACTTGACCCGAGCGAGGCTCGAACCCACGGCGGTGAGAGACCTAATGACTAAGAGTCAGCGCTCTTATCAATTAGGCCACGGAGGCCCGTTTGAGTTTGACTGTATGAAAAAATATTATTTCTAAAAAATGCAGGTAGATTCAGTAAATGACATAGAAGCAGACAGCATTTTCAGATGTAGTTTTTCTGGCATCTTAACCCATAAAACACCAATCACGACAATTGTCGTCTGCTTTGCCGTCTGCCGGTTACCTTAAAAGTAATTTTTTTTTAAAACAATGTGGATCCAGTTCAGACTGCTCCTGTAGGAACAGTCTGATCTGGGCCCACACTGCCTGTATTCAAAAATATTTTTAAAAAGTTTGAAAAAAAAAAATCAGCAGACGCCATAAGCAGACAACATTTTCAGATGTGGTTTTTCTTGGCATCTTAAGGGTTAAGGGTTGTCGTTTATCTCTTTTTTAGGATACATGCAATCAGTAGAGACTCAGAGTTGAAGTACAGATATGCAGGCTGATCTTAGTCTGAGCTTACTGCAGGTAAACGGAATGGCTCTGAATGACCTAAATAGTATTGGCTGAGCTGTTTTAACCCATAATAAAATGGCAATCACCACAATTGTCGTCTGCTTTGCCGTCTGCCCGTTACCTTAAAAGTATTTTTTTGCAAACAATGTGGACCAGATCAGATGAAGGAGCAGTCTGATCTGGGCCCACACTGTTTGCCTGTATGTAAAAGTATTTTTAAAAAGTTGGTAAAAAACAATCAGCAGACGACATAAGCAGACGACATTTTCAGATGCAGTTTTTCTTTGCATCAGATCTCCAAACAAACAAAATAAAACAACCTTTAGTTACTTACCGATCTAAAAGTACTGTAAGTCCAATTCCTTGCCTTATTTTGGTGAGCACCCATTAACTGCAAACCTGAAAGCAGAAAATTACCAACCCAATAAACAGAAAATCAAAATGCTACAATGGCACAATACATGTATGAAAATCAAAGCAGGGTTTGAAAAAGCCGAGTCTGCTATTTCGTTTATTTGGTGTTTTCTCTGAATGAAATGTCAGAAAATATGTCAGTATTATAATCATTTCCACTTAACCCTTATCCTGCTGTTCATGACAACCCCTACCTTTGCAAACAGTGTAGATCCAGATCAGATGGCTTCTGGAGAAGCCATCTGATCAGGATCTACACTGTTTGGCATTCAGTGTATAAATTTGTAGGAACAGATTACAACAAGTACTCTGATTGGTTCATAGTCATAAATGGGTGTGGCTAAATTGAATATTCAGCAGGACAAGGGTTAAGGAGGGGAAGGAATTGGCTCCTTTTACTCTTTTCAAAGAAGACATTTGCACCTCAGGAGCTGACCCCTTTTTCAGAGTGTCTCAGTTGATAGGCAAGTCAACAGGAAGACCCAAAAGTTGTCTCCCTTGAACGAAATGTCAGAAAATATGTCAGTATTATCATTTCCACTTAACCCTTATCCTGCTGTTCACAACAACCCCTACTTTTGCAAACAGTGTAGATCCAGATCAGATGGCTTCTGAAGAAGCCATCTGATCAGGATCTACACTGTTTGGCATTCAGTGTATGAATTTGTAGGAATAGGTTACATCAAGTACTCTGATTTGCTCATAGTCAGAAATGGGTGTGGCAAAATTGAATATTCAGCAGGTTAAGGGTTAAGGAGGGGAAGGAGAATGTCTCCCTTTACTCAACAAAAGTTATTGGATATTTTGCAAATCTGAGGCCAGTTGTTCAAAGCATTGTTAGCTTAACGAGCTTGTTAGCGGTCATATTGTTACCGGTTCTAGCAAGTTTAATATCTAAAGTTTTGTTGTTTTTTTTGCTGATAAAATGTGAGCAGCTTTTGCATATGCAAAAGCTGCTCAAATTTTTTCAGCAAAAATTTTAGCATATTTGCCATATTTTATGATCAAAGATTTGACGATTCGTTAACTAACGATGTCGTAAGTTTTGAAAAACTGGACCCAGACCTACACTTAGCTCATTGCATCATGTTAACAGTTAACCCTTGTGCTACTGAATATTTATATATGCCACACCCACTACTGATTATCAACCAATCAGATTCCTTGATGCAAATTATTGTAAGAAAATTATAAACTGAATGAGATACAATGAAGATCCTGATCAGATGGCTTCTTCAGAAGCCATCTGATCTGGATCTACATTGTTTGAAAGATAAGACATATCCTGGCTCAGCAGGACAAGGGTTAAAAAATCCCGTTAAATGAACACCCCTGTAAGCCGCCCTTCAAATAGAGAAATCTGGGGTTTACAGGGGTATACATTATTTTTCTTATGTCTGTCCTAAGACATATGTTGTGGGTTACCTCTTCAGAACCACCTCAATGTGGTGGTTCTAATGAGCACCCACAACCTAAGTTTGGAGTATAACAAGATGTATTTGTGAAACACTAACAAGTGCCCGGGCCAAGGTCAATTTTTCTTTCTTTAAAGTAGGTCAAAGGTCAAGGTCATAGGTCATAATATTTTGTGGGAAGCCCTTTTCACTAGGATATGAAGCTGTTCAAAATTATGACCACTGTTAACCCATAAGATGACAATCACAACAACTGTCACCTGTTTTGTCGTCTGCCGGTTACTTAAGTCATTTTTGAAAACAGTGTGGGCCCAGATCAGACTGCTCCGCTCTAGAAGCAGTCTGATCTGGGGCCACACTGTTTGCCTGTTCGTAAAAATATTTTTAAAAAGTTTGCAAAAAGATTCAGCAGACGACAAAAGCTGACGACATTTTCTGATGTAGTCACAGTGTGTCTTTAGGGGTTGAAACCAACCAACAAACAGACAGTGCAATGAGGGACATAAATAAGAAAAAATAAATTTTCATCAGAGTGAGGGAGTGTTTGAGCTTTCTGCTCACCAACAGCTAAGGTCATTTTATACATATTTGTATGTTTTTTATGGAGAAATATTATCTCAAAATTATCTTCATAGCTATAATTATAATGTGGCAACCTGGATATGTTTTAACATAACACCTTAATTACAGGTAAATTATAAGTTTCATAAGCCAGCCTGCTTGTGGCTGGCACATGGCCATAACAATCAGTGTAAACAAAGAATGATCGCTCCAAAGAAACTAGGCTGCTTAACGCAGTGTGAAAGGGAAAATAACCCGTAGTGTCCAGTTTTTCAAAGCAGCGTTAGCTCATTCTAGTGGCCAAATTGTTAGCAGCTGCAGCAAGTACAACAGCCAGCATAGTGGTACTTATGCTGAAAAAAGTGTGAGCAGCTTCTGCATTTGCAAAATGCAAAATATGGACATATTAGCAATATAAAATGATCAAAGTTTTAACACTGTATCAACTAAAGACTAGTTAACAATACCGTATTTGACTTATTTACCGCACCATGCACTTAGTTTTTTCAAAATTGTATGAAAATATTGTGGTGAAAAATCTACCTAATAAGCGCACACTCAATACGAAAAAAAATACGAAAAAAAAAAAGCTTCCGATATGATTATTTTATAGAGTTTAATTTCAGCATAGTGGTTCACCACATATATATATGATCGTCTTGGTCAAAGATACAGCAAAACTCAATATGAATTTGTTGGGAGGTTACTGTCAAGTGTGCGCTTGTGTATTTTTTCCAGAAAAAGCTTGGGTGTGCGCTTATACAAGGGGGGAAACCTACGTCACGATGACGTCACAATTTTACACCAAGGCGGTCGCCATCTTGAAAGGAACTCTCGCTTCGGTAAGTATTTCTGTGTTAAACATATATTTTACGCACAATCTTGACATAGCTGTTATGGCAGAGTACGGGCAAAATTACAATGTTTTGCCAGCAAAAAGAAATTTAGGCAAGCTTTAAGTAGTATGGATGAACACGTCGGATTTAGTTAATTTCAGCGATCCATTCGTCAACACTCTGGATATGAAAATCATTCATATGAAGAAGCGCAGTGTTTTCATTAATCCTCAAGTAACGAGTACACGACATTTTCAGAAACAAATACCATAGAAGTGTTTATTCGTATTAAAATTAAAATTTTTGAACTTTATAAGACGTTTTCAGTAAATGGTATCGTTAACACTCGATCTGAAAAGAAATACGTACACACTCTGAAAATCAGCATATAGTTGTTACTCGTGACAACCTGAAAAGCAGGGTAAAAGGCTCCAAATTCTCTAAAGGTTACAAGTATCTTGGACAATAATGGTGGCCAGATGAACAGGCAGTTGTAATGTCCGCTCCCTTGTCACTTAAGAAGATATAGCCCACTCTGGAGCATTGTCGTACTTGCGTTGAGGTATAAAACAACAGAATTAGGTTTACATTTATCTCTGGAAATAAAAAGAGTCATATAGGCTAACGAAGAATAGGCAGACATCTCTTGGGGTCCTCAATGGTCTCTTACCTGAGCGGAAAAATACTGTCGTGGCTGAGAACTAAACTTCTTGCAATGATCTGCTCGTTATAAAAAGGCATTATCTTACTTTATTTAAGCCGGCCTCGGTTGCTCAGTTGGATGTGCGTCTGATTGGTTATCAGGAGGCAGGAGGACGCGGCTTCGTTACCTGCCGGGGTCGGCAACATTCTTTCGTGGAGATTGATCATGGAATCTTTTCTATGGTCAGTCTCTCCCTTCCGCTGATTCAAGAAGGGCAGTTGTCAATTTCTGGCGATAGAATGTGCGCTGTACTGGTTAACGTATAAGCGTGCACAGAAAAAGTGTGGATAGGTAAACTGACTGGGATGAAAATGACCTAAATATTGTTGACTGGGCCCTTAAACTCAAATACAAACAAACAAACTTCCTTTAATCAAAGTAGTAATAGAACCGGTGGTTCAGCTGTCTCTTGGGTGGGTTTGAAAAATACACGGTGACTTAGACTGTAAACATTTGTTTATTCCTTACATCCGTGTACAAAAAGCAAACAGTGTAGACCTTGATCAGATGCCGCGCTCTGTCGCGTCTTGTTAGGGCTTACACGGTTTGCTAAACCCAACACACGATTTTAGTCCAGATTCTATTGATAACCATATTATTGAATACGCCATCCTCACAGTTATAAGAATAAGGCAGCTATTTTCTATAAATAACATCTACCTTTAGTGATGGTCAGGTGGACTTAAGCACCATTTTGAAAAAAGCTCCATTGCTTAGTATCTTTTGTCGACCAAAAAACAATACTGTACACTGTAGCACAGTTTTAATGAAAAGTGTAACACTTTTTGTAACGTTAATTTGACATTTACCTCACTCGATGCAGTATTTGGCATAACACCCACAAAAAGTAGGCATTTAAAATTTGTGTAGTTTCAACGTTATTTATTTTAATTAATGAGCCGGTGCAAGAAAAAAGCTACAATAAGGTAATTTATGTGCGACGATAGACTATCCAGATCAGCTTGCATACCCCTGCAGTCTGATCGGTGTATTCTTGAGTTTTAAAAACAGTAGTAATATTTGACACTTCCCACACCTGCTTGTTGTATAAACCGATCCTTATCGAGGCCCCAATGACATTTTTTTCTCGTTACGCTGTTCAGGATCTGCTGTTGGACTTGTGCGGTTGGTTAGGATTAAGAATCGTCCGTACAACGAGCAGGTGCGAGTAGTGTTATAGCTCACTATTGTTTCAAAAGCGAAATATTACACCAATCAGATGCATGGACTGGTCTAGGTATTCACTAGTCGCACATGTCATATTTTAGCATTTGTCTTGCACCGGCGGATATATTGACAAAAACAAAACAAATAACGTCTCAACTACAAAGATAAAAGAAAAACGTCTACTATTTTCGCGCGATACGCAAAAAAAACAAAAAAAAAAAAACTACGAACGGCATGAACATACATGTATGAAATGATGATGCCTGTTTGGTTGAAATTGAGGTTGAACGGCCCCGTCAACAGCACTTAGGTCATTTTCGAGACGTTACTTCCAATCTTTTCGAAACTTCTATCCAACATTAAGACGAAATGACATCTCAAGCAATGCCTTCAGTGAAACAAATAGGGATTCCTGACCATTGCATTTACTTCTATTTTATACACATGTACGGTCCAACTCGCACCACTTTTCCTGGGCAGGCTTGGGGTCTTTGGGTGTTTGTGTCGCTTGTATTATTTTATTTTGGATAGCCTTTTGGCCATTTTGTGAGAAAGTAACGGTCCTTTTGGCTTTCCGCTGTTGGTGTTTTCGTTGGGGTATGTTGTTTCATGTTTGTGTTTCTTTCCCTTTGGTGTCTCTGATGGGAGCTGTGGGTTAATTGTATCGATTCCTGATCATTGCCTCTACTTCTAATTTGGACCCTCTAAGTGATTACCAGTATTCGCTTATATCCTTTTGTTTTTGACAGCCAACTGGCCATTTTGTTGGAAAGAAACTGTCCTTTTGGCTTTCCGCTAGTGATGTTTAGAGTCTAGTTATTTCATTCTTGTGTTTCTTTCCATTTGATGTCTCTGATGGGAGCTGTGGGTTAATTGTATCGATTCCTAATCATTGCCTCCACTTCTATTTTTCATATGCAGTTGGGATGATAACTTACATAGTGTAAGAGGCAGTGTTTTTCTTGACATCCCATTTCATCTTTACTTTAATTCTATCTCTCTATCATAGGTCTAAGTTAAATTTCATCATAAATTTCCTAGGAACTATAAAATGTTGAAGCTTCAATCTTTATCATAGTGTGCCTTTATTTTTATTTTCTTGTTGCCCTTGCTTCCAAAGGATTACATTTTTCTAGAAAGTAATATATTTCACCGTAGCTGGTGTTATGGAAATATTTGGCGTCCGTAAAATGTTTATCTGCTCTTCATCAAAGTATGGATTTATTTTCCAGTCATTTGGGATCATTGATGCCACTGCAGGGGTTCGTAAATGTTTGAGGGTTAGTGATGCGGCCTAACTGGCCGAAACTAGCTAGTCTGGTCCATAAAAAAATCGTGTACACTCCACAGTTTTCAGTTCTGTCTTGTAGTCCTTGCTTCAAAGGGATTACCCTTTTCTAGAACATTTGTTTGCAATGCAATAATGATGGCTTATATTGTATAAAAGGCAATAAGTATCTTCAGCTTATTTGTTCATCTATTCTGTAAATCATCCAACAATTAGGCCAATATTAATATTTTGTCAACATTTTCACAAGAACAAGAAAAGCTAGAAACCTAATTTCGCACCATAGTGGGCCTCTACTCAGATTTTTCTAGCCTAAATAGCTTAATGAAACGCATGTCTTCCATGGGGCAGAGCCCAACTGAACTATGGTGAGTATAGTGGCCCAAGGGCCTCTTGTTTTTACCGATATTTTAAATCTGAACCATTTGTTTTATCGTCATTTTTTTCGCAACTCGGCGCAACATTGTAAATAGTTCAAGTGCGACAATGTTCAAGACTGGGCAATGTCTTCTTAAGTGACATGAGAGTGGAAATTGTGATCGGCTGTTCATCTGGCCACCACTATTGTCAAAGATACTTGTCACCCTGCTTTTCAGGTTGTCACGAGAAACAACTATATGTGGCCTAGTGGTTAAGAGCGCTGACTCTTGATCATAAGGTCTCTCACCACTGTTATTCGAGCCTCGCTCGGGTCATATGTGAGACGCCAAGTTCTGCGACGGAAGGTCTTGTAGTTTTTCTCCGGGTACTCCGGTTTTCGCCCACTTCTGATTAGCGATCGGCTCGATATGAGTGAAATAATCTTGAAAGGGCCGTAAGACAAAAAAAAAAAAAACACAAAAAACAAAACAAACAACTATATGCTGGTTTTCAGAGTGTGTACGTATCTCATTTCTGATCGAGTGTTAACGATACCATTTACTGAAAACGTCTTATAAAATTCAAAAATTTTAATTTTAATACTAATAAACACTTCTATGGTATTTTCTTCTGAAAAAGTCGTGTACTCGTTATGAGAGGATTAAGAAAAACACTGCGCTGCTTCATATGAATGATTTTCATATCCAGAGTGTTGACGAATGGATCGCTGAAATGAACTAAATCCAACGTGTTTATCCATACTACTGAAAGCCTGCACAAGTTTCTTTTTGCAGACAAAACATTGTTATTTCGCCCGTACTCTGCGATAAAAGCTGTGTCAAGATTGTGCTTAAATCATCTGTTTAACACAAAAACACTTACCGAAGCGAGAGGTACTTTCAAGATGGCGGCTGCCATTGTCTTTCTGTGTGACGTCATCGTGACGTAGGTTTCCCCCCTTGTTATAGGAGCATGTGCGGTAAATAGGTCGAATACGGTATATTAACTAAAGACATTCCTAGTATTGATTAAATTGGCCCAGTTGTTCAAAACTAATGACATTGTTAGTTGACATATTGTTAAACTTTTGATCAATTAATATGGAACTTATCTTAATATTTTTGCTGCAAAAATGTGAGCAGCTTTTGCATCAGCAAAAATACCAGAATTATAGATATTGTACCTGCTGAAACAGCTACCAATTTGACCCGTGATGAGCCCATTAACCCTTATCTTGCTGAATATTCATTTAAGCCACACCCATTTCTGTCTATCAACCAATCAAATTACTTGATGTAATTTATTGCTATAGGGATCAACCATGGTTTTTCATGCATTAACATTTGCCGGATCCTGAGGAAGTTGTTTGAACATGAGGCCGCTAGGCCGAATGTTCAAATATCTTCCGAGGGATCCGGCAAATGTTAACTTAATTGCATTGAAATAACCATGGATCGTTGTTCTTGCACAACTTACGAATCTGACAGGAAATTTTGACGAAAACTCCCAAATGCGCCATATAAATTCCGTATAAACTCTTCAAATGCGACAGGCAAACCAAAATGGCGGCCAGTTCAGAATGTTGTTTACAATGACGTTGTCATGCAGTGACGTCATCAAAGAACCCTCAAAGGCTACGTTCAGGGCGATAACGTTACGTCGCACAACATAACGTAAACAAAGCAAGGCCCGTCTTGTGATATCAAAAGCTCAAAATCCATGTTCAAACAGCACGCGAATTTCATGATTTGAACATGGTTTTTGCTGTTTGAGCATAGCTTTCGGTCCATTAGACAATGGCTTCAAACAGCCGTGCGCATAGGTATTTATGCAAGAATACAAATTCATTAACAGAATGTCAAACAGTGAAGATCCTGATCAGATGGCTTCTTCGGAAGCCATTTGATCTTGATCTACACTGTTTCCAAAGATAGGGGTTGTCGTGAACAGCATGATAAGAGTTAAGCTAAAATGCTTTGAAAACTGAGCCCTGGTTTGATTGATTGTTTGGGCTTTAATGACATGTTAACCTTTTTGGGTCATTTTGTGTCATCTCTTAGAGAAAGGGAGAATGGAGACAGAAGAGATAGAAGATGCACAGAGGAGATGAATTCAGGGACAGGAGATATACAGGAAAAATGAATGGAAGATTAGAAACAGAAGAAATAACAACTCTCTCTCTTCCCCCCCCTCTCTCTCTCTCTCTCTCTCTCTCTCTCTCTCTCTCCCTCTCTCTCTCACTCACTCACTCACTCACTCACACACAAGAATTCTGCTGAAGGCAGCGTCACACCAGCTGGGGGCACTGAAGTCACACAAGCCACAATCATAACGTAGTTAAAAAGTTTTTGTTTGTTTGATTTGAGGTTTAACATCCCCATCAACACGGTAAAGGTCATTTTGGAGACGTTGCTTCCAATTTTGTAGGACTTTTACCCGACATTGAGTTAAAATTACATCTCAAGCCCTGTCGCCCATGAAACCAATAGGGTTTATAAGAATGGACGGTCCGACACTCACACCGCTTTGCCTGGGCAGGATTAGATCCTCTTAAGCCGTTTACCAGTAAGTTAATAAGTTAATTTCATTCTAAGCAGTTGACAGTTGGCTTAAAATTTGTCACAGTCACTGGACCAAAAAATATAGGTCATGGTCACAAGGTCAAGGTATGTGCCAAATCAGTACATCAAGGACAAGCATTATGGAAGGTGTGGTGGCTGTAAGCCATTTATTTTAGGACATATCGGACGTTGACTTAAAATGTATTAAATAACATATGTCAAGGTCACTGGGACAAGGTATCTGCAGAGTTAGTAAATGTAGGCCTTATAGTTAAGAAGATATGGAATACATCAACCTCAAATGTGTAACAGTCAATCGAGTGCGCAAAATAGGTCAAGGTCACCAGGTCAAGGTACCTGCACAGTCAGTACATCTAGGAGAACCACTATACAAGATTTGGTGGTTGCAGGTCTTTTATTTGAGAAGATCTGGAACATGCATGGACCACCACTTTACCTGATAACAAACACGCATTGTTTCTTGGAGCCATTCCGATTGTGCTTTTCATTTTTCCCGCAAAATGTCATTTATCTAACTGATATAAAATTTGAACGAAAATTTGCTCGCTCGTAATGGACAGTTAGTAGGATTTATATCGCTTTACCTTGAGGCGCTGCAAACAAAAGCGATGCTGCTGCTCAGTCTTGTAAACAGACTATAATAAGTTTACAAGCCAGGTTGACCTCAGTAATGCATAAAACATGAAACACAGTGCTCCTTGTTAAACTCTTCTGGAAATTGTATTTATAAGAGCATGTGCAGTTTTAAGGTAAATAAAGCACTAATAAAGATCTCTACATCATTATTGGTATACATGTAATTTTTCTATTCTTCATATCTTACCTGTGGCACCATTCTGTCATATGTCTGATAATAACAATATTAAGATTAAGATTATTTTGCTACTGTACCATATTTACTGTTTATCTTTTCTGGAAATGCCATTTTTGTACTGTATTTATAACCGGCCCCGATAGCTAAGTTGGTAGGGTGCCCGCTCCGGGGAATGGGAGGTCACGGGTTCGATCCCGGGCCGCGACATACCAAAGTGGTTAAAAATGGTACTAGCTGCTCAGAACTCAGATTTACAGGGTAGAGCTAGGACTGGTCAACCCAGTGTCGGGATAATGTGACTGGGTGCGGTATCATGTAATGTGTCTGGGACATAATACTTCAGTGAGGCAGCACTATAAAATTGAGCATTGAGCTCCCTGTCGCAACCAGACACCGTCATGATATGACTGAAAAATTGTTGAAAGCGATGTTAAACCCGAATTTACACACACACGCTGTACTGTATTCAGGGATTGTTACTTAGTGCAAATTTGGGGCCGGTAAGCCGCCCCTATTTTTCCCAATTTAGAGACAGATATTCCCAAATGTTACAACAAATTTCCCAAGTTCTGATTTTGTGCTACATTTTGATGAAGATTTCATGATAATTGAACCAAAATTGACAAAGTTACAACTGATATAAATTCCCAACTTCCCAACTTTACATATTAGTGAGCTGTTTTTCCCAAACCCAACGGCCCCTGGACCCTGATTACGAAGGGTGGGAAAATCCCTCGTATTTATAGCTGCATGTGCAGTTAGAAGGAAAACATGGCTTTTTTCCTTGTTAATAGTATATTTTATTCTTCCTATCTTAACTGTGGCACCATTCTGTCATATGTCAGATAATAACAATTAAGATTAAGATTATTTTGCTACTGTTGTTACCATATTTAGTGTAGATATTTGGACAGACAGCCCTGAGCAAGCAGTGCTGACCAAGATGAGATGCTGCAGAATGTGGCGTCTCATCTGGGTCTACACTGTTTGCCATTCATCCAGCGTCTCACCAACAGCTAAGGTCATATGGAGACAGGACCCCGGTTTAAAGACTCATCCGAAAGTCTGGGCTTCTCCAGACTTTCGGATGAGTCTTTAAACCGAGCTCCCCTCTCTGTTGGTTAGAAGTCCATAGGGGTTTGAAGAAATATATGGGCTGCATGATGCTTCCATGCAGAGCTCAATCCGGTCCGTACACTAGTACTGGTAAACCGCTTAGATGATCTAAGCCTGTCCAGGAGCCTCAAATCAAACAAACAAACAAACTGTTAGTGAGACGTAAAACTCAAACACTGTGTGTGTGTGTTGGTTGGTGTGTGTGTGTATGTATGTGCGTTTGAGATTTATTTCCCACCAACAGCTAAGGTCATATGGAGTTAAAGAATCATCTGAAAGTCTGGAGAAGCCGGGATGGAACCCACGACCCCTGGTGTATGAGGCGAGTAGCTTATTATAGCCACTACACCACGGAGGCTTCGAAAGGTATTAGTGTGGTAAATGGTTTACTATATGAACCTTCATTGCACTTTAGCTAGTTCAACTAGTGCAGACTCAGATCAGCCTGCACATCCATGCAGCCTGATCTGTATCTTCACAAGTCGCAAGATCAAAGAACAGTGAAATTCCCTCTATAACCCATTGTATGATAGTGGACTCTTCCATTGCTATATGTTGGACAAGTCCATATATAATATAAGGGGTGTCAGGCCTATTTTTTGTTTTTATTGCATTTTTTGCAGAAAATTCTGTCAGCAAATAGAGCAGGCCCTGATCAGACACCGCATTCTGCAGCATCTGATCAAGGCCTGCACTGTTTGCCAAGGTACCCCTTTAGCGGTTTCCCGAATGCAATGGGTTAAATTATGTACTCAGACAGGCCTGAGCAAACAGTGTTGACCCAGATGAGACGCCACAGAATTCGGTGGCTCATCTGTAAGGCTGCCATGATTAATCGTATAATCGATTAAGCGATCGATAAATTCCACAAAAATGATTATCATTTCTGATTTGCTTTTTATCGAATTCTTGATGATATACAATTTACTACCCAAAGTTATCCCTAAAATAGCTGGATGAGTGGCAAACAGTGCAGACCCTGATGAGACGCCGCATTATGCAGCGTCTAATCTGGGTCTACACTGTTTGCTCAGGCCTGTCTGTTCAAATATACAAATGGTAAAGTGCAATATATTGTAAGAGTCATGCTCAGACAGAAAGCCAGACAGGTAAAATAATGACAAAAATCTTAACGATTACTAATCGATTATCGATCGGAATGACAGGACTGATAATCGATTATCTTTTCAGCTCCGATTAGCCAGCCCTACTCGTCTGGGTCTACACTGTTTGCCATCCTGCCAGCCTCGGTAGCTCAGTCGGATGCACATCTGACTGGTGATCAGGAGGATGCGGTTCGATACCTGCAGGGTCGGCAATATTCTTTCGTGGCGATGGATCATGAAATCTTTTCTACGGTCATTCTCTCCCTTCCGATGATTCAAGAAGGGCAGTTGTCAGTTTCTGGCGAAAAAATGTGCACTGTACTGGTTAACTGCTTACGTACAAGCCAGGAAAAGTGTGAATAAGTAAACTGACCAGCTCAAAAAAGACCTAAATAGCCTTGACTGGGCCGTTAAACCCCAATATAGATGTGCAGGCTGATCTGAGACTCTGATGATGAGAGCTAATATTATAAGTCTCATTTTCCCTTGACCACAACTCAAACAGAAAAAAAAATGTATTGAGCTGCAATTATTACATTATGGTTATGATTTTTTTACAATAATTTATAGCAAAAAAAAAAATCATTTAAAACTTCAAGGGGGTGTCCTTAACATGCTTTTAAATGAGATTATTAGTGAATAAGACTTGCAGCAAAGACATTTATACCATTAAAACAGACATTGTCCATGAACAAATATTACTTAAGGAGGTCAAATTATATTCACTAATTGCGGGAAATCTACCCAGGAGAACCCTGAAATTTATAACATACAAGGTGTGTCCACTTATGTTCACATAAACAAGAATTTAACCCTTTTTAATGTACCAGAAACCCCAAAATGGGTACCCTGGCAAACAGTGTAGGCCCAGATCAGACGCCGCAGAATGTTTGCAAAAAGTAAAGCCATTTTCCTTTAGAAGCCTCCTTGGTGTTGTGGTAATGCTACTGGCCTTGTAAACCAGGGGTCACAGGATTGATCCCGGGCTTCTCAAGACTTTCGAATGAGCCTTTAAACCGAAGTCCAGTCTCCGTATGACCTTTGCTGTTGGTGAGACGTAAAACTCAAACACTCACTTAGCTATTTTCCAAATAGTTTTTGAAGAAAATACCTGACACCCCTAAATTTCAAAATGGACTCCTGCCATATGTAAGGAGGAAGATTCCATTTGGCACAAAAAGGGTTACTATAATTACAGTGAAAGTTCAAGGACTCAAATACCCTTGAGTCCCTTCTCCCTAGGACATCATAACTTCCTACAGATCCAGGTTACAAAATTAACCATTTTCGTACCAAATGGAATCTTCCACCTTATATATAGAGCAGGAGTCCATTTCAAAAGTTAGGGATGTCAGGTTGTGTTTTTGGAAATTGGCTGAAAAGTTTGCAAACAGTGTAGGCCCTGATCAGATGCCGCGTTCTGCGGCATCTGATCTGGGCCTGCACTGTTTGCCCTGGTACCCATTTTGGGATTTCCCGTACTAAGTGGGTTAATATTCAGGGAAAATTTAGAGGGTGTTTTCTTACTTTGTCTTCTAGATGTATGCTTTGTGTACTCTTAAGTATTTGGCCCCCGCCCATCGGGGCTTGAATAAATAGATGAGCTGCATGATGCTTCTATGCAGAGCTGAAACCGACTGCACACGAGTACTGGTAAACCACATAGAGGATCTAAGCCTGCCCAGGCAAAGCAGTGCAAGTCAGACCGTCCATGCTTATAAACCAGTACTGGTTTCATAGGGCGACAGGGCTTGAGATGTCATTCCATTTCAATGCTGGGTGAAAGTCCCACTAAAGAGGAAGCATCATCTCCAAAATGACCTATACAGCGTTTACGGGGAAGTTAAACCTCAAATCAATCAATCAATCAAAGTATTGCCTTATTGACTAGAGAATCCACAGAAATAGCATTTTTTTTTTTTTAAGAAAAGCACAATCTGACCACTGCATAGAGTTTGTTTTGTATTGGAGTTCAATGGCCCAGTCAACACTATTTAGGTAATTTTTGAGCCGGTCAGTTTACCTATCCAGACTTTACCTCTGGGCAGGCTTATACGCAAGGGGTTAACCAGTACAATGCACATTCTTTCATCAGAAACTGACAACTGCCCTTCTTGAGTCAGCGAAAGGGAGAGAATGACCGTAGAAAAGATTTCATGACCAATCTCCACGAAAGAATGTTGCCGACTCCGGCAGGTATCAAACCAGCATCCTCCTGATCACCAGTCAGACGTGCATCCGACTGAGCTACCAAGACCACCACCACTGCAAATTGAACAACAAATAAGAAAATCTGAGTATCACATTTTCTGATTGAGCCTAAGGCAAGTCTTTTAATCAGCATAAATGACTCTTACTTGAACAATTTGAACATTTATCTTGTCATTGCCCACACAATAGCCTACCCTTTCTATCTTACCCCTCCCACCCTCAGTTTCTGAAGCGGACTCTTCCAGCTTTGATTTTTGGATACATCTATGGTTGCAAATGCAGATGTGGGCGTTTCACATGCGACGCTAGAACAGAAAGGCAAACAGTGTAGATCCTGATGAGACGGCTCGTAACGAGCCGTCTCATCAGGATCTACACTGTTTGGATAAATATATACATTGACCTTCAGGGTTGAAAGGGGTACATAAACCGTGGCATGTCAACTCATATGAACAGAAAAGACTCAGATCAGCCTGCTCTTAGTAACCTGCGCACAGGCTGATCTGAGCCATCGCTATTAGCATATCCAGGCTATTCAATGGATGACGAGCAAAAAATGTAGGCCGATTCCGTGGAAGAAGATGCCAATTTGATCTTCGCCGGTCCCGCAAATCGTCGTCATGTTGGCTTTAAAGTGCCTTGGCTCAAATTACTATTCAATCTTTTTTTCTTCTAAATAAGAAACAGCAATTTAGATTGAAAAGACACTACTGAATGACCTTAAATGTACAGGCATAATAACTGAAAAATCAGAAAAAATTTGCATGAAGTACGTTGTATTTAATTGATCCTTGTCAGAATAAAGATGCACAAAAAAGAACATATCTGCATACTGGCACCATGTGACAACCAGGTGTAACTGGTACGAAAACTCAAAATAGAACATTGTCTGTGCATGTCATATTCTTCAAACATTGACCTGTCTCGTATGACACATCAAAATCACACACACAGAATAGATATTACTACGTGATTTGTAAAAAGTAACTAGCAGATAATGCATGCAATTTTATCCAATTTGCAAGAAATCAAATTTGTTTTTTGTCTGAAATTTTACCAGCAATGTATGTCTTACAATTTTAAACCCAAAGTGTCGGGATTCACCTTGATTTATCACATATCATACAATTTTTTTGATATGGAAAACTGGCACACATTAAATGGTAGCTACCCAGAATCCCTGATTATGACAGGTCAGTGGAGAGTGCTACCTGATGACAACATTGCAAAATAGGATGTATTCTGAACTCCCGTCTGAACTACCTAATTAACCCTTGTCCTGCTGAATATTTAAATATGCCACACCCACTACTGATTATCAACCAATCAGATTACTTGATGCAAGTTATTGCAACAAATTGGTAAACTGAGTGACAAACAATGAAGATCCTGATCAGATGGCTTCCTGATCTGGATCTTCATTGTTTGAAAGAGAAGATATATCCAGACTCAGCAGGACAAAGGTTAAATAGCAATGACTCAATTTACCGTGCCTAATTTTAACTAGTGCTGAAGTTCTCATTACAATACGAGGACAGTTCAAATATGAATGCAACTAAGCACATAAAAATGATTCCATGATAGATTTCGATGAAAAATTTATTTTGTCCCCTCAAAGTATTCCCCTTTAACAGATATACAAACTTTCAGTCTTCTGATTCAATCATTGAATGCATTTTGGTAGTCTTTTCGAGGTATACTATGAAGGCACTGGAATATTGCAGAACCGAGGTGTTTGCGCTGTACAAATTTTCGACCAGAAAGGTATTTTTTCAGCCGCGGGAACAAAAAAAGTCACACGGGGCAAGGTCAGGGGAATACAGGGGGTGAGGGAGTTCAAAAACCTTTTCCTGCTTCAGATAGTCTTGCACAATGAACGACTTGTGCGATGACGCATTGTCATGTAGCAATCTGACATTGGCCAAACCAGTTGCGGGTCTTCGTTCTTTGAAATATTTCTTCAATTTTCGAAGAACTTTATTCTTGTAAAACTTCGCATTTACAGATTTGCCTTTAGGCACAGCAACCTGAATAGCAGGGTCCTGATTTTAAAAGAATATGGCATACATTACCTTCTTGATGCTCATGGTCCGCTTTGCAATGCATGGTCTTTTGCAATACTTTGTTGCCCATATTTTGTTCTGAATCTTTCGTATTGGCTAAAAAAAAAGAACCCATGTCTCCTCACCTGTGACGACATTAGCGAAAGACTGTGCATTGTAATTTGGAAACTTTTTAAATAACTTCTTAGCGCACTGAACGCGTGTCTTTTTCTGCTCATCTGTCAACAGATGGGGAATCCATCTAGCACATATCTCATTTTCAAATCCCGTTTTAGAATTGTATGAGCTGCTCCTAATGAGATGCCAACCATACTAGCTATTTGCCTAGTGGTGTATCGTGCATCGGTAGCAACTATTTCTTTCACTCTAGCAACCATCTTGGCAGATGTTGCTCTTTTCAGCCAATGATCATGTGGTGCATCTTCTGTTGAGCCTAGCCCACAGCTGAATTTCTTACACCAACGAAAAACTGTCGAAAAGACATTTCATTATGCCCATAAACCGAAAATATTTCATCAAAAATGTCTTTGCATCATATACCAAGAATACAATGATTCTTAATATAGGACCGTATTTCAACGCAAACTCTGACCTTCTTCCAACCATGTTTTGTATTAGTATACAAGAGTAGACAGTGTTTATCGAACGATATACATGTACATGGCTAAAGTGGACAGATTTTAACAGGTTTGGTATCAATGTATAGGTAAAATGTTTTTCTACGCTGTGATATTTATTTCCAGGTGATTTTCGCATTAGTGCATGAGAAAACGTTCTACTTGCATTCATATTTGAACAGTCCTTGTAACACACCTGTGCATTTGTTTGTTTGATTTGAGGTTTAACGTCCCCGTCAACACTGTAAAGGTCATTTTGGAGACGTTGCTTCCAATTTTGTGGGACTTTTACCCGACATTGAGATGAAATGACATCTCAAGCCCTGTCGCCCAATGAAACCAATAGGGTTTATTAACATGGACGGTCCGCCTCGCACCGCGGTTCCTGGACAAGCTTAGATCCTCTAAGCGGTTTACCAGTACTAGTGTGCCGGCCGGATTCAGCTCTGCGTGGAAGCATCATGCAGCCCATATATTTCTTCAAGCCCCTATGGGTGGGGGCTTAACACACCTGTGCAACACATGCGTTTTTCACAACTCCAAAATCACTACTGTCTGATGAAAAATCTGCGATATTTTTTTTTTTTCATTTCTACTGCAAACCTAGGTTGTAGGTGCTCATTAGAACTGCCTCAATGGAGCAGAAATAAGCAAAAACAAGATGTGTTTGTGAAACACGAACATGTCCCCGGGCATGGTCATTTTTTATTCAAAGTTGCTCACAGTTCAAGATTTTTGTTTGTGTGGGAAGCCCTTGACACAAGAAACTTACATGCTAAATATGAAAGCTCTATCTTAAACGGTTCAAAAGTTATGAACAATAATATTTTTTCTTTAAAGTAGGTCAAGGTCACAGGTCAAAACAATTTGCATGAATGTAAAGCTGTTGTCACAAGGAATCTACATGCCAAATATTAAGGCTCTATCTTAAACGGTTCAAAAGTTATGAACAATTTTATTTTTTCTTTTAAGTAGGCCAAAGGTCAAGGTCATGGTCCAAACATTTTGCATGAATTAAAAGCTCTAATCACAGGGAACCTACATGCCAAATAGGAAAGTTCTATCCCAAACGGTGTGAAAGTTATGACCAAAAATGTTAATTTTTTAAGTAGGTCAAAGGTCAAGGTTACAGGTCAAAATTTTTGCATGAATGTAAAGCATTTGTCACAAGGAACCTACATGCTAAATATGAAGGCTGTATCTCAAAGGGTTCAAAAGTTATGACCAATGTTAACGTTTTCTTTTATGTAGGTCAAAGGTCAAGGTCACAGGTCAAAATTTTTTGTGTGAATGTAAAGCTCTTGTCACAAGGAACCTACATGCAAAATATGAAGGCTCTATCTCAAACCGTTCGAAAGTTATGACCAAAAATGTTTATTTTTTAAGTAGGTCAAAGGTCAAGGTCAAAATTTTTGCATGAATGTAAAGCATTTGTCACAAGGAACATAAATGCTAAATATGAAGGCTGTATCTCAAACGGTTCAAAAGTTATGACCAATGTTACCTTTTTCTTTTATGTAGGTCAAAGGTCAAGGTCACAGGTCAAAATTTTTTGTGAGAATGTAAAGCTCTTGTCAAAAGGAACCTACATGCAAAATATGAAGGCTCTATCTCAAACCGTTCAAAAGTTATGACCAAAATGTTATTTTTTTATTTTAAGTAGGTCAAAGGTCAAGGTCAAGGTCACAGGTCAAAATATTTTGCATGAATGTAAAGCTTTTGTCACAACGAACATACATGCTAAATATGAAGGCTGTATCTCAAGTGGTTCAAAAGTTATGCCCAATGTTATTTTTTTCTTTTAAGTAGGTCAAAGGTCAAGGTCAAGGTCACAGGTCAAAATTTTTTGTGTAAATGTAAAGCTCTTGTCAAAAGGAACCTGCATGCAAAATATGAAGGCTCTATCTCAAACCATTCATAAGTTATGACCAAAATGTTATTTTTTATTTTAAGTAGGTCAAAGGTCAAGGTTGACTCAAGGTCACAGGTCAAAATTTTTTGCATGAATGTAAAGCTTTTGTCACAAGGAACATACATGCTAAATATGAAGGCTGACTCAAGTGGTTCAAAAGTTATGACCAATGTTATTTTTTCTTTTAAGTAGGTCAAAGGTCAAGGTCAAGGTCACAGGTCAAATTCTTTTGCATGAATGTGACGGTCTTGTCACAAGGAACCTTCAGGCCAATTATGAAAGCTCTATCTCAAACGGTTCAAAAGTTATGGCCAACGTTAAAGTTGTCCACATACAAACCAACAAACAAACAGACAGGGCAAAAACAATATGTCCCCGCTATCGCTACCGGGGACATAAAAATGTATACCCTGTAAACCCCAGTTTTCTCGATATAAAGTGGGGTTTAGGGGGTATTCATTTCACAGACTTCTTCATGTGATGTGAGGGTAATCTTCCAATAGTTCTAAATAATTAAGAGTATCATAAAGATCCTAAGTATTTGGACAGATAGGCCTGAGAAAACAGTAACGGCAAAGCTGTCTGATCAGGATCTACAATGTTTGTCATTCCATCTGTACATTTCGAACTCCTTGCTCTATCGTGAAACAAATTTGCTAATATTTCGGGAGAATTACAGCAAGTCCTCAAGGTGTCTGACTTTTAGGTCAGAAACCTTGAAGGGGTAGCTTGGCAAACAGAGCAGGCCCAGATCAGACAAAACAGAATAAAAACAAACAACAGCACCGTATGCAGGTGCCAATGCTCGACTGCCAAAATTCTAAGTCGAAAAAGGGGCATAACTGTGCCAAAAATATTTTGAGGGTTACCTCACCTATAGGTATGAGTTCCCCGTTTCATAATGAACAACCAGTCTGAGTTTCAAGTAAATATGTTGAGTAATGACAGAGATATTACAAAATGTCCAAGTTTTTGCAAAACTTCTAAAGTCGCAAAAGGGGCATAACTGTGCCAAAAATATTTTGAGGGTTACCTCACCTATTGGTATCAGTTCCCCCTTTCATAATGAACAACTAGTCCAAGATTCAAGTAAATATGTTCTGCAATGAGAGAAATATTACAAAATGTTTTGCACGACAACGCAGACAACGACAGAGCTATGGCAATTCCTCATCGTTTTCATCGAAAACAGCCGAGCTAAAAATAGGCCTGACACCCCTTATATGACCAAATGGACTTATCCAACATATAGCAATTGAAGAGTCGACTCGTATACAATGGGTTAATAACTTGAATAGCAATGACTCACTTACCATGCCCAATTTCAGCCCCCGCCCAGCGGGGCTTGAAGAAATAGATGGGCTGCATGATGCTTCCAAGCTGAGCTGAAACCAACCGCACACGAGTACTGGTAAACTGCTTAGTGGATCTAAGCCTGCCCAGGCAATGCGGTGCGAGTCAGTCCGTCCATGCTTATAAACAATATTGGTTTCAATAGGCGACAGGGTTTGAGATGTCATTTCATCTCAATGTCGGGTAAAAGTCCCATAAAATTGGAAGCAACGTCTCCAAAATGACCGATACAGTGTTGACAGGATGTTAAATGTCAAATCAAACAAACAATTTGAACTAGTTCTTGAGAAATCTTCACATGGTTCCAAATAAGGAACAGTAAAAGCAATAATTTACATGTATATACAGGTATTATACATTTTGAAAAAAAATGTTTTTTTCTCATGGTTTTGTTTGTTTGTTTGATTTAAGGTTTTACATCCCGTCAACACTGTAAATGTCATTTTGGAGACGTTGCTTCCAATTTTGTGGGACCGTTACCCGACATCGAGATGAAATGACATCTCAAGCCCTGCCGCACAATGAAACAAATAGGGTTTATAAGCATGGATGGGTCGACCCACACCACTTTGCCTTGGCAGGCTTTGATCCTCTAAGCGGTTTACCAGTACTTGTGTGCGGGTCGGTTTCAGCTCTGCGTGGAAGCATCATGCAGCCCATATATTTCTTCAAGCCCCGATGGGCAGGCGTTTGATATGAGGTTTAAAGTCCCCATAAATGCTGTATAGGTCATTTTGGAGACGTTGCTTCAAATATTGTGGGACTTTAACCCAACATTGAGATGAAATGACATCTCAAGCCCTGTCGTCCAATGAAACCAATAGGGTTTATAAGCTTGGATGATCCGACTCGCACCACTTTGCCTGGGCAGACTTAGATCCATTAAGCGGTTTACCAGTACTCATGTGTGGTCTGTTTCAGCTCTACGATGAAGCATCATGCAGCCCATCTTTTTCTTCAAGCCCAGAGTGGCGGGGCCGTGCAGATATGCGAAATGTTTTTCATGCTTATTTGGATAAAAATTTCTTAATATTTCATCTGAATTAACTACTCAGAAATCTCTTCACCTGATATGTCATTTTGAACCTTATTTTCTTTGTAAGAAGTAAAAATAAAATGAAAATGTCATCTGCTCTTGTTCTGCTTGGTGCATTAAGGGTTAATGAAAAGAAAAAAACAGCATAATTTTGACAACCATAATAGTTATTATACCACTAAAAAGCCAGCTGATAAGTTATTAGCAAGAGAGTAACAAAACCTACTACACCACAACCTCATTATAACATGGTGTTGGATATAACACGGTTTCAAGAGATCCCAAAAATGTATAGATTACAGTAGAACTTCGATGGCTTGTTTACCATGGTTGTGTCGAACCCGTTTTTGAGTCCCTAGCGAAATCCTCTGCATAAGAAATAGTGGGGGATAATTAAGGAGGTTTAGTCTCTTATCATACAAATGTATACTGTGTGTACTCATTAGAATCGCCTCGATGAGGCGATTCTATTGAGTACACACAGCATACATTTTCATTATAGAACACCGAGAAGATGTCTAACAGTATCTTGTTATGCCTCCTGACAGTAACTTCAGTGGCTCGAACTACCCCTGTCTCGAACAAATTTTCGAGGTCCCAAAGGTGTTCGAGCCATTGAAGTTCGACTGTATATAGAAAAACTGACCATAAATGGTCATTTTTCTATATAATCTATACATTTTTGTTTGGGTTTAACAAGGTTGTTTTACTAACACGGTTTCTGCTTTGGATACCATTTGGTGGTAGCGGTGTTTCAGTTTACGTCTCACCAACAGCTAAGGTCATATGGAGACGGGACCTCGGTTTAAAATGTCTGGAGAAGCCCAGGATTGATCCTGCTACTCCTGGTTTACAAGGCAAATACAGTAGCATAACCACTACACCACGGAGGCTTCTATTGGATCCCAATTATAGTGTTATAAAGAGGTTGTGCTGTATAAGACTTGTCCTATCAGCAAAGTCTCTGATCAGCCTGGACAATGGTGTAGTCTGATCAGAATCTTCACTGATCAAATGTGCCTTCTATAGTTTCTAATCTATCCAAAGAAGAGAGATGCAAAAACTCTGTCAATACTGGGTGGATGAGCAGGCTGATCGGAGTTCTCTGCTGATCACACCATCTGAGTGAGGAGTTATTGTATGTGCCTTCATGGCCAAGTGGGAGAGTGCTGACTCTTAACCATTAGGTCTCTCACCGTTGTGGATACAATCCCTGCTTTGTGTCACATGTGAGAAGCCAAAGGAAGGTCAGGTGGTTTTTCTCTCCAGGTACTCCTGGAGTTTTCTCACACCTCTAATTAATGATCAACTCAATATAAATGAAATGATCTTGAAAGAGCTGTAAAATAAGAAAAAAAAATGTTTTATTGTGGGCTGTCTAAAATATTAATAAATTCATACATCTTTAAACTTTTAAGTTATTTATGCAGTAATCTTTGAAATTTCAATATGCATTCCAAGCATTTAGTGCAGCAATTAATGTCCTGAATGAATGATGCTTGTTTTTAACCTTTTTTGTACCGAATGGAAAAGAAGAATCTTATATGACTTGTGTGTGTGGGGTGGATGGAAAAATCTGTCCCGAGGGACACTGTCTGGCATCACGAGGCTTGCTGAGTGATGCCGGACAGTGATCCCGAGGGACGGATTTTTCTATCCACCCCTCACACCCATATTGGATTCTTTTTCTTGCACACCTTCCATTTTTAGCGCGGATTTTTAATGCTGCAGTCACTTCGGTTACCAATGTCCGCCATATTGTGTTGACACTGCAGGAATGTTTAGTGACGTCATGTAACGTGCTGTTACGTTAACCTTAACGACAGCGCATACGAGGTCGTAATCAACCTGTGCATTCATCAAACACCCGATTATATTCGATTTTGGGTCAGAACACCAGGGTCAGAACATAAATTTCTATCCCAGGTTAAAATTAGGGATTTCCTTGTCTGGTGTGCAAGAATATTATATATAGAAGCCTCCGTGGTGTAGTGGTTATTGATTGATTTGAGGTTTAACGTCCCTGTCAACACTGTATAGGTCATTTTGGAGACGGTGCTTCCAATTTTGTGGGATTTTTACCCGACATTGAGATGAAATGACATCTCAAGCCATGTCACCCAATGAAACCAATAGGGTTTATAAGCATGGACAGTCCGAATCGTGCGCACCGCTTTGCCTGGGCAGGCTTAGATTCTCTAAGCGGTTAACCAGTACTCATGTGCAGGTCGGATTCAGCGGTGGTGGTTAAGCTACTCGCCTTGTAAACCAGGGATCGCAGGATCGATTCCGGGCTCCTCCAGACTTTCGGATGATTCTTTAAACTGAGGTCCCGTCTCCGTATGACCTTAGCTGTTGGTGGGACGTAAAACCCAAACACTCACTTGTCCTTATATATAGCAGAAGTCCATTTCAAAATTTAGGGGTGTCAGTTTGTGTTTTCTTCAAAATTTATTTGGAAAATTACTGAACTTTTTGCAAACAGCGGAGGCCCTGATCAGACGCCACATTCTGTGGCATCTGATCTTGGACTGCACTGAGTTCCAATTACTTCTTTTTGGGGTTTACGGTATATTGGGGCTGAGAGTACATTGAGGCTACCCCTAATGAACTGAATGGAATCTCTCCTCTTACATGTTAATATATCAGCAATAGTAGATTGTGCCAAGTATAACATTTCTCCATCAAAATAGTAATCAAAGATAAAAGGCAAAATCACTGAACAATGAAATATAGGTCACACTGACCTAGATATATTTTGCCGACTCAATTATCGGGTCACATGGAACTAATAATCCAGGCAAGACAATTCTCCATCAAACAGTATTCAAGATAATAGGCAAAATCACCAACCCATGAAATATAGGTCACAGTGACCTAGATATATTTCAATCAAGGGGTCACATGGCACTAATATCCCAGGTAAGACATTTCTCCAACAAATTGTATTCAAGATTTTAGGCAAAATCACTGAACCATGAAATATACAGTAGGCAAACTGATCTAAAAAAAAAAAAAAGTCCGTTCAGAAAATCTGAATCATCGATTTTTTCGTTTCTTGCTGTTACTACTCAATATAGCCCATACATCACTATGGGAAAGTTTTAGACCTGACCCTCCGCCGATTTCTCCAGCAAGTGGTATGTCTCTGTGGCAACCAGGAAAGGTTGTGATTATTTGGAGAAAATGGCAAAATCGAAATTTCCTTTCACAGACTAAGACATTTTGACAGGTTCGGCACACCCATTTGAACCATATATAGTAGTGGTTACTACTCTTGTGAAGTACAAGGGCGTATATGGTTTATTTGCACGATCACTTCATGGCAAATCATTAGCTGTGACACCACGTCTGATATCGGTATAATTCTTTTTGACCACTGTTGACAGTACGTCGCATTTTTATCCCCCGCCGCGAAGCGGAACAGGGATTATAGGAATGTCCTTCGTCTGTCAGTCTGTCCTGTCGTCCGTCCTTCCATCCGTCTGTCTGTCCGTAACACTATCTTGTCCGCTCCATATCTCCTGAACCCTTTGATAGATTTTCATTAAACGTTGGTCAATTATTCGTCTCATTGAGCTGATGTGCAGAACTCAAAAATGAACCATGCCGACTGAAGGTCAAGGTCACAGTTCACAACTTAGAAACTTTTTTGAACTTTGTGTGCGTTCCATATCTTCTTTACCATTTGAAGGATTTTCATTAAACTTGGGTCAAATATTCTTTTGAGTGAGCTGGTGTACAGGGCCCATAAATGAACCATGCTGACTCAAGGTCAAGGTCACATCTGAAGATCAAGAGTTTGAAACTTTGAATTTTGTGTCCGTTCCATATCTCCTATAACCCTGCAAGGATTCTCATCAAACTCTGGCCAATTATCCCCCTCAGTGAGCTGATGTGCAGAACCCATAAATAAACCATGCCGACTCAAGGTCACATTGGAAGGTCACGAGTTTGAAACTTTGAATTTTGTGTCCGTTTCATATCTCCTTTACCCTTGAAAGGATTTTCATTACACTTGGGTCAAATGTCCCCCTAAGTGAGCTGATGTGCAGGACACATAAATAAATCATGCCGACTCAAGGTCAAGGTCACAGTTGAAGGTCACGAGTTTGACACTTCGAATTTTGTGTGCGTTCCATATCTTCTTTTCCCCTGGAAGGATTTTCATTAAACTTTCATCAAATATCACTCTTAGTGAGCTGATGTGCAGAACCCATAAATAAACCATGCCAACTCAAGGTCAAGTTCACAGGTGAATGTCACGAGTTTGAAACTTGGAATTTTGTGTCCGTTCCATATCTCATTACCCATGGAAGGATTTTCATTAAAGTCTTGTGAAATATACCCCCCTCAGTGAGCTGATGTGCAGTATCCATAAATAAACCATGCCAGCTCAAGGCCAAGGTCACAAGGTTGAACCCTGATACTAAGTGAGGCGTGTGATTTGGCTATTCCTCAGACTGCTTTCTTGTATAGTTTAAACTTAAAGGATTGCCACAGACTGGCGTATGATTTGTTTGTTTGTTTTGGGATTTAACGTCCCCGTCAACACTGTAAAGGTCATTTTGGAGACGTTGCTTCCAATTTTTGGAGACTTTTACCCGACCTTGAGATGAAATGACATCTCAAGCCCTGGCGCCCAATGAAACCGATAAGGTTTATAAGCAAGGGCGTGCCGACTCGCACCGCTTTGCTTGGGCAGGGTTAGATCCTCTAAGTGGTTCACCAGTCATGTGCGGGTCGGAATCAGCTCTGCGTGGAAACATCATGCAGCCCATCTTTTTCTTCAGGCCCCGATGGGCGGGGCGGAACTGGCGTATGAGCTGCAGAAATTCTATCAAGAGACATATGTATACACCAGTGCAGCTTTATTCTCAGATTCAAAGTACAATGTCTTTTTTCGGCCTTGGAATAAATTGCACACGAAAAGCATTTTTGCGAACCCTTTAAATTCGTCTCTCTCTCTCTCTCTCTCTCTCTCTCTAATACTCACGAAGGTGAGCGTAACAGTGATAAGTAATTTGTTACGACAGTGAATGCTCTGCCTTGTGGTCAACTGTTAAAGCCTCGTTGGGCCGGCCAGTTACAAGTACTGATGTGAGATCGCACCCCCACCCCCGCCCTGATAACAACCGGTGGTCAATGGCAGAGCCTAGTAGAGCCGTTCATCTTAAGCCATTTTCCGGCAAAGGTACCATCGAAAGATGGGATAGAGA
The DNA here is from genome assembly GCA_963580285.1 of Lucinisca nassula. NCBI lineage: Eukaryota > Metazoa > Mollusca > Bivalvia > Lucinida > Lucinidae > Lucinisca > Lucinisca nassula. Next base: position 23,736,326 of record OY757023.1, read on the forward strand.
AAAAGAAGAAAAAAATTAGAATTGGGTCCATAGGACATGGATGCCCCGCCATATGACATTGGACAAAGAAATGAGTGTTATGTATAGTCTGTGTGAGGAAAACATTTATGACCTCATCTTTGAGCTACGGACCTGCGTTTTACGTATGCCACATCATCTGATAATGATTAACATTTTGGCCAGGTGATTTTAAAATCCATGCAGGAATACAAAAGTTATTGACAGGACTCAAAAAGACCCTTTTTGATATTTGACCTCTAAAGATGACCTTGGCCTTGGCAGCATCCACCTGTGTCTAGCAAGCCACAAAAAACTTCTGAGGATGGTTAACAAAAACGATTGTTACTGACTGGACACGGAAAATGCCTTTTATTTGACATTTGACCTCAAAGTATGACTTTGACCTAGGGGTACCGACATATGTCTTGCGCGCGACCCATCGTCTTACGATGTTTTTACATTTCTGCCATGTAATATTAAAAATACTGATAAAAGTTATTGGTCGGACATGATAAAACACCTTTTTGACCTTTGACTTCTAAGTAGGACCATGACTTTGGAGGTACCGACTTGGGCCATTCGCGTGACACATAGTCTTATAATGATTATCATTAACGTTATTTGGAAATCCATCCAGGCATAAGGAAGTTTTTGTCCGGACACGATAACAATCGCTTTTTAACCTTTGACCTCTAAGAATGACCCCTACCTTGAAGGAACCGTCCTGGGGCTTACGCGCAACACATCGTCTCGTAAAGGTTAATATTTAAGTAATTTCCAAATCCATCAAACAAAAATAAATAAAAAGTTTAATGCTATTGCTCGAACCACACACACACACACACACACACACACACACACACACACACACACACACACACACACACACACACACACACACACACACACACACACACACACACACACACACACACACACACACACACACATACAGCATCCATCCAGCCAGCCATCCTCATCCTTTTTATCATCCTCATCCTTATCCATCTATCCAGCCATGCCACAACGACCAAGTCTCCCATGAGACCTCTGTTAACAATATGATCTTCATTTGGAAACGAAACCATGCGGAGTCATAGACTTTAATGCTGCATACCAATTTCTAATACCGCTGACAGTTTGATTCCAGACAAGATGAGTTTCAAAGTATTTGACCATACATGGGCGTAGCGGCCATTGTGGTGATTTCATCCGAATGACGGGAACAAACATCCGTTTCCCCATCCAATAGAGGTCCCGTCTGAACTTGTCTTCCAATCGAATTTTCAAATGATTGACCTATAGACAGGTGGCCGAAAGGACTAAGAAAACATATCAAGAAGAATGACTTTGCTAGAGCCTCCATGTTCATAGTGAGCCTCTATCTGGCCATTCGAATGTAAAGTGTGTCGTAATTGCATATCTATTTATATAATGTGTCACATGTATTTGAATATTTATTATTTCACCTGACAATCATCGTCAAATGGACTTAGTCTGTGGTCTCATTTCTTTGTTTTGCAATTTTCTCCAAATAACCACAGCCTTTCCTGACTGTCGCAGAGGCATGCGGCTTGCTGGAGAAGTCGGCGGAGGGTCAGGTCTAAAACTTTCCCAAAGTGATCTATGGGCTAAAATGAGTATTAAAAGAAAGAAACGAAAAAATCGATGATTCAGATTTTCTGAATGGAGTTTAGATATATTTTCAGGTCCGTCAGGTAAGACATTTCTCCAACAAATAGTCTTCAAGATATAAGGCAAAATCACTGGACCGTGAAATAAACAGTAGGCACACTGACCTAGATATATTTTGAGGTCAATCAGGGGGTCACATGAAACTAATAACCCAGGTACGACATTTCTCCATCAAATAGTATTCAAGATAATAGGCAAAATCACTGAACCATGAAATATAGGTCACACTGACCTAGATATATTTTGAGGTCAATCACTGGGTCACATGGAATAAATAATCCTTGTATGACATTTCTCCATCAAGTAGTATTTAAGATTATAGCCAAAATCACTGAACCATGGAATATAGGTCACACTGACCTAGATATATTTTGAGGTCACTCAGGGGGTCACATGAAACTAATAACCCAGGTATGACATTTCTCGATCAAATAGTATTCAAGATAATAGACAAAATCACCGAACCATGAAATATAGGTCACACTGACCTAGATATATTTTGCGGTCAATTATCGGGTAACTAATAATTTAGGTATGACATTTCTCCATCAAACAGTTTTCAAGATAATAGGCAAAATCACCAACCCATGAAATATAGGTCACAGTGACCTAGATATATTTTGAGGTCAATCAAGGGGTCACATGGCACTAATATCCCAGGTAAGACATTTCTCCAACAAATAGTCTTCAAGATATAAGGCAAAATCACTGGACCATGAAATGTAGGTCACCATGACCTTCACCTTTTTACTCTGTAACCGAGGAATCAGGACCAATGTTACATGGTTGGCTGATGTATAACAAATTGTATCTTTAACTTGTTAGCATAATGGAATGGTACAGTATATACAACAAATTGTCCTAGATTTTGATCCCTAGCCCTACCCCATCCTCCCAGGCATAAACCCAGGGGTGTGTTGTCTTGGATTCTCAGAAGACACTCCCAGGTATTCAAGTTCTAAACATGAATGCTTTGTGATGAGCGACTGTTGAGATATACACATTTCAAATTTTACATAGGCTTTCCAGATTTTGACCCCCAGCCCCACCCTGTGGCATGAACCCAGGGATCTGTTCTCTTTGAACATCAGAAGACCCCCCCCCAGGTACTTCATTTCCAAATATGCTCTGTAATGACCATACATGCAGCCCCGCCCATTGGGGCTTGAAGAAATAAATGGGCTACATGATGCTTCCACCCAGAGCTGAATCTAACCGCACACATGTACTGGTAAACCTCTTAGAGGATCCAAGCTGCCCAGGCAAAGAGGTGCAAGTCAGACCGTCCATGCTTATAAACCCTATTGGTTTCATTAGGTGACAGGGCTTGAGATGTCATTTCATCTCAATGTCAGGTAATAGTCCCACAAAATTGGAAGCAACGCCTCCAAAATGACCTTTATAGTGTTGATGGGGACATTACAAACAAACAAAACCACACATTTTTGCACAGCAAGGGAAATAATCCTTAAATCCTACACAAATATGCGTTCTGAAGTTCGCTCCCCATGACTGAGAAGCAATAGGTACTTGTTATGCTGGCCTGTCGGATGCCCAGAAAATGTATAGCCCATGCATCCGCGCAGTCTCGCCAGAACCTTCGCTGCTAGCTCATACAAGCAGTGAATCAAGAGGAACCTTTAGACAGAAAGCCATATCACTGGCCCCTCTGAATGGCTGGGCATGCGCAGTTAAAATTTGTTATGACAGAATGCTCGAAGACACAAATTCGCTTGGTGGGGCTCTAGGGAATATTCTAATTCTGAGCCATTTTCAAGATGCTGTGGACTGCCGGGCAAGTGGTTGAAACTTTGATTTGTCAGGCCCTGGTAAACCACTTAGAAGGTACAAGACTGCCAAGGCAAAATGGTGTGAGTTGGACTGTCCCTACATATAAACCATATGAAGCAAAATCTCATGACATTGCACTCCCGGTCAATACAGAGTTATTTATCTTTAGAGAGAAGATACCATGGGTTGTAATGAATAGAAAACAATAGGAATTTTAAATGACTGTGAATAAAAGAACAAGAGGACCAAGCTGGTCCTGTATCGCTCACCTGAGCTAACAGATTCAAAGATTCAGGAAGTGCCAACCTTTACTGAAGGATTAAGGAAGGACATGGTGATGACAGGGTAAGCAATTTCTGCAAATCAAGTAGAATGTAACTCTATGATATATAGGCTGACCTCACCAGTTTTCAAACTCATTCAAGCTTTTATTTCTGACTTGCTAAGAAGGTCCGATATAAACTGATTGGGCTATGGTGATGACACGTCCAAAAATAAGCAATTAATTGCTGTAATCAAAGGGATGTTACTCTGTGACAAATAGGCAAACCACACCAGTTTTCAAACTCCTCCGAGCTTTTGTGTCTGACTTATTTGTTTGTAAGTTTCATGAAGATCCGATCAAAGCTGAAGGGGCAGCAGTGCTAACAAGGTAGAAAATAGGCATTTTTAAGCAATCAAAGACACGTAACTCTATGATAAATGTGCCGACTTGGCCAGTATTCAAACTCATCCAAGGTTTTATTCCCAGCCACCTTACATATAAGTTTCAGAAAGATCTGATCAAAACTGAAAGGGCTACGGTGTCATTTTTAGCAATCAAAGGGATGTAACTCTAAGGTAAATGGGCCGACTTGGCCAGTTTTCGAACTCATCCGAGGTTTCATCCCCAGCCACCTTACATATAAGTTTCAGACAAATCTGATCAAAACTGAAGGGGCTACGGTGATGACAAGGCCAAAAATCAACATTTTCAGCCATCAAAGGGACATAACTCTACGATAAATGGGCTGACTTGGCCTGTTTTCTAACTCATCCGAGATTTTATCCCCAGCCACCTTACATATAAGTTTCAGAAAGATTCGATCAAAACTGAAGGGCTATGGTGATGACAAGGTCAAAAATCGGCATTATCAGCAATCAAAGGGACGTAAATCTGTGATAAATGGCCGATATCCGAACTCATCCTAGGTTTTATCCCCAGTCACCTTACATATAAGTTTCAGAAAGATCCGATCAAAACTGAAGGGGCTACGGTGATGACAAGGTCAAAAATCGACATTTTCAGCCATCAAAGGGACATAACTATATAGTAAATAGGGCGACTTGGCCCATTTTCAAACTCATCTGACGTTTTATCCCTAGCCACATTACATATAAGTTTCAGAAAGATCCAATCAAAACTGAAGGGGCTACAGTGATGAATGTCAAAAATCAAAATTTTCAGCAATCAAAGGTACCTAACTCTATGATAAATAGGCCACCTAAGCCGGTATTTGAACTCGTCAGAGGTTTTATCCCCAGCCACCTTACATATAAGTTTCAGAAAGATCTGATCAAAACTGAAAGGGCTACGGTGATGATAAGGTCAAAAATCGGCATTTTCAGCACTCAAAGGGACGTTACTCTGTGATAAATGGACCAACTTGGCTGGTTTTCGAACTAATCCGAGATTTTATCCCCAGCCACGTTACATATAAGTTTCAAAAAGATTCCATCAAAACTGAGAGGGCTACGGTGATGACAAGGTCAAAATTCAGCATTTTCAGCAATCAAAGGGACCTTACTCTACCATAAACGGGCCGACTTGGTCGGTGTTCGAACTCATCCGAGATTGTATCCCCAGCCACCTTACATATCAGTTTCAGAAAGATTTGATCAAAACTGAAGGGGCTACGGTGATGACAAGGTCAAAAATCGGCATTTTCAGCAATCAAAGGGACGTAACTCTATGATAAACGGGCCGACTTGGCCGTTTTCGAACTCATCCGAGATTTTATCCCCAGACACCTTATATATAAGTTTCAGAAAGATCCGATCAAAACTGAAGGACTACGGTGATGACAAGCATTTTCACATTGTAAGTCTATGGGACTTTGTGATTGCCATAGCAACCAAAGTTTTCATGCGATTTCAAAAAAAAAGCTTATGTCATCAATGCCCCACCAGAGGCATGCTACAGATGAGAAATGATTGAGATCAGGCTGCAGAATTATATAGCTGCTCAAAAGTGTGGACGGACGACCCACTATACTATAAGCTCCCCTGGAGCCTTCGGACCAGGTGAGCTAAAAATCTCACCCAGATTGTCCTTTTTTTTCTTATTAATACATCCAGTTAACGATTTTTGATAATTTGGTTAATTTCTGACATGTTAAAGTAAGCAAATCTTGCATTATCCATCGCTGGTATGTGCACAATACTTGAATACAAGAGGGCCCAGAGGGCCCTGATTCGCTCACCTGAGTTTCACTGTTTCAAGTACATTCTATTTTTGGCTCTGGTGGCCATCTTGTTCGTCAGAGCTATTTTGGTAGGGAGTCACCTAGGCAACATTTCTGTGAAGCTTGAATCAAATTGGCCCAAGGGTATCAGAGGAGTTCGCATTTGAAGCAAATTTACAATGTTTTTTTCTATTTTTAGCTCTGGTGGCCATTTTGTTCACCGGAGCGGGATCGTTTTAGCTATTTTGGTAGAGGGTCATTTATATTCCTATGAAGTTTGAATGGAATTGGCCCCACGTACAGGAGGAGTTGTCGTTTGATGATGTTTTCTATTTTTAGCTCTGGTGGCCATCTATTTTGTCAGAGCGAAATAATTTTAGCTATTTTGGTAGGGAATCACAACGGCAACATTCGTGTGAAGTTTGAATCCAATCGGCCCAAGAGATTAGGAGGAGTTCGGGTTTGAAGCAAATTTACGCATTTTTCTATTTTTAGCTCTGGCAGCCATTTTGTTCATCCGAGCAAGATTGTTTTCGGTATTTCTGTAGGTCATCTAAGCATTTGAATGAAATTGGCCCAAGGGTACAGGAGCAGTTGTTGTTTCAAGACTTTTTCTTCATGTATATTTAGCTCTGGTGACCATCTTGTTTGTCAGAGTGGAATGATTTTAGCTATTTTGGTATGCAGTCGTCTACGAAACATTCCTGTGAAATTTGAATCAAATTGGCCCAAGGGTTTAGGAGGAGTTCATGTCTGAAACAAATTTACAATGTTTTTTTTCCATTTTTAGCTATGACAGCCATTTTGCTCATCTGAGCAGAACCGTTTTAGCTATTTTGGTAGATGCTCACCTAAGCAATATTCCCATGAAGTTTGAATGAAATTGGTCAATGTGTACAGGAGGAGTTGTCATTTCAGGTTTTTTTCCCATTTATAGCTCTGGCGGCCATCTTATTCATCAGAGCAGAATTTTTTTTTGCTATTTTGGTAGGGAGTCACCTTGGCAACATTCCTGTGAAATTTAAATAAAAATTTGCACATGGGTTTAGAAGGAGTTCGCATTTGAAGCAAATTTACCAAATTTTCCTTTTTTAGCTCCGGTGGCCATTTTGTTCATCGGAGCAGAACCATTTTAGCTATTTTGAGAGAGGGTCACCTAAGCAACATTCCAATGAAGTTTTAATGAAATTGGCCTAAGGTACAGGAGAAGTTGTGGTTTAAAGATTTTTTTCTATTTTTTTTGCTCTGGTGGCCATCTTGGTAGTCAGAGCGGAACAGTTTTAGCTATTTTGGTAGGGAGTCAACTACATGTAGGCAACATTTCTGTGAAGTTTGAATCCGATTGGCCAAAGGGTTTAGGAGGAATTTGCATTTGAAGCAAATTTACAATGTTTTTCTATTTTTAGCTCTGGTAGCCATTTCGCATATTGGAGCGGAACCATTTTAGCTATTTTGGTAATGGGTCACCTAAGCAACATTTCTGTGAAGTTTGAATGAAATTTGCCCAAGGGTACAGTAGGAATTGGCATTTAAAGATTTTTCTATTTTTAGCTCTGGTGGCCATCATGTTCATCGGAGCAAAACGATTTTAGCTACTTTGGTGGGGAGCCACCCAAGCAACATTCCTGTGAAGTTTGAATCAAATTGGCCCAAGGGTTTAGGAGGAGTTCACATTTAAATCAAATTGTTGATGACGGCCATTCACTGATCACAATACCTCATCATGAGCACTTGGTGCTCAGGTGAGCTAAAAATGAGCATTTATCTCAGAATTCGTGTTGTGCCGTGTGGCAGCCATAACAGTAATCATGTTATTCAGAAGGGATCTTTAACCTGCTTAGGGATGATTCTCCATCCACAGGGGGTGGGGGGGCCCAGATCGGTGTACTTTGTGACATTCATCCCTGCAACAAGTGCACTAACCACTGAGCTACCATGCTCCAGATTCATTTTAATGTCGCTAAAAGTCTGACAAAATTCAAGATCCATCTTAATGTTGGTTAAAAGTTTCTCGAAATTGGAAGCAGTGTTAGCGTCTCCAAAATGGCCTCATCAGTGTTGATCATTTGATGGGGATGTTAAACCTAAATTCAGACAAGCATATGAGTGCTTTCTGTATCTTAGTCCAACACGAGAAGGAAGCAGAAGTTTCTTTGTTTGAATTGAGGTTTTACTTACTTGTCAATACTATTTGGGTCATTACGGAGACTTTGCTTCCAATTCTGTAGGACTTTCTTTCAGTTTCACCTTAACCCCAGGAGGGGAAACAAACAGTGTACATCATATACACTCCAGATTTGCAGGATCAAAGCCTTCACAGTAATCATGTAATTATGCTAGGGGTCTTCAACCTGCACAGGGGATGACTCACCCTACATAGAGGTACTCCAGTTAACGTCCTGATCCGAAGGAGAGTGCACTTCACGAAAATCATCCCGGCAAATGATGCTAATGGAGCATGTTCCAATGGCAAAATTTTATCACCGCTGCCAGGGATTGAACCAAGTGCCTCTTGTATCAGAAGCAAATGCACTAACCACTGAGCTACCACACTCTGACATTGAGAGGAAATGACACTTCAAACCCTGCCACCTAAACAAACCAAAAGGGTTTATATGTAGGGTAGCCCTATTCAATAGGGCTCTAGGATTCATCTTTTTCATTTTTATTCTGACATTGACGTTTATGTTATTTGACAGAAATATAAATGTCAAAACTAAAAAATAGCCATCGGAAGAGATGGCAAATCCCCCGACCAAAAGCCAATATGGCCTTCAGAAGATTGTTCACCAATAGATAGTGCACCAGAATTAAACCAGCAATATATTTCAAAAGTATTGCAGTTATGGCCACCACATGATTATACTGTCAGTGGAGAAAACTAAAAAACTAGGGCACTCAAAATTGTGGTTCTTGCGCATGACATGTCTGCTTAAGCTCATGTATTTCTGTATGAAGTACCATCAATATGTCTCTCAAAGGGTATTGGAGACATGGTGATCAGAAGCTGGTCATACTGCTATATTGTAAGGGTAGATAACTCAAATACCACAGCACCAACAGTTGTGGTTCTTGCACATGACACCCCTTCTGTACCTTGTATACAATTGCGCCAAGTTCCTTCAATATATCTCCAAGGGTGTTGGAGTTATGGCCATCACAAGGTTATATTGTCAGGGGAGATAACTAAATAACCAGAGCACCCAGAGTTGTAATTCTTGAGCATGACACACCTGCTTAACCTCATGTACATCTGCATCATGTACCACCCATATGCCTCAAAGGGTATCGGAAATATGGTGATCACAAGGTGGTCATACTGTTATATTGGAAGGGGAGATAACTCAAATACCATAGCACCCAGAGTTGTGGTTCTGAGGCATGAAGTGCCGTCTCAACATTGTATACAATTGTGCCAAATACCCTCAATATATCTCAAAGGGTATTGGAGTTATGACCATCACAAAGTTATATTGTCAGGGGAGATAATTTATAAACCATGTCCCCAGAGTAGTGGTTCTTGCACGTGACACACCTGCTTAACCTCATGTACAACTGTACCAAGTACCAGCAATATATCTCAAAGAGTATTGGAGATGTGGCCATCACAAGGTAGTGATTCTTTTTTATTGGAAGGGGAGATAACTCAAAAACCATGGCACCTAGAGTTGTGGTTCTTGTGCATGACACACTGTCTTGGCCTTGTGAACAACTGTGCCATGTATCATCAATATATCTCTAAGGGTATTGGAGTTATGGCCATCACAAGGCTGTCACTCTATTTTATTTGAAGGGGAGTTAACTAAAAACCCATGGCAACCAGAGTTGTGGTTCTTGTGCATGACACGCCGTCTCAGCCTTGTGAACAACTGTGCCAGGTACCATCAATATATCTCTAAGGGTATTGGAGTTATGGCCATCGCAAAGTAGTTATTCTAGTTTATTAAAAGGGGAGATAACTCAAAAAGTATGGCATCCAGAGTTCTGGTTCTTGCGCATGACACGCCGTCTCAGCCTTGTGAACAATTGTGCCAAGAACCATCAATGAATCTCAAAGGGTATAGGAGTGATGGCCATCACAAGGTTGCGTCTACGGACAGATGGACAGACAGACGGACGCCAGGCTGATCGCTATATCCTCGGTCGGGGGATAAAAACGTGTGAAACGAGATCTTTTGTTAACAGAAGTATATGTAGGGATGATCCACTTTGCCTGGACAGACATAGACCCTTTATCAGTTATCATGTGCATTCGGACTTTCGGTTTCAGTTCTGCATGACAGCATCATGCAGCCCAATCTATTTATCCAAGTCCAAGCCCTGATGGTGGGAGCCCAGGAGCAGATGATTGCCTGTGAAGTGGGTAGAAATTACAATTTAACTTAGCCTCCAAACATTACAGGTCAAATAGCCAATTTATTGGAAATGACATGGTTTCTAGACTAGTGAAACGGGCTGAGCTCTCATGAGAACTGTTAATTTGTTTGTTTGATTTGAGGTTTAACATCCCCGTCAACACTGTAAAGGCACAAGACTTTGAATTTGTGTCAAGGCAGTGGCTATTCGTACGGCCCCGTATGAATAGCCTGCATTGGCTAATCGTACGGCCTGTATGATTAGCCTTTATTGGCTAACCGTATGGCCCCGTACTTTTAGCCAATATAGGCTATATTGGCTAATCGTATGGCCATTCTAGTTCGGAACCAAGAAAGTGATACTGCTGGTAAGACAAATCAGCTGTTCGTACGGCCTTGAAAGACCAGCCATTCCAAGCCCCTATGTGAAACGTGCTGAAACCAAAAACATAAAGGATATTAATGCACAGGCGGTGAAGTTTGTATCAAATTGACCCAATTGTTTAGGTGGAATTCGCATTTAAAGTAAATATTGACGGCGCACGACGGACGACCCACGGCACAAGTCAGACAATTTTAAGCTATGGAACTGCACTTCTTCTAGAAGGCGTATTCATCAGATTACAAGTCCATGTAATAAATACCCCTCTAAACCTCCCATTATACACAGAAAAAGTAAGGTTTACGGGGGAATTCATTATTTGTCTTATTTTTGCTATAAAAATAGATTGTGGGTACTCGTTAGAGCCGCCTAATTGAGTCGGTTTTAACGAGCACCCACAATCTATATGTGGACAAGAATTAAGAAAAATATCAAACATTTTTATCTGTCGTACAGAAAGGCAGACGTTCGGATAATGGCCAAACTACATGCCCCTCCCCACAAACTAAGAAAATATTTCATGTAATATGATCATAGCTCTACATCAGCCGGCTTTTTATTTATTCGTTTGTTTTGATTTACCGATACGTCAACTAACCCTTGTCGTATCCCAGAGAAAGGGAGGTTGAAAAAAAAAAGAAAAATAGCCATCGGAAGAGATGGCAAATCCCCCGACCAAAAGCCAATATGGCCTTCAGAAGATTGTTCACCAATAGAAAGTGCACCAGAATTAAACCAGCAATATATCACAAAAGTATTGCAGTTATGGCCATCACAAGATTATAGTGTCAGGGGAGATAACGAAACAAGAGGCCCATGGGCCACGATGCTCACCAGAGTTCAGGCAGGCACTGCCCACTGGCAGCCATGTATGGTTTTAATGTATTGATTATAAAGTCTCCCAAATGAACCCCCATTTCATGAGGGCTCTGTATCTGAAATATTAGGCCTTTTATGAAGTGGAGGGGTGGGAGATGACCCAACAGAGCCCAATTTGATATCATTGAATGCATCCATCGTAAGGAACAAGAAAATATATGGTTTATGGGTGGGGGGCGGGGATCTTAACGGTTTCTGAAATATTGGGCCTTTTATGAAGTGGAGGGGATGGGGAAAGGCCCGGGCACATCCCAAGAGACCCCCAGGTTGGTGTCTCTGAATGCATTTTAAAATAAAAAACAAGAATGTATATATGGTTTAGGGATGGGAATCTGATAGGTTTCTGAGCTTTATCGCCTTTTATCTATCTATCTATCTTCTGATACTGCGTCGGTCACATTTGACCATTACCGCAGGTGTATATTATATACACGCCAGGTTTTGCAGGATGAAAGCATACACAGTAATCATGTAATTACGGTAGGGATCTTTAACCTGCACAGGGGATGGTTCTCCCTGCACAGGGGGCCTCCAGTTAACGTCCCGATCCGAAGGACGGTGCACTTTATGACATTCATCCCTGCAAATGATGCCAATGGAGAGTGTTTGGACACCGAAATTTTATCGCCGCTGCCGGGGATCGAACCCGGGACCTCTAGCATCAGAGGCAAGTGCACTAACCACTGAGCTATCACGCTCCCTTTTATGAAGTGGCAGGGTGAGGCATGTCCCAGCACACCCCTGAAGAGTCCTAGGTTGGACTCACTGAATGCGTCTTATCATAGAGAACAAGAATATATATGGATAAGGGGTGGGGATCTGAACGGTTTCTGAGAATTTGGGGCCTTTAATGGAGTGGAGGGGGTAGGACATGGCCAGGGCACATCCCAGAGGACCCCCAGGTTGGTGTAACTGAATACGTCTAATCATAAGAAACAAGAATATATATGGTTTTCGGTAGGGGATCTGAAAGGTTGCCGAGATATATTGCCTTTTATAAAGTGGAGGGGTGGGGCAATGGCGCATCCCGGGGGACCCCTAGGTTGGTAATGGTATCACTGAATGCGTCCTATCATAAGAAACAAGAATATATATGGTTTTGAGTTTGGGATCTGAATGGTTTCTCAGATATATGGCCTTTTATGAAGTGGAGGGGGTGGGGCAGGGCCCTGACCCATCCCAGGGGGCCTCCAGGTTGGTGTCATTGAATGTGTCTTATCGTAAGGAGCAATAATATATATGGTTTAGGGGTGGGGATCTGTAAGGTTTCCGAGATATTGGGCCTTTTATGAAGTGGAGGGGGTGGGGCAAGGCCCCGGCGCATCCCGGGGGTCCATAGGTTGGTGTCAATGAATGCATCTTATCATAAAGATAAAAAATATATATGGTTTAGTGGTGGGGGTCTAAACGGTTTCTGAGATATATGGCCTTTTATGTTGTGGAGGGGGTGGGGCATGGCCCCGGCGCATCCCCGGGCCCCCAGGTTAGTGTAACTGAATGTGTCTTATCATAAGGAACAAGAATATATATGGTTTAGGGGTGGGGATCTGTATGGTTTCCAAGATATTGGGCCTTTTATGAAGTAGAGGGGGTGGGGCAAAGCCCCAGCGCATCGGGGAGGCCCCCAGGTTGGTGTCACTGAATGTGTCTTATCATAAGGAACAATAATATATATGGTTTAGGGGTGGGGATCTGAAAGGTTTTGGGGTTATGGCCATCACAAGGTTATATTGTCAGGGGAGATAACTCAAAAACCATGGCACCCAGAGTTGTGGTTCTTGTGCATGACACACGGTCTTGGCCTTGTGAACAACTGTGTCAGGTATCATCAATATATCTTAAAGGGTATTGGAGTTATGGCCATCACAAGGTAGTCACTCAATTTTATTCGAAGGGGAGATAACTAAAAAACCGTGACAACCAGAGTTGTGGTTCTTGTGCATGACACGCTGTCTAAGCCTTGTGAACAACTGTGCCAGGTACCATCAACATACCTCAAAGGGTATTGGAGTTATGGCCATCACAAAGTAGTCATTCTATTTTATTAAAAGGGGAGATAACTAAAAAAGTATGCAATCCAGAGTTCTGGTTCTTGCGCATGACACGCCGTCTCAGCCGTGTGAACAATTGTGCCAAGAACCATCAATGAATCTCATAGGGTATAGGAGTTAGGGTCATCACAAGGTTGCATCTACGGACGGACGAACGGACGCCAGGCTGATCGCTATATCCCCTGAACCTATTCGGTCGGGGGATAAAAATGAAAAAACAAACAAAAACTGGCCCTGGATCCCTCACCTGATCCATAGAGTAATAAGTGGGCTCCGGGGAGGGCCATTATTGACACCAGGGCTATAATATGCATAATGTTGAGGGAGGTCTAAAAAGGTGAAGGTTCATACCAAATATCAACAAAGGCTATAATTTGAACAATCTTGGCAAAGGTCCAATAGATGAAGCTACACACCAAATATCAAAGACCTGGGCCTTGCAGTTTCAGAGAAGAAGGTTTTTTTAAAGATATTCCCTACATAAGCCTATGTAAAACCAAATGGCCCCGAGGCGGGGGTATTTTTGGCCTCAGGGATATAATTTAAACAATCTTGATAGAGGTCCACTAGATGAAGCTTCACACCAAATACCCAAGACCTGGGCCTTGCTGTTTCTGAGAAGAAGATTTTTAAAAGATTATCTCTATATAAGACTATGTTAAACCAAAGGGTCCCGGGGCGGGGGCATTTGTGGCCCGAGGGCGATAATTTGAACAATATTGGTAGAGGTCCACTAGATGAAGCTCCATACCAAAATATCAAAGACATGGGCCTTGCGGTTTCAGAGAAGAAGATTTTTAAATATTTCCCTATATAAGAATGTAAAACCAAAGGGTCTCGGGCGGGGGCATTTTTGGCCCCAGTGCTACAATTTGAACAATCTTGATAGAGGTCCACTAGATGAAATTTTACACCATATATCAAAGACCTAGGCCTTGTGGTTTCACAGAAGAAATTTTTTTAAAGATTTTCCCTATATAAGTCTATGCTAAACCAAAGGGCCCCAAGGTGGGGCCATTTTTGGTCTCAGGGCTATAATTTGAACAATCTTTGTAGAGGTCCACTAGATGAAGCTTCATACCAAATATCAAAGACCTAGGCCTTGTGGTTTCTGAGAAGAAGATATTTCAGGATTTTCCCTATAGAAGTCTATGTAAAACCAAAGGGCCCCAGAGCGGGGGCATTTTTGACCCCATGGCTATAATTTGAACAATCTTGGTAGGGGTCCACAAGATGAAGCTTCATACCAAATATCAAAGACCTTGGCCTTGCGGTTTCAGAGAAGAAGATTTTTAAAGATTTTCACTATATAAGCCTATGTAAAACCAAAGGGTCCCGGGGCGGGGGCATTTTTGGCCCCATCACTATAATTTGAACAATCTTCGTAGGGGTCCACTAGATGAAGCTTCATTCCAAATAGCAAAGACCTGGGCCTTGCGGTTTCAGTGAAGAAGATTTTTAAAGATTTTCCCTATATAAGCCCATGTCAAACCAAAGGGCCCCGGGGCGGGGGCATTTTTTGCCCCAGCACTATAAATTGAACAATCTTGGTAGGGGTCTACTAGATGAAGCTTCATACCAAATATCAAAGACCTGCGCCTTGTGGTTTCAGGAGAAGATTTTTAAAGATTTTCCCTATATAAGCCCATGTAAAACCAAAGGGCCCCGGAGCGGGGGCATATTTGACCCCAGCACTATAATTTGAACAATCTTGGTAGGGGTCCACTAGATGAAGCTTCATACCAAATATCAAAGACCTGGGCCTTGCGGTTTCAGAGAAGAAGATTTTTAAAGATTTTCCCTATATAAGCCCATGTAAAACCAAAGGGCCCCGGGGTGGGGCATTTTTGGCCCAAGGGCTATAATTTGAACAATCTTGGTAGGGGTCCACTAGATGAAGCTTCATACCAAATATCAAAGACCTAGGCCTTGCGGTTTCAGAGAAGAAGATTTTCCCTATATAAGCCTATTTAAAACCAAAAGGCCCAGGGGGGAGGGGGGGAGGGGGGGGGGGGGGGGGAGCGGGGGCATTTTTGGTCCCAGCACTATAATTTGAACAATCATGGTAGGGGTCCACTAGATGAAGCTTCATACCAAATATCAAAGACCTGGGCCTTGTGGTTTCAGAGAAGAAGATTTTTTAAGTTTTTGGTGAAAAAAATCTATTTTTGGCTCCTATGACCTAGATGAGCAACGGACCGGAACCATTTGAACAACTTTGAAAGGGGACCACCTAAGGATCATTCCTGTGAAGTTTGGTCAAAATCCGATCAGTGGTTTAGGAGGAGATGTCGTTTAAAGAAATTGTTTACGGACGGACGGACGCACGCACGGACGACGGACGAAAAGTGATCCCAAAAGCTCACCTCGTCACTACGTGACGGTGAGCTAACAAGAGGACCATGATGGCCCTGGATTGCTCACCTGATCCATAGAGTAACAAGTGGGCCTCGGGGAGGGCCATTATTGACCCCAGGGTTATAATGTGCATAATGTTGAGGGAGGTCTAAAAAGGTGAAGCTTCATACCAAATATCAACAAAGGCAATAATTTGAACAATCTTGGCAAAGGTCCACTAGATGAAGCTACACAACAAATTTCAAAGACCTGGGCCTTGCGGTTTCAGAGAAAAAGATTTTTTAAAGATATTCCTTATGTAAGCCTACCGTATTCGCCCTAATTACCGCACATGCTCCTATAAGCGCACACCAAAGCTATTTTTGAAAAGGAAATGCATAAGTGCACACTTTACAGTAATGTCCCCTTGAAGCTCTCATAGTAAATCTATAAAAATTTACCATTATTTCTTCCAACAGTGAATGCAATGCTAGGTATCTTTATCCGTCCCATTAGATGTCAGTATGTATCATCTTGGAAGCTGTTGTTTTCGCATCGAGTGTGCGCTAATTAGGTAGATTTTTCACCATGATTTTGTGACACAATTTTGAAAAAACTAGCGCACGGTGCGGTAATTAGGGCGAATACGGTATGTAAAACCAAATGGCCCTGGGGCAGGGACATTTTTGGCCTCAGGGCTATAATTTAAACAATCTTGATAGAGGTCCACTAGATGAAGCTTCACACCAAATATCAAAGACCTGGGCCTTGTTGTTTCAGAGAAGAAGATTTTCAAAGATTATCTCTATTATAAGTCTATGTAAAACCAAAGGGCTCTGGGGCGGGGGCATTTGTGGCCCCAGGGCTATAATTTGATTTTGAACAATCTTGGTAGAGGTCCACTAGCTGAAGCTTCATACCAAATGTCAAAGACCTAGGCCTTGTGGTTTCAGAGTAGAAGATTTTTCAAGATTATCTCTATATAAGTCTATGAAAAACCAAAGGGCCCAGGAGCGGGGGCATTTTTGGCCTCAGGGCTATAATTTGAACAATCTTGATAGAGGTCCACAAGATGAAGCTTCATACCAAATATCAAAGACCTGGGCCTTGCAGTTTCAGAGAAGAAGGTTTTTAAAGATTTTCCCTACATAAGCCTATGTAAAACCAAAGGGCCCCGGGGCGGGGGCATTTTTGGCCCCAGCACTATAATTTGAACAGTCTTGGTAGGGGTCCACTAGATGAAGCTTCATATCAAATAGCAAAGACCTGGGCCCTGCAGTTTCAGAGAAGAAGATTTTTGAAAGATTTTCCCAATATAAGCCCATGTAAAACCAAAGGGCCCTGGGGCGGGGGCATTTTTGGTCCCATCACTATAATTTGAACAATCTTGGTAGGGGTCCACTAGATGAAGCTTCATACCAAATATCAAAGACCTGCGCCTTGTGGTTTCAGAGAAGAAGATTTTTAAAGGTTTTCCCTATATAAGCCTATGTAAAATCAAAGGGCCCGGGGGCGGCGGCATTTTTGGCCCCAGCACTATAATTTGAACAATCTTGGTAGGGCTCCATAAGATGAAGATTCATTCCAAATAGCAAAGACCTGGGCCTTGCAGTTTCAGAGAAGAAGATTTTTAAAGATTTTCCCTATATAAGCCCATGTAAAACCAAAGGGCCCCGGGATGGGGGCATTTTTGGACCCAGCGCTATAATTTGAACAATCTTGGTAGGGGTCCACTAGATGAAGCTTCATACCAAATATCAAAGACCTGGGCCTTGTGGTTTCACAGGAGAAGATTTTTAAAGATTTTCCCTAAATAAGCCCATGCAAAACCAAAGGGCCCCGGGGCGGGGGCATCTTTGGCCCCAGCACTATAATTTGAACAATCTTGGTAGGGGTCCACCAGATGAAGATTCATACCAAATATCAAAGACCTGGGCCTTGCAGTTTCAGAGAAGAAGATTTTTAAAGATTTTCCCTATATAAGCCCATGTAAAACCAAAGGGCCCCGGGGCGGGGGCATTTTTGGCCCCAGCACTATAATTTAAACAATCTTGGTAGGGGTCCACTAGATGAAGCTTCATACCAAATATCAAAGACCTGGGCCTTGCAGTTTCAGAGAAGAAGATTTTTTAAGTTTTCGGTGAAAAAAATCTATTTTTGGCTCCTGTGACCTATATGTGCAACGGACCGGAACCATTTCAACAACTTTGAAAGGGGACCACCTAAGGATCATTCCTGTGAAGTTTGGTCAAAATCCGCTCAGTGGTTTAGGAGGAGATGTCGTTTGAAGAAATTGTTTACGCACGGACGGACGCAAGGACGCACGCACGACGGACAAAAAGTGATCCCAAAAGCTCACCTCGTCACTACGTGACGGTGAGCTAAAAACATGACAAATGTAGATGGACAGGCAGCGTGACGGACAGACGGACAGACAGGGCGATTACTTAGGGCACCCACAAAATATTTCATCGGGACTTGAAGAAATAGATGCGCTTCATGATGCTTTCACGCAGAGCTGAAACCGACAGCACATGAGTACTGGTTTTGTTTTGTTTGATTTGAGGTTTAACGCCCCAGTCAACACTGTGTATGTCATTCTGGAAACGTTGCTTCCAATTTTGGAAGGGTTTATATGTATGGACGGTCCGACATGCACCCGCTTATAAACCCTATTGATTTCATTGGGTGACAGGGCTTGAGTTGTCGTTTCATCTCAATGTCGGGTAAAAGTCCCACGAAATTGAAAGCAACGTCTCCAAAATGACCTGTACAGTGTTGACGGGGATGTTAAATCTTTTCTACGGTCATTTTCTCACTTCCGCTGATTCAAGGAGGGCAGTTGTCAGTTTCTGGCGAAAGAATGTACACTGGACTGGTTAAACTCTTATGTGAAAGCCTGCCCAGGAAAAGTGTGGATAGGTCAATAGAGTTTACTGGGCTTTTAAACTCCAAAACAAACAATACAAACGTGACTATCGTAGAAGCGAGACACTTGGAACACTTTAAGGGTGAAAAGATGTGCGACCAACGAACACACAAGTTCCGCCCACGCAGTCGCAGTCTGATCATACTCTTACCTGCTCGTGTTACCCTTCTATTGAAAAAGAAGAACCCTCTAAGTCCTAATTTACTGAAGAATTAAAATATGGTAGAGAAAACATCATAACAATAACCTTGGTTTACGTTTCCTTGTGCATTCAGTTTTGAAGGTCTTCCCGCCATGGATACAGCTAAACGTTATTTCCGACACTTTAAGAGCCTCATTGATTGTGTTTTAGGACATCTGCCTTTTGCAGCTGAATTGTGCGTGAACTGCGCTTATAAAATTGAACGCAGTTAGAACGCTTATAATGCGCAATTTTGCTTTCCAAAGCACTATAACTTGTAAAGTTTTCACCAACACTCAATGATATCTCCATTCTGGGAGAAATGACATCTAGCTTGTAGCTTACCTTGTTTATATTTAGCGAAAAGTATTAATTATTTTAATTATGGGTACTTAAGTATTTTGACACAGCCTTTAAAGTATAACGTTAATCCTTAATATTGATCTATACCGCGACTCATCTGAAGGCCGTTTTCAAAGTGTTTTTCACAACTTAAGTACGTAGCATTATCAGCCAGTTAAACGCCAGAACTAAGAACATCAGTCTAAGCCGAAAACAATAATTGAAGCAATTGATTTCATTAACTTACCATCCTAAACAAACTGGTAATCGAAAGTACTATTAAACAATTATTTTTTTGTGTGTTGACATGTATATACCATCGATATTAATATTTAACAATACTTATAAGTATATATACTTAAATAATATAATTATGATTCGCAAAATATATTTTAACCTATTCCTTGGTACCGAATAATAGCCGTACAATTAGCCAATATAGCATATATTGGCTGAACGTACAGGGCCGTACAATTAGCCAATACAGGCTAATCGTACGGGACCGTACGATTAGCCAATGCAGGCTATTCTTACGGGACCGTATGAATAGCCACTGCCTTTTGTCAATTGAGCACCACACAAGCCCAGTGAAATCGCCCCATGGGGCTTGTTTCATGCTCAATTGACAAAAATTCAAAGTCCTGTAGTAAAGGTCATTTTGGAGACATTGCTTCCAATTTTGTGGGACTTTTACCCAACATTGAGAGGAAATGACATCTCAGGCCCTGTCGCCCAATGAAACCAATAGGGTTTATAAGCATGGACGGTCAGACTCACACCACTTCTGCACAAAAGCCCTAGCTGATCGGGAGCCACACAGCCCGAAAGAGGACCACACGAAAGCACGCCGAGACTGGGCATGGACCCACCACAAGGTAAAGCCGTCGCCCAGCCCCTCCTGAGGGGGTGAGGCAAACGGGAAGTCAGAACGAGACGTAGCGCTGTGGTTGCGGTCCTTGGACTTTGCACTTAGGAGCGTTGCGTCAAAAGCCTGGCTGATCGAGAGCCACACAACCCAAAGGAGAACGGCACAACAGCACACTAGCAAACAAAGCCTCTCCTTCAGGAACGCATATAGAAAAGTGGGACAGAAATAAGAAACAAGACGCCTTATGACATCTTTTTCTTTCTTTTTTAGCAACTCTCACTTTCGAATAAAGGATGTACATTATAAGGTTACCCAAACGGAATGACCTGAGGCCCTCAAAAGGGCCTTTTGCATACCACCACGACTGAAAAACCGCATCTCGCCCGGTATATCATACTGCCCTCCGTACTGCCCTTGTCGCATAACATAAAAATCACCAAAAACAGCAAATTGCGCCATGACCGTAATAAAGACAGACGGTCAAGATGGTCACATATCAATACAGACAAGGGCAATTAACTAACTAACTAGGGCATGACTTAGCGCAACCTGAAGGAAGGCTTTTAACACACACAACCACCCATGCGAAACTAAAACAACAAACAACCACACTAGATAGGTAGATATAGCGATAGTTGTAGGATAGGAATACAGTAGAGAGGATAGTATAGAAAAGAGATAAAAAACCTGGAGTAAGAAGAAGAAGAAGAAGAGTTTTCTCAAAAAGCGATTTCAAACATTTTCATTTGTGTAAATATGAAACATTAAAAACAAGATCACATAGGAGCGCTCGACTGCGCACGTGCGCAGGCGGACTCTTGTATGCGACCTACATGATTATATAACAATTTGCACTAACCACTTTGACTAAAGAGATTGGCAAACGTTGTCTCGGGTCCCCAAATGGCTAGGCAAGAATACTTTTTTTTTCTACTATGATGCCTTCCTACACGTAAGATGCGATAGTGATATGCAAACATGGCGACACAAAATGACTCTCCTACGGTCCCACAGAATACGACATCCTGTGTCGAGGAGGGCATCACCTTTTCTTAACTTCAAACGAAAAAGCATAAAAGGGGATTGACCTACTTTCCACATCCTCCGCGATAGAGGTCATCCACTAACTAAAATAAATACGAATTTGGGCCCGAGACGGCGGAAGCCAACACACCATGTTACTATGTTATATGTTGTATGTACAGAATAAACAAAAACAAAACACAAATATAATCTTCAAGCACAACCTTGCAGGTACAAAAATTGTCCTTCCCAGCAACTGTGGGCGGATGGGCTTGTCCCAGAAAGGACAACAACACAAACCAGATCGGCAAACGTTGTGTCGGGCCTCCAAATGGCTAGGCAGGAATACACTTTCCTCCTATGGTGCCTTCCTTCACGTAGGATGCGTAAATGATATGCAAACATGGCGACTGACCCACTTATGGTCCCGCAGAGTGTGGCATCCTACCTCGAAGAAGGCATCACTTTTTCTTAACTTAAAACGGCAAATGCATAAAAAGGGATTGACCTACTTTGCACATCCTCCGCGATAGAAGCACTCACTAACAAAATAAATACGAATCCAAGCCCGAGACCGCGTAGGCCGGCACTTCATGTTATTATGTTACATATTGTATGTACAGATAAACAAAAAAACAAACAAAAAACACAAAATATAAACCACTAGCACAATCTTGCAGGTACAAAAACTGTCACCGCCAGCAACTGTGAGCGGGTGGGCATGCCCTAAAACGGACAACACCACCTTTAAGGCACAAGAAAAACGAACAAAACAGGTCCGTGGCGGGGTAAGCACATCCGCCCGCATATATATACTTAAAAAATAGACCACTCAACAAGCTGGGGAAACAGACCAAACAATGTAAAAATGTACAAACGTTACATAAATATACAAAAATCAAATAATAAAAAAAAAAAAAATACCAATATCAAAATTGACCCTTTCCTGCTCTGACACGGTTCGGCATATTGACAAGCAAAAAATTATAACGTCGAGAAGAAGACAAAATGGACCGACTGCAGCGGACTTACAATAGACACTGACGGACGGGGCTGGAGCCGAGCGATGGTCTCCCCATTCACCGGCGACGTGGAATGGGGATACCACCGAACGGCTACGGTGTAGTGCCAGAATGGATTCGTTCCCTGGGACCCCACCAGCTGACGACCCGTGATACGGGGAAACTGGAAACAACAACAACAACTCGCACCACTTTGCCTGGGCAGGCTTAGATCCTGTAAGCGGTTTACCAGTACTCCTGTGAAGGTTGGTTTCAACTCTGCATGGTAGCATCATACAGCCCATCTATTTCTTCAAGCCCCAATGGGCGGGGGCCCAGCAAAGGTAGATCCCTACCGTAATTACATGATCAGGTAGAAGAAAGCGTTTTATTTAAAGACTGTCTTTAAATTTAAAGACTTTTTAGTCTGTAAATTTAAAGACTAACACTGAATAACACAAAGGAAAATCATGAAAATGATGTAACACAAAAAAATCGCATTCTCATACGCAGCCTCAGTCTTCATCTCATTAATAAAAGGTGCGTTGTCATAGACTGCATGTATTTTATTGACTTTTAATATCGTTTTAATGATAGAAATAATTAGGAAATAAAACAACACAGTTCCTTCCCTTAAACCACAAATGCCGTGAAAGTTCGAAGTAAGGGAGGAAATATCTGTCAAAGGTCGAACATAAGAGGAGTTTCGTACTGACGTCATTTCGTTTTCGGACATTGTAATGTTATAGTCCATCTGAAACTTTCATCACTTTTAGTTGTCAGAAGAAAAGTCTATCGAAACGAGTGGTCGGTATATTGACAAAATGATCAATCCGTTATACACATTCATTCCTGAGTTCATTTACCAATGAATCTTATTACAAAACCTGTTTTTCTGAGAACTCTTCAATTGTGGTGGAAGGAATTTAATTAAATAGAGACAACTATATAATTTGCAGTTACACATAATTAAATATTCCATAGATAACAGCCATATTACTATAAACAGCAAAGTGCGATTTTTCCGTTTTACACCATTTTCATTATTTTATTTGTGTCAGTCTTTAAATTTACAGAATAAAAAGTCTTTAAATTTAAAGACAGTCTTTAAATTTAAAGACAGTCTTTAAATAAAAAGCTTTCTTCTACCTGATGATTACTGTGTAGGCTTTCATCCTGCAAAACCTGGAGTGTATGTAATATACTACTGCGGTAATGGTCAAATGTGACCGACGCAGTATCAGAAGATAGATAGATAGAGGTAATGGCCAAGTATGACCAGATCATGCGTGTTGTGTCGTGAGTTATCCAGAAACGCCGACCGGAAGGCGGTATTTGGGAAAACCGAAAACAAACTTTTACCGGAAATAACCGAAAACAAATTCTCATAACCGAAAACAAACTATATCACCAATTATACCATGATAATTGTATATTTAGACATATACATGTTTAAATGCAATGTAAACAGATAATATGGCCAAGTTTGGGAGAATAATTTGAAATAATAACAATTTTATTGCATTTTTTTATATAATTTTCATACATGGACCGGGATCTACATTGCTTGTACTAACTGTTTGCCTTGTAGTTTGTGATCTAAATGAATATATTATACTTAGTAACTTGATCGTTTGATAGTCAGAAATGTGTGTGACTAAATTTATTTAGCAGGATTCTGCTTAAGAAATTTAGTCAAAATGGTTCATCTGGCTGGCCATCAGGTGGTCCCAGGTTCGCTAACTGCCCAACCAGTAACCGCAGAATCAGTAGGGTACGGCTTTAGAAATTTTGTATAATAAGAAAAACATATATTATAACCAATGAAAAGTAGCCCCCGCCCATCGGGGCTTGAAGAAATAGATGGGCTACATGATGCTTCCACTCAGAGCTGAATATCTATCTATCTTCTTATACTGAGTCGGTCATATTTGGCCATTACCTCAGTTGGGTGCGTAGCTAAATTTAGAATTTAGCTGAAAAAAAAAAAAAAAGAAAAGTCACTGGATGAGTCCTTAAAACTATTTACAATCTGAATAACAGAGGTATACTAAAACGCATACCTCTGAGTCTCAATCTTACACTGTATGGGCTTTGAACTCCTCTGCAGTCTTAGCATTCACCACAGAGGAGGGAAGACTATTCCACTGGGGAATAGTCCTAGGGAAGAAGGAATTTTTCAGGGCATCACTGTAGGACTGGTACCTGTGATACTGTGAGTTGTTTACTTTTGATGCCCTTGTTCGAGTTGAAACTGTCACAGGGGTCAAGTATTTATCTTTATTAACGGCCACTGTACCTGAATGTATCTTATAGAAGAAGGTTAAAGAGGACTGCTCACGACGGGCCTCTAGGGACGGCCATTCTAGCTCATTAAGCATGTCACCGACGCTGCTTCTATTGCGCCATCGTCGGCAGGTCCATCGAGCAGCTGTCCTCTGCACCTTCTCCACCTGCTGAATCTGAGTTTTAACATAGGGATGCCAAATGGGTGATGCATATTCTAGCTGAGGGCGAACCAATGTTTTATATGCAACATCCTTCGTCTGCCTAGGTGCAAAAGCCAAGTTTCGTCTAAGAAATCCTAAAGTCCTAGTTGCTTTTGATGTAATTTCTGAAACGTGTTGACCCCAATCAAGATCATCAGTGATGGTGATACCAAGATATTTGGCGGATTGAACCTGCTCCAAGATTTGCTGGTGTAGTTTATAGTCAAACTTAATTTGTTTGTCAGGAGGGTGTCGCGACACCCTCATTGAATGACATTTGGCCACATTGAACTTCATCTGCCAATCGGCCTCCCACTGTGCTAGTTGATTCAGGTCATCTTGTAGAATAAGACAGTCAGAAGAAGAATATATATTCCTATAAAGGACACAATCATCAGCAAACAAACGGACAGATGACCTGATGTTATCAGGGAGATCATTAATGAATACCAAGAAAAGGACCGGTCCAAGGACCGAACCTTGGGGGACACCAGATAAAACAGGGACTGGATCAGACGCTTGGCCATCAAGTACAACTTGTTGTGAGCGCCCTGAGAGCCATGAGCTAATCCACCTGTGTGTGGATCCTCTTATCCCATAGTAATCCAATTTATACAATAGCCTCCTGTGAGGTACCTTGTCAAAGGCCTTAGCGAAGTCCATGATAATCAAGTCAGTCTGTTTGTGGCCACGGTTTGTGGCCCCATCCAGATTGCTCACAATGTCATGGTAAAACTGAACTAATTGAGTTTCGCAAGACCTTTGACTTCGGAAACCATGTTGACAGTCAGCAAGAATGCTCTCAAAGGCTAGGTGCTTGTTGATGTTACTAACTATTATATGCTCCAGGGTTTTGCAACAGATGCATGTTAGCGACACTGGTCTATAATTTGCTGCATCGTATTTTTCTCCTTTTTTATAGACCGGGGTAACATTAGCTTGTCGCCAGTCATCTGGTACAGTGCCCTGGGCGAGTGATTCATTGAAGATAAAGGCCAGCACAGGTGAAATTTCAGCACCACATTCTTTAAGCACCCTGGCATTCAGGTCATCCGGCCCAGATGCCTTATGTATTTTGAGCTTACCTAACAGTTTGGCGACCCCGTTTGGGTCAACTGTTATGTCCCCCATTGAGGGGAACTGACTATTACCTTTAGTTGGTAGCTCACAATTAGTTTCACGCGTAAATGCAGATTGAAACTGTTTGCTACATATGTTGGCCTTATCGCGCGAATCTGTTTTGAGAATACCGTTATCTCTTAACGAAGTGATCCCAAAGGCTTCCTTTTTCAGGGACTTTACAAATGACCAAAACTTTTTTACTTTACCATTCTTCTGGGGACTGTCGGGATCTGTATTATCATCCTCAAAGGTGAAGATGCTGGAAACATGCTTCCAATATGCATCTCTTATTACCTTTTGTACATGTGCTCTGAACCTTTTGTAATGGCTCTTAACGTCAGGGCTACTAGACTTACGAGCACGAAAGTACATTCGATTGCGTCTTCTAATTAGATGCTTGATCGTGTTGTCGATCCAAGGCGCACTATGCTTTGTTTTGGTCATTTTCGTTGGAATAAACCTTTCCATAGCCGCAGTTAATTCGGTCTTAAAATTGACCCACATGTCGTTAACTGACATGTGCGAAAGGTCAGAGGAAAGGAACGAATCTCTAAATCGCGCCATATGGTCTCGCAGACCATCCATATCTGCACGTTTATATAGATATATTTTACGCGGGGCTTGTCTGATTCGTTTTGCTTTTATGTCGTATTCAATAAGGACTATGTCGTGATCGGCTTTGCCGATCGGGGGCATCCCCTTAACTCGATTAACTGGGGATGGGGAATTTGTAAATAATAGATCGAGGGTCTTCTCTTGACTGAAACCGACCCGCACACGAGTACTGGTAAACCGCTTAGAGGATCTAAGCCTACGCAGGCAATACCGCGTGAGTCACTCCGTCCATGCTTATAAACCCTATTGGTTTCATTGGGCGCCTGGGCTTGAGATATCATTTCATCTCAATGTCGGGTATAAACGTCCCACAGAATTGGAAGCAACGTCTCCAAAATGACCTTTACAGTGTTGACGGGGACGTTAAACCTCAAACCAAACAAACAAACAGTAACCAATAAAATGATTGTTTGGAGATATGAAAGTATGCACTCTATTCCACTGATGTGTTACTAAAAGTTTAAGTGTTTACCAGGTGTAGATACAATGTTTGAAAATTACATATTCTCCACATGAACTAGATTCAAATCCCATATTGTATGATTAAAAGTGAGAAAGGTGCACCACAAAAAAAAAGAAATATTATTCAAAAATATTTTTTACTTTTATGTAAGACAGGCTCCAGACTGTCAATGAGTGGAACTGAACAAGAGTGTGGTGCACATTATGTATAAATATATGAAAGAATGACAATCGATGCAAGAGAAGACTGGAGAACCTTTTAGGATTACCCGGATCCTAAGAGGTTTTATGTAACGGGTAATAGAAAAATTAAACCAAAAGATTCCTAAAAAAAAAAAAACAAGAGGGCCATGATGGCCCTGGATCGCTCACCTGATCCATAGTGTAACAAGTGGGCCCCAGAGAGGGCCATTATTGGCCCCAGGGCTTTAATGTACATAATGTTGAGGGAGGTCTTAAAGGTGAAGCTTCATACCAAACATCAACAAAGGCTAAAATTTGAACAATCTTGTCAAAGGTCCACTAGATGAAGCTACACATCAAATATCAAAGACCTGGGCCTAGCGGTTTCAGAGAAGAAGATTTTTAAAGATTTTGCCTATATAAGCCTATGTAAAATCAAAGGGCCCCGGGACAGGGGCATTTTTTGCCCCAGCACTATAGTTTGAACAATCTTGGTAGGGGTCCACTAGATGAAGCTTCATACCAAATATCAAAGTTCTGGGCCTTGTGGTTTCAGAGAAGAAGATTTTTAAAGATTTTCCCTATATAAGCCTATGTAAAACCAAAGGGCCCCGTGGCAGGGGGGGATTTTTTGTCCCAGCACTATAATTTGAACAATCTTGGTAGGGGTCCACTAGACGAAGCTTCATACCAAATATCAAAGTCCTGGGCCTTGTGGTTTCAGAGAAGAAGATTTTTAAAGATTTTCCCTATATAAGCCTATGTAAAACCAAAGGGCCCCGGGGCAGGGGCATTTTTGGCCCCAGCACTAAAATTGGAACAATCTTGGTAGGGGTCCACTAGATGAAGCTTCATACCAAATATCAAAGTCCTGGGCCTTGTGGTTTTAGAGAAGAAAATTTTTAAAGATTTTCCCTATATAAGCCTATGTAAAACCAAAGGGCCCCGTGGCGGGGGCATTTTTGGCCCCAGCACTATAATTTGAACAATCTTGGTAGGGGTCCACTAGATGAAGCTTCATACCAAATATATAAGACCTGGGCCTTGTGGTTTCAGAGAAGAAGATTTTTAAAAATTTTCCCTATATAAGCCAATGTAAAAGCAAAGGGCCCCGTGGCGGGGGCATTTTTGTCCCAGCACTAAAATTTGAACAATCTTGGTAGGGGTCCACTAGATGAAGCTTCATACCAAATATCAAAGTCCTGGGCCTTGTGGTTTCAGAAAAGAAAATTTTTAAAGATTTTCCCTATATAAGCCCATGTAAAACCAAAGGGCCCCGTGGCGGGGGCATTTTTTGTCCCAGCACTAAAATTTGAACAATCTTGGTAGGGGTCCACTAGATGAAGCTTCATACCAAATATCAAAGACCTGGGCCTTGTGGTTTCAGAGAAGAAGATTTTTTAAGATTTTCCCTATATAAGCCTATGTAAAACCAAAGGGCCCCGGGGCGGGGGCATTTTTGGCCCCAGCACTGTAATTTGAACAATCTTGGTAGGGGTCAACTAGATGAAGCTTCATACCAAATATCAAAGACCTGGGCCTTGTGGTTTCAGAGAAGAAGATTTTTAAAGATTTTCCCTATATAAGCCAATGTAAAACCAAAGGGCCCCGTGGCGGGGGCATTTTTTGTCCCAGCACTATAATTTGAACAATCTTGGTAGGGGTCCACTAGATGAAGCTTCATACCAAATATCAAAGTCCTGGGCCTTGTGGTTTCAGAGTAGAAGATTTTTGAAGATTTTCCCTATATAAGCCTATGTAAAACCAAAGGGCCCTGGGGCGGGGGCATTTTTGGCCCCAGCACTATAATTTGAACAATCTTGGTAGGGGTCCACTAGATGAAGCTTCATACCAAATATCAAAGACCTGGGCCTTGTGGTTTCAGAGAAGAAGATTTTTAAAGATTTTCCCTATATAAGCCAATGTAAAACCAAAGGGCCCCGTGGCGGGGGCATTTTTCGTCCCAGCACTCAAATTTGAACAATCTTGGTAGGGGTCCACTAGATGAAGCTTCATACCAAATATCAAAGTCCTGGGCCTTGTGGTTTCAGAGAAGAAGATTTTTAAAGATTTTCCCTATATAAGCCTATGTAAAACCAAAGGGCCCCCGTGCGGGGGCATTTTTGGCCCCAGCACTATAATTTGAACAATCTTGGTAGGGGTCCACTAGATGAAGCTTCATACCAAATAACAAAGACCTGGGCCTTGTGGTTTCAGAGAAGAAGATTTTTTAAGTTTTTGGTGAAAAAAATCTGTTTTTGGCTCCTGTGACCTAGATGTGCAACGGACCGGAACCATTTGACCCATATTCAAACTTGACCGAGATATTGTCATGATGATCATTCTGAGCAAGTTTGATTAAGATTGGACCAAAATTGTGGCCCCTAGGGTGTTCACAAGGTTTTTATATGATTTGACCCGCTGACCTACTTTTTAACCCGATATGACCCATATTCGAACTGGACTGAAATATTGTCACAATGGTCATTCTGAGCAAGTTTCATGATAATTGGACCAAAACAGTGGCCTTCAGAGTGTTCACAAGGTTTTTCTATGATTTGACCTACTGACCTACTTTTTGACCGGACATGACCCATATTCGAACTTGACCAAGATATTGTCATGATGATCATTCTGAGCAAGTTTGATTATGATTGGACCAAAATTGTGGCCTCTAGGGTGTTCACAAGGTTTTTCTATGATTTGACCCGCTGACCTACTTTTTAAGCCGACATGATCCATATTCAAACTTCACTAAAATATTGTCACAATGATCATTCTGAGCAAGTTTGATGATGATTGGACCAAAATTGTGGCCTCTCGAGTGTTCACAAGGTTTTTCTATGATTTGACCTACTGACCTACTTTTTTACCCGACATGACCCAAATTCGAACTTGACCGAGATATTGTCATGATTATCATTCTGAGCAAGTTTGATGATAATTGGACCAAAACTGTGGCCTCTAGTGTGTTCACAAGAAAAAGTTTACGCACGACGGACGACGGACGACGGACGACGCACGACGACGCCGGACATCTTACTGTCACAAAAGCTCACCATGACCTTCGGTCAGGTGAGCTAAAAAAAAGTTCAAAAGGCCTGTCAACACTATTTAGGTCATATCAAGGGAGTCAATTACTGAATCACATTTTCCTGGATTGGCTTAGCCACATATACTGTTAACTAGTCCAGTGCAGATTCTTTCGTTATAAAACTGATAACAGCCCTTCTTGGAGTGTCACACTTGAAAGGATTTAATGATCAATCTTCATGAAAAGATGTTCCTAGCAGGGCCGTTATCAAACAATTGACCTCCTGATGACCAGTGAGACGCGCATCCGAAGGATATACTCGACGTTTTTTTTATATACAAAATTTCGAAAGCCGTATCCTGCTGAATAAATTAATTTAGTCACACCCATTCCTGACTATCAAAGTACAAGCTATAATGTATTCTTTTAAATCAAAAACAACATGGCAAGCAGTAAGTACAATCAGTGTAGATCCTGATGTTACTTGCTTGGCATTTACCTAACCTGGGACCTCCTGATGACCAGCCAGTTAAACTATTTTTGACTAAATTTCTTAAGCAGAATCCTGCTAAATAAATTGTTTTAGTCACAAACATTTCTGACTTTCAAACAATCGAGTTACTTAGTATAATGTATTCATTTAGATCACAAACAACAAGGCAAACAGTTAGTACAAGCAATGTAGATACCGGTCCAGGTATGAAAATTATATATAAAAAAATGCAATAAAATCGTTATTATTTCAAATTATTCTCCCAAACTTGGCCATATTATCTGTTTACATAGCATTTAAACATGTATACGTCTAAATGTACAATAATCATGGTATAATTGGTGATATAGTTTGTTTTCGGTTATGAGAATTTGTTTTCGGTTATTTCCGGTAAAAGTTTGTTTTCGGTTTTCCCAAATACCCACCAGAAGGTGATGGGTTTTACCCACTTGGATAAACTATGGCACCCGGGAAGCGAGAAAAGCATGTAGAACAGATCACGCTCTTCAGTCTAGAAAGGCCACTCCAAGCAACCAGACCAGTATATCTGCCAGGGAGATTATCAACCATTTACCCAGGTAAGACTTCTTCCTTGTCCCGTCCCCAGTCCTGGTCCCACATACGGGCTATTAAAAATACATTATTTGGCGACGAGCGATAAAACGGAAGGGGGAATTCTCCGGTCATTTCGTTAGAGGTGTATTACTACTTCACGAGTTATCCTCGTATTCGTGAGGGACGGTGAACATGATACGCGGTCCACTTCGTTATTTTTTTAACGTTGGGGATTGTGAAGGGTTCAGATTTACTTCACGTTTTCGGAGGTGGGGGACGGTGAACATGATACGCGGTTCCTTTTGTTTACAGAGGGAACTGTGAAGGGTTCAACTCTTGATAGCCTGACGGGTTGAAATTGTAGGCAGGTGAAGTTCTGAGGCATTTAGCTTCTTGGTTTGGCCTGTTTATTTTTTCAACATCGTGGAGCCAGTCAGTTTTGGGGACAACCGGTGAGTTTGGCATTTAGCTGAATGAACCAATTCTTAAGGCAGTCTTAAATTAATTTAAAATTAGCTAATTGGATTGATTTTGGCTTGTCTTCTGCCAGTTTTTCTTGGGGTAATTTTCAATTTGGAAAGATTCTAAATTGTCCCTTGCCAGTTGGGGTTTAGTTTTGCCTGGTTGGGTGGCTGATTTTCTGGTTGTCAAGAAAGAAGAAAAGGTAATCTCTGTGTTTTCTAAACCAAGATTTACATGTACTTTTCTTCGATTGGTCGCTGTATTTTATACGCGATCATTATTATAAAAGAAATCCCTAACCTGTATCATTGTGGTATTAATTCAAGAAACCTACGTAAAATCTTTGGCGTATTCTATACACAAAGTACTTTCTTGAATAAAATTGGTGACAAATAGCTGTCTGCATTTCTGAAAAAAAGGAAGGATGGTTGGTTGCAGACGAGAAAGGGTTGTTTTCTTGAGTTTCCTAAACCCAAAATAGTCCTTTTTCTTCAAATTTGTTGTATTGAAAAGTATTGGCAAACAGCCATCTATTGAAAAAGCATAGTTCTTACATTTTAGGAGTATTCTATACCCAAAATAGTTAAAAAGAACTGCTTGTTACTCAAAAGAAGCCAGCCATCTATTGAAAAAGCATTGTTCTAACGTTTTAGAAGTACGGTGCGGTCCGGTAACATTGCGCATATAAAGTTTTTATAGCTACATGTGACTTTGTTCAAGCGGCCACTCAATTTTCACAGTCGCATTGCAACATTTCCCAATCGACCAGCTGCAATGAAAATTGGCCTCTGAAGTTATTAATATACAGGACTAAGAATACTATGAAAAGGGATACCCCCTTGAAATTGAACTTACCAATTTTGTTGCCTAACATTGCGCACAATATGTTTTTTGAAAAGTTTGAACATGAGGGTTGACTCATAAGTTGTTGATTCGTTCTTCTGCAATGTTGTCAGAAGCAGTAAGTTTAGAATCAAGGGAATAGCGACTTTGGCTAGTTTGAAACTCAGTCTTGACTTTTAAAATTTCGTATTTTGAGAAAATTGAAAAAATTCCGTGAAACTACTATCTCATCTGCACGTGCATGCCCATCTTTTTCGGGTTAAAGTTAAACTTAATGCCGATGCACTGAATATAGTGGAATTGATAATTAGGGATACAGTTTGTGAAAATGCGAATGCAGGGTGCGCAAAATAAACGGCCATGCAAAGATACCGGACTCGACTGTAATATATTCTCAAAATTATTAGTAAATAACTGCTTATCACTTGAAAGACAGGCTTTTCTAGGGTTTTCGCAGTATTCTATACGCGAAAATTATTGAAAAGTGTTCTGCCTGTCGAAAAGCCAGAAAAAAAAAGGATAAATATTTTGGGAAAGGATCTCTGGAGTATTCTATACACAGAGGTTATTCTTGAAATATTTATATTACACTTTACAGAAGTTTGTATTTGTCACTCCTTGCACAAATAAGATAGCAAATGTTGAGGCAAAGATTATTGACCAGACAGATGGCTTGATGGAGCATTAGTCGTCTTCTAGATACACAGGCGCCGGACGACACCATCAGTCAAAGGATGAAGAAATGCTTTCACGTGAACAGAATTGATAGAAGAATGTAGTGGGCATGGCGTTGATTTCTAATCCCCATGACCAAGAACAGTAGTAGAGCAGTCATGTAGTTGATTTCTAATCCTCATGGCTAGGAAGAGTAGAGCACATTGGGTTGATTTCTAATCCCCATTGCCAAGAACAGTAGAGCAGTCATGGAGTTGATTTCTAATCCTCATGGCTAGGAAGGAACAGAAGAGGACATGTATTGGATTTCAGAAAGAGTTTAAGAATTAACAGAAAGAAGTGACTGATCAGCCAGATGGTTCACCGGAGTGCTTGGAGTCTTCTAGACACATGCGCTTTGGTCAAAATCATCAGACAAGAATGAAAAAATAGTTTCACGTGAAAAAATAGTTTTTGGCCTCTCCGAAAGCAGATATGAAAAAGAACTTGATAAGAAAAAAGATAGGCCTCATGCCAGTGAATATGATTCCTACAGCGGAGAGTGACATTCATGGTCAAGATCACATGGTAGGAAGTTCGAAGAGTCAAGTAGGCAAACCAGACCGAGGTCAAACTCCAGGGGTTAAAGGTCAAAACCACCCACAAGACGGCATATTAAGCCAAGACTGGAGACACCTTCTAGAAGGTATGGAAGGTCGGGCTCACCTTCAAGGAGACAGAAATTGTCAAGGTCACCTAGGCGGGAAGGTCAAGTTCACCATCAGGAAGACAGGAATTGTCAAGGTCACTTTCTAAAAGGCATGAAAGGTCAAGAACGCCTTCAAGATGACATGATGTGAGGAAATCACCTTCAAGGTCAAGATATCAAGGTCACCTTCAGAAGGGTAAGGAAGGTCAGTCACCTTCAAGAGGACGGGAAGCTTCAAGGTCACCTTCGAGAAGGCATGGAAGAACAAGGACATCTAGAAGGCATGACAGGTAGACTCTTCAAGAAGGCATGGCAGGCCAAGGTCACCATCAAGAAAGTATGACAGGTCAAGGTCACCAGGAAAGCATGAGAAGTGAAGGTCATGCTCCGGATATACAAAGTCAGGGTCGCATATAAGATCAGACACTCGACACCGGATGTCAAGGTCACCAAGGACATATTCAAGGTCGAGTGAAGAAACTAATGCTAGTACTTCTAGGTCAAGGTCACCATGGCATACCGCACTGATGTGGTAAAAAGCGAGTGATGATAACATATCTCCTGAGGAGTCTTCTAGACACTCATGGAGAGAGAGGGTGGTGATCCGAAGCGGCTTCCAAAGAACGTGGATTTGATGGAAATGTGTGCTGGATGTTTTTTTAAACAGACACAAGTTTGAAAGCTGCAGGTCAGTTTTAAAATGGTTCGACAGAGAATGTTGTGATTGCCTATATTGGTCTTTAGAGGGCAAAGCTTTGGATTTCTTCGCAATCACTGCAGGACTGGGAAGAGATTTGAGGATAGATTGGGAAACAGCAAGAATGAAATTCCAGCAATCATTTCAAGATGGGAAAGATCTTTGGAAGAACAGCTGACCAAGTTCTGACCCTTGCCACTGCCACATTTAGAGACCCGCCTGAAAAGCATCGGATGCAGGAGGCTATTTCAAAATTCTGTCAGGGATGTGCTGATGAATAGACAGCCAAGGAAGCTTGTTTTACATTCTAGAAGTATGGAGGCTGCTCTTAATGGAGTTAAACAACACCAGTGCAAATCCCAAGCGGTGGAAGGAAAGAGACATTCCAATGGGTAAAGAAAAGATGTTTTCCGTTAACAGTCAGCTCACTTACAGAATCCCGGGTACAATGACTGACTGCTAATGGGATTGATGGACAAGAATCTGAAAGTCAGAAGAATAAAACATCAAATGAAATGATCCACGTTGGTATTTTCAGATCATCGGTGGAAGAACCAGTTGTCTAATGACTTCTACACTAAATTTTGAAATGGCGTGATGAAAACAGTTTCTTAAGTAGGCTTCTAGCCACTAGGAAAAGTTTTCACTAAAGGAAAGGCAAGGAAATAGCAAGTAATTTGACAAGTGCAAGCTATGACAGGCAAAACTAGTCAAAATAATGATGGCAAATAAGGCTTTTAAAACAACAAAGAAAATTTGTCCAAACCTAATGATACAGGTCCCTTTATTTTGATATGTGAATGCTTCCAAACGTTTGAAAGTTTAAAATGGAGTAGAAAGAGTACAGGCTTATAAAATAGCAGTTTCTCTTTGCCTCCATAAGAAAGACACAGCTGAATGAACAAAATAGATTTTAGCTGGAGTATAAAGAGTATAGGCTTATAAATAGCAGTTTCTCTTTGCCTCTATTGTTAAAAACACATTTGAATGAACAGGAATGAGATTTTTGCAGGGTTCTCCCTAGGGTTTTTAAAATTGGAGTAAAAATGCAGGCCTCCAGAAAAAGTTGAGATTTACCATACTTTTCAAAAAGTTGGGAGTCAGAAATAAAAAAGTTGGGAGTAAATTACTCCAAATTTGGAATTAGCTAGAACTCTGTTTAGCCACAGTATTGTTTACCAGTTATCTTGGGTACTATCTTCTAGGCAAGATTCTGAAAGTGAGAAAGGCTCATTCAAGTTTAACATGGTTTTTAATGTTCAGGGAGCCTCAAGGGTCAGCTAGCTTAATGGGTTGAGGGATTATCCCATAAAGCTTAACATTGAAGTTCAGACAGTTAAGGAATTCAGATCCTCTGATGCCATTGATGCCATGTGCAGCATACCGCACATGAGTACTAGTAATCTACTTAGGGGTTCAGGGTCTGCTTGGACGGGGTAGTGCAAGTCTGACTGTCGATGCATATAGGCTATGCTGGTTTCCTTGGGTGTCAGGAATTGAGATGTCATTTCATCTCTGGTAAGGGTCATGCAGGGTTGAGGGCAGCGTCTCCGGGGTGGCCTAGGTGGTGTTGATGGGGACGTTGGGTCTCGGGGTCAGGTAAACAGAAAATGTATCTATCTGACACACAAGCTGTAGTTTTGCCCTGCGGTGGTTGTCATAACTGCACCAGGCCAGGTGTTTAATGGGTCAGGTTCACAGAAACTGTGGGTGGCTCCATTCAGGTACAATTAGCTGGGCAGGAAGGAACAAATAATGGGATATGCCATAAGGAGACAACCACAGAGATGAAAGACAAATTGTTACTAGAAGATGCACACGGATAAAGCATTACCCGGTAACCATTAGGTATACTGATTACTTAAGTTCACTGGTTAACAAACTGTGCTGATGTTTTGGAAGTATCCACTAAGAATAAAGGAAAGATTGGTTTTCTAGATCGCACAGATCCAGAAATGTGTCTTCTAGACAAGTCTATCCGTGGATTTCTGTAATAGTCCACTAAATGACATTGAGCTTCTAGTTCTGTCAAGATTTCTGGACTTCTAGTTCGAAATCTGTTGGACTTAACAAGTTGGCCAGACAGCAAATTGAGTGTGTCTTCTTCGTCCGCTCAAGCTGTCAAATAACAAGCTAGACTCAACACAGCAGCTTGCAAGTGAGGCTTCTTCGTCTTAGAGAAACAGATAGCCTTTAAGGTTGGGTATGCTAGATAATTTTTTAGAACTCAAATACACTAAATTGTAAAATAAGTGAAAACTAATAGTGGAAATTTCCACTTTATCTTTCTTCAACTGCTTGTTTAAGGAGGAAATACTTCCTTTTTTTTTTTTTTTTTTTTTTTCTTAAACAAGTTTTATAAAGCTTTTTTATGTAACAAGTTTTATGGGACTGGTTTATGTGACATGTATCTTACACCAAATTGAAATATCACCTAGTCTTAATGTTAATTTTATCTCTTGTAGGATTGCCATGTAATACGGACATGAACATGTCCGTCTATAGACTAAGAGGTGCACGCGTTGTCATAACAACGTTATTCGCTTCCCTGATAAATATTTTTTGATGGTCAAATCACGTGAATTCTCGGTGAGACTATGCGAGACAACTTCCTGTGTATGGTTCACGCGTTCTTCCATCAAATAAAATGTCTGCCTTTCACACAGTCGGTCCCCAGTCTAGTACAACATTCATCTTTTACGATTCTTTTTTCTCCTTTTCGTATTTTAATCCGCTATATGTATTACTTTTTGACGTATCCGACCAAATAAAAATAAATAAATAAATAAAAACTGTAAATTCGGATTCTTCAAAAACGTCACGATGACTGCTTCTATATTATTGATCCATGTTGCAGAGACGCTTATTGCATTTTCATAGACAAACTGTCTGACAGTTGGCGCAAAATAAAACATCGAGTACCAATCTTCTGTTAACCTTCCGGCAGCGTTATTTGACAGAAACAGGTTAGTTTTCGTTTATTTCCAGTATTTCCATGGTAGTTCCGACTCGCAGTGTGTGATACAATCAAGCATTAATATTGGAAGGTATCTTTTATTTGTGCAGGGGATGGTTCTCCCTGCACAATGGGCCTCCAGTTGACGTCCCAATCAGAAGGACTGTGCACTTTGTGGCATTCATCCCTGCAATTGATGCCAGAGGTCCCGGGTTCGATCCCCCGCAGCGGCGATCAAATTTCGGTGTCCGAACACGCTCCATTGGCATCATTTGCAGGGATGAATGTCACAAAGTGCAACATCCTTCGGATCGGGACTTTAACTGGAGGCCCCCTGTGCATGGAGAACCATCCCCTGTGCAGGTTAAAGAACCCTACCGTATTTACATGGTTACTGTGTAGGCTTTCATCCTGCAAAACCTTTAGTGTATGTAATGTACACCTGCGAGTAATGGCGAAATG
This sequence comes from Lucinisca nassula, assembly GCA_963580285.1. Classification (NCBI taxonomy): domain Eukaryota; kingdom Metazoa; phylum Mollusca; class Bivalvia; order Lucinida; family Lucinidae; genus Lucinisca; species Lucinisca nassula. The sequence goes on from OY757023.1 coordinate 23,774,340, forward strand.
TGACCGATCACAGTATCAGTAGAAAGAAAGAAAGTGTAGCAGTTCGGACACCACAATGTTCTTACGTACAGCAGTCTCATTATCTGGATGAAGAAGAGAGCAGTTAGAGCCTGACTTGGGACCAACGGCGATAGATCAGGACACATCCATGAAAGACACTAGTCACATGTCATTTGTAAACATTGTCAGTTAAAGAAGTGTTTCTTTGACATGCTTCTTGTGTACCCTTAAGGCAGCTAATTTGATTTGGATCTGTTCATGAACAACCAGATTGAGACGGATGTTCGTACGACCCTGCAGATCCCAGCACATGACTGGCAGATGTAGATGACTTGGTTAACAGACAAATTTACTGTCCATGGGATCTGAACTCGAATATTCATGATAACAGAAAGTAATGCAGCACTTTGGTGCAGTGGTAGCGCATCGGATTTGTGATCGAGAGGTTGCGGGTTCAAGCCTTACTCTGACGAAAGTGTTGTGCCCTTCAGCAAGGCACTTCATCCACATTGCTTAAAAAATAAGTACTGGTTACCAACCAGGAAATCCTGCTCGTAATGCTCTGCCTCAGATGTGAGCAAGTAGCAGTATAAATAGGAGAAAAGAAAGAAAAACTAGAAATGCGTCCATAGGACACGGATGCCCCCGCCTGAAAATATGTCTGTTCGTATTCATCAATAGAAAGTTATTGACCGTGATTAAGTTTTGGACCCTTTTTTCACGTTTGACCTCTAAGTATGACCTTGACCTTGTAGGTAAGGACCTTGGTTTTGTGTGAGGTAGGTTGTCTCATGATGGCCAACATTTCTGCCAAATAATTTCAAAATCCATCCAGAGATAAGAAAGATATTGACCGACCATTTTTTTTACATTGGACCTCTAAGTATGACCTTGGCCTTGGAGGTACGGATCTGGGTTTGCATGTGACACATCGTCTCATGATGGTTAATATTTTCATCAAAGTAATTTTAAAATCCATCCAGAAATAAGTAAGTTATTGACTGCGTTTAAGTTTCGGACCTTTTTTTGACCTTTGACCTCTAAGTTTGACCTTGACCTTGGAGGTACGGGTCTGGGTTTGCACGTGACACATCGTCTCATGATGGTCAACACTTCTTCAAAGTAATTTAAAAATCCATCCAGAAATAAGTAAGTTATTGACTGCGTTTAAGTTTCGGACCCTTTTTTTGGCCTTTGACCTCTAAGTATGACCTTGACCTTGGAGGTACCAACCTAGATTTTGCACATGAGACATGGTCTCATGATGGTTAACATTTCTACAAAGTAATTTCAAAATCCATCCAGAAATAAGAAAGTTATTGACTGCGTTTAAGTTTCGGACGCACGGACACACGGACGGACGGACGGACAGGGGCAACGCTATATGCCCTTTCCACCATTCTTCGAATGGCGGGGGCATAAAAAGTATTTGCGATTCAGATAAAGAGAAAAGATGGGAAAATGGTGACAATATTTTTGACTATTTGAAAAAGATTTTATGGATAACCGTGAAATGCCATGTTGTGATTGTTCCAACAAGCACCCACAACTTTCCTTTTTAGCTCTACTGTCATATAGTGACAAGGTGAGCTTTTGTGATCACTTTTCGTCTGTTGTCCATGTGTGCGTCCATAAACAATTCTTCAAACAACATCTCCTAAACCACTGATCAGATTTTGACCAAACTTCACAGGAATGATTCTTATCTGGACCCCTTTCAAAGTTGTTCAAATGGTTCCGCTCCGTTGCACATCTAGGTCACAACAGCCAAATAGAGATTTTTTTCACTGAAAACTTGAAAAATCTTCTCTGAAACAACAAGGCCCAGGCCTTCGATATTTGGTATGAAGCTTCAAATAGTTGACCTCTACCAAGATTGTTCAAATTATAGCCTCCGCCCCAGGGGCCTTTGGTTTTACATAGGCTTATATTGGGAAAATCTTTAAATATCTTCTTCTCTGAAAATGCAAGATACTTGGTGTGAAGCTTCAACTAGTGGACCTCTATCAAGATTGTTCAATTTATAGCACTAGGGCCAAAAATGCCCCCGCCCCGGGGCCCTTTGGTTTTTTCATACGCTTATATAGGGAAAATATTTATAAAATCTTCTTCTCTGAAACCACAAGGCCCCTGTCTTTGCTATTTGGTATGAAGCTTCATCTACTGGACCTCTACCAAGACTGTTCAAATTATATCCCCAGAGCCCTTTGGCTTTACATAGATTTATAGGGAAATTTTTTAAAAATCTTCTTCCCTGAAACCGCAAGGCCCAGTTCTTTGATATTTGGTGTGAAGCTTCATTTAGTGAACCTCTATCAAGATTTTTCAAATTATAGGCCTAGTGCAATAAATGCCCATGCCCCGGGGGCCTTTGGTTTTACAAAGGCTTATATAGGGAAACTCTTTAAAAATCTTCTCGGAAACCGCATGGCCCAGGTCTTTGATATTTGGTATGAAGCTTCATCTAATGGAGGGCTACCAAGATTGTTCAAATTATACCCCGTGGGCCAAAAATGCCCCCGCCCCAGGGGCCTTTGGTTTTGCATAGGCTTATATTGGGAAAATCTTTAAAAATTTTCTTCTCTGAAACCGCAAGACCCAGGTCTTTGGCATTTAGCGAGAAGCTTCAGCTAGTGAACCTCTATCAACAGTATTCAAATTATAGCCCTAGGGCCAAAAATGCCCCCACCCCGGGGCCCTTTGGTTTTATAGGCATATATAGAGAAAATATTTAAAAATCTACATCTCTGAAACCATAAGGCCCAGGTCTTTGATATTTGGTATGAAGCTTCATCTACTGAACCCCTCCCAATATTGTTCTAATTATAGCCCTAGGGCCAAAAATGCCCCCGCCCTCGGGCCCTTTGGTTTTACATAGACTTTTATAGGGAAAATCTTTAAAAATCTTCTTCTCATTAACATTATAGTGAAAATTTTTCAGGGAATAGAAATCCCTGTATAACAGGGAAAATGTTTAAAGATCTTCTTCTTGAATCCGAGATTGTTCAAATCATAGCCCTTCGGCCAAAAATGCCTCCGCCCCGTGCCTTTCGGTTTTTACATTGACTTATATATCGGGAACTTTAAGAAAATCTTCCATTCTGAAACCACAAGGCCCAGGTCTTTGATATTTGGTGGTCTATCAAAATCAAGTGGACCTCTATCAAAAGTGTTGAAATTATAGCCATAGGAAATAGAAGTCAAGGCAATGAAAACATTTGAAATCTTCTTGTCTGGAAGGAGAAGGCCAAGGTCTTTGATAATTGACATGAAGCTTCGTCTTGATGATTTCACCAAGATTGTTCACATTCTCAGTGGGAATTATTTCTCTGTGAGAAATATCTTTTTTTCTTTTTCATAGAAAATCCTGTATTTACTTGGTAAAAATTTAATATACATATTTATTTCAAAATTTCTATGACAGGCAATACATATATACATACAATAATAAGTCATAGGAACGAAAGCTTAATACAGTGTTGATGGGGACATTAACACTGTGTATGCTAGTAGACTTTTCCACTGCCATACATTGGACAAGTCCATTTGTCATATAAGGGGGTCAGGCCTATTTTTTTTTCGGGAGCCAACAACAGATTTTTTTAAATAGAAACTTAAAAAATATTCACCTCTGAAACCAGGCCTTCAATATTTGGTGCGTAGCTTCATTTAGTGGACCTCTGCCAAGATTGTTCAAATTCTAGTCCTGGGACCAAGAATGCCCCCGCCCCGGAGCCCTTTCGTTTTACATAGACTTACGTAGGGAAAAGCTTTAAAAATCTTCTTGTCTGAAACCAGAAGGCTCAGGTATTTGATATTTGGTATGAAGCTTCTTCTTGTAGACCACTATCAACATTGTTCAAGTTATAGCTCTTGGGCCCCTGGGTTTTACATTGACTTATATAGGAAAAATCTAAAAAAGAAAATCTTCTCCTCTGAAAGTGCAAGGCCCAGGTCTTTGAAATTTGGGGTTTAGCTTCATCTATTGGACCTCTACCAAGATTGTTCAAATTATGCCCCTGAGGTCAAAAATTCCCCCGCCACATTGAACTTCATCTGCTAATCGGCCTCCCACTGTGCAAGTTTATCCAGGTCATCTTGTAAAATAAGACATTCAGACAGAGAATATATACAGGACACATTATCAGCAAACAAACTGACTGATGACCTGATATTATCAGTCAGATCATTGATGAAAACTAAGAAGACCGGTCCAAGGACTGAACATTGGGGGGGGGGGGGGGGGGGCTCCAGATAAAACAGGGACTTGATCAGATGCTTGGCCATCAAGTACAACTTCTTGTGAGCCCCCAGAGAGCCATGAGCTTATCCACCTATGTGTGAATCTGCTTATCCCATAGTAGTCAAGTTTATTTAACAGCCCTCTGTGAGCTAGGTACCTTCAATTTTGTCAAAGGCCTTGGCGAAGTCTATGATGATCAAGTCTGTCTGTTTGTGGCCACGATTTATGTCCCCATACAGATTGCCCACATTGTCATGGTAAAATTGAACAAGTTGCATTTCGCAAGACCTTTGACTTCGGAAACCATGTTCACTGGTGAAGGATTGTCTATGGACGTGTCACCAGTAAACAATTCTGATTCTGACAGCAAGAATGCTCACAAAGGCTATACAGTCAGCAAGAATGCTCTCAAGTAAAGCTATACAGAACCAAAAATGTTGTCTGTTTCAACAAGGGACGTAAGTTAACCCTTATCTTGCTGAATATTCATTTAAGCCACACCCATTTCTGTCTATCAACCAATCAAATTACTTGATGTAATTTATTGCTACAAATTCATAAACTGAATGCCAAACAGTGTAGATCCTGATCAGGTGGCTTCTTCAGAAGCCACCTGATCTGGATCCATGCTGTTTGAAAATATAGGGGTTGTCGTGAACAGCAAGATAAGGGTTAAAGCATATTGGTAAAGTGGCTTGCAATTATTCACTCGGACTTCAAGTTCAGGTAGGTTAAAACACTATCATCTTTGCTTTTAAACATTAACTGACCGGTAATGTTCATGTCCGTATCTAGGCTGTGCCTAAGTTCATATTATATATCTGTGATATTCTTCTTAATATCTGTGATCTTTGTTATAACTTTATACTTGTATAGTCTTAATATGTGTTTGTCGACAAAATAGCCCTAGGCTAATGTTAAATTGTTGTAAATTATGAATGTCGACTTTAAATAAAGCTTCTTGTATCTTGTATCTTGTCTCCTTCAAGCCAGACAATAGACTGAGACTTCTAGTCTCGTCCAAGCCCGAAGTAACAGTGGGACATCAGTCTCACTTGAGGAACAGTGGGACATCAGTCCCACTCAAGGATGGACCTGGCAGCTGGTGACAAGGCCTTCAAGATAAAGGGGGGAGGAGTGTTGTGTCGTGAGGTATCCAGAAACGCCGACCGGATGGTGATGGGTTTTACCCACTTGGATAAACTATGGCACCCGGGAAGCGAGAAAAGTGTGGTGAATTTGGGTGTCCTGGGGTGCGAAAAGTCTATCTAAAAGGCGAACCCGGAAGTGACGTATCAGGCTGATTTCTGGGACAAAAAGCTCGTGCAGGCGCCATTTTTATACTGAAGCTACAGGCGAGGACAATCAGTTCAGACTTGGATAAGAGCCTAGCAGCAACGGAACTGACGACCGCCAGACCCGGTAAGTCTCAAGTTAGTTGCGGGGTGGGGTAAATGCACTTTATTATGGCGACGAGGTAAACTGGCTAGAATATTTCCAGGCATTATCAGAGGTGGGCAACTATAGGCCAGTTAGCATTTTATGTATTGTATCTAAAATATTAGAGAAAGCTGTTTATAACCAACTTGAAACATTTTTATCAAAAAAAAATCTTATTTATGAACTTCAGTCTGGTTTTCGCGGAAACTTTTCAACGGATACTTGTCTCATACACCTGACAGATCATATAAAACAAAATACTTCAAAAGGACAGTACACTGGCATGATTATGCTTGATCTACAGAAAGCATTTGATACTGTTGATCATGATATTCTATGTCAAAAGTTAGGTGCTATGGGAGTGGCGTCCGTTGAATGGTTCCGTTCTTACTTATCAAATAGGACTCAATTGGTAAATGTCAATGGTACTTCTTCAGACTTTCAGGGAGTGACATGTGGGGTGCCTCAGGGAAGCATTTTGGGTCCGCTACTCTTTCTCTGCTATGTCAATGACATGAGCATGAGTATTAGTAGTGGATGCAAACTGATGCTATATGCCGATGATAGTGCTATTCTATATGCACATAGGAACCCACAGGTTATCTCTGAAAGACTGGGACAGGAACTTGAGTCGTGCAGTAAATGGTTAGTGGACAATAAATTGTCACTACATCTGGGCAAGACTGAATTAATACTTTTTGGATCAAAGAGAAAGTTAAAGAAAATTAATAATTTTTCAATCTCATGTAATGGTCAGACCATAAATAATCAAAAATCTGTTAAGTATCTTGGAGTCAATTTGGACCAGGAATTGTCTGGAGAAGCAATTGCAAATGAGGTTATCAAAAAAGTTAATTCAAGACTTAGGTTCATGTATCGTCAGGGGTACTTTTTGACATCATCAATGCGGAAAACTTTATGCAATTCTCTGATTCAATGTCACTTTGATTATGCCTGTTCTTCATGGTATAGTAGCCTGTCAAAATATTTTCAAAAAAGGTTATAAGTCACTCAAAATAAAGTTGTAAGGTTCATAAATAAGTATCATTCTAGGAGATCTATAAGAAGTGAGGATTTATCTAATTTAGGCATGCTAAACGTGGAATATAGGGTTAAACAAATGAGATTAAATCATGTGTATAGGATTTATAATAAGTGTTGCCCAGAATACATGAGAGATAATTTTATACAAGTTTCTGAAGTACATACCCACAATACAAGACACAGTCAACACAATTTTAAAGTTCCATCAGTGAACAGTATCAGTAAATGTACTTTTTATTATAATGCTGTGCAAGACTGGAATCAGTTACCTGAAAACATCAAAAATAAAAAATCTTTGTTTGGTTTTAAGAAAGAAGTTAAGTCATACTTAAGCAGTATTCAAACTCTGAAAGAAAACTATGAATGGGTAATGTAGATATTAAGTATCATATGAATTATTGCTGTGATATTATTCAGAATCTAGTCCTAGGTGCTTTACTGTGATAATTGGCAAGTTCGAATTAATTGTGATATTTTGTATTTTATCCCATACTACCAAAATCTTGATCTGGTCTTCGGCTCTTAACAGGACCCCATTGGAAATAAGTTATTTTATAACTTTATGGGCTATCCTTTGTATATACATTGTCTTAACTCTTAAAAAAAGAATATATATATATATATATATATATGTATGTATATGTGTATGTATATATATGTATATCAAACAGTACATTTTTTAAATTGTATTAAATTAGTAATCTCTTGTGATATGTTCTATTTTATTGTCTTAATTGTGCTAGGATATTTGATATCTTAAATAGTCATTTTTTGCTAATTGTCAAAGTCTGTGATTCTGTGCAATATAAATTGTTTTAAGTGTATCAATTAGAATTGTTTTATGTGATGTGACATGTATGTACACAAATAAATCTTACTTACTTACTTACTTACGTCTGCAATTTTTCTTTCACTTTCATGTGATTGCCGGTGGACATTTTTTCTCTTTGAGAAAAGTACGCTACTTCTTTCGTTTTTTTTAGCGAAGGGAATAGTGAAGGGTCCAAGTAATTACCCCACACGTTGAACAAATGAGCAGGTAAATTTGGAGCTTTCAGCTTCTGGTTTGTTTCCTTATATTGTTCAACATTGCAACACCCCTCTTTATTTGGCTATTTGCTGAATAAATAATTCTTAAGGCAGTCTCAAATTAATTCAAATCATTGATTCAATTGATTTTTGTTTGCCTTCTGCCAGTTTTCTTCTTAGGGCAATTTTGGGTTTGAAAAAATTCAGAATTGACCTTTGCCAGTTAGGGATTATCTGATCGGGTGGTCGAGTTCCAAGCTGAAAAAGGCAGAATTATCCTACTAGTCTGAATTGTAGGGGAAAACGTATTTTCTTGTGTTTTCTAAACCGAAAATATTGTTTTCCTTCATTTTTCGGAGTCTTCTAGACACGAAAAAGTAAAATCTGTAGATTTCTAATCCAGAATTAATGTATTGACCTTTTTCGGAGTCTTCTAGACACAAAAAGGTAATTTCTGTTGATTTCTAATCCAGAAATATTATTTTTCGACCTTTTTCGGGGTTTTCTAGACACGAAAAGGTAATATCTGTGTTTTCTAAACCGGAAATATTGTTCTTCGACCTTTTTCGGAGTCTTCTAGACACGAAAAGGTAATTTCTGTTGATTTCTAATCCGGAAATATAGTTTTCAGCCTTTTTCGGCATATTCTAAACAAGAAAAAGTGATTACCTGTGTTTTCTAAACCGGAAATCATTTCTCGTCATTTTTCATTGTATTCTGTACATGAAGTATAGCTGGCTGTCTACATTTTTGGAGAAAAATAATTTTCTTGAGTTTTCTAAACCGAAAATAGTGTTTTTCTTCAATTTTCGTAGATTGAAAAAGCATTGGCAAACAGCCATTCATTGAAAAAGCTTTCTAACATTTTTAGGAGTATTCTATACCCAAAATTGTTAAAAAAGAATTGCTTATTGCAAAAAAGTAGCCAGCTATCTATTGAAAAAATATTGTTCTAACATTTTTAGGAGTATTCTATACCCAAAATTGTTGAAAAAGAACAGCTTATTAATTAAGATAGACTTTTCTAGAATTTTCGCAGTATTCTATACGCGAAAATTATTGAAAAGTATCTTACCTGTCAAAAAGCGGAAATCACTAGAAAATATTTCAGGAAAGGAATCTTTGGAGTATTCTATACACAAGGATTAGTCCTGAAATATCAAAAGCACTTTGCACTTGTATTTGTCACCCCTTGCAAAGATGAAAATCAACATAAACACAGCTTCTGTGGAAGATCTCCAACTAATTCCTAGAATTGGAAGGAAAAAAGCCGAGGCCTTAATTGCCTTTAGGACCCAGCATGGAAGGATTACAAAAGAAGCATTGTCTTTAACAATGATGGGTGATTTAACGGAAGAGGTTTTGAGTGTGCTAGACTTTTCTCTGCCATCTACTCCCCCTGACAGAATTAGTGGGTTGGCTATGGATAGATTACCTACTCCACCGGCCGGATTTAGTGGGTTAACTATGGATAGGCTACCTACCCCACCTAGCAGGCCTCTAGCCAGAGGAGGGACGGTGGATACAGTGGAATTTTCAGAGCTACAGGCAGAAATAGACGAAGCCCGCAGTACACTAGACCAGTTGCTTTCTTACACTTACCCAGGTGTGAAAGGTAAACCCCAGGAAACCTGGAGTGAACGACAGCAATTGAGAGCATCTCTTCCTATGCCAGAGACAGCAAAACCTAGTTCTTTTAGAACTAAGCTGAGCTTTTCAGAGAGTGAAGATTCTGACGCTGAGTCCAAGGCTGTGCTTAAACCAAATAGACGATTGAGTGGAATGCAAGGGCAGACAAACACCTTGAAGAGCAGAACCAGACGTGACCGGGCGGAGGTTGCTTTAAGACCACCACAAATTCAGACCACTCTTGAACAAGACCAGGCAAGAGCAGAAAAGCTGAGTCTTACAGTCCTAAAGCAGATGGAGGAACAAGTTAAACAAGAAATGATGAGCTTGAAGTCCTCAACAGGAAAGGCTAGAATTATTGACCAAGCTGATGGCTCGACTGGGTGTTTGGAGTCTTCTAGACACGAACGCTCTGGTCGACACTATCAGTTAGGAAATGAAGACATAACTTCAGGTGAAAGGATGAGAAATTTAAAATTGACAGAACAATACAGTGATTCTGATCATACAGATGAGTCCCCTGGGTGTTTGGAGTCTTCTAGACACAAGCTCTCCGGTCGACATCATTAGACAAAACATGAAAGAGTTGTTTCACCTGAAAAAAGGCAAGATCTGCAATCACGGGGGAAACAGTTTGATACTTATCAGACTGGTGGTCCGGTTGGGCGTTTGCTGTCTTCTGGGCACAAGGGCTCCGGCCGTCATCATCAGTCAACATATGAGAAAGAAATTTCACCTGAAAAATTAAAAGATCAAAGATCATGGTTGAAAGAATCTGATGTGATTCGGTTTGGTGATCGGGCTGAGTATTTGGGGTCTTCTAGACACGAAGGCTCTGCCCGACATCAGTTGGAGTCTGAGAAATTTATTTCACATGAAAAAACAAAGTCTTCAGCCTATCCTGAACTAAATAAGAATGTGCCTGATAAATACAAAAAAGATGGGCATAATGCCAGTGAATATGATTCATGCAGTCGTGAAAGAAGACATGCTGAGGCGAATTCGAGGACAAATTCAAGACATGGATTGTCAAGGTCCCCAAAAAGGAATGGAAGGTCAAGTATGCCTTCAAGAAGACATGAAATGTCAAGTTCGCCATCCAGAAGACATAAAATGTCAAGGTCTCCTTTAAGAAGACCTGGAATGTCAAGGTCCCCTTCAAGAAGGTATGGAAGGTCAAGTTCACCTTCAAGAAGACGTGAAATGTCACAGTCCCCTTCAAGAAGACATAAAATGTCAAGGTCACCTTCAAGAGGGTACCGGAGGTTAAGTCCACCTTCAAGACGACAGGAAATGTCAAGATCACCTTCAAGAAGGTATGAAGGGTCAAGATCACCTTCAAGAAGACAGAAAGTATCAGGGACATTTACACAAAAGCATGAATCGACACCTACTCGTAGGCATGGAAGGTCATCTCCTTCAAGAAGACCTGACAAGTCAAGATCTCCTTCAGGAAGGAACAAGTCCAGATCTCCTTCAAGAAGGCACCAGTCCAGATCTCCTTCAAGAAGGCACCAGTCCAGATCTCCTTCAAGAAGGCACCAGTCCAGATCTCCTTCGAGAAGGCACAAGTCAAGATCTCCTTCGAGAAGGCACAACAAGTCAAGATCTCCTTCGAGAAGGCACAACAAGTCAAGATCTCCTTCGAGAAGGCACGACAGGTCCAGATCTCCTTGGAGAAGGCACGACAGGTCCAGATCTCCTTGGAGAAGGCACGACAGGTCCAGATCTCCTTCGAGAAGGCACGACAGGTCCCGATCTCCTTCGAGAAGGCACGACAGGTCCCAATCTCCTTCGAGAAGGCACGACAGGTCCAAATCTCCTTCGAGAAGGCGCGACAGGTCCCAATCTCCTTCAAGAAGGCGCGACAGATCAAGAACTCCTTCAAGAAGGCGCGACAGGTCAAGATCCCCATTCCCCATCAAGAAGGCATGACAAGTTGAAGGCAATAAACGACACAAGAGGTCAAGGTCACGTTCTGATTCAAGGTCAGATTCATGGCTAAGAGGGTCAAGACACCATTATATTAGTGCATCAAGGTCAAGGTCACCAACATATCGCAGTTATCATTCCAAATCATACCACAAGAGATATGAAGACAGTGATGACGACTACTTTTCGCATCCTGAGGAGTCTTCTAGACACTACAGGAAGGAGAAGCGTGGTGATCCTAAGAGGCTTCCAAAGAATCTTAGGTTTGACGGAAATATGAGCTGGATGTCTTTTAAAAAAAAGTTTGAAAGTTACAGATCAGTGTTGGGTTGGTCTGATAGTGAATGTCGTGATTATTTAAATTGGTCTTTAGAGGGCAAAGCTTTAGATTTCTTTACAATCACTACAAGACTGGGAGAATATCTTCCCTACCACAAGATTATGAAGAAATTGGAAAATAGATTTGGCTCTAAAGAATTGACTGAGACGGCAAGAGCTAAATTCCAGCAGTCATTTCAACGGCATGATGAATCTTTGGAAGACTGGGCGGACCGAGTGATGACCCTTGCTACCGCCGCATTTAGGGACTTACCCGAAAGCCATCGAATGTGAGAAGCTATTTCTAAATTCTGCCAGGGATGTGCTGATAAAGAAGCAGCCAAGCATGCTTGTTTCGAACACCCAAGGAGTATGCAAGCTGCCCTTGATGCTGTGAAACATCATCAATACATATCCCAAGCTGTGGAAGGAAGAAAGCAGTCCTCTAGAAAGAGAGATGATTTTTCGGTGAATACAGTTGGCTCACTTTCAGAAGCAAGAGTGGAACAAATGATTGCTAAGGCAATAGATGGTCTTGCTTCAAAAATTCAAAAGTTGGAAAGGCCATCTACTCAAAAGTCAGAAACACCATCAAGTCCTTCAAAAATTCCACTGAGTGAGATCGAGTGTTTCTTCTGTAAGAAAAAAGGCCATATGAAGAAAGACTGTAAAGTGTTTAAAATCTGGATGTCCAAAAAGAGAAAAGATACTACAGGAGGAGGTCAAAAGCCAGATGATTTAAACAGCTAAGGGCTGGGAGGATGGGCCACCCATCTCAGCCTCAAGATAAAGAAAACACTTGTGGCCTACAACATCATAGTAAAGCAAAAGAAGATATGAGTGGCAAACATCAACAGCCTGATGAAAAAGTTATTTCAGTCTTACAAAACAAAGTAATTGCTGAGGCTTCTAGTCCGCAATTTACTAGGAAAACTAATACATATGAGCCTATTTCTAGAACATCAGTTCATCCAATAGAGCCAACAGATAACAGAAAAGTAAAGGCATCAGTAAAACCAACAGATGAAATGAAGAAAACTGCTCAAACTTCTAGTCCTCCACCAGCAGCAGAAAAATGACTTCACGGTCCAGGACAGATTTTGTTAAACAGAATGAATCAAAGCAGAGTAGTCATAGGGTTTCTAATTCCGTGTCTACTGAAAGTGAAAAAGAAATTGAACAGGAGGAACTTAATAGAACTAGTGTACATCAGGTGTGTGCCGGTTCCTCATTTGTACAGTTGACAGTAAGCGACAAAGTGATTCGAGCAAGAATTGATTCAGGTGCAGAAGTATCAATATTATCTTCTGAAGTGTATAATAGCTTGAAAGAAAAGCCAGGAAAGATAAAGGACATCATTATGCAAACAGCAGACAAAGAAAACGTGTTGAGAGGTTTCCAGAAGATAAACAGATTCGTGGGCTTCTAGTTCACATATCAACAAGGGCTTCTAGTCCTTTGAAGACTACAGATCATATTAACGTGGACTTCTAGTCCTGTTAAGACGACAGATCCCATATTAACGTGGACTTCTAGTCCTGTTAAGACGACAGATCCCATATCAACGTGGACTTCTAGTCCTGTTAAGACGACACCTGGGCTTCTAGTTCAGGAAAATCCAGATAAACAGAGGGTCATCAAGATTACCATGAGGCTTCTAGGCTCGCTCACGAATTGACAACAGGCGGCTCGTCAGTCCTCCAAAAATAAAGTGGGGAGGAGTGTGGTGAATTTGGGTGTCCTGGGGTGTGAAAAGTCTATCTAAAAGGCGAGCCCGGAAGTGACGTATCAGGCTGATTTCTGGGACAAAAAGCTCGTGCAGGCGCCATTTTTATACTGAAGCTACAGGCGAGGACAATCAGTTCAGACTTGGATAAGAGCCTAGCAGCAACGGAACTGACGACCGCCAGACCCGGTAAGTCTCAAGTTAGTTGCGGGGTGGGGTAAATGCACTTTAAAAGCATGCAGAACAGACCACGCTCTTCAGTCTAGAAAGGCCACTCCAAGCAACCAGACCAGTATATCTGCCAGGGAGATTATCAACCATTTACCCAGGTAAGACTTCTTCCTTGTCCCGTCCCCAGTCCTGGTCCCACATACGAGCTATTAAAAATACATTATGCAGATGACTGACTCAGTATATGAAACCCATAAAAGGACAGAACTTCTATCAAACGACAGATAATCTGTCGTTTTATAGATTTGCCTATCTATGAAACAACAGATATGTGGTTTTTGAAATGTTAGAATCATAAATTTATCGTGCAAAACGAAAAAACCGCATACTAGAACATGTTGAAATCTCTTCCACTTAGTAACAGTAACGTAAGGAAGAAGACCAGGCGTCTTCAGAAAGATGCCTTTATACACACATTCAGTCAATACTTCATTTATCAATATCCGTATGTTCTACCGTCCGTTTGTCCGGCCTTTCATCTACTAACGCAAAAATTCCATTCAAGTTCATTCAGTCATTCATTCATTTATTTATTCGTCCATTCCTTTTGCCACCCTCTTCAAAATAAAATGCGGCGAAACGACCCATGGGCGAAACGACTCACGGGCGAATCGACTCACCCTACAAGGGCGAAATGACCCACCCCCAAAATCAGGGCGAACTGACCCGGCGAAACGACCCACGGGCGAAACGACCCGGATTCATTTTATAAGGATGCACGTATAGTCCTCCATAGGGTCGTTGTCAGTGTAAATATATACAAAAGAGGTTGCCGGGGTACTACGGCAGACGCTGCAACAGGAGGTACAAAAAAGCAAGAAAACGAGAAAACAAAAGAGATCCAGTCTACTCTTTAATATCACGTGACCGATAGTTTTGACAAAATGGTTGACAAAAGTTAAAAGTGAAAATCGAACGAGTATTACAATGAAAATTGTAAGCAAGCTGATGACAGAGTCTTTACCAGTTGTTATTATTGGTGATTTCAATGCACATCATCCATACTGGTTTGACAGAGATGCAAATAAGTTGGGGAATCAGTTGTTTGAGTTTTTGATGGATAAAGATCTGACTGTTGCTAACAATTCAACACCTACTAGAAAGGATAGAATCATAGATTTGACCATAACAAGTACCATTTTAAGGAATAAATTATCAGAATGGAGAGTACAACAGGAAGTGTATCTTAATACAGACCACAGTTTGATCACATTTAGACTTGGTGAGTATATGGAAGATGATATCTGTGAGAAGTTGGATTTTAAAAATACTGATTGGGATCATTGGGAAAGTGTTTGCACAGATTCTATTGATGATTGGCTGGACAACAGAACGAATGACACAGATGTGAATGATGACTACAAAGACCTCATAGAGGCGATACATCAGAATGTGGAAGAGTATATTCCAAAGAAGAAAGTGTGTTGTCACAGTAAAGGGTGGTGGAACTCAACATTGAGCAAATTAGCAAAGGATTTCAAGAGGGCTAGAAGAATGTTTGCAAAACGCAAAGATGAAGCAAATGAGAATAGAGTGCAGGAAATATATAAATTATTCAAAGAGGAGGAAATCAAGGCTAGAGAAAATTATTTGACTGAGATGGTAGATATGATGGATCCTCATAAGCCTGATCAGTTTTGGAAAGTGATAAACGCAGTGAGAAAAGATAAGACTAAGTCAGTTGTGCAACCAATTGTTAGAGACGATGGTTCATTGGCTGTGTCAGATGAAGAGATTTTTGTAGAATTGAAAGGTAGGTATGGTAAGGAGACCTTAGATGTGAAGGATTTTGATGAAAAGTGGTTCAATTCAGTGGAAGAGGAGATGATGGATAGATTAAGGTTAGAGGAAACGGTGATTCAAGAGGAAAATTTCTCAGAAACATGTGGTCATGAAAATAGTGATATTCACATTGAAGAAGTGGAAGCAGCAATTTCTCAACTGCAAAATAATAGTGCACCTAGCCCTGAAGAAAAAGTGTTTAATATTTTATTGAAAAGGGGTGGTGAAGCCATTGTGAAAGGTTTACACTATTTAATACAGAAATGCTGGTCCAACGGTGTACTGCCTGATGATTTCAAGTTAGACCCAAAGGTAATGCTTCCCAAACCCGGAAAGACAAACTATAACAGTGTTAGATCGTATAGGCCAATTACTTTAGAAAGTGTGATAGGTAAGATTATGGAAAGAGTTATCAGCAAAAGACTGATTTGGAAGTTGGAAATTGAAGGTGGTATAGCAAGAACTCAGTACGCATATAGGAAGCAAAAGTCATGTGTTCAGTCTCTTTTAAGGCTGTGTAATTCAGTTTCAGAAGCAAGGAATAGGAAGGAAAGTACAGTGCTCGCAGTGATGGATTATGAGTCTTGCTATGAAAGAATATGGAGAGCAGGTTTATTGAAAAAGGCATTTGAAAGTGGGATTACTGGCAGATTATGGCTATACCTTAAGAACTTCCTTATAGACCGGAAGTACTTCCTGAAAGTGAACAATTTTACATCTCCTACATTCCGGTCTGCAGTAGGCATACCGCAAGGATCAGTTATCAGTCCAGTGCTTTGTAATCTGTATACAAGTGATTCAATGAAGGAAGTGGTAGGTAATCATGCAGAATTTGCAGATGATAGCTGTGTTTGGGAAAGTAATACATCAGTGGCGGAAAGTTGTGCTGCGTTGAATGATAAACTGGCATCTGTGGTAGATTGGTGTAGGAGATGGAATATGTTGATTGCACCGGATAAGACAGAGATAATGGTATTTAAACATAACGGCAGAGATTCAGAAGTGAAGGCAGAGGTGAAGTTAGGCGAGAGTGTTTTAAAAACAACCAATTCAAAGAAAATTCTGGGTGTCACAGTAGATGATAAATTAAACTTTCACGAACATATTCAACAGAAAACAAAGGCTGGTTTCAGTGCCTTGAAATGTCTTGATAATTTCGTTCAAGGACATAGAGGATGCAGCCAAACAGTGTATATGAGACTCTACAAATCCTTGGTTCTTCCGGTGATGGAGTATGGAGCAGCTGTGACAGTCGAGTCCCTTGAAGAAAGCAGTAAGGAGTTTGGAAAGGTTCAGAGGTCAGCGATGCTAAAGGCATCAGGTTGTTTGAACAGTACCAGCACAGAAGCTTTGGAAGTCTTGACAAACACCATGCCTATAGACCTACAGCTGAAGATAAGACAAGCACAAGAAGTCATCAGAATCAGTGCCAAGTATGAAGATGATCCTCTCAGGGAAGAGTTTGATGCATGGATAGAGGGGGATAAAACTGTGGGTAGAAGAGCTACTATTTTTCATTTATTGATGTCTAGGTTTAGGGAATTGAAGGGAATGTTAGAGTTTGAGAACATTGAGAAGGAATTCAGATATACCAAGGAATTGATGGGGCTCATCAAAGAGACAGGAAGTGTACACAAGGAAGAATTCACATTCTCCAAGGAAGAACAGAAAGAAAATATATTAGAGCTTCTTAGCAATTGTGATAAAAACGATGTATTAATGTTCACAGATGGATCAGCATTAGGTAATCCAGGTCCGACTGGAGCTGGTGCTGTGGTCTACCTTGAGGGTTACTCCAGCACACCAGTTTTGATGAACAAGGGAGTTTCTCCTATAGGTAACAATTATACTGGAGAATTGGTAGGTATACAGATCGGGCTAGAATTCTTGGCTGATCTAGACTTCAAAGGCAGAGTAGTTCATATTCTGACTGATTGTCAACCAGCTATTAAGACTGCTTTCAGTACTGAAATGCCAACTAACAAGATTGAAACAGTTCTCAGCATCAAGGAGAGTTTAGCAAAGGTAAGGTGTAGGGAGAATATTGTGAAAGTTCATTGGGTGCCCGGACACAAAGATATTGAGGGGAATGAGTTGGCAGATCAACAAGCAAAGGCGGCAGCATCAGAGATGATTAAAAATAATGAGGTAAAACCGACCCTGGACAAGAAAGAAGCCGTACGGGAGTGTAAATCACAGGGAAGGGAAAAATGGGAAAGAAGGTACAAGTGCTCAGACAAAGTGAATGTATTGCAGGATATAATTGGGGAAGTGGGAAAAAGGATCTGTCATGGAGATAGGGACAGAAGGACTTTCTCTGCAGTAAATCAGGTGCTGTGTGGACATTCAATCTTAAATGATCACCAGGCAAAAATTAACAAAGATCAGTCAAGTTTGTGCGAGACATGCAACATGAAAGAGAATGTGGATCATTTTCTTTTTCACTGTCAGAGATTTAAATCAGAAAGGGATACTTTAGAGTATAATGTAGAAGAGATTCTGGCCAGGGAGGAGGTGAAATTGGTAACAGACATTAACTTGAAAGTGTTGACAGGCATGATTGAAGACATTAGTAAGCAAGGAAGGAAGGAACTGACAGATGCACTGATGGAATACATCAGGAGCACTAAAAGATTTTGAAGGTCATTGTATTATGAGCATCATGTGTTTTTCACATAGGGAAATGCACAAGTGACTTACTTAAGTACCATGAGTTTATAGGCAGCGAAAAAATGCCTTATAGATATACAACAACAACAACGAGTATTTATTTGTTATTTATTGTTTTTATTGCACTTCCGGTACATTTACTCTTGATTAGCAGGTTTCTTTTAACATTTTTCGTCAAATTCCACTAATGGAGGCACCTAGAACGCTTTAGAAAATGGAACATTACCTTTCTAGTTTTGTGCAAACTCTCCAACAACCTGCGGTTTTGTTTCTATTCCAAAAAGCACGTAAAAATTGTGATAAAATATTGTCATATCTGTCGTTTCATAGATAGGCAAATATATAAAACGACAGATTATCTATCGTTCGATAGAAGTTCTGTCCTTTTATGGGTTTCTTAGACCTGATGAAAATAGATAGGGGCCAAGAGATTTTTGCAATGTTACGCAGGTGACGGAAGAAAATAAACAATTCTGAGGATTCTTACACTTTAGAAGGAATGGTCCTCGAAAATGCGGATTCCATAAACATCTTGGAGTAGTCCTGAACTCATGACCTTCCATACATTACGCTACGCTGCTTTCCTGTAACGTCAGTAGGGTCTTGTTGTACAGGACTAATCTTGGAGTGTCAGAAAATCGATGGAACACTCACAAAAATCGGCAAAATTTATCATTCGGTGCTAATGTAAACATTAAGCCGGTGCTCGGGTAGCAAGTGTTTGGTGTGTAAATTTAACGGAATCAACCTAATTACCGGAACTTACCCGAACATATCCAGCCTTCCACCCCCCCCCCCCCCCCCCCCCCCCCCCCCCGAGGATTACGTGCAGGGACACATTACATACAATGCAGGTTTGCACGATTTACCTTGATGTGACCTTGATGTCGACGTCACCTGGAAGTTATTCAATAACCTGTTCCGACGCATTTGTTGGTTGTGTCCAGTATCGTGCTGTTGGTCCCGGTGTGTAGCACGACTCTCATCATCATCATCAACTCATCATCAAATAAACATCTGATCAAGTCAATCGACTTCTATAGATGCATCTCGACTGTATAGACGAATCTCTCTGGTGTGGTGGTCGGTTTTGTAACATACAGGATCAAACTTGTATGGATGCCCATGCCAAAGTTTGTTCAGTCTGTTTTTGAAAGCGTTCACGGAGGGTGCATTAACAACCGTATTGGGAAGTTGATTCCATTCATTCACCACTCGGTTACTGAACGTGTTTGCACGAAGATTCAGCCTTGATCTTTTCTTTTGAAGTTTAAATGAGTGTCCTCTTGTTGCTCTGTACTCAGCCAATTTGAATAATTTGTCTTTATCTACTAAATCAATGCCATGTAGTATCTTATATACTTGAATTAAGTCTGCCCTTTCTCTCCTATATTCTAGCGATGGGAGCCCTAGTTTGTGCAACCTCTCTGAATATGGTAGATTTTTTAGGGTTGATACTAATTTGGTTGCTCGACGTTGGACGTTTTCAATAGTAATTTTGTCTTTTTTATATAACGGTGACCAAACAGGGATAGCATATTCAAGGTGCGGTCTAACCAGAGATTTGTATAAGTTCAAAAACATTTCTTCGTCAATAAAAGTGAAGGTCCGAAAGATGATACCTAGGTTCCTATTTGCAGTATTTACTTTTGAGCTTATATGGTCTCTAAAGAGTAGTTTTTGATCTATAATAACTCCCAGATCTTTCTCGTTTTCGACTGATTCCAGTTCAATTGTTTGGCCTTTAGATATCATGGAGTAGTTGGTGACTCTGTCTTGTTTGCCAATACGTAGATGGTGGCATTTATCCGTATTGAACAACATTTTCCAAATGTCCGCCCAGTCCACTGCCCTATTTAAACTTCTTTGGATATTGCTTTCAGTATCAATTGGTGGTACAACAGAATAGATTTTGGCATCGTCCGCAAACAGTTTAATGAACACATCAATGACTTCCGGTAGGTCATTTATGAAGACTAGGAACAAGACTGGTCCTAGTACACTACCTTGGGGGATTCCACTCGTAACGTTTTTCCAGACTGACTTCGATCCATTTACAATGACACGCTGTTTTCTGTCGGACAGGAATTCTTTTATCCAACTGTGGACCTTACCCCTTATACCGTAGCCATATATTTTCTTTAATAGCCTTTTGTGTGGTACCTTATCGAAGGCTTTGCAAAAATCGAGATAGATCACGTCTACATCGTCCCCATTATCAATAGATTGTGTAACATCCTCAAGAAACTCGATTAATTGCGTCGTACATGACCTGCCTTTTATAAACCCGTGTTGTGAATTGGAAAAAAGATTATTACTTGTCATATGGTCAACAATGCTATCGCGGATGAGCTTTTCCATTATTTTGCAGGGTACGGATGTCAGGCTTATTGGTCGGTAATTCCCTGGATTTTTTTTCACACCCTTCTTAAAGATGGCGCTTACATTGGCTTGTTTCCAAATTTCAGGCAGTTTACTTTCTTCTAGAGACCTTTGGAAGATGGTCATTAAAGGGACTTTTATTTGTTCCACAG
Organism: Lucinisca nassula; assembly: GCA_963580285.1. Classification (NCBI taxonomy): domain Eukaryota; kingdom Metazoa; phylum Mollusca; class Bivalvia; order Lucinida; family Lucinidae; genus Lucinisca; species Lucinisca nassula. The sequence continues at coordinate 23,794,918 of OY757023.1, forward strand.
TTTCTTTCAAATATTTTGGATGGAGGAGATCGGGTCCTTGGCTTTTGCCTGGTTTTAAGGCTCCTATAACCTTCGTAACACTTTTTTCGGTAATGGGTATATTTTCCAAAGGCTGAGTAAAGGTTCGGTCATTGAAAGTAGGGAGGGGTTGGTCAGTTTCACTCTCAAATACATTTGAGAAATAATCGTTTAGTGTGTTCGCAGTCTCCTGGTCGTTTGTAGTAAGATTTCCATTGGGCATTTCTAATTTTGATACGACTGTTTTGGTTTTGGTTTTGGAACGCACATAGTTCCAGAAGATCTTGCTATCTGTTTTTATCTTCAGGGCTAGATTTTTCTCATATTGGTATCTTGCAGTCCTTATCTTGGATGTAACATTGTTTCTTGCAGATTTATATTTGTTGTAGTTGGAGTCTGATTTACAATATTTGTATTTTAGCCAGCGTTGTCTCTTCTCTTTGATCGCTATTTGACAAGGTCTTGTGATATATGGTATGCGCTTACTACCCTCAGGGAGAGGTTTGTTCGCCGGTACATTGTTCTTGATTAAGTTGATATTTATTTCTGCAAACCTGGACCAGGATTGTAGCACGTTCAGACCATTTAATTCTTGTTGCCAATTTAGTTGACTAAGTTGGTTTCTAATATTGTTATAGTTGCCTTTGAAAAAGTTCAATTTCTCCATACTACATACATCTGTTGTCTGTGTCGTATAACATGTTAGTTGGAAGTGGATGACTAAGTGGTCACTTTTTCCTAGACCTGGATGAAGGTTAATTTCATTAGCCATTTCTTCTTCATTGGTTAAAATCAGATCTAAAATCGATGGATCAATGCCTTCCCGATATCTTGTTGGATTAAGAATATGTTGATAGAAGTAGGTGTCCCTGACACACTCTACGAATTGGCTGGCGATGTGATTTTCACTAACATTTGTGGTCATTTCACACCAATTGATTTCTTTTAAATTGAAATCACCCATTAGGAGCTTGTGCGTAAAGTTTAAATCTCGACATTTGATTAATAGGGTTTTTAAGTGCAAAAAGTTTTCTTCTGTAGCATTAGGGCTTCTGTAGATACATCCAACCAGAAGCGCGTCTGTATGTTTTAGGCTGATACGACACCATACAGATTCCTTAAAATCAGTTTCCAGAAATATCTGCTCTGCAGACAAATAGTTTTTAACGTATAGGAAAACTCCTCTGCCTTCTTGGAGGTTAGCATAGAACATGTCATAATTTTCTAAATGGTAGAAGGTTTCCATATTATCAAAATATTTGTGTTTTGGGAAGACTTCAGTGATTCCAATAATGTCTGGCGAATATTCTTGTATACTTAGTTTGAGCTCATCCATTTTTGATTGGGTAAGGCAATCTGCATTAGTGTACAGGGCTTTTAGTGTATTAAAACCACAATTATTTACATTAAAATACTCAGATTGTACATTGCTAAAACTTGCCTCCTATAGAGAGGACCCCGAGGCAGTTGCACCTAGACCAACAGCTCCAGGTTGCGATAGGCCTCAAACTTTATAGGATGTCTCTGCCAGTACTTGTTCAGCCGGCATTAACCGACGGTGCTGTTACTACTGATGATGGTTGATTGTTCCAATTATCTATTACTCTTATGTTGAAGGAATTGGCGCGCACATTTTAATAGTCTTTCCCGTTTCTTAAATAGTTTGAAGGGATGTCCCCTTGTTTGATGGTAATGGCCAAATATGACCGACTCAGTATGAGAAGATAGATAGATAGATATGTGGCCATTTCAAACAATTTATCCTTATTCACAAGCTCTATATTGTTCATTATCTTATATACTTCTATAACACCAGCCCTTTCACGCCTATAATCCAGAGTTGGAAGCCCAAGTCATTTTAGCCGTCCAAAGTAGTTAAGCTCCTGTAAGGAGGGCACTAAGCGTGTAGCCCCACACTGAACATTTTCCAATTGTATTGTGTCCTTTTTGTACAGTGGGGACAATATTACACTTGCATATTCCACGTGAGGCCTAACTATGGACTTATACAGTGTTAGACTTGACTTGATAGATTTTGTAAGGTAACCGGGCGCTAAAAGCACATAGGGGCTACCCCCATCTCGCTAAATGGGATTAGTTTATGAACTGCTCTTCCCAGGGCCTCCATTGTGCTGGCACTTGTCAATTCGACAGGTGTCAGCTGACCAATGGGAATATACTGAACTCTTAATCGGAGGAAGGCACAAATCGCACCCAAGGAACAGCGTTTGTCCTAAGAAACACAGTTCTGTAGCGATATTTGAATTTTGAGTGCAGGAATCAGACCAAAGACGGGCTCTAGTATGTGATGACGTGTTGCCAATTTCGACTGCCAAATGTGTCAGAGCACAGCCCTGTTTTCGAATGTCTGGCCGAGGAAAAAAGCTAACATACATTATCAGTTCTGGCTTCCATTATTCTCTGCCTCCACCCCTGACATGGCAAAGAAAACGCCTTCGGTCACGATGCTTGTTAAAGGGTGATAACGCATGAAATTTTTGAAAATTTGGAACAGGCATCTAAAGTGAGCCAGGATGGGTGACTAATAGACCAGCCAATTCCGGCTATTGCAAAAAGTCCTAGTACCTGTGCTCTCATTGCGGAGACCTGCCTATGCAAGTGGGGTTCAAAATTGGACAGGTGTGTCTTCGTGATGTGTTTGGAGGTATGTGTTTGGTTTGGGAAAGGGCGTGATGAGGCTTATCAGCCGTTTTGCAATCCCGCTAATTTTTATTTTTGAATGGTCTTCCAAAAGGCATTTTTAAGGGACTTCCTATTTCCAAATACCTAGCAAATGGTGGATATTGCCGTTGCCCCGCCTATAAAGATATTTAGCGCGTGACCTGTCCCCGTTGGTATGCTCTGTTCTGGCAGTATTAATGCCTTCGCTTTGCATACTTCCGGGGACTTCATTCTGTTGGTACCTAGGGGGAGCCCAGTACGGGCTTTCTCCCAGGTGCCCTGAGGATGTTGCCCTGACGCTCTCCGTCGAGCCTCCTCTCGTTCCTGAAATAGAAAAGTCGGATTAATGCTTTGGGACCCCATGTGTGCGCTCGGATCAGTGTAGTTGTGTCCAGTTTCTTGTCCCCCGGGGTCCCACCTGTACCTGTAATACAAACAAAAGTCATTAGTGCATATTGCGCTTGTACTAATATGACCGCGCCATCCGTCACATATTTTGGCTTCCCATTCTGTGCACAGGGCGATCCGGGCTTGTGAGGGGGGAGTCTTAGGGTCTTAGGGTAACTTGTTCAAAACCAAGTTAACGGGTGGCGCGGTTATTGTGAAGAATACCCTTCCCATGGGGGCTGCCTGTCCTGCAGCGGCATGTTACCTCATGGGTACACTCATAAGTGCAAAGCACATGAGCCGCAACCACAGTGTCCCGAATCGGCTTGTCGCCGCAGGTTCAAGCATGTCCGTGGGAGTTTTCGGGCTATGGGATTTTCTTATGATGCACCCTTGCCCGTGGTCTGTTATGATGTTGAAGGTATGGGAGGGTCATTGGTTTGTCCTTTGACGGGGCTAGCCTCGGCGGGGCACCCATAAGTGCAAAGCAAATGAGCCGCAACCACAGTGTCTCGCTTTACTTCCCAGTAATTTGTGTCTTTAAGGAATTTCTTAACCACCTCGGCTATGGCCGAGCAGTGTTTTACGGGGGAGCGAGGAGATCTTGTAGGTGTACCGATTCATATCCTAATTTGAACATTTCAGATTTTATCTCTTCCCGTGCATGGGCGTTTGTTACACATTCAAACAAGATGTGTTGTGTTGTCTCTAGTTCATAGTTATCGCATTTTCTGCATAGACCCGTTGTGTTTCCTAGTTGAGTGAGGTTGGCATTTAGGCCGTTATGGTTAAATCTCAAACGGGAGAGCACCACGTCTAATTTTCTGTTGTTGCTAAATTTGTGGGCAGATTTACCTACTGTGGGCTGGAGGAGTTGGTAATGCCTCCCGGTGTTGGCTGGGTTTCTATCCCATAGAGCTTGCCATTTTCTCGTTATGGCGGTGTCTATGATTGTATAGATCTCCCGTTTTGAAGGGAGAGTATAATCTTTATGTTTCGATCTAACTTAACTAGTGCTAATCTGGCTGTTTCGTCGGCCGCCTCATTACCGGGGATGCCGACGTGGGAAGGGATCCAGTCGATTTCAATGTATTGCCCTTCTATTTTTGCCTTATCTAGTTTAGACAGGATTGAGTCAATTTGGTCAGGTCGTGTTTTGGATTTTCCTGACTGTAGGGCCTGGATAACTCTAAGGCTGTCCGTGAGTACTGTGGCTTTGGGTGTCTTAACTGTGATGGCCCATGAGATGGCCCAGTGAATGGCAATCAGTTCAGTTGTGAATACTGAGAGGTGTTGGTTTGATTTAATCGGTACGTGAAGATTTCTCTCTGGGACAACGAATGCGGCGCCGGTTTTTCCTGTTGAGGGGTCCTTACTGCCATCTGTGTAGATTAGAGTTTTCCCGGCATGGCTGGTGCGAACATAAGAAAGGCTTTTATTTTTCATGTATTCATTTGTATTTTCTTCTTTCCTCCCCAGGACCTGATGGAGGTAACAGGAGGATGTGTTGTGTTTGATATCCCATTTGGATCTGTACTTGGGTGCCTTGATCTTATCGGGTATGTTGTGCTCTTTCAGGAGGGCACGGAATTTCGTACAATATGGGTTGTAGTTCTTGGCTCTCCTACATGAATAGCAACCGTGATCTGTTAATAGATCATTCACTGGGAGGGATTTGCCAAGTGGGGAGGATCTAGCCCAGTATTTATGTATGAGTTCTTCCCTTCGTAGATGTAGTGGTTTAAGTCCACATTCTACCTCTAGTGCGTTGATTGGGGTAGATCGGTATGCTCTTGTTGCTATCCTGAGGGCGTGGTTTTGAATGATGTTCAGAGTTTTAAGGATATTCTCTGATGCGGAGTTGTAAGCCTGGGCTCCATGGTCTATCTTACTAAGAATAAGGGCTTTGTATAGGATCAGGAGTGTCTTTTTATCAGCTCCAAAGGTGGTACCTGACACTACTCGTAGTAGGTTCAGGTCTTTTTCACATCTTTCTTTGAGATATTTTATGTGATCTCTCCAAGTCAGATGTTTGTCGAGGATCATGCCCAGAAATTTTATGTTCTGGGCCCATTCTATTTCCCTACCAAAGAGGTATAGTTTGTTTTGAGTGGACTTCAGATTTCGTCGTTTGCTGAATATGATTCTTTAGGTTTGATACTTTGAATCCCCATCTTAGTGCCCAGGTTTCGATTTCTCTTAGAACTAATTGTAGGTCTTTGACCGCCAGTTCTAGAGTAGAGCGTTTCCCCCACACCGCGCTATCATCGGCAAAATGTGACAGGCCTATATTATAATGTGGTTTCAGGGCCTCGTGAAGGGTGTTAACAATTACGTTAAAGAGTATGGGACTTAGTACTGAGCCTTGGGGGCAGCCGTTTTCCAGGATTAGTTCCTCTGAGGTATTGTCCCCAACTAGGGTTTGAATTTTTCTATCCTTGAGAAAGCTATGGATCCACTATACAGTGTTAGGAACATTTCTTGACTTAAATACGCGAATGTCCTAAAGATTAAAGACAAAGTAGGCATGTTGTAATTACGGTAGGGATCTTTTACCTGCACAGGGGATGATTCTCCCTGCACAGGAGTGCTCCAGTTTAAATTACGTCCCGATCCGAAGGACGGTGCACTTTGTGGCATTCATCCCTGCAAATGATGCCAGTGTAGCCTGTTCGGACACCGCGATTTTATCACCGCTGCCGGGAATCGAACAGGGGGCCTCTAGCATGATAGGCAAATGCACTAACCACTGAGCTACCACCCTCCACTATGCATTTAAATTACTAGCATAACAAGAAAATACTATGATTTCTACCAGACATAAACTTGGTATTTTCCATTTTGATAAGAAGAAATATTTGCTCTTAGCCTGGGAAATAAACGGGTCGATCAAAATCACTCCACGACACCACACGACACACCACTATCCATCTTTCTATCTTCTATCTATCTTCTTATACTGAGTCGGTCATATTTGGCCATTACTACGACACCATATGTATGATATATACAGACTAAACAGAGGTAAAGTAGGTATTTTATATTAATTAGTGACACTTAACCTTATTACAAACGTATACACAATCTTTACTGTCATCGGCACATGAAATATCACACCATGACACTCTGTTTTATTTGGATTGAGGGCTTGCGTTATATGCTTGTCTTGGATTTAATTGAACTTTTAAAAGAGCATTCAGTTACAAAACGATGGAAGAAAGGATCGAAACATAACTAGTGACAGTGATAAATGATTGGACTAAAACCTTGGATAATGGTGGACAGATTGACACTTTCATCTTGGATTTTGAGAAAGCTTTTGATACCCCTCCTCATGTGCTTCTTAAAAGCAAACTTAATGGGTATGGCATTGGTGGCAAAACTTTAAAATGGATTGACGCTTTTCTATGCCATAGAGAGTTAATGGGAGTAAATCTGAATGGGCCCCTGTCAAGTCTAGAGTCCCACAGGGGACAGTTCTTGGTCCGCTTTTGTTCTCCCTTTACATAAATGGCATCTCACAGAAAATTGATTCATAAATAAGTTCTGGAAAGGGTTATCCTTTGGAAGCGAGGACTTCACTACAGAACTGGAAATATTGAGTGTACATGTTTTCTGGACCAGACTAGATAGTTTCGGCCAATTAGGCCTCATCAGTGACCCTCAAATATTTACAAAATTCCACAATGGAATCAATAATCCCAAAGGACAAGAAAATATAAACTACACTATGATGTAGGGCAGGGAGACGTTTTACGACCGCCACACATTCCTAGACACCAGCTGTAGGGACGTTAAATATGTTCTGGAAAGGGTTATCCTTTGGAAGCAAGGACTACACTACAGAACTGGAATTGTAGAGTGTACATGTTTTCTGGGCAAGACTAACAAGTTTCGGCCAATTAGGCCTCATCAGTGACCCTCAAATATTTTCAAAATTCTCTTTGCTGATGACTGTGTTTGTTACCGTGAAATAAAAACTTTGGAAGATACATGATATTGACTAATTGGGTGGCTGGGCAACGAAGTGGGGAATGCGGTTCCAACCCAGTAAATGTAACAACTTACAAGAAAGCGGATCAAAAATATCAATGCTACCTATGAATTGGAAGGAACACTCCTTGAAAATGTAGAAAGCATTAAATACTTTGGTATGACGATCACGAATGATTTAAGATGGATGATGATGGTGGTGATGATTTCGTGTTTAACGACGCGTCAACCCTCTTTGTGGGTCATAAGCGTCAAACGGTTAATGATCAAACGGTGATTTAAGATGGAACACTTACATTAGTAATGTTTGTACTAAGGCAAATAGGACCCTTGACCTCTTGAGACGGAATCTGTCAGCATGCCCACAAGACGTAAAAGAAATGACATACAAGGGAGTGGTTCGTCTCGTCCTGGAATATGCACGTACGTCTTGGGATCCACCTACTGTTAGCCTCCAGGAGCAACTTGAGAAGGTCCAAAAACGTGCAGCCCGTTTTGTAACTGGGAACTACTCGTTTGAAACTGGGAGTATGACTGGCATATTGGAACAATTAAAGTGGGAGTCTCTTAAAGAGCGGAGAGAACAAAGTAGGCTGATACTTTTATATAAGGGTCTAAAGGGAAAAGGCAGTATACCCATGGATGACCTTGTTCCCCCTTCAAAAACAACACCACGGAAAAAACATTCACTATCCCTAAAAAAATTGCACTATGACTGACATCAACAAATTTAGCTTCATCCCTAGGACAATCTCAGATTGGAACGAGCTCCCCTCTTCTCTTTTGATGTCTGCAGAAGGTGCAGACGACTCCATCTCTAGATTCATCACCTTTGTAAGGTCTAGGGACTAGTTCTGTCGGACGAAGGTCCTGGTGAAGGATTGTCTAAGGACGTGTCACCAGTAAACAATTCTGATTCTGATTCTGAGGGAAAAATCATTTCAAAGATCAAAGAGACATTTCATGTTAATAAGTGGTACTGCAGTTTATGTTATTAGTGATCTTAAGGGCAATACATAAGTACATACCGCATACACTAGCAACGGCACATGAAATATCACCCCCACGACACTGTTTTATGTGGAGTGAGGGCTGTGATAAGGGTTTTACTTACCGTTTAAAAGAGCGTTCAGTCACAAACGGATCAAAGGAAGGCAAAAAACACAAAACACATTTTTGCTTTTTGCATTCATTCATTTGCATCCAGGCTACACCAAGAGGAGGCGCCCTTTCCATGCCCCATTTTTCAAGCCTGTATATAAACATCAAGGTGCTCTGTCTCTGGTCGGGCCCATCGGAGCCTAACTGTTTTCTTTTGCTCCAGTATTTCAGTGGTTTCTTGCTGTCTAGTCTTCACCGTTGTTTCATCTCTGTGGTTGTTTGATTTCTATGTTCACGGAGATGCTGCACTGATGAGTTAGGAGGCCTTCATGCGGACTGAACAAATTATTTGTCTAAATCGCGACGAAAGTAAGGGCGAGGATTGTGGCCACGTAAAATCGATTTAAGCCCCACCCCGCCCACACTGTGCCCAGTGGAGTTCGTTTCACTGACCGTTCCAAGGCGATTCTTCTGTCAAGGTTTATTTTTGCTATGGTTTGTCTTTGAGTGTTTGTGTCGCTTATATTATTTTGTTTTGGATAGCCAGTTGGCCATTTTGTAGGAAAGTAACTGTCCTGTCCTTTCGGCCTTTCCACTGTTGATGTTTCCATTAGTGTCTGTTGTTTCAATTTGTGTTTCTTTCCCTTTGGTGTCTCTGATGGGAGCTGTGGGTTAATTGTATCGATTCCTGATCATTGCCTTCACTTCTATTTTACTCTTACATATTTTTAGTATTTTTTTATCTCTTTGTATTATGAATATTTTTGGTATCTTATAATTTTAATCTTTTCATCATTACGAAAAAACATGTAATATTCTCGATAATCCACTAGTGGATTAAATATGCAAATTAGGTAGATACATCCCGTAACGTTACATGTACGACGTCCTTAACGACGTCGTCTTTACTAATGGCGGAATATTGACATTTTTGTAAACAAACGTAAATGAAATGCGTCTTAAATGTCATATGATAAATAAAATCTTGCATTCGTGCTCATGTATTATTGAATTTATTAAACTCGTTGAGGAAAAGGGATAAAATGCTCGGCGAAGCCTCGCATTTTATCCTTTTCCTCAACTCGTTTAATAAATTCAATAATACATGAGCACTCATGTAAGATTCTCTATATAATGCGGTCTACCACATTCCATTACGTAAACATGCCTATACAAATACATTGAAAACTTGACCGCCGAAAAATCAACAATTTTGGCCATTTTTAGACGAATTTTCAGATGAAAAATTGTCATATTTTTCTTATTTCTGTTCAAAATATAGATTGTGGGGGCGGTTCTAACGAATACCTACAATGTATATTTTAGAGCAGATGTGAGCAAAAATAAGGTTTATACCTGTAAACCACAGTTTTACTACATAAAAGTGGGGTTCAAAGGGGTCAAAGTCTTTTCCTTAATTAAAGTATTTTCATCACGATTGGTTTTCACACTCCGGTCATGGTGCAATTAACTAAATAATGTAGATTTTGTTACTGTTTCGACATTTTAAACATAACATTAGTCTCACCTCTTATTATATATAGTGCCAGTGAAAAACAAATTTAAAATGCCTGAGAAATTTGCAAGGTATGATAATAGCTACGTTACTGTAAGAATACTGCGATGGCGATCTTCGGCTGCCTGGTACAGTCTTCTGGTTTGCTAAGAGAGGTTTACGTTCAGACTTAAAGGATATGGTCACTGACCCAGAGTACACGGACTAATTACTACACTTTATCGGAAAATGCTGTTGTGGCTAACTGACTTTTTTTCGCAACATACAGTTTCATTGCCTCAGATATCCCTTATTCAACAAAATTGCATAATTTTTCTTTAAAAAGCAATAGTTGAATGTATTGCTTGTAGAAATGTGACATCATTTTGTGAAACTTTTAACAGTTTTTTGTAAAATTTAATGAGGAACCTAGGCACCTGTTTCTGCACATTTGGCATAAATGTGTCAACTTTAGAGGCTTTAAGCTGCTTTCAATTCAATTTTAATCAATACACTATAAAAAATTTCCAACTACGTTGTATCAAAATTGACAGCTAATATTTAATCACTGATTTAAGTAATTTTCATTAATTTCATTGACTATTATTAATTAAAATGGCTGAATGATCAAGACACGACAACATATTTTATACTCAGTCAGTTACTAGTCCGTGCATATTGGGTCCGAGGTATGGTTTACAAGTAGACACTGATGGCAAATCCAAGTTCGACAGGGTAAAAAAAGCTCAAACCAGATGTCGTCTTCTTAAATGTCATGTCGGTGGGAACGACTTAACGTCGACTACAATCCAAAGACAGATATACAAACAGGTCGTCCAATGTGACGAGGAACTGAAACAAACCGGCATAATGGACTAATAGACGTCTATGACGAGGGGCGACTTCTCAAATGTCCTGATTGGGCCATGAATAAGACTTCGTTTGATCTTCAACGTAAAAAGATTAATACACTGTTAGTAAAAGAGTTCAATGAGAAACTCGTCAGGTTTCTAGATATTCTTTATCCAACCGACTATACAGCAGACCTCGTACATCTGATGCCCCGTTCTTCAAGTACACCTAACAGCGGTTTGAAGAAATACGAAACCAGAATAGGCAGGGTCCTCTGCAGTCTTAAAGATTAATTCGGCCCGTTTGGCTTGAATTTAATGGCCCTTTTAAGGGCCTCTCAAATAATCAGAAAGAATAACAAATATATTGTCAACAAAAATTCTATCATTTTTAATATAAGTTTTATCAACACTTTTCCTGAGCATGCTTACAGGTAAGCGGTTAAACAGTGCACATGAATGAATGAATGAATGAATGATTATAATGCTCCTCGTGTGACGCTTTAGATTACTGGTGTGAATTTGGTTTCATAAGGTTGCGTACGTCGTGGGGTGATAATACCAAGTACGAAGCCAAGTATATCGAAGTCGTTTGGTGATGTTTAAAAAGCTGTTGGTGTATACCTGTGTATACGTTTGTAATACGTTTAATTGTCACTAATTATTAATATAATAAAAAAAAACTATTTTAACCTCTGTTTGGTCTGTATATAGCATAATTAAGGTGTCTTGGGTTGTCGGTGGGTGTCGTAGGGTTGATTAGACACACCGGAAATAAAGCTCTTTAGCTGGAACTACTTTTTGTACAAGATACGAGATACCGCTTGTGCAGTGAAATCGTTATATTCAAACGCGGGAAAGTTTCAGTCACGTCGACGTTATTCATGACGTCATCGCGATTGCCTCTGGGACGATATGAACAGAAGTTCAAAATGCTTGACGTTTGAGCCGGATGCAACGTTGAAAACAACAACAAAAAACAACAACAACAACACAAAAAACAACACAAAAACAACAACAAAAAACAACAACAAAAAAACATGGACATTGCCATTGAGTTGGAAGTACTTATTCACGGGAAGTAAACATTCAAATTTACCTCCGCCGGTGGTCAACTGAAAACAATTTGACTTATATCCGGAGGTCAATTTGAACGTTTCCTGTTATTGGTTTCGTGGGTTGCAGGAAGGTCACAGGTAAGATTATTCTTGACCAAAAACATATATTAAAAATCGGAGAATGTTATGCTATCAGTTTTTTTGCACCTGCATGTTCATACCAAGTGTTATTTGAAGATTTTCAGTCGTTTCGTCGCAATCATTTTTGTCCCGCACGCTCAGTTGTGAAATTGAAAGTAGAAAGTCAGCAAACCCATGTGAATTTGTTCTGATTGTCCAATGACAAGTTTCCAGTGAACTATTATTGTTGCAGTTAGATACGGCAATACCATATCTGCTTCCCAGACATACATTTATAAATATACACGTTTCCCCTACAATGTTCAGGCCATTTTTGCATTGGAGGTCAATTTGAAAATGAGGTGGTCGATTTGACTAATGGAGATTATAATGCAAAATGATTTTGAATGAAAATCATGAAATATAATTTTTAATGTCGTTTTGGGGTTATGTTTAGTATTAAGTCATTGGGTCCGTTTTCGGGAAAGAGAAACAGACAAATTCAGGCTGTCAGTATACTAAAACTTCACATTCTCTTTAAAAATAGCCTTTTCGGAAACATAGTTTAGCATTTTCATTTACAATTTCCTTTTAATCAGCCACCAAATTCGACTTGGTGCTCCATACATTCACATAAATTCTTAGGTAGCTTCGAAATCAATGGTGCACGGAAAATTAACCAGGAGGTCAATTTGAAGATAAGGCGGTCACTTTGACTAAAACTAACCCAATTGGACCATTACGAGAAACACTTAAGAACAATACACTACATTTTTTTAAATGCTACAAACCTTTCAATGAGTCAACATGGTATGAAAGAAATCACAGACAAGGCTGGGACAACTCAAAGGTGAGAAATCAACAGACACAGTGCATTGAGACACCTGATGTTACAAACAGTGCCACTGGAGAAATGGAGTAAAACTTACAGACCATGTGACAGATACAAAAGATTAGGCTCCGGCCATCTAATGTATATATCGTCTGTATTTTGTTAATGCACAAACTTAACTCCAATGGATTAGGTATGATAAGGGCTCTTATTTTGCCCCCCACCTCCCCACTTAAATCCTCTTCATTGCGCTTTTGTTTGTTTGTTTGATTTGAGGATTAAAGTTCCCGTCAACACTGTGTAGGTCATTTTGTAGACGTTGCTTCCAATTTTGTGGGACTTTTACCCGACATTGAGATGAAATGACTTATCAAGCCCTTTCGCCCAACGAAACCAATAGGGTTCATAAGCATGGACGGTCCGACTCGCATCGCTTTGCCTGGACAACCTTAGACCCTCTTAGCGGTTTACCAGTACTCGTGTGACGGGTCGGATTAAGCTCTGCGTGGAAGGATCATGCAACCTATCTATTTCTGCAAGCCCCGATAGGCGGGGGCCTATCTTCAATGTGCTTTTTTTTCAATTGTTAACAAGCTAATTAATGGAAACATGAGGAAACATATCGTTCCGTCCTCATGAATTCTTAGAATAACTTGATTTGTCAGCCTCGATAGCGCAGTGGTTAACGCGTTGAACTTTCGATCGAGAGGTTGTGCGTTCGAATCCGGTCACCGGTATCGAGGTGTGTCCTTCATTATGAAAACATGCCTATTCAAATACATTGTAAATTTTACCTCCAAAAACACGAACAATTTAGACGAAAAACTGTGATATTTTTCTTATTTCTGCTCAAAATATAGGTCGTGGGTACAAGTTAGAACCGCCTCATCGAGGCGGTTATATCGAGTACCCACAATCTTTAATTTAGAGCAGAAATAAGAAAAAAGGTTTACCCCTGTAAACTCCAGTTTTACTATATCTGGTCTGGGTACCAGATTATATAGGTTATGATGCCAAGTCCTTTCTTTCGTGATTTTTGTTTCAGATGGGCGGATTCAAGGGGAAGCGAAACAAACGCCTGTACCTGACCTGCAAAAAGCATGGGGTTTATCAGAGTATAGACGAAATGCGCAGGACGTTGAACAGAGTCCATTTAAATCGCCATTGAAAAAAAAGCGGAAACAAAATTTATCATATGACGTCGCGTCTGAGAGTGTAATAACGCCATGTAATATTTTTGATAATCCACTAGTGGATTAAATATGCAATTAGCTAGATACGTCCCGTAACTTTACATGTACGACGTCATTAACGACGCCGCGTTTACTAATGGCGGAATATTGATATTTTTGTAAGCCATCGTGAATAAAATGCGTTTTAAATGTCATATGATAAACAAAATCTTGCATTCGTGCTCATGTATTATTGAATTTATTAAACTCGTTGAGGAAAAGGCATAAAATGCTCGGCAAGCCTCGCATTTTATCCCTTTTCCTCAACTCGATTAATACATTCAATATTACATGAGCACTGATGTAAGATCCAGTCTCTTTTCCAGTTGTGGTTACCAATCCAAACAAATTAGGACACCAACATCCAGAAATGTTAAATCAGTATTCCCTTATACCTTTTAGATTGTAAGAACAGTTAATTTGGATTATATAGACCAATTTTCTATTTTTGACATGTATTTAATCCCGGTTTGGTCCCGGCCTGGTCCACAGCTTATTAACTTTGTCAATGCAGTACATTTGTAACATATTTTACGCTCTGGCTATATCATGAAATATTTTGAGTTACTATAAGAAGAAATTTTGCGTTCCAAACAATATTTTGGCACCCGTGACTGAATTTCTGGACGTGGGAGTTTAGTCTCGGAGTATGGTTCTAAATATTGACACCGCTGTCCAGCTTGGAGAAATAGATGGGGCTGCATGATGCTTCTACGCAGAGCTGCATCTGACCACACACGAGAACTGGTAAAACGCTTAGAAGGACTAAGCCTGCCCAGGCAAAGTGGTGTGAGTCAGATCGCCCAATGCATATAAGCCTTCTGGTTTCATTGGGCAGCAGGGCCTTGCCTTAGATGTCAGTTCACCTCAATGTCGGGTTAAAGTCCCACAAAACTGGAAGCAACCTCACCAAAATGACATAATTAGTGTTGACGGGGACGTTAAACCCAAATTCAAACAAAACAAAACACCTATGTCCCTTATAAAAAAAAAATGAAAACACTTTGCGCATTTCCAAGCTAATGGTTCAAGGAATTTGCATACCAAAAATCATCAAAATTGGTTTAGTCTAAGACCCATGCTAGGCCCTAAAATATTTAGACCCGGACTATGGTCCCGGCTTTTCCCGATTGCTCCCGCCAAAACAAACACCGAAATAACCGTCCAAAGTCATTTCAGTCGGCAAATATATAAAAAAATCGAATAGACCGCCTTATCTTCAAATTGACTTCCGGGTTAATTTTCCGTGCACCATTGATTTCGAAGCTATTTAAGAATTTATGTGAATGTATGGAGCACCAGGTCGAATTCGGTGGCTGATTAAAAGGAAATTGTAAACGAAAATGCTAAACTATGTTCCCGAAAAAGCTATTTGTAAAGAGAATGTGAAGTTTTAGTACACACTGACAGCCTGAATTTGGCTGTTTCTCAAACGGACCCAATGACTTAATACTAAACATAACCCCAAAACGACATTAAAAATTATATTTCATTATTTTCATTAACTCATTTTGCATTATAATCTCCATTAGTCCAATCGACCACCTCATTTTCAAATTGACCTCCGATGCAAAAATGGCCTTAACATTGAAGGGGAAACGTGTATATTTATAAATGTATGTCTCGGAACCAGATATGGTATTGCCGTATCTAACTGCAACAATAATAGTTCACTGGAAGCTTGTCATTGGACTTTTAGAACAAATTCACCTGGGTTTGCTGACTTTCTACTTTCAATTTCACAACTGAGCGTGCGGGATAAAAACGATTGCAACGAAACGACTGAAAACCTTTTCAATAACACTTGGTATGAACATGCAGGTGCAAAAAAACTGATAGCATAATATTCTCCGATTTTTAAGATATGGTTTGGTCAAGAATAATCTTACCTGTGAACTTCCTGCAATCCACGAAAACCAATAACAGGAAACGTTCAAATTGGCCTCAGTTGACCACCGGCGGAGGTCAATTTGAATGTTTACTGCCCGTGTTATTGCTTTCTTTAATCTTACATGCATTTTAGTTGTTTTTCACAGAAACCTTTTTTTCTTTTTTTTTTTTTTTTTTTTTTTTTCAAAATTGTAGACAGCGATTTCAAAATGGCGCCCATCCAATTTTTCTTCCAGCCAGCTTCTGTAACACAACGCTGATTGAACCGTTAACATGAGCTGTAAACAGTCAACTGTATCGAAATTCAGATCCAATATCCAAGATCCAAACTTTTCTTCCAGCCAGCTTCTGTAACACAACGCTGATTGAACCGTTAACATGAGCTGTAAACAGTCAACTGTATCGAAATTCAGATCCAATATCCAAGATCCAAACTCCCCTTAAAGTCTATGGAAGTGCATGTAATATACAGATTAATCATTATTCTATTTGAAATATGTAATTGGTATAATAATATTGTAAAACAATCCGATAAGGAAACGAGTTTGAAGCACGAGTTTCTTTAACGGATTGTTTTACCTCCCGAGGTTTATAAATCCCATATTTCAAATAGGAAAATGAATAAACTCTATTTAGTATTACTTTTTCAAGAGAAGATAAGATAAGGTTTATTTAAAGTCGGCAGCTTATAAACATTACAACATAAGCTCTGTATGGGCTTTTGAACCAACTGCTTTAACAATAGTATATGGTTAGCATTTTCTGTTACTGGCACATCATCTGCAACAAACTCTGACAAGACAAATACACTTTACAGACAGTTTGAGTCCTCCTTTACACCTCTATTGCCATTGACTCCTACACAGACTTCTATTTTATTAGATGGTCTGTGTAGCAGTCTTTCTTTCTGTCTTCCTATTTCGCCTTAATCTCAGGAGAGGACAAAGACGGTGTATATTACATACACTCCAGCGTTGCAGGATGAAAACTAGAAATGAAGGCAATGATCAGGAATCGATACAATTAACCCACAGCTTTCTTTAACCTGCACAGGGGATTGCTCTCCCTGTACAGGGGACCTCCAGTTAACGCCCCGATCCGAAGGACGGCGCACTTTTTGACATCCCTGCAAATGATGCCAATAGAGCGTGTTCGGACATAGTCTACTATCACCATTAAAGTGAATGACCACCATTATAACATAATTACATAACTTGCAAGAAAAAGTTACTAAAATGTTTCATCTCTGACTTTTATTACCAATCGAAGTCTGCCAAGGTAATTAAATCCACATTTAATGGTGCCAGTGAAGCCTTCGGGCAGCGGCCATATTTTCTCCAAGGTAATTCAAATGTTTCCCAGAATTCTACATGTTTGCTAAAATGATAAAATGAGCCCGTTGAACCTCTGAGTCTCTCTATTTATCTTTAAATTAGAACTAATCATGCTCTCTAATGAGTGTTGAACCCCTCCCCCCCCCAAAAAAAAAAACAACCAACAAAAAAAAAAAAAAAAAAACCTTCAATAGGCTGTCAGTCTAGGATCTTGTATACAAGATGCAGTATGTATTTGGATGAGATACAGACTTTAATGACAGTTATGCTGAGTTCGGTGCTCAGGTCTATTATCGGAAGAGTCCGACTTTAGGCAAGATATTCTGTGTTATAATTACGACATGCGATGTTGCGAAAATTCGTCAGACATTTCTAGAGACAACTGGGACATACATAGGCTTTCTCAGTGCCTCAACTTCGGAAATATTGAAGATTTAGTTTTTTCAGGCCTCATACTGACCACGCTTTTCCATGCCTGAAAGGCCCGATTTTGCAGCTTCAACCCTTATCCTGCTGAACAAGACACAACTATTACCTTTGCAAACAGTGTAGATCCTGATCAGATGGCTTCTTCAGAAGCCATCTGATCAGGATCTACACTGTTTGTCATTGAGTTTGTGAAAATATAAAGTAATTTGGTTGACTTATAGACAGAAATAAGGGTTAAATAGTTTTTTTAAACAGACTATATACACAAAAATCAAACTCTAAAAGCCTGAAATCCTGCAAATGCCTGAAAAATATGAGGCCTGTTTGTTCTGGTCATTCTCTCTACAATTGTACAGAACATGTAGTTGATTTCTTGTCCAGGCATACAATGTAAATTTTACTGCCAAAAATGAATATTTTAAGAAGAAAAACATGTGATATTTTTCTTATTTCTGCTCAACATATTGCCGTACTCTGGGTACATGTTATAAATGCATTATCGAGGCGGTTCTAACGAGTACCCACAATCTATATTCAAACGCAGAATAGTTTTCTTATTTCTGCTCAAAATATTACTTTCGGATACTCGTTGGAACCGCCTCATCAAGGCGCTTCTAACGAGAACCCACAATTTATATTCTAGAGCAGAAATAAGAAAAAATAAGATTTATTCATGAAAACCCCCAGCTTTACTTTATAAAAGTGGGATTCAACGGGGTCAAATTTATATAGACGTGTTGTCATGATGGTCATCATATTAATGTTTCCATGTTGAAGGACCATCCTGGAAACCCCACTTTATACAGAGGAAACAGAGATTTCCAAGGTTAACATATTTTTTTTATTTGTGCTCCAAAATTCTATATGTAACACTAACAATCTATATTTGAAACAATAAAGAAGAAAAGTATTGCAATTTTTCATCTGAAAAAAAAAGGCTTTTTTTAGAGTCATGAAAAATAGAAGTGGAGGCAATGATCAGGAATCGATACAATCAACCCACAGCTCCCATCAGAGACACCAAAGGGAAAGACACACTAACATGAAACAACAGACCCTAATGAAAACACCAACAGCGGAAAGCCAAAATGACAATTACTTTCCCACAAAATGGCTAATAGGCTATCCAAAATAAAATAACATAAGCGACTGCTCTTCACGGGATTGGCGTGCTAATTCAATTCCATTTTTCACATAACTCTATTTTTAATGACAGATTCAATCTGTCATCTCTAGCTATCCTGCGTGTTGTAAAGTAGTTCCGGCTTTCTTACGACTTTCTTCCGGTTTTGACCGCCAAAGAAATATGAGTCCGCACAAAAATGTAGTCCGGTTAGGCGCAGTTATCAAAATTGTACATCCTATAATCGCAATACAAACTTTTGATGCAGACGACTTGACGATTTTATCTTACCTTTCAGAGAATAGATTCAGCATTTCATACGAATCAGCTGCATCTTGCGAGACTGTATACCTAGATCAATGCGACACCTGCTCAGACGTCTGCTCAGGTTTTACACTGTTTTCTAACAGTGCTGTGAATATTTAATCCTTAAAGACCAGCCGGTCAGCTGCAGACCAGAATATTATTGGGTTTTCCGACATTCGAGGTCAAGTCTAGGTCAGTTACAACTAGGTGAATATCAGACTTTGCGAGAAAGGCTGTCCCTTTCAACCCTGGAATATGGTACAGATACCTATGCAAACAGTGTAGGTCCTGTGATATAATTCTAGGTGCCATATTTAGCAGAATGGACGAGCCCAACTTCAGTGATGGAAGAGTACACTCAAGAAACTCAAGGCAGTGAATAAATCAAAGCACTGACAACGCTCATGCCGATTGTCTCTAAATGCAGGCTGGTCATGAACGAGGACTTGGACTGATCCGTTTAAACTTAACGGATGTTATTAACTGATGCAAAAAATGTAGAACAAGATCAGCACCGTGTTCTGTGGCGTTTGACCTTAGTCTACATTGTTTGCCAGATCGAACATTTTATTCAAGGGCAGATTTTTACAGATAACACTTACATGTACCCAAGACTGACAAACGACCCGGCTATGTTTGGGTTGATTGTTTGGCATTCGACCCGAAGTTACTAATAAAAAAGCGATTCAGAGCTAACGTCTACGTGACTATCACAGACTTCTCAGAATAACCTTTTTCTTGCAGAAAATAGCCGCAGTGAGATCAGGGTATTCCATAAGACTGGAGAGGGTCATCCTGGAATCATAGGGTGAGCTTGGCAAACCGTGTAAACCAAGTTCGGACGCTGCATAACGCGCTTCTTATCAAAATCTTCACTATTTGTTTGGAATTTCAGAGTTAAATTAAATAGTTTAATCTCAGCCCAGGACTTTTACCCCAACCTACATCCCACCAACACTTTCGGTGCTTTGATTTTGAAACCAAACGATTGCATGATTACAACACGCTTAGGCACCATGCCCTTAAGCTAAAAAGATTAAATCAATCAACCGTGACGTATGGTTACCAGTCCGGTCACGATCCTGTGTTTTGTTTTGTTTGATTTGAGGTTTAACGTCCCCGTCAACACTGTATAGGTCATTTTGGAGACGTTGCTTCCAATTTTTTGGGACTTTTACTCGACACTGAGATCTCAAGCCCTGCCACCCAATGAAACCAATAGGGTTTATTTGCATGGACGGTCCGACTCGCACCTCTTTGCCTGGTCAGGCTTAGATCCTCTTAGCAGATTACCAATACTCGTGTGTGGGTCGGTTTCAGCTCTGCGTGGATGCATCATGCAGCCCATCTATTTCTTTAAGCCCCGATGGGCGGGGGCCAACGATCCTGTGTACCACCTTCACACCAGCACTGATAGAAACCACATGTTCAGGATCAAACTTTTGATGTGTGATGTAAGGTCGTGCCTAGAAAAGAAGAAATTGTATTTTGTTCTCAAAAAGCATCAAGTGAGAACGTATTGCAACATTTTTCATTAAACCCTGGACAGTTAGAGTGCGTGAGGGAGTGTTTGAGTTTTACGTCCC
Organism: Lucinisca nassula; assembly: GCA_963580285.1. Classification (NCBI taxonomy): domain Eukaryota; kingdom Metazoa; phylum Mollusca; class Bivalvia; order Lucinida; family Lucinidae; genus Lucinisca; species Lucinisca nassula. The sequence continues at coordinate 23,815,355 of OY757023.1, forward strand.
ACCAACAGCTAAGGTCATACGGAGACGATACCTCGGTTTAAAGACACATCCGAAAGTCTGGAGAAGTCCGGGATCGATCCTGCGATCCCTGGTTTACAAGGCGAGTAGCATAACCACTACACCACGGAGGCTTCTAATGGACAATTAGAAGCTGGTCGGAAAGCGGATGGCGTTGACTCTGATTTTGGTAGCCACATGTGGGTGATCTATTTGTCTGTTGGAGCGACATCTTACTATCAACAGAAGACGCTAATGGACGTCGATGTAGCGGAAGACCGACGTCAGTACGTCAATATCGATTCATCCGACAAACCATATGCGAAGCAGATTTCCGCCGGCATCTGCTACACTGTACCTGTAGATAAACAAAGGGTTTCAACTACCGGCTAGAAAGCACTGACACTGTTCGTCGCCCTTATGCGATGCACTTTTGAGAGCTAGACGTCCCTGTCGTGACCAAAATTAAGACGTCGACACAGTACTGAACACTTACGCTGGTGCATGAAATACGTACACGTATATTGGCGTCCAAGCGACTCGCGTGATATGCGTTTCAGTGACACATCGCACTTCAGCGTGAATCACACCGATTGTCGTTTCGGGATGTTTCGACATATGGGTGTAAGGTATGCCGAGGCGCCGCGTGCGTAATAGAGCATAACATATCGGATGGAATAAGCGAAATGGTATGTCGAGCTATTGCATGTGTGTGTGTGTGTGTGTGTGTGTGTGTGTGTGTGTGTGTGTGTGTGTGTGTGTGTGTGTGAATTCGGTTTGCTGCAGCATTTCAGTGGTTTCTTGCTGTCGAGTCCTCACCGTTGTCTCACCTCTGTGGTTCTTTGATTTTTGTGTTCACGGAGATGTTGCACTAATGAGTTAGGAGGCCTTCATGCGGACTGAACAAATTATTTGTCTAAATCGCGACGGAAGTAAGGGCGAGGATTGTGGCCACGTAAAATCGATTTAAGCCCCCCAGTGGAAATCATTCCGCTGACCGTTCCAAGGCGGTTCTTCTGTGGCGGTTTATTTATGGTGTTGTTTGTTACTTACTGTGTGTATCACTTGTGTCTTTTTATTTTGGATGGCCATATGGCCATTTTGTGGGGGAGTAACTGTTCTTATGGCCTTTCTTTGTTTAGGTTTCCATAATGGTCTGGTCGCTTAATGTTTGTGTTTCTTTCCCTTTGGTGTCTTTGATGGGTGGAGTAAGTTAATTGTATCGATTCCTGATCTTTGTTTTACTTCTACTTAACGTCGCTTTCAACAATTTTTCAGTCATATCAGGACGGTGTCTGGTTGCGACAGGGAGCTCAATGCTCACGTTTATAGGGCTGCCTCACTGAAGTATCATGTCCCCGACACATTACATGATACAACACCCAATCACATTATCCTGACACTGGGTCGACCAGTCCTAGCCCTTCCCCGTCAATCTGAGTGCCAAGCGAGGAGCAGCTAGTACCATTTTTAACGACTTTGGTATGTCGCGGCCCGGGTTCGAACCCGTGACCTCCCGTTCCCCGGAGCGGACACTCTACCAACTGAGCTATCGGGGCCGGTAGCTATTGCATGTAGCTAGCGACATTAAGAACATTCAAGATCATGGCTGAGACGTTAACTGAACAGCGAGACGTTACATCAATCAAGTGCGTCGGCCTCACCAGGTTCCATTTGTTTACGCTCAGAATCCAGGATATCTAATCCAGCAGGATTACGCGCGGGTTTATAGCTCGCTGTTCTTACTCAAAAATGTCTTCAAGCCAATGGAATTCATGTACTGGACTGCCCAGCCTTTCTCCTCCGATCTCTTTGTGAAAAATAGAGTATTTTTTAGGGGGGGAGGGGGGGGGGGGTATCCACAACCGACCAGACAAAAATGTTACCAATTGACAGTAGCATTGTTAAAACTTGAATTTTAATGTTTGGTTTTGAAAACGTAAATAGTTTCTTTCCAAAATTTGAAACATCGAATGGCATTTCATGATACCACGGATGTATAGACATCTGCAAACATATCATACAATTGAATTTGCAGAACTACTTTTCTAAATTTAAAGATCTTTTTAGAAAGGTTGTCTGTAAGTTTTCACAGTGTTTTGATTTCTCATAGAATCTGTCATTTCAGTGCCTTTGGCGCTTTGATTCTTAGGGACAGCAAAACTAATTCCTTGTCCTCTTAACACAATGCAGTCAGTATTAGGCCTTTCAAGGCATTTTTTTTATTATTTCTTTGTGACTAAAATCCTCTGCTGCTTGAATACTAACACCTTTTGGCTATCAGAACATGAACTGAACAGTTTCTGTGAGGTCATTGGTGGGGATATCTGTAAACATGTCTGACACCCAGGCAGCAACTTTAACGAGCCATTAACGAGTGGAGGAAAAGGGATAAAATGCGAGGCTCTGCCGAGCATTTTATCCCTTTTCCTCAACTCGTTTAATAAATTCAATTATACATGAGCACGAATGCAAGATTCTATTTATCATATGACATTTAAAACGCCTCTTATTCACGATTATTTTAGAAAAATATCAATATTCCGCCATTAGTAAACGCGACGTCGTAACGGAACTATCTAGCTAATTTGCATATTAAATCCACTGGTGGATTATCGAAAATAATACATGACGTTATTACATTCTCAGACGCGACGTCATATGATAAAGTAAATTAGAGAAACAGTTAAGAGAAATATGACTTTTATTATCCTCAATGGAATTAGTGTAAAATGGACCTGAGAAAAAGAAAAGGTTATCATTCACTTTAATGTTGAGTCAGCTCACTGATAATGCTCTCAAGGAATGACTGGCAAATGGCTCTATTAAAAAGTTGACCGGATGAATTCATGCCGAAATATCCGGATATGACCATTAATATATCGCTGGTAGGAAGTCTTAAATTACTTTCAAACCTTACCCTCCATAAACCTCCATCAAACCTGTAGTACTAAAAACCTTGAAGACCAAATTGCTCCCATCTTTCATGTCATTTTTCAGCAGTGATGAATCGGTGGTCAAATTTCTTCGGACTGGAAAACTGCCACTGTCACCCCTCTGTTCAAAAAGGGTGACAAAAGCAACCCTGCAAATTATAGGCACATCTCATTAACTTGTGTTTGTTAAAAGTTATGTGAGCAAATTGAGGCACCAAACCTGACGAGGCATCTCATCAGGCATAACACTTTTTATCATATGACGTCGCGTCTGAGAGTGTAATAACGCCATGCAATAATTTCGATAATCCACTAGTGGATTAAATATGCAAATTAGCTAGATACGTCCACTAACGTTACATGCACGACGTCCTTAACGACGTCGCGTTTATACTAACGGCGGAAAATTGACATTTTTGTAAACAACCGTGAATAAATTGCGTTTGAAATGTCATATGATAAATAGAATCTTGTATTCGTGCTCATGTATTATTAAATTTATCAAACTCGTTAAGGAAAAGGGATAAAATGCTCGACAAAGCCTCACATTTTATCCCTTTTCCTCAACTCGTTTAATAAATTCAATAATACATGAGCACTCATGTAAGATCCTCTATATCAACAATTTATTAAACTCGTTGAGGAAAAGGGATAAAATGCTCGGCAAAGCCTCGCATTTTATCCCTTTTCCTCAACTCGTTTAATAAATTCAATAATACATGAGCACTCATGTAAGATCCTCTTTGCCAACAATTTATTAAACTCGTTGAGGAAAAGAAATAAAATGCTCGGCAATGCCTCGCATTTTATCCCTTTTCCTCAACTCGTTTAATAAATTCAATAATACATGAGCACTCATGTAAGATCCTCTTTGCCAACAATTTATTAAACTCGTTGAGGAAAAGAAATAAAATGCTCGGCAATGCCTCGCATTTTATCCCTTTTCCTCAACTCGTTTAATAAATTCAATAATACATGAGCACTCATGTAAGATCCTCTATATCAACAATTTATTAAACTCGTTGAAGAAAAGGGATAAAATGCTCGGCAAAGCCTCGCATTTTATCCCTTTTCCTCAACTCGTTTAATAAATTCAATAGTACATGAGCACCCATGTAAGATACTCTTTGTAATTAATTATTTAACTCGTTGAGGAAAAGGGATAAAATGCTCGGCAAAGCCTCGCATTTTATTCCTTTTCCTCAACTCGTTTAATAAATTCAATAATACATGAGCCCTCATGTAAGATCCTCTATGTACGATCTCCAAAATGGGCTAAGGAAAATGAGGTCCTAAGAAGCTCAACTTATCCAACTTGTTGAGGAGCTTGCACGAAACTTATCCTCAGGTCAACAGACATTTCTGATTCTCCTTGATTTTAGCAAGGCATTTGACAAGATTAACCATACTAAACTAATCCACAAACTGCACCAGCATGGCATAACCTGACAGAACCTAAACTGTACCAAAGCCTTTCTTCTGGGCCGTACCCAATGCGTAGCCTTAGAAGGGGAAACCTCCTCCAATGTTCCGGTTACATCAGGGGTTCCCTAAGGATCAGTCCTCGGACCGATCCCGTTTCTCTTATATAAAATGACCTACCTGAGTAGAGCCACTCACAGGTCAGGCTTTTCGCAGACGATACTGCAATTTATTTGACTGTGGAAAGCGAAAATGACTATAAGACATTGCAGACGGACCTCCAGAAACTTGACACTTGGAAAAGGTACAGTGAAATGGATTTCAACCCGGGTAAATACCAGGTTCTGCACATTTCCCGTTCCAGACACCCAATCAAAAACTCCCACGTTCTTTGTTGCCATGTCCTTCAAGAGGTTGACCATGCCAAATACATGGGACTGTAAATCAGCCATGTCTCACATCCAAAACGTGATCATGTTTAATGTTTAAAAGTGTTAAATAAATGCTTATTTTTATATCCGTTTTGAAACGAATTTTGCTATTCTGAAAATCAGTACTATTGATCAGTTGACAAAATCTTCATACCTCCTGTAAAGAAACCTCATAGAAAGGCGTACTTATATTAAAAGGGTGACTATGAAACTATGAGGAAGGATGTGCTGAAATAAAAGTGGAGGCAATGATCAGGAATCGATACAATTAACCCACAGCTCCCATCAGAGACACCAAAGGTAAAGAAACACAAACATGAAACAACAGACCCCAATGGAAAAATCAACAGCGGAAAGCCAAAAGGACAGTCACTTTCCCACAAAATGGCCAATACTATCCAAAATAAAATAATATAAGCGACACAAACACCCAAAGACAAACCACAACAAAAACAAACCGCGACAGAAGAACCGCCCCGGAACGGCCAGCGGAAATGAACTCCACTGGGGGGCCGTAATCGACCCCACGCGGCCACAATCCCCGCCCTTACTTCCGTCGCGATTTAGACAAATTATTTGTTCAGTCCGCATGAAGGCCTCCTAACTCATCAGTACAACAGTGGCATTTGCAAAGGAGATATACTGTAATGGTCATGCAGATGCTCGGTCTGTCCAGGAGAACTTTGATTTGATAACTTCTTTCATTCAAGCTTCGTTCGAAAATTATATCCCCTCCAAAACTAGCAGGTCCGCATCTTCGATTCCTTGGATCACACCATAGACAAGAAGAAAGATTCTGAGAAGAAATAAGATTCATGTTGAGGCAATAAAGTTTGGAAGTGGTAAACTCCGGCCAAATTTCAAAACATGAGACGAGAAATGAAGAATAACATCAAAAGTCAGCATGATTTGTATGTGAATAACTTGGTAGGTGTTGTAAAGACCAATCCCAGCGACTTCTACAAGGTATATAAATAGCCAGAAGAAAGACAGACAAGGTATCCCACTCCATATTAAAAGGGGAGGGAACGGAGTTTCTGAATGGGCCTCTGAAAGGGCAGAGGAACTAGTTGGTAAATTCATTGATGCGTTTAATAAAACTGAGTTCAACGAGGTTCCATTTCCTGGAAGATCGGCCCCTTTCATGGAAAATATTGTTGTGTCATTGGCGGGAGTGATCAAGTTACTTAAAGGCTTGAACCCGTCTAAAGCTTTAGGACATGTTGATTTTCGTCCCAGAGTACTGAAGGAAATAGAAAATGAGCTAGGTCCAGTTTTTTCACATCTATTCCAACGATCTCTCGCCACGATACTGGTGAAATCCCTAAAGAATGGCTGCTAGCGAACAGTTGCCAACTCTTCAAAAAGGAGACAGGGCTCTAGCTCATTATTATCGCCCGGTGTCCCTGACCTGTATTCTGTGTAAATTGCTTGAACACAAAGTCTGCTCAAACAGCATGACCCACTTGGATGAACATACAGACAATATGCATTTACGAAAATACATAGTTGTGAAACTCTGTTGAGCACGGTTATTAATGATTGGTTAAAAGTCTGGAACAAAGTTGTGCAGGTGGACACATTTATTCTGGACTTCTAGAAGGCTTTTGACACCACACCTCGTGACCTCCTTAAATCCAAATTATTTGGTTATTGAATTGGAGGAAATGCTGTCAAATGGATAGATTTCTTCCTTTGCTACAGAAAACAGCGTGTTGTTGTTAATGGCGAGATTTCAGTATGGGCTCCAGTTTTAACTGGGGTCCCACAGGGGACTGTTCTTGGTCCGCTGCTATTCTCCATGTACAGTAATATTTCCACTTACATTGACTCAGAAATAAGACTGTTCGCCGACGACTGTGTTTGCTATCGGGAAATTAGAAATACATAGGACTCAGTGAAACTTCAAAAGGATATAGATAGATTAAGATGTTTGGCACGAAAATGGGACACGAGATTTCAGCCCGTTAAATACAATATTATACAGATAACTATGAAGAGAACAAATAAAACAGAGGCTTCTTACACCTTAGAGGGAACGGTCCTCGAAAATGTAAATTTCATTGGTGTGACAATCATACACGATTTGAGATGGAATACATACATTAGCATCATGTGTACTAAGGCGAATAGGACACTTGGTTTCCTGAGGCGAAATCTTCAGCAGTGCCCTCAGAATGTAAAGGAGACAACATATAAGGGACTTGTTCGCCCAATCTCGGAATATGGTCGTTGCATCTTGGATCCTAGTGGAGTGTCCGTAATGAAGAAATTGAAAAAGTTCAGAATAGAGCTGCTAGATTTGTAAAAAGCAGTTACTGCTTTGAAACTGGGAGCATGACTGGAATTCTAGGACAATTAAGACGGGAGTCTCTCAAGAAAAGGAGAAGAGACAGTAGGCTCATACTCTTAAACAAAGGTCTAAAGGGTGCTGCCAGCATTCCAACAGATGACCTTGTTCACCAAGCTAGGCACTGTAGAAATCATTCACTGGCGTTTCAGTCCATTACTGCAAGAACTGCCATATCTCGTTCTACCCCCGAACCATTAAAGATTGGAATGCCCTTCCCGATTCGATCATTTACCAGTTACCACCTGTATATATTGCATTGAAACGCATTGACCTGATAAAGATATATTATCTCAGGACAAGTGAGCTTTATCGCGTCAACGTGACATTGCACTTTTTTTAATGAACCGGACTACTGGTAAATGACAAAAAAGTGTTATTGTAACTGGGAAAAATGGCAATATTACTTGAAAAAAAAATATCATAGGAAAAACATGGTCAGCTGATACTTAATATATCGAACAACAGAATGCTTGGACGCACTGAGGACAATCAATATCTGATGGTAAATTGCTAATTTAAGAGTGTACAGGGGATAAACTGATAAATAGAATACCAGATTCGTGTCATTTGATATCAATTTTATAACGGTTATAAAACTAAATTAAACAAAACATATACGAATAGTAATAATAATAATAATAATAATAACAATAATAATTTAAAAACTCTTCTAAATGGTTGTTGTCGGTTATTGACAGTTGTTATCTGTTATTAGTGAGGCCCTAGTGTAAATCAGCTGTTTGATAAACTGACTGACTGTTTTGCGTTTTACGTCCCACCAACAACTAAGGTCATACGGAGACGGGACCTCGGTTTAAAGACTCATCTGAAAGTCAGGAGAAGCCCGGGATCGATCCTGCGACCCCTGGTTTACAAGGTGAGTAGCGTAACCACTACACCACGGAGGCTTCTAAGCTGTTTGATAAAAGAATCCTGTTATAAATACAAGGATAATTAATTAATCGTGACGTTGGCACCGACGTTGATTTCACGTTGCCCTAGCGATGTGTGCCTGCTGGGTATGCTTTTCACCACTTTCCACTATTAAAACCTGATCAGATGCTGAGGAGACTCCTCAATGTTTCCCCAATTGCCCATTTTTAGACGTTGGCAGACATGGATCAATATGCATCCAGCCAGAACAAAAACGGCGGGCCAACGTCGGGCGGACAACGTTACGACGTCAGTATAAGTCCATGTTCGTTTTGGCTGCATGATTTGTTTGTTTGATTTGAGGTTTAACGTCCCCGTCAACACTGTAAAGGTCATATATTTCTTCAAGCCCCTATGGGCGGGGGCTATTGGCTGCATGATGCTTCCATGCAGAGCTGAATCCGGCCCGCACACTAGTACTGGTAAACCGCTTAGAGGATCTAAGCATGTCCAGAAACCGCGGTGCGAGGCGGACCGCCCATGCTAATAAACCCTATATTGGTTTCATTGGGCGACAGGGCTTGAGATTTCCACCCACAAAATTGGAAGTAACGTCTCCAAAATGACCTTTACAGTGTTGACGGGGACGTTAAACCTCAAATCAAACAAACAAAATCAAGATCATTTTCTCCGGCTTCCAACCCATCAATGCTTTGATTTTTTTTCTGCACACCTGTGATCGTACTTAGTAGACTTTGTACAAATAACTAGCGGCTCATAAGGTCGTAAGTCTCATCAGGATCTATCACTGTTTGGTATCACGTTTACCAATGATGATTTTGACTGATAACCCATTGTATGCTAGTGGACTCTTCCATTGAGATATGTTGGACAAGTCATTTTGTCATATAGGGGGTGTCAAGCCTATTTTTCCGTTTTTGTTCTATTCTTGATGGAAAATTCTGTTAGCTAATAGTGCAGGCCCTGATCAGACGCCGCGTTCTGCGGCGTCTGATCTGGGCCTGCACTGTTTGACAAGGTACCCCTTTAGGGGTTTCTTGCATACAATGGGTTAAAGCCCATGTGATAACAACGAAATCAACGCCCTTTGAGAGTTCAACGTTCAAGCGTGGCAAGACTATTCCATGTTTTAGGGACGCCCTTTGAGAGTTCAACGTTCAAGCGTGGCAAGACTATTCCATGTTTTAGGGACGCCCTTTGAGAGTTCAACGTTCAAGCGTGGCAAGACTATTCCATGTTTGAGGGGAAGCAGGTTTCGGATTTCTTTTTTGACAGGCTTTTAAAATTATAAATAAGGTTTTTGATAATGCCATCATGTAGAAGTCGTGGACAGGTGGTAAGTATGGTGCAGTACGAATCTCAGTACTTGTAAAACTATATCCCCCAATGTAAAGTCCCAACTGAAGGCGATTTACCTAAAACACGGACGAGCCCAAGAATAAAAATGCAGTCACGTCAAACTGCATTTTGAAAAACAAACTATGCTGAGGGTTGAATGGGTTAAAATAAAAATACACAAGTTATGACATTGATACATTGGATATAGGTCATATGCATTATATATAGTAGGCACAACACCCGACCATAAGCAATTACCAACCTGAGATAATTGAACCAAGAGATCAGACAGGAGGTAGGCCTTTGCATTTTATCGTCTTCTTCTGTATATTGTGTGTTTAGCTTAATAAATTGGCATTCAACGCTGCTCAGTGCACAAAGGTGATGACTATACCCAGCCGGGCAGCAATACGTCGCATCGCTGCATGTGGGACTTTATGTAATATTCACCGGAGATTGCCGATAATTATTGCATGCTGACAGTCATGCTGCCTGTATGAAATCGGCCCCCGCCCATATATAGGGGCTTGAAGAAATATATGGGCTGCATGATGCTTGGAACCACGCAGAGCTGAATCCGGCCTGCACAGTAGTACTGGTAAACCGCTTAGAGGATCCAAGCCTTCCAGGAACCGCGGTGCGAGGCGGACCGTCCATGCTAATAAAAACCCTATTGGTTTCATTGGGCGACAGGGCTTGAGATGTCATTTCATCTCAATGTCGGGTAAAAGTCCCACAAAATTGGAAGCAACGTCTCTTTACAGTGTTGACGGGGACGTTAAACCTCAAATCAAACAAAACCTGTATGAAACGATTACCGACTTGCATTAGTTGGCCAGCCGGGTTGGTTGGTTGGTTGGTTGGTTGGTTGATTTGAGGTTTAACGTCCCCGTCAACACTGCACAGGTCATTTTGGAGACGTTGCTCCCAATATTGTGGGACTTCTACCAGACATTGAGATGAAATGACATCTCAAGACGTGTCGCCCAATGAAACCAATAGGGTTTGTAAGCATGGACGGTCCGACTCGCACCGCTATGCCTGGGCAGGCAGGCTTAGATCCTCGATCTAAGCCTCCAAGCGGTTTACTTGTACTCGTGTCCCTGCAGGCACAAAACGTTGACTCAACATTGAACTAACGTTGAAACAACGTTTTCAACGTTGTTTCAACGTTAGTTCAACGTTGAGTGCCTGCTGGTGTGCGATTGGTTTCAGTTCTGCGTGAAAGCATCATGCAGCCCATCTATTTCTTCAAGCCCCGATGGGCGGGGGCCAAAAGGCCAGCCGGGTAATAATTGTCGTAGTAATGTGTACTTTTATTATCCCCACGCTTTAAAAAAAAAGCGTTTTGGGTATTGTGAGCGCATCCGTCCGTCCGTCCGTCACTCACGCTATCTCCTTGACCACTGGCCCGAGTGTTTCCAAATTTGGTACATAGCTTTCTTACATGATGCGGGCGTGCGAGAGCAGCGTTACGTTTGGACGCGCCCGGGCCATGTCCCACCCCCTCCATTTTAGAAAAAAACTAATATCTGAGAATCCCTATACATTCTTTCCTCATGATAAGACGCCTTTCGAGACTAGGTTGACCCTCAGGTTGCGCTGGGGCCATGTCCCACTGTTCCACTTCATAAAATCACATATATTTCAGAAACCATTCAGATCCCCACGCCTAAACCAAATATACTCTTGTTCCTCATGATATTAAATACGCTTTCTGGAGGTCCCCCGGGGTGCTCCGGGCAATGCACCACCCCCCCCCCCCCTCCACCTAATTGGGGGCCTAATATCTCAAAAACCTTTCAGATCACCACCCCTGAACCATATATATTTTTGTTTCTTATGACAAGATGCATTCAGTGACACCAACCTTTGGGTCCCCCGGGTGCGCAGGGGCCATGCACCACATTGTTAAAGGCATAATATCGGAGAAACTGTTCAGATCCCCACTTAGCTTGTAGCTTATGATAAGACGCATTCAGTGACACCAACCTTGGGGTGCGCCGGGGCCATATGCCCCAGCCCATCCACTTCATAAAAGGCCTAATATCTGAGAAACTGTTTAGATTCCCACGCCAAAACCATATATATCCATTATCTCAATGTTTTTAAAAGTCTTTGAGGATGCTGTGAATGCCTCAATCCATATGTCGGTCTGTCCATTCATCCGTCACGCTATCCTCCCCTTAACCACTGGCCGGAATGCAAACAAATTGAGGGCGAGCGAGAATAGCGTTATACAGTGAAATTCCTCTATTAAGACCACCTAAAACTAAGACCAATTTCGCCTTGTATATAGGTTTTAGTTATTTTTCCTTGTGTTTTCTGCAGACATTGTCCTCTGGTCAGAGACCACCTTTTGAACTGTTCAAAAGTGGTCTTTAAAATAAAGACCACTTTTGAACAGTCCCAAAGGTGGTCTTAATATAGGAATTTTTCTGTGCCTGTATTTGGCTCTGCCAGAAGCTGACGTGCCATCGACTGCACGCTCTAGTGTTAATGTTGAGAAACACATAATTAAACGACATGAAACTGTATAGCTGGTCATATTCATCATAATGCCACCCATTTGTTTGTTTGATTTGAGGTTCAACGTCCCCGTCAACACTGTAAAGGTCATTTTGGAGACGTTGCTTCCAATTTTGTGGGACTTTGAGATGAAATGACATATCAAGCCCTGTCGTTCAATGAAACCAATAGGTTTATTAGCATGGACGGTCCGCCTCGCACCGCGGTTCCTGTACAGGCTTAGATCCTCTAAGCGGTTTACCAGTACTAGTGTGCGGGCCGGATTCAGTTCTGCGTGGAAGCATCATGCAGTCCATATATCTCTTCAAGCCCCTATGGGCGGGGGCTGTTGAGAAAAAACATAATTAAACGACATGAAACTGTATAGCTGGTCATATTCATCATAATGCCATCCAATGATCCCAGCGAGCACACAACGTGTATGTAACGTCTTATCGACGACGATGCAATGTTGCTGAATATAGGGATCGACCATGGTTTTTCATGCATTAACATTTGCCGGGTCCCGAGGAAGCTGTTTGAACATGAGGCCGCTAGGCCGAATGTTCAGATATCTTCCGAGGGATCCGGCAAATGTTAATGCAATGAAATAAACATGGATGGTCGTTGTTCTTGCATAACTTACGATTCCGACAGCAAATTTTGGCGAAAACGCCCAGAAACTCCATATAAACTCTTCAAATGCGACCGGCGAACCAAGATGGCGGCCAGTTCAGAATTTGTTTACAATGACTTTGTTACGCAGTAATCATCTGACGTCATCGTAGAACCCTAAAACGCTACGTTCAGGGCAATAATGTTATGTCGCTCAACGTAACGTGAACAAAGCAATGCCCGTCTTGTGATATCAAAAGCTCAAAATCCATGTTCAAACAGCATGCGAATTTCATGATTTGAACATGGTTTTTCGCTGTTTGAGCACGGCTTTTGTTCCATTTGACAATGGCTTCAAACAGCCATGCGCATAGGTATTTATGCATGAATCATAATTTGCCAAATGGGATAAGTTTTATTTAAATTGTGCAACAGATAGTACAGTATAAGGTCCTAAACAATGCTATTGTTAACCCTTTTTGTACCAAATGGAATCTTCCTCCTTATATATAGCAGGGAGCCATTTCAAAATTTAGGGGTGTCAGGGATCATTGCCTTCACTTCTATTTTCTTCAAAACTGATTTTGAAAATGGCTGAACTTTAAGTAAACAGTGTAGGCCCTGATCAGACGCCGCGTTCTGCGGCGTCTGATCTGGGCCTACACTGTTTGTCAGGGTATCCGTTTAGGGGTTTCCGGTACAAAATGGGTTAAAGCCCATTTAGTCCCAAGGCACGTTCGAAACAAAGTAGGTTTTGCAACGGAAGGTCAGATGCTTTTTGGGTTACCCCGATTTTAGCCACCTCTGATGCACGATCAGCTCGACATAAGTGAAATAATTTTGAAAGGGTAGTAAAACCGAAGAAAAAAAGAAGAAAGAAATAAAGTGGGATTAGAAAATGCGAAGAGATGGGCCGGATCAGATATCAATATGTTTAAATACGAAGCCGCGGTTTTGTGAGGGTTTTGTTTCTCTATTTATAATATCTATATGCAACTGCATGAACTCAGCACGTGAAAATATGCAAGTTTGCATAAATAAAAGGCCGCCCGACGTTTGAAATGTCAGAATAGTAAAGATAAAGATAAAAGATAAAGAAGCTTTATTTAACGTCGCATATTCGAAACAAATAACATAAGCTCTGTAGAGCTTTTATTGCGACAAACAAAGTATCCTCTAACAAATACTTACCTGCCTTCATTTATCTTCCTATGACTACCCCTGATAATGCGAGCGGCAGCCAAGGGAGCTCCTAATACCATTTTTCACGCCTTCGGTATGGCGCGGCCGGGGATCGAACCCGCGACCTCCCATTCCCGAAGCGGACGCTCTACCACCGAGCTATCGGGGCCGGTTAGTAAGCGGAGTTGCGGAGACAAGATTGTCTACGGACAGACGAACCCACTACTATAGCCCTTTCGACTAACGCCGGGAACAACAATAACTGGACGCCCAGTTCTGCAACAGAAGGTCAGGTGGTTTTTCTCCGGGTACTCCGGTTTTCGCCCACCTCTGATTAACGTTCGGCTCGATATGAGTGAGTCTTGAAAGGGCCTGGCTAAAACTGACATAAGGGCCATAACGTTGGTAGAAAGCAGTCAAGCGTAACCTTGTTATAATATGATCCTCTTCAGGTCATGGGAAGGTTTTTTTTTTTATTAAAATCCACTGAAAACTGAAAGGAGAGTTGCAGAGACAAGACATTCACCATATTTGCATTATTTGCTGGCTCCCAGCTTGCACATTGTCAATAATGGAAAAACAGGTAACCAGAACCCCTGACTTTTAAAGGTCAGGGGGGGGGGGGGGGGGCCTGGTTACCTGTTTTTCCAACACTGATGACCTTCAGACTAGAAACCAGCAGATAATGCAAATAAGGTGAATACTGTTGCAAAATTTGCCAAAGGACAATAACTCTGGTAAAAATCAGTCAAGCATGACCTCAGTAAAGTATTCGGATCATGGAAACAATGACTGGAAAGTTTCATCAAAATCTTTTGAGAAATGTAGGAGGAGTTGAGGAGTAAAGAACTGTAACTCTGGTAATAGTCCAGGCAAACTAGCGATATTTGGCCTAGACCCAAGCAAAATTGCAACACAAATGTTTTTAGCCTTTTTGTACTGGAGTACCTTCCCTTAAAGACATATCAAAAGTAGGACGGAATCGGACGATATGAAATTTGTTTTTTTTTTTAGCATTTTGAAAGCACCTAGGTTTGGCAAGCAATTTAGTGTTTAAATTCAATATTTTGCTATCTGACCAGGTATCGTTGAGTTTTATTTCTTCAAATCTCATCTTTCTACACCAGAATGGAAACTTTTTCATGTAAAATGGTTAAACAAGTTTTTTTATTAACTACATGATGACATATATGGATAAAACAGGGGTAAAATTACCCCACCCACTTTTTGCCCTTGTGACTGAACTCTAAATAATTTATATCGACTAATGATGAGTTTACTTATCAAATGCATACCACAAACCAGCAAGACTACTGCATTGAAACTTTAAGGATAAAAACACCAAGAAACAACGCAGAATATATTTCTCTACCGATACAAATAGTAGCAAATGTTTGGAAATTCCAAGGTACAACAACAACGAACTGTCAAGATCAATGTTTCTTTACTCGATGAAATCATATAACACTAAAATTGGACTGAAGTCATAATTAGATCACCAAAATGAAAATCTCAAGGTTTTTATCCGTATACTTATGTGTATAATTCACATACATATAACCCAGTGGTGGGTTTTACATCATGCAATCAAAAGCTAATCAGACTAATCTAAGCCTGGTCATCCATCTGGTCTTAACAGCCTTCAGTGTACACTTGATGGACCCGCTCATCGGGGCTTGACGAAATATATGGGCTGCATGATGCTTCCACGCAGAGCTGAAACCGACCCGCAAACGAGTACTGGTAAATCGCTTAGAGGATCTAAGCCTTACCAGGCAAAGCAGTTCGAGTCGGTCCGTCCATGCTTATAAACCCTAGTTTCATTGGGTGGCAGGGCTTGAGATGTCAATTCATCTCAATGTCGGGTAAAAGTCCCACAAAATTGGAAGCAACGTCTCCAAAATGACATTTACAGTGTTGACGGGGACGTTAAACCTAAAATCAACAAAATCCGTGTACACTTGAAGTAAGCTAGAATCCCCAGCTTCCCATTTAGTGCACATCCAAGACTGTGATAAGACTGACCAGATGCCTTGGGAGATGTCATGCTTTAGTGGGTGCACATACCGCATTGTTGGTTTTGCTACATGAATGTTCATATTCCTTTATGTCAAATCACAATACAGACATAATGTACATCTTTTCCTTCAATACACTGTTCTGCTAAAGCTTGATTCTAATCACAGTCTTCAGTGTCATCTGCATTATCCATCTGAATGGAATTCAGACAGCTAATTTACTTGCATACTCCACACATTTGGGAGCATGTAAGGCCATGCTTGCGACAAGTGCACAGAAGAGTTCTGCGACCGGCCTTACATTTACACCTGACGACCTTGAGCAGCCTCTCAGGTGCTGGTGGTTTATCTGTATGTACCGCCAGCAATTTGTCACCTTTCACTGCCCAACCCCAATTTTCTGCAGGTGTATATGTCTTCATAGTCCTATTTCATTGTTGCACTATTGGCAGCTATCAGACCTTCATGATTAGATATAGGTTACTGAGTTTTTGGTGGATGCTTCTGGCAAAGCTTTTATTTGTAGCTAAATACGTTATGTAATGTACACTTTTCTCTAGTTTTGTTCCTTCTACTATTAGAAGCTGGAGATGTTGAGGGCAATCCAGGTCCAGACAATGAGCACTCGTTATCTATCCTTCATCTAAATATTAGGAGCATACGAAACAAAATTGCGTATATTCAAGATCATCTTTCGGATTTTAATATCTTATGCTTCTCTGAGACGCATCTTGACGCCAACGTATCCTCTGAACTACTTACTATTGGAGGTGGATTGCTCTTGTATATAAGTTCTAGCCTCAGGCACCGACGTAGTATTAATTTAGAAATATTTTGTGAAGAGTCAATTTGGACAGAAGTCGATGTTAATCAAGATAGCTTATTGATAGGTTTATTTTAAAGTCCAACCGCAGCAGATAGTAATTTCGTAAATAATTTTAATGCAAATATCAAAAAAAGCCTCGGAAATTAGAATTTCATAAACATCTTGGATTGACTTTAAGTAAAAACGGACAGTGGGATGAGCGCATTCAAAACATATAAACAAGTGCTGCAAAGATTGTAGGTATAATGAGAAAATTAAAATTTACGCTCACTAGAGTTGCACTAAACCAAATAGATATTTTATATGAACTACCTATTCTTGAGTATTCTTCAGTCGTCTGGGATGGATGTTCTATCCAAGACTCAAATGCTCTCGAAAAGCTTCAAAATGAGGCTGCTAGAATAGTAACTTGTCTCACGAGATCGGTTTCTTTGGTTAATTTGTACAGGGAATGTGGCTGGCCATCAATTGCAGATAGACATAAACAACAAAAAATGAATTTCATGTACAGATCAACGAATGCGTTAGTTCCGAGCTACAAAACTGATTTAATCCCTCCTGTTATAAGGGAAACCACCAATTATCGTCTGAGAAATCAAAATAATATTACTCAACCGTTTTGTCGAACCGAACTATTTAGGAAATCTTGTATTCCGTCAGGAATAACGTTGTGGAATTCTCTGGACGAAAACTTACGCAACAGCCCCTCCTTAAATTAATTTTAAATATCAGACAAAAAGACGCCATCTAGATGTTCAAAGAGTACCGCCTCACTATATTAATGGGGACAGATATTTGTCAGTTATGCATTCTAGAATTAGAAACAATTGTAGTAACTTATCGAATGATTTGTGTATTAACCATTTAACAATGAATCCACTTTGTACCTGCAATCAAGAAAGAGAAAACGCAGAGCACTATTTACTTCGATGCTCTAAATATAAAAACGAACGGTTGAGATTTCTCCATGAAACGCGCGAGTTTCACCCTTTGAGTATCAACCTGATTTTCTTTGGAAAAGATCGCATATCCCTCGAAAGTTATACTTCACTGTTTAGAGCTGCCAGGAGTTACATTAAAACACAAAACAATTTTCTGTTTAGTATTTTAGTAGATCCGAATCACTCCATGCTCACCCGAGAAGGCACACACTATTTATTTATTTATTTATTTATTTATTTATTTATTTGTTCGTTCATATCATTTTCACATGACTATAATTTATTGATGTCATTTTGTAGGGGAAGGGTCGTAACTAATGTTGAGACAACTTGTGACCCAACCCCATTGTACACATATATATGTATTAGTTGCAATAACATATGTTTATAATGAAAGAGAGAAATTTGTTTAAAGAACCTATAATAATCTCTTCACAGTGAAAACGCTGACACTAAAACTGCCCAAGAAACTATAGCAAAATCAAAATTGCGTTAGTGGGTGGGGTAAACCAACACGAATATTTAAAAGCATTGGCCATTGTAACACATTCCTTTTCATACTAAACATAGACTTAATAGATGGAACATGACATAAAAGTTGTATTATCAACATATATGCAATAGAATCCATTTCATAACTAAATTGTAAGCTATACAAGCTTACAACTCCAGTTATAATAGTTTCACAGTGATAAATCACCCGTAAATATAAATTAAGGAAAAATCAAATTTCATATTCTCCGATTCCGTCCTACTTTGTATATGTTATTAACATATGTCAGAGGTGGTCAAAACTAAAAAAGACATTTGTGTTGCAATTTTGTCTAGGTCTCCACACAGTTTGACCGGACTATAACGTTACCTCGGTATAATATGATCCTCTACAGGTGACGGGAACAATAACTGGAAGGTTTCGCTAAACTCCATTGAAAACTGCAAAGAGTTACAGAGACAAGATCGACTTACTGTTGAGAAATTACGAAAGGGTCATAACTCCGGTGATTGGTGCGCCAAAGCCACTGCAATGACCGATTCTCTGAGAAAATTATGGCACTCTTAAATTTACATTTTATTTTCATGCCCCCAACTTCGAAGAAGTTGATGGGGCATATTGGTTCTGTCTTGTCCGTCTGTCTGTCTGTCCGTCTGTCCGTTACGCTTTCATTATTTATTTATTTGATTTTGGGTTTAACATCCCACTCAACACTATTTAGATAACTTTGCCTGGGCAGGCTTTGACCTAAGCCGTTTACCAGTACTCGTGTGCGGTCAGCTTCATTTTGTTATGGTTTGTCTTTCGGTGTGTGTAGCTTGTGTGTGTGTGTGTGTGTGTGTGTGTGTGTGTGTGTGTGTGTGTGTGTGTTTGTGTGTGTGTTTGTTTGTTTTTGGGGGGTTGTGGGGCGGTTGGTTATTTTGTGGGAAGGTGGCTGTCCTTTTGGCTTTCCGCTTTTGATGTTTCCATTAGGGTCTAGTTATTTCATGTTTGTGATTCTTTCCCTTTGGTGTCTCTGGTGGGAGCTTTGGGTTAATTTTATCGATTCCTGACCATTGCCTTCACTTCTATTCAGCTCTGTGTGGCAGCAACGTGCAGCCGAATCTATTTCTCCAAGCCCCGATGGGCGGGGGCGTAATTATATTTGCTTAAAACCTTTTTTTAAAATATAGAAAAGTAATTTTGATATGCTTGTAGATGTCTATACACTGGTGGTATCATTAAGTTAAGGCTGACATGATTAATCGTATAATCGATTAATCGATCGATAAATTCCACAAAAATGATTATCATTTCTGATTTGCTTTTAATCGATTACTTGATAGGTACAATTTACTACCCAAAGTTATGCCTCAAATATCTGGATGATTGGCAAACAGCGCAGACCCTGATGAGACGCCGCAGAACTCTAATCTGGGGCTACACTGTTTGCTCAGACCTGTCTGTTCAAATATGCATATGGTAAAGTGCAACATATGGTAAGAGTCACGCTCAGATAGAAAGCCAGACAGGTAAAATTATAACAAAAACCTAAGCGATTACTAATCGATTATCGATCGCAATGGCATGACTGATAATCGGTTATCTTTTCAGCTCCGATTAGCCAGCCCTACATGAAGTGCCATTTAATTTTTCGAATTTTTCCAAAGAAATATCCCAGTGGCACATGATGCCTGAGCAAGGACGCATCAACGTCGATGCAACGTCATAACGTTGAATTGATGTTGATACGACGTTGCTACACACTGTTTGCCTGCTGAGATATTTTATCTGAAAATGTAAATACGTTTTCAAATATGTAACGTAAAACATATATTAAAATGTGTAATTTTGCATAATTATGCATTTATACTGGATGAAAACTGTAACTGCAGTTAACGTAATTTTCAGTTTCAGTGTAGCTTAAGATGAGCTAGCGCACGACAAAACCTACAATAAGACATGTGCGTCCAGCGAAGAATCCGATCAGCCTGCGCATCCATATAGTCTAACCAGAGACTTCTTTTGCTGCGTGAAGGAGCAATGGGCCTTTGGCTATCCTTAGAGCGCACAGCGAAGACTCTGATTCTTCGCTGGGCGCACATGTCTTATTGTAGGTTTTGTCGTTTACCCGTTCGTCTCTTTTGATCCGTTTATGAAATAACGATGCATTTCTATTCTTCTGAAACAAGAGTGAGTTCGTCTGAATACCGATCTAATCGTCTTCGGTTAATGGAAAAGGCTTCAGTTTAGTGTCTACGGTCGTGTTTCGCGCGCGCGTGCGTGCGTGCGTGCGTGTGTGTGTGTGTGTGAGAGAGGGTCCCCGTCCATCGGGGCTTAAAGAAATATATAGGCTGTGTGCGTGCGTGCGTGCGTGTGTGTGTGTGTGTGTGTGTGAGTTTTACGTCCCACCAACAGCTAGGTACATACGGAGACGGGACCTCGGTTCAAAGACTCATCCGAAAGTCTCGGGAAGCCCGCGATCAAACTCATGACGACGTGTTTAGAGGTGCGTTTCTACGGTTCGACACACGAAGATAGGATGGTCCGATTATGGTTAACAGGCTCCCAGTTTTCCCTGAAATCCAGCAGAATACTAGTGCCAGTAGTTTACGATTATTTCGTCGGCATTGGTTTGTATTTGGTCTTAAAAGAAAACGGGAGTAAGGTGCAATAAAAGTAAGAGCAACCGTAGTTCGACCGTAACTAGTTGATCGAACTGCCGAAATCAGTAAAGATGCCGAAAGTAAAAATGCGCAGATCATCGTACAACCTATGTTATACGCTACTGCGTGTATTAAGGAAAAGTGACTTTTGAGCGAAGTTAATTATCACAGCTGAGCTTACACTAGTTATTTAGAATTTACAATTTTGGACAAATATAAATTCAGAAAAATCTATACTTACAATAATTTCAGTACCCAATTTCATAAAATCATTCTTCGCTATAAAAAGGTTGGTTACAACATAAATGTTATACGACAGACTGCATGCATGGTAGTTAACCCAATCACGGTTGATAACTTTGCTTCCCTCTTTAATTGCACGCCGATGGGTCAGGCCTCAGATTATATGACGGTACCAGGGTAAAGGCTTACTTACGTAATGTTGGTTGGTACCTGCTGCTGTGTCGAATCGAATTTACGTGGTCACAATCCTTCATGCCGACTGAATAAATTATTTGTCTAAATCGCGACGGAAGTGAGGGCGAGAATTGCGGCCGCGTAAAATCGATTTAACAACTCCCTCCCATCACACACACCAAGTAAAATTCTTTTCACTGATCATTCCAATGCGGTTCTTCCGTCGCGGTTTATTTTTGTCATAGTTTGTCTTTGATTGTGTGTGTCGCTTATATCTTTTTGTTTTTGATAGCCAGTTGGCAATTTTGTGGGAAAGTAACTGGCCTTTTGGATTTCCGCCAGTGATGTTTCCATTAGGGTTTATGTTATGTTTTGTTTGTGTTTCTTTCCCTTTGGTGTCTCTGCTGGGAGCTGTGGGTTAATTGTATCGATTCCTGATCATTGCCTTGGTTTCTGTTTTTCATAAGAATTTTGCTTAGGTTACCCTATACCAAAAATGCTTAAACGGTTTCGCTTCGATGATCAAATTGACCACCAGAGCTGAAACTAGAAAAAAAAACAACATAAATAGCAACTTCTCCGAAACCCTTGAACGAATTTGATTCAAACTTCAATGGGTCGGGCCAATCGGAGTCTAACTGTTGGTTTTCTTTTGCTCCAGCATTTCAGTGGTTTCTTGCTGTCGAGTCCTCACCGTTGTCTCACCTCTGTGGTTCTTTGATTTTTTGTGTTCACGGAGATGTTGCACTGATGAGTTAGGAGGCCTTCATGCGGACTGAACAAATTAGTTGTCTAAATCGCGACGGAAGTAAGGGCGAGGATTGTGGCCACGTAAAATCGATTTAAGCCCCCCAGTGGAAATCTTTCCACTGACCGTTCCAAGGCGGTTCTTCTTTGGCGATTTATTTATGTTGTTGTTTGCTACTTACTGTGTGTATCACTTGTGTCTTTTAATTTTGGATGGCCGTATGGCCATTTTGTGGGAAAGTAACTGTCCTTATGGCCTTCCTTTGTTTAAGTTTCCATTATGGTCTGGTCGCTTAATGTTTGTATTTCTTTCCCTTTGGTGTCTTTGGTGGGTGGAGTAAGTTAATTGTATCGATTCCTGATCTTTGTTTTACTTCTACTTTTCAAAGGAATGTTACCTATGGGGCTTCCTTCCAAAATAGCTAAAATCGTTTTGTTCCAATGAACAAGACGGGTGCAAGAGGTAGAAAATAGAAAAAATCTTTAAACAAGAACTACTATACTGCTGGGGCCAGTTTAGCTTAACGAGCTCGTTAGTGGTCAAATTGTTAACTCCTCTAGCAAGAACAATATTGGAAATTTTGGTATTTTTGCTGAAAAAATGTGAGCAGCTTTTGCATCCGCAAAAGCTGCTCACATTTTTTTCAGCAAAATTTTTAGGATATTTGCCATATTTAATTGTAAAAGTTTTAATGATACGTTAACTAACGACGTCGTTAGTTTTGAACAACTGGCCAAAGGGCTTTAATTCCAGTTAAGCTTCATAGGAATATTGCTTATGTGACCATTTACCAAAATAACATAAATGGTTCTGCTCTGATGAGCAGGATGCCAACAGGTCAAAAAAAAAAAAAAAAAAAAAAAAAAAAAAATAGAAAAAAAATATCTTTAAAGACAACACCCTCTTATATCCTTGGTCAATTTCTTTCCAACATTTAAAAAATAATTTTGCTCTAATAATAGCTTTAATGGTTCTGCTTTTGTGAGCAAAATGGCGTCCAGTTTTAAAACTAGAAAGAGTCAACGATTTGCTTTAAATGACCACTTCACCTTAACTCTTGAACTAATTTGATTCAAACTTCACAGGAATGTTGCCCAGGTGACTCCCTACCAAAATAGCTCAAATAGTTTTGCTCCAGTGAAGACGATTGCCAACAGAGCTAAAAATAGAAAATCTCTAAACGACAACTCATCCTATTCCTAACTATACCCATGGGTTAATTGTATTTAGACTTAGGCGATCCTTTCCAACACAAAGCTAAAATGATTCCACTCTGATAAACAAAATGGCCACAGCGCCAAAAATAGAAATGTTTTTAAACAGACCTTTGGACCAGTCCATAGGAGTCCATAGGAGTTTGCTTAGGTGTTTCTCTACTAAAATAGCTTAAACGGTTCCGCTCTGATGAGCTCTGATGAGCAAAATGGCCGCCAGGGCTGAAAACAGAAAAAAGGCTGCAATTTGCTTTAAATGCGAACTCCTCCTAGACCATTGGGGCTTCACGGGAAAGGTTTCTAGTTTTCTTGATGGCTTCCTGCGAAAATAACTAGAATAGTTCAGCTCCAATGAACAAGATGGCCTCCAGAGCTTTAAATAATAATAATAATAATAATAATAATAATAATAATAATAATAATAATAATAATAATCTTAAACAACGATTCCTATACCCATGGGCAAATGTCGATCAAACTTCATCGGAATGTTGCTTAGCCTTTACCAAAATAGCTCTGATTAACAAAATGGCCACCGGAGCTAGAAATAGAAAAGCCTTTAAATTACAACTGTTTCTACATCTTTGTTCCAATTAAATTAAAACTTCTCAGGAAAGTTGTTTAGGAAAACCCCTATTTGGTAGAAAGATTCTGATGCAGTGAACAAGATGGCATCCTGCGCTCCAAATAGAAATCCTATAAGTGACAACTCCTATACCTTTGGTCCATCATAGGAAAGTCATCGAGACCCTCTTCAAAACTCGATATACAGTTCTGCTTGGATGAACAAGATGGCTGCCAGAGCTTAAGACAGAATTACAGGAGACCCTCTATCAGTTCTGCTCCAATGAACAAGATGGTAACTAGAGCGAAAACGAAAAATAGCGTTAAATGATAACTATGTTTAAGAAATAGATCAGCTCTAGCTGTGATTTGTTGTGTAAAAAATCACAGTTTGGAGGTCAGTTGTAAAGTAGATCAAATCACGAGCGCGTAGCGCGCGTGATTTGTCTACTTACAACTGACCGACAAACTGTGATTTATTACTCAACAAATCACAAACTAGAGCTGATCTATTTCGATTCTAACAGGCTGAAAATCGGCAACAATGCTGTTGTTTCCTTCAAAATCTCACAACTTTGCGCCATTGTTAGAAGAAATCCCGCTTAAATTATCGACTGAAACACATGCATTTATATCCTTTTCTAACGTTTTCGATGCGAGAAAGTGACGTTACACCATCCAACGTCAAGGAAATCGACTAGTGACGTCATAAACTGGCAGTTTTTAATGACGTCACTCGTCACGCTCTTCACTGTCGTGTTTTGTTGTAGAATAAAACACAGTTATTTTCCATTGCCTATATAGGCGCGCTGTGTTAGAATAAATGATAACTTGTTCAATTTCATTCCAACTTAATGGGAAGGTTATTTAGGTGACCGTCTGCTAAAATGATTATGTTTAATGGTGAAAATGCCTAGCAGACTTAAAAGTGAAAAAATCTTTATATAAATGATGACCTACCCGAAATTCATAAGCCAGTTTTATTCAAACTTTGCAAGAATATGTTGCCCTGGTGACCGTCCATATATGTCAGCTGTTATGCACCATGGAATAAAATGGTTGTCTGTTATCCACAGGACGCTATATGACTTCTTTAAATTAGGTGAGCGATTCAGGGCCATCTTGTTCCTCTTGTTATAATAGCGGCTCTTCAGTTTAGTTGCTATGCCAACTTAGAGTTTCATAGAGTTAAAAAGGGGAAAATTGAGGAAAAAATGTCATTAAATCCTAAGCCTTTGCAGATATCTTGACAAAACTTAGAAATGTTCCTTAGACAATATTCTATTTGCCATATGGTTTAGGACATACAGCACATATGCACAAAAAAAAAAAAAAAAAAAAAAAAAAACACTTAAAAAAACAAAAAACAAATAAAAAACACATCACCTCAGAATCCATATGCTCTAGGAGGCTGAGACTTTATGGAAATATTCACCATATTAGCCTTAACAGGTTTTGCGTTTTATTCTTATGATATTCGGTTCTTTATTTTGGTTGCCATGGCAACTTAGAGAGACTTATAATGGGGAAAAATGGAAAATGCATCTTAATGCAGATGTTTTATCAAAACTTTTACAGAAATGTTTCTGAAGTAGTCTTCTTTCAGCCAAATGATTTTATGCCCACTGCTTATTTTTATTGGTTGCTACAGAAACTGAAATGCGAAAAAAAAAAAAAAAAAAACACTTCAAAAATTATCTTCTCAGAAGCCATACACTCTATGAGACTCAGACTTAATAGAAATATCCACCCTATAAACCTTTTCAGATTTTCTGTTCTTTTATGGAAAGCGGTTCTAAAGTTCGGTTACTATGGTCACTAAGAGATTCCATAGACTTACAATAATATGGCTCTTACTTCCAAGCCATTGCAGATGTTTTGTCAGAACTTTTACAGAAATGGTCTTGTCTAGTCTTCTATCAGCCGTATGATTTAATGCCCATTGTTCATTTTATTTTTATTGGTTGCTATGGAAACTGAAATGTAAAAAAAAGGAGAAAACTTCAAAAATTACCTTCTTAGAAACCATACGCTCTATGAGGCTGAACTTTATAAAAATATTCACCATATTTGCTTTTACAGATTTTGTGTTATTTATGAAAATCGTTTTTTTTTTTTTTTTTTTTTTTTTGTTTGAATGCTTGGGTAATTTAGAATTTCCATATACTTATTTTGGGGAAAACTGAAAAATGGCTTTCACTGCCAAGCCCATCACGAAAACACGCCTATATAATTCTGTCCCCCTGGAACCCCGGTTTTATATAGTAAAACTGGGGTTTACAGGGGTAAACCATATTTTTCTTATTTCTGCTCTAAAATATAGATTGTGGGTATTCGTTAGAACCGCCATCGCCATCGAGGCGGTTCTAACGAATACCCACAATCTATATTTTAGAGCAGAAATAAGAAAAATATCACAATTTTTCATCTTAAAATTTTCTTTTTTTTTCGGCGGTAAGGTTTACAATGTATTTATATAGGCGTGTTTTCGTAATGCGTTGTAGATGTTTTGACAGAACATTTTACGGAACGGTTCTTGGAATAGTCTTCTATCAGCCTTATGCTTTTATATGAAATTCTGCTCTTCAGTTTGGTTGCTATGGCAAGTTAGAGTTTCAATCGGCTTACAATGGTGAAAATTGAAAATGACTTTTACTGACAAGCCTTTCAAGATACTTTGACGAAACTTTCATAGAAATGTTCCTTAAGCAATGTTCTATCTGCCATATGATTTAAGGCTTACTGGTCATTTTACCGGTTGCCACAGAAACTATAACGGAAAAAAGAAAAGAAAAAAAAATCAAAATCCTCGGAAACCATATGCTGTATGAGGCTGAGACTTTAAAGAAATATTAACCATATGAGCCGTTTAAGGTTTTTTTTTTTTTTTTTTTGCTCAACAGAGCCGTAGGTTCCAGGGGAGCTCATAGGATGGACAGTTGTCCATTGCGATCTGTCGTCTGGCGTCAGCACATTCAAACATCTCATCTGAAGGCCACTGGGCCGGTTGGGTCCACAATTCATCTGCAGTGTCCTTGGGCTGGGGGCTGCCATGGGCTACTAAAATCCATGGCTGCCCGTAGGCAGTGCCCACTTGAGCTCTAGTGAGCATAGTGGCCCATGGGTCTCTTCACAGTCAGCACGAAACAGCGGGCAAACGTCGGGCCAACAACGATAGTATACGCTGTCGTATCATTGTCGACCCGACGTTGGCCCGGTAGGGTTGTTATTCTATGTGGTGCAACAACGATAACCCAATAATCTATATTAACACATTTTAATTTGATTGCAGACTTGAATAACAACATGGCAGAGGCTCTAAGCTACATATGTACACCCTTTTCAACGCCATACATATATCAGTCCGCCCCAGACAGACTGCGTTGCCTAGCAGCAGAAGATCCTGAGCGAGTAGCATTTGTTTTCTCTGGCATGGAAGGACAGAGGATAGAGGTAACAAGAAGCCAGCTATATCAAAAGTCGTTATCAGTTGCAAAAGGACTTCATAACCTCGGTGTGAGAAAAGGGTCGGCAGTCGCCATATGCATGAATAATTCCATTAATACTCTTTATGCCATTTTCGGTGTGAGTTTAGCTGGAGGAATTCTGTTTTCAACTGCAACAAACCTAAAAGATGGAAGTGACGTTATCGAGAGACTGACGGACATGAAAGCCGAATATTTTATTATTGACGCAAGTGTCGATGACGTAAACTGGGCGATTCTAGATGGAATTTGGCAACCAGATGCTGCGTCATCTGTGAAGGTTCCAACTCTAAGGCGGATCATTTGCAATGGAGACAATTTCAACGACACTACAGGAAGAGTCCACTTGACCACTCTGCTAGATCAACCGGAACTGGAAGGCGATATTGAACTTCCGGTGGTTAATCCAGAAGACACCTTGGTATGTTTTTGTACTTCCGGGTCAACAGGAAGACCAAAGGTTGTCGTCTGCTCACACTTTCATATGATCAACTGGTCCCGACAAAGCGCCATTCGACAGGAAATCTCCAACGGCACTACCTATTTTTGTGACCGACAGTTTAGCTGGACTGTCGGATTCCCTCGTGTGTTTTTGGCAACGGGATGCACACGGGTATTTGTTGATACCCGGATGTCATTGTCTGGGAAGAATGTCTACCAGCTTTGCGATATCATTGAAAAGGAAAAGGTCGATGTCGTTTACATGCCAGGCTATCTCGCTAAAGATGTTATTAGTCATCCTGAATACGCGCCAAAATTTAAGAATGTGAGCCTGATGTTTATAAGCGGCGAGCGTTTCTCGGTCACCGCTTTACCATTGAAGGATACATTTTGTAAGAAACTGGTTTCTTGGTATGGGACCACCGAAAATGGAGGATTCGCAACCTTTCAAAGCGATAAAACGGAAGATTATGAGGATGGGATAATAGGAATTCCTTGCCCAGGTGGAGAAATAAAGATCGTGGACGAAGAAGACAATATTGTACCACGGGGAGTTTCAGGGCAGCTTTGCACACGCAGCCCTTGGCGTTTCAATGGATACCATGGTTTACCAGAACTGTTTGAGATGACATTGGATTCGCTTGGTTGGTTCCATCCTGGAGATATTGCGCGTGTAAGGCCTGATGGGAATGTGGTAGTCGAGGGGCGTACTCAA
Organism: Lucinisca nassula; assembly: GCA_963580285.1. Taxonomy (NCBI): domain Eukaryota; kingdom Metazoa; phylum Mollusca; class Bivalvia; order Lucinida; family Lucinidae; genus Lucinisca; species Lucinisca nassula. Next base: position 23,843,538 of record OY757023.1, read on the forward strand.
GAGCTCATTTCGATGCAAACTGTGAAATACTTTCCATGGGAGATTGAGAAAGTTTTGAGAACATGTCCAGGTGCCAAGTTTGCGATAGCGGTTGGCGTACCAGATCCACGTCTGAACCAGGTTGTTTGTGCATGCGTAGTGCCAGAGCCCGGTATTGCGTTTACAGAAGAGAAACTTATAAAGTTTTGTGATGACACATTCCTAGAAGAGTCTACGTCCGCAGGATTGAGTTTGAAGCCAAAATATTATCTGGTACTCACAGATCTTCCTCTGACGTCTTCTGGGAAAATAGATCGCCGTGGAATTGGCATTATTGCGAAAAAGAGACTAGGTTTATAGTTGTGAAGATAAACTGAACCTCCATAAATTTCTGTCAGAATCATCAGGTACGGCTCTTCAATTTTGGGTTCATTGTTTATCACAATATGCTTCTTTATCATAATATGCAGCCTTGTATTTGTACATCTGTAAAGTTAAAAGAGATATTTCACAAATAACACAAATGTTTTTACTGAGACAAATCAAAGGCATATAACTCAAAAGTGGGAGGTGGCCAGAGAAGGAGTTCGTAATCAAAATGTGTCACCTTTAGCGCACTATATATCTTAGAAAACATCATCCACTTATACTATAATATTATTAATCAAGTAGTTTCGTATTGGCCCAGGTACAGGTCCGAGGTCTGCTGCATTGGCCCGAGTCCGAAGGCCGAGAGCTAATGCAGCTGACCGAGGACCTGTAACTGGGTCAGTGCGAAATGACATTTAAAACGAATTTCATTCAGATTGTTTAACAACAGATGGTCATATGGCATTTTATTAATTGACACAATTAAAAAATCATGATTATTGATTTTTTGACCTCATGACCTCAGTTACTATTGGTTGACCTGGTGTTAATACGGATTACCTCCTATCAATACAGGATAGTCAATTGATAAAGTACTTTATTAATTGACTATCCTGTATTGATCTGAGGTCATCCGTATTAACACCAGGTCAACCAATATTAACTGAGGTCAAGTGAGGTCAAAAAATCAATAATCATGTTTTTTTAAGTGTGTCAAGTAATAAAATTGTCATTAATCAAGTAATTTCGTATTGTCCCAGTTACAGGTCCTCGGTCAGCTGTATTGGCCTCGGCCTTCGGCCTCGTGCCAATACAGCAGACCTCGGACCTGTAACAGGGCCAATACGAAATTACTTGATTAATAACATTATAGTAAAGGAGCTGTGTTTAAACCCATTTTCTTCATAAAGCAAGGGCAGAAAATATCAGAACCAGAATAGACTGAGTTGTGGTTCTGAGTCCACAAAATCCTTCCTTTAGTGTTCTGTGTGTGTGTGTGTGTGTGTGTGTGTGTGTGCGTGTGTGTTTGTGTGTGTGTGTGTGTGTGTGTGTGTGTGTGTGTGTGTGTGTGTGTGTGTGTGTGTGTTACATTTTATAATTCTATTTTAATGACCAGTTATATACATGTACAGGACTGTTACCGGGACTGTTTTGTACTCATTTTTGAGGTCCCATAACTGCAAATATTAATATATTTGGGATAATTATGGGAGAAATTTATTATTTTGTTTTGAAACGTATACTCGTAAGTATCGCCTCGTGAAAATCCATAGACACATCCTAACACTACGTCATCACTCAATAATACTATTTGCCGGGACTGACCAGCGGTTGGCAGAAATCGTCTTTGGCCGTTTATCGCCATTGTAAATGCGATGTTATTTTCTCCAAACTTGTATTTTGTTTGGAATCGAAATGACAAAATTGACCTTTAAACTTTTATATTAGACATGTCTTGGCTAGTAATTATTGGTTTCTAGAAGATTTGAGGATGTTTCGATGATTAAATTACCTGTTAAACTTATACAGGTAACGAGGCGGGACGGTCTTAATTATTTGTAATAAAAATGCGCAAAACGAATGACTAAACGCGGAAGATGCACGAATGAGCTCTGTAATATATTTATCTACTCATTGGACGGTTTTTTTTTAAAAAAAATCCGTCTCTTAAAATAGCGATGTCCGGGCGGGCGGGCGTCCTGCGGGCGGGCGGGCGGGCGGGCGGGCGTCGTCCCAGGTTTACCTTTTGGTTAACCTTTTTTCAAAGTGATATTTTTCATCTATTCTGCAGCAGATTGTTTTAATATCAGGACTGATGCATAAGTGGAGGTACCGCTTTCATGTATTATCCATAAATGGCGCAAAAGACTAAAATTTTGGCGGAAATTGTCATTTTTCAAACTTGCGTTTTTCAGGTTTACCTTTTGGTTAACCTTTTTTCAAATGCCAGTGTAGTGGATAGAGTGCTGGACTACGGATCCTATTGTTGACTATGAATCTGAGGGGCGTGAGTTCAAACCCCGGTGGAGACATTTTTTTTTTTTTTTTTCTGTTCTTTTTTTTTTTCTTTCTTTTTTCATTCTTTTTTTTTTCTTTATTTTTCTTTTCTTCTCCATAAACACACATAGAAGCCTCCGTGGTGTAGTGGTTACGCTACTCGACTTGTAAACCAGGGATCGCAGGTTACGCTACTCGACTTGTAAACCAGGGATCGCAGGATCGATCCCGGGCTTCTCCAGACTTTCGGATGAGTCTTTAAACCGAGGTCCCGTCTCCATATGACCATAGCTGTTGGTGGGACGTAAAACTCAAGCACTCACTCACTCTCCATAAACACATATGAACAATTATTATCTTCCTCCCCTGATAGTTGCTAGTAATAATACATACATACATGCACAGGCATGGAATTTTCTTTTCTTTTTTTTTTTTTTTTTCGTTCTTTTTTTAGCTCACCTGAGCAAGAAGTGCTCAAGGTGAGTTGATGTCCGTCGTCCGTCAACAATTTCTTTAAACGACATTTCCTCCTGGGATAATGGCCCGATTTCAAAATTATTTTACAGAAATGTTCATTAGGTGACCCTTTTTCAAAATTGCTAAAATCAGTGGCCACTAGAGCTAAAAATAGAAAAAACTTTATTTTTTTTTCTTCGTAAAACACATAAACAAATCCCCCCCCCCCCACACACACACAAAAAGTTGTTACTGGGTTAGGATATTGCATTTGTTCTGTACATACATGCATACTTAGTTTTATATACATACCCTACCCACCCCACCCTACCCTAGCATACCCTACCCTACCCCTCAACCCCACCCCACCCCCATCCCAAAACAACCACAATCCACCCCCAACCCAACCCCATCCCACCACTCCCCACCTTACCCGACCTCACCCCATCCCACCCACCCAAGCCCACCCCACCCCACAACCCCACCACACCCCATCACACCCCACACCCCACCCCACCACAAATTCCACCCCATCCCACCCGACTCCTAACCCATTCCACCCCACCCTACCCCACACCAGCACACCCCATCTTACCCCACCCATCCCACCACCATCCTAACCATACTGAAAAAAAAAACCCGTCCATAATGCCATTAGGCATTTTTCTTGTTTTAAGTGTAATTCGATCGTTTTTCTGTGACTGTCAACTAAAATATGCCCGTAATATTGAACCTATCTACAATGTGTTTATATGGAACCAGGGGCTTTTTGCCAACCACGAAAGATTGTAATCAAAAGGAAAAGTAATTTTGCGCATGCGCAATGACAGGTAAACAAGGTCACGTGTCAAAACATTGGATCCGTCTATTCATCAGATACACAAAGGCAGCTAACTCAAGAACTGTACTGTCGTTCGCTGCATAAAATAGTCCAAAGGAACTCTTAAAATAATTTTTGCAGGCATGGGGCGCCGTTTTACTCTTTAATCCGTATTTATAGATATCCATAAATCGAATTATGGATATCCATAATTCGATTTATGGATATCCATAAATCAGCCGAATAATGGATATCCATAAATCGAATTATGGATATCCATAAATCGAATGATGGATATCCATAATTCGATTTATGGATATCATTAATTCAGATCGATTTATGGATACATATCCATAAATCACCGCCAAAGCTTTTGGTTTAATGATTTCTCCCCAAGAAACGTGGTCGTTAAATGTAAACATCTTCCAGGTCTTCATCATCGCTGGAAGATGATGACCAGTCAAAGGGACCTCTCTGCCGTGCAGCCATTTCAGTCCGTAAGGCTTCCAAAGCAACGGACGCCATACGCTGAACGCCTGCCACGTGTGCAGTTAAATATCGGAACCAGCCGTAAGATCTGGAAATTCCGGCCAACGCATCCGGTCCCCCCTTGAATCACCTCTATGAGGAATGCGCACCTAAGGACAATGAACGTCGGACGTAAGATTATAATGATCCAAACAGACAACGTGCATGCTTTCTGGAGAGAAATGCACATGGTCGTTATACAGTAAAATTCCTATATTAAAACCACTTTTGAACGGTTCCAAAGGTGGTCCCTGATCAGAGGACATCGTGTGCAGAATTCACGAAGAAAGAATAACTGCACCCTTCTAAAGCAGAATTAGTCTTAATTTTAGGTGGTCTTAATAGCAGAATTTCACTGTATATAGTATTAACATATATCCATATAATACTCTACTTGAGATGTATGGAGTACCAGGCAGATTCAGATATATCTCCTAGCCCCCGCCCATTGGGGCATGGAGAAATAGATGTGGCTGCATGAGCTGAGAGTACTGATAAACCGTTTAGAAGGCCTAAGCCTGACCAAACAAAGTCGTGCGAGTCAATGGGCGATAGGAATTGAGATGTTTGTTTGTATTTGAGTTTAACGGTCCAGTAAACAATAATTGAGGTCATTTTTTGGGCCGGTCGGTTTACCTATCCACACTTTTTCTGGACAGGCTTATACGTAAGCAGTTAACCAGTACAGTGTACATTCTTTCGCCAGAAACTGATAACGCCCTTCTTGAATCAGCGAAAGGGAGAGAATGACCGTAGAACATATTTCATGACCAATCTCCACGAAAGAATGTTGGCGACCCTGGCAGGTATCGAACCCGCGTCCTCCGGATCATCAGTCAGACGCGCATCCGACTGAGCTACCGAGGCCGGCGGGTTGGAGGTTCATTTCATCTCAATGAAGGCTTAATGCCCAACATAATTGGATGCAACGTCTCCAAAATGACCTAAATAGTATTGAAGGGGACGTTAAACCTCGAATCAAACAAAACATGTCTCTCCTACACCATAGGCCACCACTAAGCCTACCCTATATTACCTCCGACTCCATCCCGGCTTTTATTACACACCTTAATCGGAAACCTGACGCGAATAGTCGAGTTTTTTTTTTTTGTTTTGTTTTTTTTGCAAAGGGAGCAGTCATTATTTGTTAGGTTTATTTGCAGAGTTGAATTACGGATATCCATAATCCGATTGATGGATATCCATAAATCAGCCGAATAATGGATATCCATAATTGGAATTAAGGATATCCATAATTCGATTTATGGATATCCATATTTCGACCTAAATTAATGATATCCATAAATCGATTTATGGATATCCATAATTTGATGTATGGATATCCATAAATCAGCCGAATAATGGATATTCATAATTCGATTTATGGATATCAATAAATTGAAAAAATGGATATCCATTATTCGATTTATGGATATCATTAATTCAGTTCAATTTATGGATATCCATAATTCGAATTATGGATATCCATAATTCGAATTATGGATATCCATAAATAATTATGGATATCTATAAATACGGATTAAATTGTAAAACGGCGCCCCATATGGAACATCTCTTTCAAACTATTTCATTTTTCGAGACTTTATACGGATTGAATATAAATATGGCACAGAAAGACATATTCTGAAAAGAAAACAATACTCTGGGACTATTTTCCTACGCGCTTTCCGATGATATTTATGTTTTACCCTTTCATCCCTCTTCTCGCTAAATATATTCTAATAGAAAGGGATTTCTGATTAGTTCACTGACATGATGGGAATTGAACAGTGAACATGTAGATTCTGGCGAGACGTGCTAGCTACGTGCCGTCTTATCAGGATCTACAAGGTTTGCATAGATACAGTGTATTTCTACCTCGGCGTCTGCACCGGTCTACAGGGTTAAAAGGGTTAGATCGCTTCTCTGTTGTTATCAGTGACCAAATAAACAACCCTTTACTGACCGACATCGAACACAGCCGCTTTCGAGACAACACATGTGTTGTCAGCTGTGAGTTTTACATCAAGTTCCGTACTTTTAGCAAATAGTGAAGACACCGATCAGACGCTACATTGCCCTCTAATCTGTCTTAACTGTTTCCAAATGTCCCAGTATTGAAACAGTTGGCATTTATGGGTTAATGTAAACGTACATCTTGGGTAGTCGAAGTTTGCTGAACGCGGCGTCTGATCAGGGTTATAATGTGTAAATCAAATGGTTTAAAAATGATCTTTTTTATTTTTCGTCAAGTTATTCTCCTGTTTATGTCCCGACGCCCGAAGGAACATAGCTCCAAGCGGCTGCACAACGTATGTGCATCGTCGTATCAATGCGACGTTGCTAAGACGTCATGTACCCGCTAGGAGAACGTCTCTGTAAGATTATTAGCAGATGGGACAAGCACAGAATGTACTGAGCTAATTTAGAAACCATGAAGAAATTAGCCGACACGTTTATCTTTCTTTCCTTCTTCCTTTTTGGATCGATCGGTTTACGATCGACCCAAATTTACTAAATGGCAAAACGGAATTAATGCAGTTGTCCACGTGACAGTCACTGATTTGGGAAAACCAATATTATGTTTTATTATGTTAAAAGAACTTGAAACGTTGCGCTATTTTTATCGATGCAGCAAGAGCTTTCTATAGAGTCTTGGCATGAATCGTGTGCTGGATAATACCCAGATCAGACGCCGCGGAATGTGGCGTCTGATCAGCAGGTTGCACAGGAACTTCACTGTTTGCTTAAATAGTGGCATTTGGGGGTTAAACGAAATAGTATAAGAATTCCAGGTTGCTCACGTAATTGGAAAGAAAAACAATATCTTAAACCAGGCCACTATGTCACGTGACGTCTTTCGGAACATTATATTTATAAAACTGTTATACAAAATGTATGCCAAGTCGAGTAAAAATAGACTTTTCGCACTCCTGCTAAGAACTTAATTTTAGAACCCTGAAATGTTTAAGTGCAAAAATGAGTATCCCAGATTTTATAGGCGGTACCGTTATTAGAAATACAGCGTAAGCGTAGACCAAGATCGGATATAGAGTACATTGCTTCTAATCAGGTCGGCACTGTTCGCCATATGTATGCAACAACAGTTTTGAACATGATTCAGTCTGAAAAGGGGCTGGTTGCGGATACGAATTTCAGGTATTTTGCAGAGGGTGAAAAACTGCATGAGTCTGAAATAATTTCCAAAATATGGGAGGGGGGCTGCGTTTGCACCCTCCCCACTCTGTTGAACAAAATCCAAGTATTACCCTAAGACGTCAGAACGCAGCGTAAGAAGAAAATTCTGGACAGTGCTCGTTTGTTTAAGGTTTAACGTCCCCGTCAACACTGTATAGGTCATTTGGAGACGTTACTTGCAATGTTACGGGACTTTCAGCACTGCGCGCAAGCATCATGCATCCCATCTATTTATTCAAGCCCGATGGGCGGGGGCGGGTGGACTGTGCTCGTACACTTGGGCATTGGCAAACAGAATCTACATAATCAGACGCCACATAACGCGGTGTCTGATCAGCTCTACTGTGCTTGCTAAAAGTTAAACGAACAGTTCGATTCCCAGCTCAGGACTATTTTCCAAACCTACACTCAGAGACGATCGACCCACCAGTACTTTCCGTGCTTTGATTTTTCTTCGTGGCGGTGGTTAGGTGAGGCAAAGGTGATGTGTATCTTGTGTCACTGGGGAGCTGATATTGGCTTACATTTTGGGCAAGGCATGCTGTCCTTGCAGCAGGTAGCGGCAGATAGGGAGTGTTATTATTATACCCGCTTTTTCGAAGAAAAATCGGGAAAACTGTTTTCGTACCATTGTTGAGTGGGCGTCAGTCCGTCTGTCTGTCTGTCCGTCCGTCACGTTTCTTGTAAATGGATCTCCTCTGCAACCACTGAAGTTACATTTTTAAACTTTGCATGTGGATAGTACATGGTATGTAGATGGCAGTAGGCTACTTTTTTTGTGACCTAGACCCCAACATGGCCCCAAGGTCTAAGGTCAGAAAGTAGGACATAATCATATCTTCTAAACTGTTGGGATTGCATTTCCGAAACTTGATTATTGGATAGCCCTTGGAATGTAGAACATATTGGAATACTTTTCGTGTGGCCTTGACCCCAACATGGTCAGCCTTGACCCCAACATGGTCAAAGGTAAAAAAGTATGACATTGCCATATCTTTAGTGGTATTCATAGAAAAAGCGGGTATTTGCGATGGTATACCAACGACTGCGCCATCTAGTTTCTTCTGTTTCTACACTTCCATTCACCCTGTCCCTCACTCTCATCTCTTCTATCTCTTCCCCTCCCCTTTTTTCTCGGAGAAGACAAAAAGATCCACAAGGGTTGACCTGTCATTAAACTCAAAACAATCGACGAATCATTTTTTTTTTTCTCCGTCGAATTTTTTAATCCTCTGGGACCTTGTCAACAAAATATCTAGAAAACCGCGTGAGCTACAACTGACATTGTTATCATAATAATTATTCCTCAGAAATCAACTTTCCTCAGTACTTTGATTATCTTCAGTCTCCTCATGCTCAGTGAACGAGAAAAAAAAAAACATACATGTATTGTAACCATGAATGTTGCCGGACCGCTGAACAAGGGCTTCCCTGACTCAACATTAGGATACATGTAACACATTTTCACATCTCCGCCACTTTTATTTTTATGATGATCAATTGGTATACAGCGAAATTCCCCTATTAAGACCACCTAAAATTAAGATTATTTCTACTTTGTATTTGTTTGTATTGGCTTTAAAAAGCTAATTCTGTCTGTTTGTTTGATTTGAAGTTTAACGTCCCCGTCAACACTGTATGAGTCATTTTGGAGACGTTGCTTCCAATTTCGTGGGACTTTTACCCGACATTGAGATGAAATGACACCCCAAGCCCTGTCGCCCAATGAAACCAACAGGTTTTATACGCATGGACGGGCCGACTCGCACCGCTTTGCCTGGGCAGGCTTAGATCCTCTAAGCGGTTTACCAGTACTTGTGTGCGGTCGGTTTCAGCTCTACGTGGAAGCATCATGCAGCCCTTCTATTTCTGCAAGCCCCGATGGGCGGGGGCAAAAGTTAATTTTGTATGCTGCAGTTATTCTTTCTTTGTGTTTTGTGCATACAGTGTCCTTCGGTCTGAGACCAGCTTGGGGACTGTTCAAAAGTGGTCTTAAAGACCACTTTTAAACCGTCCCAAAGGTGGTCTTAATATAGGAATTTTACTGTATTTATTTCTTCACCAAAATATAGGTTGTGGGTGCTCGTTAGAACCGCCTCATTAAGGAGTACCCACAATCTGTTTTGGTGCTGAACTCAATGAAGCGGTTCTAACGAGTTTTTCGAGCAGAAATATGAAAATCATGTTTACCAATTTAAACCCCAGTCTTCTCAATAATAGGTGGGTTCACAGCGATGCCCATTACATAGACTTGTTAAAAATTGGTGGAATTTTTAAGCCATTTGGTACCGTAAACCTCAAAAGGGGTACCCTGGCAAACAGTGCAGGCCCAGATCAGAGGCCGCAGAACGCGGCGTCTGATCAGGGCCTACACTGTTTGCAAAAAGTTCAGCCATTTTTCCTAATCCATTTTGAAGAAAACACAAACTGACACCCCTAAATTTTGAAATGGACTCCTGCTATATATAAGGAGGAAGATTCCATTCGGTACAAAAAGGATTAAGTGACACGTTTCAGGGCAAATGGATACACATGGCTTATTTTCCATCACATTACGAAAACATGCCTATACAAATACATTGTAACCTTTACCGCCGAAAAAACGAAAATTTTAGGATGAAAAATTGTGATATTTTTCTTATTTCTGCTCAAAATATAGATTGTGGATGCTCGTTAGAACCGCCTCATCGAGGCGATTCTAACGAATACCCACGATCTATATTTTAGAGCAGAAATAAGAAAAATAAGGTACACCCCTGTAAACCCCAGTTTTACTATATAAAAGTGGGGTTGAAGGGGAAGCGTGTTTTTGTGATCTATTTTTTTGTGATTTTTTTGTGATTTTCCGCTAGCCAGCAAAGAATGCCTGGCAAACGTCGGGCCGACAGCGATATGACATGGTAACGTCGTATCGCTGTCGGTCCGACGTTGGTCCGCTGTTTGATGTTAGCTGGGTTCTAGCTCCATTATAAAAGGTCTAATACAAATAAGATGGAATTTAGACATGACGATAGAAGCTTCCGTGATGTAGTGCTTAGGTTACGCTACTGGCCTTGTAAACCAGGGGTCGCAGGATCTATCCTGGGCTTCTCCAGACTTTCGGATGAGTCTTTAAAACGAGGTCCCGTCTCCGTATGACCTTAGCTGTTGGTGGGACGTAAAACTCAAACACTCACTCATTAGACATTAAGAAAACACATCGGCCCCCGCCCATCGGGGCTTAAAGAATATATTGGCTGCATGATGCTTGCACGCAGAGCTGAATCCGACCCGCACACGAGTACTGGTAAACCGCTTAGACGATCTAAGCCTGCCCAGGCAAAGTTGTGCGCACGAGTCGGACCGCCCATGCTTATAAACCCTATTGGTTTCATTGGGCGACAGGGCTTGAGATGTCATTTCATCTCAATGTCGGGTAAAAGTCCCACAAAATTGGAAGCAACGTCTCCAAAATGACCTTTACAGTGTCGACGGGGACGTTAAACCTCAAATCAAACAAACAAACAAAAACGAAAACACGCCTATACAAATACATTGTGAATTTTACCCACTACAAAATGAAAAATTATATTTTTCTAATTTCTACTCAAAAGAGATTTTGGGTACACGTTAGAACCGCCTCATCGAGGCGGTTCTAACGAGTACCCACAATCTATATTTTAGAGATGAAATTAGAGAAAAATAAGGTACCCCCCTGTAAACCTCAGTTTTACTATATAACAGTGTGGTTCAAAGGGGTCAAAGTCCTTTCCTTAATTTAAAGTATTTTCAGCATGATTGGTTTTCACACTCCGGTCATGGGTCAAAATTATATAGGTGTGTTTTCGTGATGTTTTCCGCTAGCCAGCAAAGAATGCCGGGCCGACAGCGATATGACGTGGTAACGTACGTCGTATCGCTGTCGGCCTGACGTTGGCCCGCTGTTAGATGTTGGCGGGGGTGGGGGTCTTGCTCCATTATAAAAGGTCTAATACAAATAAGAGGAATTTAGTCATTACGAAAACACGCCTATACAAATACATTGTGAATTTTACCCCGTAAAAAACGAAAATATCAGATGAAAAATTGTGATATATTTCTTATTTCCACTCAAAATATAGATTATTGGTACTCATTAGAACCGCCTCGAAGGCGGTAAGCGCCGTAGGGGCTTGAAGAAATATATGGGCTGCATGATGCTTCCACGCAGAGCTGAATCCGGCCCGCACACTAGTACTGGTAAACCGCTTAGAGGATCTAAGCCTGTCCAGGAACCGCGGTGCGAGGCGGACCGTCAATGCTAATAAACCCTATTGGTTTCATTGGGCGACAGTGCTTGAGATGTCATTTCGTCTCAATGTCGGGTAAAAGTCCCACAAAATTGGAAGCAACGTCTCCAGAATGACCTTTACAGTGTTGACGGGGACGTTAAACCTCAAATCAAACAAAAAAAGCCTCGAATGCGGTTCTAACAAGTACCCACAATCTATACTTTAGAGCTGAAATAAGACAGACAACGTACAACCCTGTAAACCCCAGTTTTACTGTATAAAAGAGAGGTTCAATGGGGGGGGGGGGGGGGGGGGGGGGGGGGGGGGGGGGGGCAGCATTATATATAGGCATGTTTTCGTGATGGAGAAATGAGTCCCAGATGAGGGAGATAAATATTTTAACAAGTTGCCGAACTTGATTGTGTGTCCATTCCCCTTACATTTTGCTAACAAACTGTGTAGAGAAAACCCTTGTAAACCAAACATTCTAATGCACTTGCGTATGTAACGCGACGTCTGATTGGATAACGTCAAAAATTTGCGACAGTATATACTGTCGGAAACCCGACGTCATCATGTAACGTCGCTTTCCATTGGCTTGTATTTGGTTTTACGCAGGCTCACAACAAAACAACCGTATTTTAGTGCATTAGAATGAGGATAACTGTATTGTAAAATTGTGATTTGGGGAGGTAAATCGTCAGTTTTAGGTCGCAAATTACGTTTTACGGCTCCGCTGACGCGTCGCCGTAAAACGAAATTTCCGACCGTAAAACCGACGATTTACCTCCCCCAATCACAATTTTGAATACAGTTAGAGAAAAGCGGGGTTTATAACGGCATACAGACATTTTTTCATTTTTGTCGCGACTGCTAGTAGCATGGCGCGATATAGGCGCCCGGTTTTCCGTCCATTCGTCCGTTTGTCAATGCGTCAACATTTGCGACCACCCTAGCGTTCACCCAAATGGTCAAGTTTATTTCTCAATAACTATAAGAGCTTCATTAATGATACTTGCTACAAACTTGTACCTGTGGATGGTAACTTAAATGCAAGCATCCATATTTGACCCTGACCTACATTTCGTGGCTCACTGACTTTGTAAAATATTGCGACCACCCTAGCGTTCACCCAATTGGTCAAGTTTATTTCTCAAGAACTATAAGAGCTTCATTGATGATATTTGGTACAAACTTGTATCTGTGGATGGCAACTTAAATGCAAGCATCCATATTTGACCCTGGCCTACATTTCATGGTTCACTCACTTTGTAAAATATTGCGACCACCCAATGGTCAAGTTTATTTCTCGAGAACTATAAGAGCTTCATTAATGATACTTGGTACTAATTTGTATCTGTGGACGGCAACTCAAATGCAAGCGTCCTTATTTGAACTCGACCTAAATTTCATGGTCCACTGACTTAGTGAACTATTGCATCAACCCCAGTGTTCAACCAAATGTTTAAGTTCATTTCTCAAGAACTATTAGAGCTTCATTAATGATATTTGGTATAAGCTTGCATCTAGGAATGACAACTTTTATGGAAGCATAAATATTTGACCTTGCTCTAGATTTCATTGTTCGGTGACTTTGCGCCCTGACAGGCGCGCGCCCTCACAGGCGCGACATAGCCTTCGGTGGAATTCTTGTTCTAATACGCAACCACATCCCAGCAGGCACACGTCACACGGGCAACGTCAAATCAACGTCGGTGCAACGTCGTGGTCACGACGTTGCACCGACGTTGATTTGACGTTGCATAAGTCATGACGTTGCATCGACGCTAATGTGACGTCACAATTACGTCATGTGCCTGCTGGGCAATGTTTGTTTGATACTTACGAAAACACCTATTAGTATTAACGAACACATTTTCATGTACGATACGGTTTTGTTGTTATTATGAATTTATGTTATACACGTTGTTTGGGCATATATTGTATACTCGACAAGTTGTATGTACAATAAGCCATGTTTTCTCGTTTAGATTAACACCTATTGATAATCATGTACGATCCGGATGTTGTTTTTATGAATAGATATTTACACACATTGTTTGAGCATATAGTTTATCAACGACCTTTGAGAGTTCAACGTTCAAGCGAGAAGTATTCCTCATAAATCAACTTTCCTCAGTACTTTCAGTACTTTGATTTAATATATAGTAAAGGATATGAGTTAAAAACCGGGAACTGATAAAGGTCACATCTCTGTCGAAAATAGACGGAATTTGCCCATTAACAATTCCAAATGGCAAATCCCAAACAAAAAGAAATTTCCTTAACAAATACTACCATACCGTGAAATGAACACCCCTTAAACCCACTTTATATAGAGAAAACTGGGATTTACGTGATTAGATTAAAACAGAAGTTATGGGAACTCGTTAGAACCGCCTCAATGAGGACAATGGGGCGGTTCTAACGAGCATCCTCAATCTATGTTTGCAGTATAAATAAGAAAAATATCACGGATTTTCATAAGAAAAGTAGCTACAGCAGAACTTCGATGGCTCGAACACCGATGGCTCGTGTACCATGGCTGAGTCGAACCCGTTCTCGAGTCCCTAGGGAAACCTCCCAAATAATAAAATTTAAATAGTGCGGGATAACTGAGGCGATTTTGGAATTGTATCTTGCCAATGTATGCTGTGTGTGCTCATTAGAATCGCCTCGATGAGGCGATTCTAATGAGTACACACAGCATACTTTTTATTATAGAAAATCGAAAGATGTCCCAAAATTCACCTCGATATGCCTCCTGGGAGTAACCCTCAGTGACTCGAACTACCTGTCTCGAACAGATTTTCATGGTCCCAAAGGTGTTCGAGCCATTGAAGTTCAACTGTATTTTGGATGTGACAAAAATGCACTATTTTGCACGATGGATCTAAAACGAAGTACGGCCGTACAGAAACCCCAAGTAGTTAATTATGCTCATACTGAATCCATTACGAAAACACGCCTATACAAATGCATTGTAAATTTAACCGCTGAAAAAAATTAAGATGAAAAATTGTGATATTTTTCTTATTTCTGCTCATTGAGGCGGTTCTAACGAGTACCCACAATCTATATTTTAGAGCAGAAATAAGAAAAATATGGGTTTCCCATTTAAGCCACAGTTTTGCAATATAAAAGTGGGTTTCAAGGTGGCAGAATTATATACGTTTGTTTTCGTGATGCGGCTATTCTCATGCAACCAACATGTATTCCATCCAGTCTCTTGTATCACACAATTAAGTCAATGATTGGACTAATCCCAGCAGGCAAAGGTTGCTAGGGCAACGTCAAATCAACGTCGGCGCAACGTCACCGACGTATATATGACGTTGCATAAGTCACGACGTTGTAACGACGTTGGTATGACGTCACAATTACGTCATATGCCTGCTGGAATGCTTTCGACGTAAAGGCAGACTGAGATTATTTAGTTAGACATAATTTAGACTTTGCGAAAACTGACACGTTTACCTATTACCGCTTTCTTAAACTTATACGAGTACATTACGGTGGTATATGGGCTGCAAGATGTTTCCACGCAGAGCTGAAACCGACCCGCACACGAGTACTATTAAACAGCTTAGAGGATCTTAGCCTGCCCAGGTAAAGCTGTGCGAGTCGGCCCGTCCATGCTTATATACCCTATTGGTTTCATTGGGCGGCAGGGCTTGAGATGTCATTTCATCTCAATGTCGGGTAAAAGTCCCACAAAATTGGAAGCAACGTCTCCAAAATGACCTTTACAGTGTCGACGGGGACGTTAAACCTCAAATCAAACAAACAAACATTACGGTGTAGATATGAAATGAAATGTTTTCAAAAGATTCTTTCAAATCGACACTCTTGGCGAATTTCAGTCATTGGTGGTGTTGCAGGGCTTCAAACTGGGGTCCACTTTGTTTCTGATTTTTTTCAGTATCATGGTATAGAAAGAATTGTTAAACATTTTACTGACGATAGAAATCTGTATAAAAGAAATCTAGACTGTGAGGATTCTGATCTTTGCGAGACCTAAATTAGTCAAGAATGTGGTTGTAAAAAAAAATTCACCATAAAATGTGTTATTTTGAAATTGAGTGAATCTATTTTATTCGTTTACATGATTTACAACAAGAGATCTAAGTGTGATAATATCAGATGATTTTAATCCACGAAGGCATATGTCATAGGTCGAGTCCCTGAAAACTAAGTCTCGCAGAGTATGAAAAATAAGTCTCGCAGCCATGCTGGATAGGACTTAGAGATTCGGGACGTCCCGAATCTCATTGGGCAGGGCGGTTCATGTAACAGGCCGACCGTGTGGCTCGGTAGCTCATTCGGTAGAGTGTTCTCACGGTATGCGAAAGGCCCTGGGTTGAGTCCCGGTCGAGCCATGTTCTTTTTCCACACCTGTGACATTTGGTGGCCAGTGTGGGTCCAGCATCGCGTCTGAAGGCATGAAATAGTATGAAAAATAAGTCTCGCAGCCGGACTGGATATGACTTAGAGATTCGGGACGAATCTCGTTAAGCAGGGCGGTGTGGGGGTTAACGGGTCGACCGCGTGGCTCGGTAGCTCAGTCGGTAGAGTGTTCGTATGGTATGCTAAAGTCATTGGGTTCGAGTCCCGGTCGAGCCATGTTCCTTTTTCCTCTCCTGTGAAATAAGATTCGTCCCGAATTTCTAAGTCCTATTCAGTCCGGCTGCGAGACTTATTATGCCCCCGAGAATCTTTGATTCGGGGGGCATATAGTTTTTGCCCTGTCTGTCTGTTTGTTTTTTTGTCCGTCACAAAAACTTTAACCTTGATCATAACTTCAAAAGTATTTGACCTTGCCCGATGAAACTTCACACACTTATTCACCATCGCAAGGGCTACATCCTAACCAAGGGCCATAACTCTATTGCCATTTTTGGCTGAATTATCTCCCCTTGAAATTTTTACAAAACTTTAGCCTTGATCATAACTTCAAAAGTATTTGACCTAGCCCGATGAAACTTCACAAACTTATTCACCATCACAAGGGCTACATCCTGACCAAGGGCCATAACTCTGTTGTCATTTTTGATTGAATTATCTCTCCTTGAATTTTTTTAAAACTAACATTGGCCATAACTTTCGATTGATAGTGTGATAGGGCATATTTCACATGTGTATTCCTTGTCACAAGATCTTTCAAGTGGTACCATAATTTTTGACCTCGTGACCATGACCTTGACCTACTTTTTAAAAAACTTTAACATTGGCCTTAACTTTTGATTGGTAAGTGTTGGGGCTTTCATATTTCACATATGCATTTCTTGTCACAATACCTTTCTACTGGTACCATCAATTTTTACCTCGTGACCTTGACCTTTGACCTACTTTTTAAAAACTTCAACAAAGTCCATAACTTTCTATTGGTAAGTGATCGGGCTTTCATATTTCACATGTGCATTCTTTTTTACAAGACCTTTCTAGTGGTACCATAATTTTTGACCTTGTGACCTTGACCTTGACATTTGACCTACTTATTAAAAACTTACATTGGCCATAACTTTCGATTGGTGAGTGGTATGGCTTTCATATTTCACATGTGCATTCCTTGTCACAAGACCTTTCTAGTGGTACCATAATATTTGACCTCGTGACCTTGACCTTGACCTACTTTTTAAAAAATTTAACATTGGTCATAACTTTCGATTGGTAAGTGATAGGGCTTTCATATTTCACGTGTATTCTATGCCAGATGACCTTTCCAACGATCCCATAATTTTTTACCTAGTGACCTTGGCCTACTTTTTTGAGACTTGAACATTGGCCATACCTTTCGATTGCTTAGTGATACTGCTTTCATATTTAACATGCGCTGTCCGGAGGCATCAGTGTTTCACAAACACATCTTGTTTTTCCTACTGGAAACTACTGAAAACCCAAATCAGAGAGAAGATGCTTATCCATTATTATACAGGAACATCTCCATACTCTGTTCAAAAGAAAATGCTACAGCAGTATAGAGTTCTTGGTACAAACCAGATCGTGCGCAAGTTGGGGTTACCTTGCGGGCCATTCTGTATCTTAGGGAGAAGAAAGAGGCAAAAGTGACGGACACCGGCGAAAGGGGAAAATAAATGGAACCGTATAGAAACAAAAGAAATACTATAACTTTCAGAGGATCTGATGGCTGAAATACACCGCTTTAGCGCATTTCACTGAAACGGGGATCAAACGTGATAAAATTCTATCTTCTTATCTGTCATATTATCTGATTTACAGTTTTCTGCTGGGATCTGTTTGTTTTCATAGAAATTGTTAGCTTTCAAGCTAGTAAGATCAAAGCTACTCACTGTGAGGGAAATTTTGTCAGAAATTTGCAGAAGTGAGTTTCTGTGTTTCCACTGACACCTTACACAAATGTCTGGCAAGCGCTCACACCAACGTGAAATACATGTACCATATAAACGACATCTCCGTTAGAAACCCAATAAATAGAGAATACCAGGTGAGTGTCTTTTGATATCAAGTTTATCAGGCAAGGCTTCGAGAACGCTTGTAGAATCGCGAGGCCGAGCCTGATAAACTTGATATCAAGACACGAATCTGGTATTCTATTGATCAGTTACTCCCCTTGTACACTCTTAAATTTGCAATTTACGATCACTTATCAATGGTCCTCAGTGCGTCCCAACATTCATGAAGTCAATATATTTAGTATCAGCTGACAATAGTTTGTTCTATGATATTTAATAATTATTTTTTCTTTTTTTTTTCAGTAATAATTACATTTTTGTAGATTTTTCTAGTAGTCTCGTTCATTCATAAAAGTGCAATGTCACGTTGACCTGATAAAGCTCACTTGTCCTGAGAAAGCATATCTTTATCAGGTCAATGTGCTACAATGCAATTAATATAGGGGGTGACTGATAAACAAGATTAAAGACACCTGGCAGATGACATGTCTAATCCCCAGTCTTAGGCGAGCTACATTCCTACATGCATCATCATTTTGGCACACATTATTGTCCCCGTCAACACTGTAAAGGTCATTTTGGAGACGTTGCTTCCAATTTTGTGGGACTTTTACCCGACATTGAGATGAAATGACATCTCAAGCCCTGTCGCCCAATACATTAGAATATGAAAAGCAGCAAAAAGAAAAAACCAGAGGACCAGTGGTCCTGAACCGCTCACCTGTCTGGTGACATTTTCCTACTTAGATCAGCAGAAAATGTCATTTCCCCTGCTCATAAATTTTAAAATGCCATCTCAATATTTGTTGGCATTTTAAAACTTATGAGCAGGGTAAATTTCATGCTGAAGTGAGTTGAGCGTGAAAAAAGTTTTATAACCTCGGTGCCTGGAATCACAGAAAGGGAAAATATGAGGAACTGTCCATTGGACATAAATGGTATACTGTATACAGAAGCAAATGAAACAAAAAGAAAACTTGTTCCAATTTATTTTCATATCTCAAGAGCAGTTACAGAACAAAACTAAAATTTGTTTTTCTACAAAAACACAGATGTCTCCCCCCTTTTTTATCATTGAGGTACCTACCTGATTCTTGGGGGCAACACATTGTCTCATGACCCCCGGCCCCCGCCCATCGGGCTTGAAGAAATAGATTGGGCTGCATGATACTTCCATGCAGAGCTGAAACCGATTGCAAATGAGTACTGGTAAACAGCATAGAGGTTCTAAGCCTGTCCAGGAAAAGTGATGCAAGTCGGACCACCCATGCACAAAAACCCTATTGAGATGCCATTTCATCTCAAAGCCAGGTAAAAGTCCCACAAAATTGGAAGCAACGTCTCCAAAATGACCTATGCAGTATTGGCGGAGATGAAAACCTCAATTCAAACAAATGTCTCATGATGGTTAACATTTCCACCAAGTAATTTTAAAATTCATCCAGGAAAAAGTGAGTTATTGACCAAACATGAAAAAAGGCAACTTTTTTATGTCTGACCTCTAAGTATGACCTTGACATTAGAAGTACTGACCTGGGTCCTGCACGCAACACATTGTCTCATGATGGCTATAGGTCATTCCCTTTCTTTAGACTTTGTTGTGATGAGTCAGATCTATAGACTAATCCATTTTCGTTAAGGTTGGCTGCTCATTGCATCAAATAACACACCATTTTTTCCTGACTGATTGCTCAGTGAACCACAAAATTACCCATTGATATAGCTCTATTGTTGCAATATTTACCTGTAGGTTAGATTAACACATATACCTGAATAAGTCTTACCTGAGTGAACAATATACAACCGCGCACCCAGCAAGTTAGCAATACGTCATGTCCCGTCGGTTCATTAAAGAGCAGATACGTCAAAAAACACTGACACGCTACACCAGAATAGGTGTATCAAGAGACAAGAATGTCAAACTGACCGTAATCAATACTTAACATCACCATCCAATACCGGTTAACCCACAGGAGAGGGCGGAGCTAAGCGATTGTCAAAAATCTACTGCATGACGCCACGGGTCATGTAAAAAATCAATCACCTATTAGCGTATATGATTTCAGTAGAGAATGTTCGCTGTGAGGGGCTTGGCAAGCAATGGAGACTCAGATCAGGTCCCACAGAACGCACCGTCTGATCGGAGTCTACACTGTTTACAAAGAAAGTGGAATTTAGGGCTTGAACGAAAGTTTGGATCTCAGTCCGGGACTATTTTCCCAGCCTACACGGGCCTCCGTGGCCTAGTGGTTAAGAGGGCTGACTCTGGATCATTAGGTCTCTCACCGCTGTGGTTCGAGCCTCGCTCGGGTCACATGTGAGACGCCAAGTTCTGCAACGGAAGGTCAGGTGGTTTTTCTCCGGGTACTCCGGTTTTCGCCCACCTTTGATTAACGATCGGCTCGATATGAGTGAAATAATCTTGAAAGGGCCGTAAAACCAAAAAAAATAAAAAATAAAAACTTTCCAAGCCTACACTCGGTGGCAGTCGGGAACGCTTCCCCTTTCCGCTGGTCGCCTTTGTCGTCCGCTCGCGACCGGTCTGATTACATACATGTGCATACCTTTATCTATAATGGTTGAGTTTAGTCCTTTGCATCTCGCCTTGATTTAGTGCTTATCATACAACAGCTTGTTGAGAACTGATATATAATTACTATTGCCTAATATTTTAAACCTCCATGAAAGAATTAATCCTTTGTCCTACATTTTGCTTTCACAAAACAACTTCTTTATACACAATGTATTTTTGACACGAATCCTTGTAATTTACCCTCCGTGTGCAATTCCAATGCATACAGAAATGGTCGGCCTCCGCCCATCGGGGCTTGAAGATAAAGATGGGCTGCACGAGGCTACAACGCAGACTACACGAGTACTGGTAAAGCGCTTAGAGGATCTAAGCCAGCCCATACAAAGCGATGCGAGGCAGCCCGCCCATACTTATAAACCCTATTGATTTCATTGGGTGACAGGGCTTGAGATGTCATTTCATCTCAATGACGGGTAAAAGTCCCACAAAATTGGAAGCAACGTCTCCAAAATGACCTATACAGTGTTGAGGTGACGTTAAACGTCAAATCAAACAAACAAACAGAAATGGGCACAACAGGAGGCTCAGTTATAAAGTGGCTTTAGTGTATATTTAACCCATAACAACTCCTACTTTTGCAAACAGAGATGAGGTCCTACACTGTTTGCCATGCAGCTTGTGAATAATGTTAAGAAATTTTCATGTTTGACAGTCGGCAATGGCTGAGGCTAAATATATATATTCAGCAGGATAAGGGTTAAGACTTATTGGGTTTTCTGGGTTTCTTTTTCCCGCCCATTTTTTGTCCAGTTGTGAGGAAGGTTTCAAAATTTAAAAGGGTGGGCCCATAAAATCACGAAAAAACACGCAAAAATCCGCCCAAATATTTTACTAATCGTCGAGTCGAGCAATTAAGTGACAAATATATTTTTTCAGACTTTCAGTGGAATGCATACACCTTCAGGGGAGGCAACTCTTTCAAGCGTATTTTAGTCTCCCATGTCAATGATGGTCAACTCTAAACGAAAGAATTTGCTCCTAAGGAGCAAATTCTTTCCTTTAAGAGTAGACCCCTTTATCGTGGGACAAAGCTTATAGAAAAGCAAACAGGAAGTTCCGAAAGTTGCCCCCTTTTGAAAAATGTGGAAAATCTGCCAAGTCATTCCCATCAGATTTCATGTGACCAATAACGGACTTTAATTGACCAATAGTTCTGCTTTTCTGCTAGATTGTTTGTTTACTTGATTTGAGGTTAAACATCCCCATTAACATTATTTAGGTCATTTTGGAGACATTACTTCTCCAAATTTTACCCGACGTTTAGAGAAAATGACATTTCAATCCCTGCCGCCCAGTTAAACCGATATGGTTTATATGCTCGGATGGTCCGACTCGCCAGGGCAGGCTTTGGGAGTTTATGGCTAAAGTTAACAGACATCTGAAGCGTTGCATGTCCGACTCGCCAGGGCAGGCTTTGGGAGTTTATGGCTAAAGTTTACAGACATCTGAAGCGCCAGTATTATAGGCTGTTGTGTCAGGCAGCACCATGAACATGTGTCGCGTAAGGATCTGAAAGACTTTGGGGCTTGAACCATATGTAATTCGGGTCATTTCTCCGGTCAGTCGCAATGGCGAACTTCCACATAAAAATGTTTATTTTCGAATCAATTTTTAAAATTCAAACTAATGCATCTGATAAAATAAAGTTCAGTTATGATTAGTTTGGTTATTCTATTTTTAAAGTTTAATAGCCAAAAATTGATTTATTTGCCAGTTTAACGCATTTTGTTATTTGTTGATGGTATGGATAATGGTGTTAGATAGGGAATCGCAATATCGACGATTCTGTTTTTTTAATCAAAATATAGGTAATGAGCGCTTTCTTTAATTATACCCCGACATTTTCTAATCAAATTACCGATAATCCAAGTGTGTGTACAAAAATCCGGGAAGCAAAACATTCAATAAGTGTTAATCAGCCACATGCTTGATTTGTCACAGCACACCCGAGTGTCGCAAGATGGACCTGTCATTTTTTTCCGTAGTCGCGATAGGCAATACCCACCAGCCTACAGACCTGTTTGATCAATTGAGCACTCGCTGTCATTTACAAAGACGAACGCGACAGGAGAAAAAATACTGGCCACGACTGGAAACTTTACGCAAAATCTGGCGTAAAAAATGCCCATAGGGGCTTGAAGAAATATATGGGCTGCACGATGCTTCCACGCAGAGCTGAATCCGGCCCGCACACTAGTACTGGTAAACGGCTTTGAGGATCTAAGTCTGTCCAGGAACCGCGGTGCGAGGCGGACCGTCCATGCTAATAAACCCTATTGGTTTCATTGGGCGACAGGGCTTGAGATGTCATTTCATCTCAATGTCGGGTAAAAGTCCCACAAAATTGGGAGCAACGTCTCCAAAATGACCTTTACAGTGTTGACGGGGACGTTAAACTTCAAATCAAACAAACAAAACTGGCGTAAAAAAATACGCCGGATCCGGCATTTCCCATCATTGATGCTCAATAAAGTTCTGTTCCCAACACTGTGATTACATCTTCATAGTCTCGTAGTTGATACGAACCATACAAACACACCTTTTTAATTTTGACCCCTACCGCTCAAAGTTGGAACTTCCTACTGTTTCTGTGAATAGCCCCGCCCATCATGGCTTGCAAAAATAGACTGGGCTGCATGATGTTTCCACGCAGAGCTGACCGAACACGAGTACTGGTAAACAGCCTAGAGGTTCTGAGCCTGCCTAGGAAATGTGTTGCGAGTCAGACCGTCCATGTATATAAACCCTATAGGTTTCATTGGGCGACAGGGCTTGAGATGTCATTTCATCTCAATGTCTGGTAAAAGTCCCACGAAATTGGAAGTGACGTCTCCAAAATGACCTATACAGTGTTGCGGCCCCCGCCCATCTGGGCTTGAAGAAATACATGGGCTGCATGATGCTTTGGTAGCCAACAATGGGTGTGGCTAAATTAATTTATTCAGTAGGATAAGGGTTAAGTCTCCAAAACGAGACATTAGTTTTTCTGGGTTTCTTCTCTTTTTTCCGCCCAAATTTTGTCCCGATAAGTTCTCAGTAACCACTAGACAGATATGAAAATGAAGTTGTGCAGGAAGATTTCAAAATTTAAAAGTGTGAACCCAACAGGTCTCCTGGGGGGCACGCAAAAATCAGTAACCGTCGAGTCCAGCAATTAAGTGACAAATATTTTTTTTATTTATTTATTTTCTGATTTTTTTATTTTCTTTTCTTAAAGGAAAGAATTTGCTCCTCTCCAATTCATTCTTTCTACTATTTCTATCTATATCGGTCAAATCAACATTGGAGCGTTTTCAATTCTAGTGTGATCGGTCATTGCCGATCCAGGTCTGCAGGATGAAAACATACACAGTAATCATGTAATAACGAAGAAATCTTTAACCTGCACAGAATGGGCCTCCCAGTTAACGTCCCGATGCGGAGGACGGTGCACTTTGTGGCATTCACCCGGAGCATGTTCGGACACCGCTGTTTTATTACCGCTGCCGGGAATCAAACCGGGGGCCTCTAGCATCACAGGCAGGTGCACTATACCATTGAGCTACCACGCTTGATTCAATGTCGAGTGCCGGCTCGACCACTTTAATACATGTATATACAGGGGTTCACCCATTGTTCTTTCTTGTTTCTGCTACAGCCTCGAGGTTTAAACGAGTATCCACAATCTGTTTTGAGATGAATATATATTCGCTTGTGGGTACTGCTGGTCAGAACCGCATCGAGGTTTTGTGTATTTTGTTTGATTTGAGGTTTAACGTCCCCGTCAACACTGTAAAGGTCATTTTGGAGACGTTGCTTCCAATTTTGTGGGACTTTTACCCAACATTGAGATGAAATGACATCTCAAGCCCTGTCGCCCAATGAAACCAATAGGGTTTATTAGCATGGACGGTCCGCCTCGCAATCTCTGTTTTGAGCAGACTATAGATTGTGGGTACTGCTGGTTAGAACCGCTTCGAGGTTTTAACGAGTATCCGCAATCTTCTTTTGAGCAGTATTAAAATCGATTGTAACATTAACTGACAGCGCTATTATCCCGCCCACGCTTAAAACGTCCAAAGACGTGTGTCAATCATCTAAAATACCGGTTCAGAAGCACGTGATGGAAAGTTCAAAACGGTGCAACAAAGCTTTCGGCACGTATTTGATATTCGTCTCAAACAACATCAAAAGTACGTCTGGGAGAAGACCGATTGCTAACTTGCCGATTGCGCTGTAATGTTCATTGACTCCTTTCATTCCACCCCTTGCTCAAAGCTCAAAATGTTCCCATACTATAGTGACTTGTAATTGCGTATATACACATTTCTATATTAATCCAGGTATAAGATATTGGCGGTATTCGACTGGTAGGTTTCGTGAAATTTCCGTGAAATTCCACGTAGGAGTGTGGTTCCTAGTTGTAATAGTTGGTCACATGGTCCAATCAAATATTTTATTTGCGTATAGCTCATAAGCGACCGTGGTGCACGAAAGGTTCGACTTTTCCTTCGAATAGAATCGTGCTCCACGATCGCTTATGTATTTGAAAAATAACTCCTATTTGATTGGACCATGTGGTCGGCTATTACAAGATAACACCACACTCCTGCGTGGAATTTCACGAAAATTTCACGAAACTTCCCAGTCGAATATGGCCATTGTATGGCATTGCCCATGCATTATATGCAAATTCAAACAGGTGTGACACCCCTTATTTAGTGAATAGGCCTGTACCACAACTGAAGCGTGAAAGCTAAAACAACGTGTAAAGATTGGTAAAAAGCTATAATATTTCTGCCAAGTCATTTTAAAATTCATCCATTAATATGAAAGTTATTGACCATACACAGAAAAAGACCCTTTTTGACCTTTGACCTCTAAGTATGACCTTGACCTTTTGAGGATCCAACCTAGGTCATGTGCTCAACACATCGTCTCATGATGGTTAACATTTCTGCCAAGTAATTTCTAAATAAATTTAGGAATAATAAAGTTATTGACCATACACGAAAAAATAGGCCCCTTTTTTGCCTTTGACCTTTAAGTATGACCTTGACCTTGGAGGTAGCAACCTTGGTCTTGCGAGCAACAAATTGTCTCATGATGGATAACATTTCTGCCAAGTCATTTTAAAATTCATCCATTAATATGAAAGTTATTGACCAAACACTTAAAAAGACCCTTTTTTTGACCTTTGACCTCTAAGTATGACCTTTGACCTTTGAGTCTGCCAAGTCATTTTAAAACTAGAATTTGTTTTTCTACAAAAACACAGATGTCTCCCCCGTTTTTGACTGCTAAGTATAACCTTGACATTGGAGGTATTGAGCTGGGTCTTGTGTGCAACACATCATCTAATGAAGATGAACATTTCTGCATAGTAACTTTAAAAATGTTCATAGAAAAATAAAAAAGTTATTGGCCGTAAACAAAAAAGCACTTTTTTACCTTTGACCTCTAAGTATGGCCTTGACCTTTGCGGTACAACACATCGTCTCATGATGGTTAACATTTCTGCCAAGTAATTTCATAATCCATCAAAGAATAAGGAAGTTATTGACTGTCCTTTTTTTTTACCTTTGACCTCTAGGTATGACCTTGACATTGGAGGTATGGACCTTGGTCTTGCACATGACTCATGGTCCAACTTTCAAGCCTCTAGCTCCAACAGTTTTTGAGATATCTTGCTGACAAGATTTTATTAAAAAAAAATTTAAAGGGCAATAACTCTTGAAAGGGGCATAATCCGGATGAGAAAAAAATACGTGTCAGCTTATTTTCCATTAGGAATGCATATATGAAATTTCAAAACCATAGCATACACCGTTCTAAAGTTATGCTATGCATCACTTTTAGGATTCATTACAATGGGCACAAATTACCAAAATGACAAAGGGCCATAACTCGCAAAGTATTTTTCAGAATTTTGTCAAAAGTTAATCAGTTCATCTACTCATCACCACCAATATACTCAACAACTTTCAAGGCTCTAGCTCCAATAGTGTTTGAGATATTTTGCTGACAAGATTTTATTAAAAAAATTTCAAAGGGCAATAACTCTTGAAAGGGGCATAATCCGGATGAGAAAAAAAATACGCGTCAGCTAATTTTTCATGAGGAACCCATATATGAAATTTCAAAACCCTAGCATACAAGGTTCTAAAGTTATGCTATGCATCACTTTTAGCATACATTACAATGGGCACAAATTACCAAAATGACAAAGGGCCATAACTCACAAAGTATTTTTTGGAATTTTGTCAAAAGTTAATCAGTTCATCTACTCATCACCACCAATATATTCACCAACTTTCAAGCCTCTAGCTCCAATAGTTTTTGAGATATCTTGCTGACAAGATTTTATTAAAAACAAAAAATTCAAAGGGCAATAACTCTTGAAGGGGGCATAATCCGGACGAGAAAAAAAATACACGTCAGCTTATTTTCCATCAGAAATGCATATATGAAATTTCAAAATTATAGCATACACCGTTCTAAAGTTATGCTATGCATCACTTTTAGCATACATTACAATGGGCACAAATTACCAAAATGACAAAGGGCCATAACTCACAAAGTATTTTTCAGAATTTTGTCATAAGTTAATCAGTTCATCTATTCGTCACCAACAATCTATTCACCAACTTTCAAGGCTCTAGCTCCAATAGTTTTTGAGATATCTTGCTGACAAGATTTTATTAAAAAAATTTCAAAGGGCAATAACTCTTGATAGGGGCATATTCCTGACGAGAAAAAAAATATGCGTCAGCTAATTTTCAATGAGGAATCCATATATGAAATTTCAAAACCCTAGCATACATGGTTCTGAAGTTATGCTATGCATCACTTTTAGCATACATTACAATGGGCACAAATTACCAAAATGACAAAGGGCCATAACTCACAAAGTATTTTTCGGAATTTTGTCAAAAGTTAATCAGTTCATCTACTCATCACCATCAATATAATCACCAACTTTCAAGGCTCTAGCTCCAATAGTTTTTGAGATATCTTGCTGACAAGATTTTATTAAAAACAAAATATTCAAAGGGCAATAACTCTTGAAGGGGGCATAATCCGGACGAGAAAAAATATACGCGTCAGCTAATTTTACATGAAGAATCCATATATGAAATTTCAAAACCCTAGCATACACGGTTCTTTAGAAATGCTATGCATCAAAAGTGTAATGGACGGACGAACAAACCAGAACCAATATACCCCTCAAACTTTTTCAAAGTTGGGGGCATAATAAGAAAGTTATTGACAGAACACAAAAAAGGCCCTTTTTTACCTTTAACCTCTATGTATGACCTTGACCTTTCAGGTATTAAACTGGGTCATGTGTGCAACACATCATCTCATGGTGGTTAACATTTCTGCCTAGCAATTTCAAAATCCATCTAAAAATAAGAAAGTTATTGACCAAACACAAAAAAAGGCCCCTTTTTCACCTTTGACCTCTATGTATGACCTTGACATTTTAGGTACCAAACTGAATCATGCATGCAACACATCGTCCCATGATAGTTAACATGTTTGCCAAGTAACTTCAAATTCTATTTAAAAATAGGCAAGTTATTGACAAAACCCGAAAAAAGGCCCCTTTTTTTACCTTTGACCTCAAAGTATGACCTTGACCTTTGAGGTACCAACCTGGGTCATGCGCGCAACACATCGCCTTATATTGGTTCACATTTCTGCCATGTGATTTCAAAATCCATCTCAAAATAAGAAAGTTATTGACCAAATACGAAAAAAAGGCCCACTTTTTGACCTTTGACCTCTAAGTATGACCTTGACCTTTGAGGTACCGACCTGCCTCATGTGCACCACACATCGTCTCATGATTGTTAATAATTATGCCAAGTAATTTTAAAATCCATCTCAAAATTAGAAAGTTATTGACCAAATACGAAAAAAAGGCCCCTTTTTTGACCTTTGACCTCTAAGTATGACCTTGACCTTTGAGGAACCGACCTGCCTCATGCGCACCACACATAGTCTTATGGTTGTTAATAATTATGCCAAGTAATTTTAAAATCCATCTCAAAATAAGAAAGTTATTGACCAAATACGAAAAAAAGGCCCCTTTTTTGACCTTTGACCTCTAAGTATGACCTTGACCTTTGAGGTACCGACCTGCCTCATGCGCACCACACATCGTCTTATGGTTGTTAATAATTATGCTAAGTAATTTTAAAATCCACCTCAAAATAAGAAAGTTATTGACCAAATACGAAAAAAAGGCCCCTTTTTTGACCTTTGACCTCTAAGTATGACCTTGACCTTTGAGGTACCGACCTGCCTCATGCACACCACACATCGTCTTATGGTTGTTAATATTTCTGCCGAGTAATTTTAAAATCCATCAAAAAATAAGAAAGTTATTGACCGGACACGATTTGCCCATACATATATACATACCAACAAACTTCCAAGGGAGATAATTCAAAAAGTATAAATGCGAGAGTTATGGTTCTTGCGCACTGCACGTCGTCTAATGCTGATTAATATTTATACGAAGTTTCGTGACGATAGCTCTAACGGTTTTCAAGTTACAGAGCGGACACGAAAGTGTGACAGACGGACAGACGGACAGACAGACAGACGGACAGACGGACAGACAGACGCCCGGGGGAAAAACAATATGTCTCTCCGAAAAAAAATTTTTCGGGGGAGACATAATTCATCCATTAATATGAAAGTTTTTGACCAAACACTTAAAAAAGACCCTTTTTTGATCTTGATCATGTGATTTTTGAAGACCGTATTGGCATTTTTTCATTTGTTTAACTCACAAAGGCTCCATATTAAATTTCACTTAAATTGGCTCAGCAGTTTTGGAGAAAAAAATATCTGAAATATGGATCCTGAATGACCTTGGTCTAAGGCCAATGAATGACCTTGACCTTTCACCCATAGATCTTCATGTATTCAGTTACTTTACCTGATCTACAAATTTTGGTGACACTGTCTTCAATGGTTTCCTATAAATCCATTATTTTCACTTTGCCCCATGCAAAAGCCTAAGTCGGCAAATTTGACATTGCTGTAAAATAGATCAAGGTCAACCCAGGGTCACCAGTTGTACAAACCATGATGGGCCCGAGTACCATATGCTACATGCCAAGTTTCAAGGCCACTGGCGTTATGGTTCTGGAGAAGAAGATTTTTAAGGCTTTTTACCATATATGGGCATGGCGGCCATCTTTGGTCTAAGGCCAATGAATGACCATGACCTTTCTCACCCACAGATCTTCATGTATTCAGTTACTTTACCTGATGTACCAATTTTTGTGACACTGTCTTCAATGGTTTCCTATAAATCCATTATTTTCACTTTGCCCCATGCAAAAGCCTAAGTCGGCAAATTTGACATTGCTGTAAAATAGGTCAAGGTCAACCCAGGGTCACCATTTGTACAAACCATGATGGGCCCGAGTACCATATGCTACATGCCAAGTTTCAAGGCCAATGGCCTTATGGTTCTGGAGAAGAAGATTTTTGAAGGTTTTTTACCATATATGGGCATGGCGGCCATCTTGGGTCTAAGGCCAATGAATGACCTTGACCTTTATCACCCATAGATCTTCATGTATTCATTTACTTTACCTGATCTACAAATTTTGGTGACACTGTCTTCAATGGTTTCCTATAAATCCATAATTTTCACTTTGCCCCATGCAAAAGCCTAAGTGGGCAAATTTGACATTGCTGTAAAATAGGTCAAGGTCAACCCAGGGTCACCATTTGTACAAACCATGATGGGCCTGAGTACCATATGCTACATGCCAAGTTTCAAGGCCACTGGGCTTATGGTTCTGGAGAAGAAGATTTTTGAAGGCTTTTTTCCATATATGGGCATGGTGGCCATCTTGGTCATGTGATCCAGACCCCGCGAACAAACTTTCGTTCCCCCGTCCCACTGAGGCTCCATATAAAATTTAACTTTGATTGGCCCTGCAGTATAGGAGAAGAAGATCTTTGAAAATGGTGGACGGACGGACGACGGACCATGGCTATACTATAAGTTCACCTATGAGCCTTAAGGCTCAGGTGAGCTAAAAATCCATTATTTTCACTTTTTCCTATGCAAAAGCCTAAGTCAGCATATTTGACATTAATGTAAAATAGGTCAAGTTCAACCCAGGGTCACCATTTGAACAAATTATGATAGGCCCGAGTACCATATGCTACATGCCAAGTTTCAAGGCAATTGGCCTTACGGTTCTTGAGAAGAAGAATTTCGAAGTGGTTTTACCATATATGGGCGTGGTGGCCATCTTGGTCATGTGATCTAGACCATATTGGCAGCTTTTCATTTGTTCAACTCCCAAAGGCTCCATATTGAATTTCACTTCAATTGGCTCAGTATTTTCTGAGAAAAAATGTGAAATATGGAACCTGCGTGACCTTGGTCTAAGGTCAATTAATGACCTTGACCTTTCTTACACATAGATCTTCATGTATTCAGCTACTTTACCTTATCTACTAATTTTGGTGACAGTGTCTTCAATGGTTTCCTAAAAATCCATTATTTTCACTTTTTCCCATGCAAAAGCCTAAGTTGGCAAATTTGACATTGCTGTAAAATAGGTCAAGGTCAACTCAGGGTCACCATTTGTACAATCTATGATGGGCCTGAGTACCATATGCTACATGCCAAGTTTCAAGGCCATTGGCCTTACGGTTCTGGAGGAGAAGAATTTTTAAGGCTTTTTACCATATATGGGCGTGACGGCCATTTTGGTCATGTGATCTAGACCGTATTGGCATGTTTTCATTTGTTCAATCACAAAGGCTCCATATTAAATTTTACTTAAATTGGCTTAGCAGTTTTGGAGAAAAAAATGTTTGAAATATGGATCCTGAATGACCTTGGTCTAAGGCCAATGAATGACCTTGACCTTTCTGACCCATAGATCTTCATGTATTCAATTACTTTACCTGATCTACAAATTTTGTTGACAGTCTTCAATGGTTTCCTATAAATCCATTATTTTTACTTTGCCTCATGCAAAAGCCTAAGTCGGAAAATTTGACATTGCTGTAAAACAGGTCAAGGTCAACCCAGGGTCACCATTTGTACAAACCATAATGGGCCCGAGTACCATATGCTACATGCCAAGTTTCAAAGCCACTGGCCTTATGGTTCTGGAGAAGGAAGATTTTTGAAGGCTTTTTACCATATATGGGCATGGCGGCCATCTTGGTCATGTGATCCAGACCCGCGAACAAGGCCAATGAATGACCTTGACCTTTCTGATCCATATACATTCATGTATTCAGTTACTTTAACCTGATCTACAAATTTTGGTGACACTGTCTTCAATGGTTTCCTATAAATCCATTATTTTCACTTCGCCCCATGCAAAACCCTAAGTCGACAAATTTGACTTTGCTGTAAAATAGGTCAAGGTCAACCCAGGGTCACCATTTGTACAAACCATGATGGGCCCGAGTACCATATGCTACATGCCAAGTTTCAAGGCCACTGGCCTTATGGTTCTGGAGAAGAAGATTTTTGAAGGCTTTTTACCATATATGGGCATGGCGGCCATCTTGGTCATGTGATCCAGACCCCGCGAACAAACTTTCGTTCCCCCATCCCACTGAGGCTCCATATGAAATTTGGCTTTGATTGGCTCTGTAGTATAGGAGAAGAAGATCTTTGAAAATGGTGGACGGACGGACGATGGACGACGGACCATGGCTATACTATAAGCTCACCTATGAGCCTAAAGGCTCAGGTGAGGCTCAGGTGAGCTAAAAAGTCTCCCCACCTAGTTTGTGAGATTTATGAAAGCGACAATCAGGAAGCATGATTCGAATTTCACGATTTCAGCATTTTAGACCCCTTAATTAGCTGATCAGCATTTACATATAACTACATTATACTTACGGACAGACGCCGGCCTCGGTAGCATCTGACTGGTGATCAGGAGGACGTAGGTTCGATACCTGCCGGGGTCGGCAACAATCTTTCGTGGAGATTGATCATGGAATCTTTTCTACGGTCATTCTCTCCTTTCCGCTGATTCAAGAAGGGCAGTTGTCAGTTTCTGGCAAAAGAATGTGCACTGTACTGGTTAACCGCTTACGGGAAAAGTGTTGACAGGTAAACTGACCGGCTCAAAAATGACCTAAAATAGTGTTGACTGGGCCGTTAAACTCCAATACAAACAAAACTTACGGACAGGCAGTCGGATTTGGTCACTTTTTTCGTTTGCTTGTTTGAACTAAGGATTAATGTCCCCACTAACACCATTTAGGTAATTTTGGAAACGTTACTTCCAATTTTGTGTGACTTTGATCCGACATTGAGATGAAATGACATCTCAAGGCCTGCCACCCAATGAAACCAAAAGTCTTATATGCAGTGGAGGGTCTGACTCGCACAACTTTGCCTGGACAGGCATAGTCCTTCTAAGCGATGTACCAGTACCCATGTGTGGTCAGTTTCAGCTCTGTGTGGAGGCACCATGTAGCTCCGAGCCCCGTTGGGCCCCCACCCATCGAGGCTTGAAGAAATAGATGGGCTGCATGATGCTTCCATGCAGAGCTGAAACTGGCCGCACACGAGCACTGGTAAACCCCTTATTGGATCTAAGCCTGCCCAGGCAAAGCAGTGCGAGTCGGACCATCCATGCTTATAAACCCTATTGGTTTCATTGGACGACAGGGCTTAAGATGTCATTTCATCTCAATGCTGGGTAAAAGTCACACAAAATTGGAACCAACGTCCCCAAAATGACCTTTAGTGTTGACGGGGACGTTACACCTCAAATCAACCAACCCGATTGGTGGGGGCGTTCACAGTCTCCCCGATCCTCATCATAGTGCGTATTTTATATTTTGTTCTGTGTCCTTGGAGAGCTTTGTGCATATTCTGGAAACTCATAAATTTACTTATAGTTTAGACTCGGGTATTTAAACCACTGTCAGTGAGAAGCAAAGTGGAGCCGAACTGTCTAGTTATATCGGGCCGAGGTGTGGGCCGACCCGTCCAACAAAATATCAAGTTTCTGCTAGATCGAATGTTACCTGCAGAAGTCTGCCACAAACAAAATCAAAATCTATAATCTATACAGAAATGTTCATAGGGCATACCTAAAAAAGGTTTTTGGAGGATCGTATGCACTGCTCCACATTGTAGTCAAACTATATAAGTTTCACCTTCAAAAATGTTTACTATAGGATAGGAGGACTTAGCCAGAGACAAAATGTTCACAGAATTTTCAAAGGGGATTACTCCGTACATATTTGGTGAACTGTAACCTCGAAACAATATACGCTACTCCACATCATGGTGTAACTATATATCAAAGTGTCAGCTATACAGGATCTTAATTGCAGGCGAAGTTAGTCGAAACAAAATTTTCATATGGGCATAACTGTTTTTATTTGGTAGAGCCAAATCTCGAAACTAGATCACTGTCCAGATCAGAAAGGGCCCCATATAGTTGTCAAATCGGTATGATACAAGTTTTTGGGCAGAATGTAGGTCTTATGAGAGAAAGGCAAATACATTTGAAGTAATGACCGCGGTTAGGCTTTTTGGTTAAGGCAAAATGTAGGTATTGTGATGGTTAGTATGTGTATTAAGTTTCGCGAGGGTAGGGCAAATAGTTTGGAAGTTATGACCAAGGTTAAGATTTTTGGTTAAGGCATGACAAACATATGGACAAGAGCAATATAGCTATGATGGCCCTTTGTCAAAATGTAGGTCTTGTAATGGTTATGTGTGTGTGTGAGGTTTCACAATAGCAAGGCAAATTTTACTTCTGAAGTTATGACCAAGGATAAGTTTTTTGGTTAAGGCAAGACAAATACAGGGACAAAAGCAATATAGCTATAGCCCTTTGTCAGAATGTAGGTCTTGTAATGGTTATGTGTGTGTGTGTGAAGTTACAAGACAGTAGGGCAGATACTTAGTTAAGACTGAGGTCTTGGTTAAGGCGTGATCAATACACAGACAAAAGCAACATAGTTATGGCCAGTGTGGGGCCCTAACACACATGTGCTGCTCCACATCATGGTCTAACTATATATCAAGTTTCAGCTTGATCACATGTAAATTGTGGGAGGAGTTAGCCGGAAACGAAATTTTTACAAAACTATTCAAAGGGGCGTAACTCTGTAAATATTTGGTGGACCGTAACCTCGAAACA
Organism: Lucinisca nassula; assembly: GCA_963580285.1. NCBI lineage: Eukaryota > Metazoa > Mollusca > Bivalvia > Lucinida > Lucinidae > Lucinisca > Lucinisca nassula. The sequence continues at coordinate 23,878,319 of OY757023.1, forward strand.
ATATGCACTCATAATATCTACCAAGTTTCACTTTTATACAATGTAAACTGTAGGAGTTATATCCGGAAATGAAATAGTTCACAAAATTTTCAAAGGGGCTTAACGCTGTTAATATTTGGTGGACCATAACCTCGAAATATGCGCTACACCACCTCATTGTCTATCTTTTAAGTTTCAGCTTCATCTGATGAAAACTGTAGGAGTTATCTGGAAATGGAATAGTTCACAAAATTTTCAACGGGGCATAACTCTGTAAATATTTGGTGGACTGTAACCTTGAAATAATATGCGCTGCTCCACATCTTGGTTTAACTATACATCAAGTTTCAGCTTGATCGGTTCTAAATTGCAGGCAAAATTGCTTAAAGAAACTTTCAAAGGGGCATAACTTTGTTTTTATTTGTTGGACCATAACCTCAAAACCAGATCACCGACTACGTCAGAAAGGGCACCACACAGAGCTATCAAAGAGGTCAAATAAGTATGGTTCAAGTTTTTGGCAGAATGTAGGTCTTGTGATGGTAAGTATTTGTGTGAATTTTCATGAAAGAAAGGCAAATACTTAAGTTATGACCAAGGTTAAGTTTTTTGGTTAAGGCAAGACAAAAACATAGCCAAAAGCAAAATAGGTATGGTCCTTTGTCAGAATAAAGGTCTTGTGATGGAGAGTATATGTGCGAAGTTTCATGAAAGTAGGGCAAATCCTTTTGAACTTATGGCCGACATTACGTTATTTGCTTATGGTGTTACTAACACACGGACAACAGCAATATAGTTGTAGCCAGTGTGGGGCCCTAACAATATGCACTGCTCCACATCATGGTCTAACTATATAACAAAATTTCAGCTTGATCGAATGTTAATAGTAGGAGTTATCCGGAAACCAAATGTTTACATAAATACTAAAAGGGGCATAACTCTGTAAATATTTGGTGGACTAAAACCTCGAAAGAATATGCGCTACATCAGGTCATGGTCTTACTACCTACTAAGTTTCATCTTGATCAGGTGAAAACTGTAGGAGTTATTCCGAAACAAAGTAGTTTACAAAAATTTTCAAAGGGGCCTAACACTGTGAATATTTGGTGGACCGTAATCTCGAAATGATATGCGCTACATCAGGTCATGTCTAACTATCTACCATGTTTCAGCTTGATCCGATGAAAAATGTAGGAGTTAACCGGAAACGAAAGTTTACAAAAATGTTCAAACGGGCATAACTCAGTAAATATTTGGTGGACAGTCACCTCGAAACGATATGCGAAACATCAGGTATGGTCTTACAATCTACCAAGTTTCAGCTTGATCAGATGAAAACTGTAGTAGGAGTTATCTGGAAACTAAAAAGTTAAACAAACATTTTCAAAGGGACATAACTCTGTAAATATTTGGTGGACCATAACCTTGGAAACAATATGCGATACACCAGGTCATGGTCTTTTATACCACAATCGGGCATTCTAGTAACCTAATAAAGGGGGTCAAACAAGTGCATGCTATAATCGGTAGTGACCGACTACTGACCTATAATACGAATAGTGACCGTTTATAGACCGGACCTACTTTTCAGGTCCCTAATTTACAAGTGTAAACAACAATGTGCAACCTTTTATACATGGGGAACCAACAAAACTGCAATTTAAAATCTTTGCAATATTTACTTTAACCAGCTGAATCCTTTCCTGGTTTGATAACTGCGCACTGCAAGTCTCAACCTCGACAATATTTTTAAGGCTAAAATAAACTATTTATTTGCAGATTTTCATACAGAAAGAAAAGCGCTGAGAAACTTTTATTCGAGCGTCCATGTTGTTTCCTACATCTTTGTGGTGCGGTGACGTCAGAAACTTTGCACTCGTTGACGTCACATTATACGTGTGCGCAGGATGTCACTGGATGTCGTTTAAAATGCCACTCTGCTGTCCTTTTTGCTTAAATTTGCTATATTACTGCTAAACCCATCGGTTATTTTGAATTGCGGTATAAACTTAATACATGATTAGTGCCTTTAAAAATAAAATATAATCGGTTCGCCCCGACAATTTTGAAGGGGCTTGCTAAAGCTCATCCCTATAAAATTGTCTAAGGCTCACCGACTATATTGTATTATTAAAGACACTAACCATGTATTTACTATATTACCTACCAAATTTCAGCTTCATCGGATGAAAACTGTTGGAGTTATACAGAAAAGAAAAAGTTTACGAACGGACAGACGGATGGACGCCGACCCCATACCATTTTACGACCGTTTTTACAAAATGGGCATATAAAAAAATAGCTGGATGAGTGGCAAACAGTGTAGATCCTAAGGAGACGCTGCTCTTGGCAGCATCTCATCTGGGTCTACACTGTTTGCTCAGGCCTGTCTGACAGAATATATACAGTAAATTCCTTACAGCTCGGAAATAAAACACAGCTAAAACCTTTTTGCACCACAATTGTTGGGTCAAAAGCAGAAGCCATGTTAGATAAAAAAAAAAAATGGTTTATAGCCCTTTCAAGATTATTTCTGACACTTATTTCGAGCAAATCATTAATCAAATTTGGGCAAAAATCAGAGTACCAAGAGAAAAACCACAAGACATTCCGTCGCAAAACTTGCCATCTCACATGTGACCCGAGTTAGGCTCGAACCACAGCGGTGAGAGACCTATTGAGAAAACCAGAGTACCTGGAGAAAACCCCCCAGATATTCCATTGCAGAACTTAGCATCTCGTGACCCCGAGTGAGGCTCAAACCACAACAGCGAGTAGGACTGAAGAGATGATCGATTGTTCTCGATAACCGATTAGTAATCACTGGATATTATATCATAATTTAACTAGCCTGGCTTTCTTCTGAGCATGGTTCTTGCTATATTTAACCTATGTATGAGGACGTACAGGACTGGGCAAACAGTGTAGACCCAGATGAGACGCATCAGGGCCTGCACTGTTTGCCATTCTTCCAGCTTTTTTAAGCATTATGTTGTGTAGTTAACTGTACTTATTGAATAATCAATAACTAACAAATCAGTAGCAATAATCATTTTTGTAAAAATGTATCAATCAATTAATCGATTATCCGGTTAATCATGTCAGCCTTAACAGCGAGACAATAGAGTCAACTGTTATTCACTAGGCCATGAAGGACAATAACAACCATATTCTAACAGGCCCAGTTGTTCAAAGCATTGTTAGCTTAACGAGCTCGTTAGTGGTCATATTGTTAACTGCAAAAATGTTAACATATTTGCCGCATTAAATGATCAGTTTTAACAATACATTAACCAACAACTTAGTTAGTTTTGAACAACTGGCCCCTGGAATCCAAATGAAAAAGGTAACATGTATTAATAACATATGCATATTGAGGATCTTACATGAGCACTCATGTATTATTGAATTTATTGAACAAGCTGAGGAAATGGGATAAAATGCAAGGCTTTGATGAGCATTTTATCCCTTTCCCTCAAAGAGTTTAATAAAACCAATAATACAAGAGCACAAAAGCAAGATTCTATTTATAATATGGCATTTAAAATGTATTTATTTCACAATTTTTGTACAAAAAGATCAGTACTCCGCCATTAGTAAATGCGACGTCATTAAGGACCTGTAACGTAAGTGGTGTATCTAACTAATCTGCATATTTAATCCACTAGTGGATTACCAAATTACATGTAATTGCACCCTCAGAAGCGATATCATATGATAAATAGATTTATGGTCATTTTTCTTATTGAACCCCATCTCGACTTCAGGGTCTGCCAACAGGTAAGCCACAAACCAGCCTACTCAAATGTAACAGACTACCTACTGTTTTCAAATTTTACATAAAGAAACCAGATTTATCGTATGACGTCGCATCTGAACACCATGTAATTAATTTGATAATCCACTAGTGGATTAAATATGCAAATTAGTTAGCTACGCACCATAATGTTACATGTACGACATCCTTAATGATGTGGCGTTTACTAATGTGGAATACTGACATTTTGGTTAAAAAAATTGTAAATAAAATGCGTTTTAAATGTCATACGATAAACAGAATCTATGAGTGTTCATGTGTTACTGAATTTATTAAACTTGAGGAAAATAGATAAAATGCTCAGCAAAGCCTTGCATTTTATCCCTTTTCCTCGTCTAATAAATTCAATAATACATGAACACTCATGTAAGATCCTCTATATACGGTGTTATACAAACGGCTAACACACCTAGTGCTGATCAGAGATGCGGAGGCTGATCAGATGAATTTTAGTTTTTTCGGTACATAGCAACATAAACAATATTTAAAGTGACGTTTAAATTTGTTTGTTTGATTTGAGGTTTAACATCCCCGTCAACACTTTATAGGTCATTTTGGAGACGTTGCTTCCAATTTTGTGGGATTTTTACCCGACATGGAGATGAAACAACATCTCAAGCCCTGTCGCCCAATGAAACTAAGGGTTTATAAGCATGGACGGTCCAACCCACACTGCTTGGCCTGGGAAGGCTTAGATCCTCAAAACGGTTTATCAGTACTCATGCACAGTCAGTTTCAGCTCTACCTGGAAGCATCATCAGGGTTCAACAGTTTTTCGTCCCAACAATAGCTAAGGCCATACAAATACCCATCCTTGGTTTGACGACTCATCTGAATGTCTGGTTTAGTTCAGAATCAAACCCTTGACCACTGGTGTATGAGGCATGTTGCTTAACTACTTCACCTAACACCAAGAGTAATGCAACAGCTCTCCCTAGACTTTGTTCAGGCCTGCTAAAAGTGACCATTTATGGCAATTTATTCGATTTATCTATATTTTTGAGAGCCATCCTTAGCTCTTATCCTGCTCTTATCCTGTTATCTTTGCAAACAGTGAAGATACAGATCAGATGGCTTCTGAAGAAGCCATCTGATCAGGATCTACACTGTTTGATATTAACTTTATGAATTTATAGGAATAAATTACATAAGGTAATTTGATTGGTTAAAAGTCAGAAATGGGTGCGGCTAAAATGAATATTCAGCAGGATAAGGGTTAAACTGTTAACGCAATGTTATGAAGAAGAAGTTGAAATGTACCGTAAAAATCAAAAAAATTCGAACACCCTTGAGGACTTGCTGAGCAGTCTGATCTGGGTATGCACTGTTAGCTTAGGCCTATCTGTCCCAATCCTTAGGATCATTATAGTATAGTAGTCGCAGATAAGATTGACAAGGCGGACTATCGTTTGCACCTGCCTTTGGAATGGTCTATTTACAAAAAGGTAAACCAAGTCATCCCTTTGTGTGAATTCAACTGTAACACAAACGAAGCTGTGGTGAAAACAGCCGATTGGTCCGCTTGCAGAAAGCATGCGAAAGGCAGTCTACCAAATCTTCTGGTGGACTTAGCGAATTTGACATATATTGACAACACCTGAATAGCTCCGCCTAGTCAATTTTATCTGCGACTACTATACACAATTTCAAAACAAATTCAAAGGATCTTTTTTTCCCTGTCATGACATAATGTGGGTCTGCACTGTTTGCTTAGGCCTATCTGTCCCAATACTTAGGATCAATAGGGTACACGATTCCAAAACAAAGTCGAAGGATCGTTTTTTTCCCTGTTTATTTACTCATGACATAACAAGTAAATAAATAAAGCGTCCAGGGGAGATAATGACAGGGGAGACTAATCCTCCGCATCCTCCTCCTCTTCCTCGTTGTTGATCTGGAAGTATCGGAGCTCGTACGAGTCCTTCTGTGACGCAACCACTCGTAACCAATCTCTCAGGTTATTCTTCTTAAGGTACTTCTTGGTCAAGTACTTCAGGTACCTGCAATTAGATCAGTGGTACTCACTGAGCTGGGAAGCAGTGCATCACGTGAACAAGTCCGTGAAATAAAGACCCCACTTAAATATGTTCTAGAAAGGGTTATCCTTTGGAAGCAAGGAATTCACCACAAAACTGGAAAATATGGAGTGTACATGTTTTTTGGGCCAGACTAGCTAGTTTCAGCCCACTTTATATAGAGAATACTTGGGTTTACGGAGGTAAACATTATTTTCTTTATTTCTGCTCCAAGACTATGGTTGTGGGTACTTGTTAGAACCGGTTCTAACGAGCACCCAAAACCTATGTTTGCTGTATAAATAAAAATATCACACATTTTCATTGAAAAAATTGCTTTTTTTTGAGGTCTGAATATGTGTTCTATCACACGGATCCATGTGTTATCATAATGGCAAAACCCAATGTCAAGCAAAACTGAGTTTTCTAAGAGCTCAAACACAAGACACTGCTAGTAGGTCTTGTCAGACAGCATGCTGCCTCTCTTGTTTGCGTTGAGGCCCTACATCCCAGTCAACACTATCTGGGTCATTAAGGAGACATTAATTCTGATTTTGTGGGACCTTTTCTCGACATGAATATGAAATGACTCCTCAAGCCCTACTGCCCAAAAGAACAGGTAGGATCTAAGGGAGGTCTTTAACTTACACTCAACACTTTCACTGGACATGCTCCGACCTAAGCAGTTAACCAGAACTTTAATGTTTGGCCAGTTTGAAGGATGGTATTTGTCAGTTCTCCATAAAAACCTATGTAGTGGATATTCATTAGAACCGCCTCGCTGAATACCCACTACATGGGTTTATATGGAGAAATAAGAAAAACTATCCTTCACTTACCATATCTGTATCTGTTGCTACAATTGAAGGATAGTTTTTGTCACCAAAGATGCAGTCAGCTGCACTGTAAATATTTTTTTCAATTAACTGTCACAGTGAGTTTCTGTGACAGTTTCTAACCCAAGCTTATACATCACCACCTCTTGATTATAACACTATTAATTGGGTCCAAAGCAAAATCCATGTCAGTAAAACAATTGTGTTACATACAAATAAAAATGTATAATCTAATAGAACTAGAAGTGTGTCCAGGTGACACAGATGCCCCCGCCAAGGGCCCCACCTCACCCCGAAAATCCATGTTGCAACAAAATTTTGTGTGACTTGTCATCAGGAACATTTGTTAGAATTTATATTGAAATTGGTGAAAAAATGTAAGCACTAGAGCAATGACAAAGTTTTTCTAAAAATAGCCACAGTGACCTTGACCTTGAAAGTCGAATTCGCTCCAGGTATTGTCATAAGGAACATTTGTGTGAAGTTATTTTGAAATAATTAGCCATAGAGACCTTGACCTTGAGAGTCAAAGCAACTCGAGATATTATCATAAGAAACATTTGTGTGAAGTTCTATTAAAATCCATCAATAAATGTAGGCGCTAGAGCGATGACAAAAGTTTTTCTAAAAATAGCCACAGTGACCTTGACCTTGAAAGTCGAAATAGCTCGAGATATTGTCATCAGGAACATTTGTGAGAAGTTATATTGAAATTGGTGAAAAAATGTAGGCGCTAGAGCAATGACAAAGTTTTTCTAAAAATAGCCACATTGACCTTGACCTTGAAAGTCAAACTCGCTCGAGGTATTGTCATAAGGAACATTTGTGTGAAGTTATATTGAAATCAGTGAAGAAATGTAGTCGCTAGAGCGACGACAAAGTTTTTCTAAAAATAGCCACAATGACCTTGACCTTGAAAGTGGAACTTGTTAGAGATATTGTCATAAGGAACATTTGTGTGAAGTAATATTGAAATTGGTGAAAAAATGTAAGCGCTAGAACAATGACAAAGTTTTTCTAAAAATAGCCAGTGACCTTGACCTTGAAAGTCAAACCTGTCGAGGTATTGTCATAAGGAACGTTTGTGTGAAGTTATTTTGAAACCAGTGAAGAAATGCAGGCGCTAGATCGATGACAAAGTTTTTCTAAAAATAGCCAGTGATCTTGACCTTGAAAGTCGAAATGGCTCGAGATATTGTCATAAGAAACATTTGTGTGAAGTTATATTGAAATGGGTGAAGAAATGTAAGTGCTAGAGCGATGAGAAAGTTTTTCTAAAAATAGCCACAGTGACCTTGACCTTGAAAGTGAAACTTGATAGAGATATTGTCATAAGGAACATTTGTGTGACGTTATATTGAAATCGGTGAAGAAATGTAAGCACTACAGCGATGACAAAGTTTTTCTAAAAATAGCCAGTGACCTTGACCTTGAAGCCATGACCTTGAAAGTTGAAATAGCTCAAGCTGAAATGTAGGCACTAGAACGATGACAAAGTTTTTCTAAAAATAGCCACAGTGACCTTTACCTTGAGGTCATGACCTTTAAAGTCAAACTCGCTCGAGATATTGTCATATTAAAGAAACATTTGTGTGAACTTATATTGAAATCAGTGAAGAAATATATACGCTAGAGCTATGTTGTGCGAGGGGATAATTAAAAATTTTTAAGTCTGTGACCTTGACCTTGAGCTCATGGGCATGGGTGGGGGTATAGCTGAATAAAATGGACAGGTATCTAACATCATACCAAATATCAACTCAATCCATTACACGATTTGGAAAATATCAACTCTTTAAATATCTAATTAAAAAGGGATAATTAAAAGATTTTAAGTCAGTGACCTTGACCTTGAAGCCATAGGCATGAGTGGGGGTATTGCCAAATAAACATTTGGACCTGTATCTATCATCATAGCATACATAAGCCATATCCATAATACAGTTTGGAAAATTTGAGCTCTTTAAAATCTTTCACATTAAAATTGTCTAAGTCTGTGACCTTGACCTTGAGGTCATAGGCATGGGTGGGGGTATTGCTGAATAAAACATTGTACCTTTATCTATCATCATATGAACCAAAGCCATCATAAAAGTTCAGGTTCTACCAGGTACAAACACCTTAACTGGAGTCTTTAACCTGGAAGATTTCTAAGTCTATGACCTTGAGGGCATGGGTGGGGGTATCGCTGAATAAAACTTTGGACCTATATCTATAATCATACCAAATATGAACCAATTCCATCAAATGGTTTTGAAAATATGAGTTCTAAAATGTCCAAGTCTACATGTAACAAAACCTTAACCTGAGTCTTATAAGGTGCATTATTGAGCTACCGGGTCTCAAATTTTTTTTTCTGGTTTTTATCTTCAATTCATACTCCTTTGTAATGTGTACACTTTTGGAGCCAAATACAGCTTCAGAACTTTGTCAAAATGGTCGTTTTCATTCGTGTTTACCCTTCGCTCTGAAAATGTGTTCGGAATTTCTGTTCTAAAAATAAATCTGTCACTTTACACACACATGGCGACAGTATCGTCTCTGAGTGTCGTTACTTATGGCATGGTATTCAGCGTCATATTTTTTTCCGATTCAGGCATGGCCTAAGCAAACAAGGCCAAAATTGAATGTCGCATAACGTCATATATGGGGATTCTATTTTTGTCACGAACTAAAAATAGATCTAACTAGTGTTCGAAAACTAGTTAGGGAATCCCTCTCAAACTCGTTTACCTGTCATCATAATTGTTCGCATTTTTGCATAAAATGCATTTATTTGTATTGTTTTAAAGAAAAATACCGGCTATATGTATTTTATTTTTGGAAGCATTTTTTACCAATAGCTCAATAATGCACCTTTAGCATGAAAATTTCTAAGTCTTTGACCTTGACCTTGAGGTCACAGGCATGGGTGGGGGTATTGCTTAATAAAACTTTGGACCTATATCTATCATCATACCAAAGATGAACCAGTTCCATCAAATGGTTAGAGTTCTAAAAGTTCAGGCTCTACCTGTTACAAAAACTTTAACCTGAGGTTACAGGATCATGCACATACGTACGTACACACACACGTACAGACGGACTTACATATTATGTACACACGTACAGAAAACCGAAAAACTATATGCCCCCGGCATCATATGATGCGGGGGCATAAAAATGACCATTTTTCTATATAACCAATACATTTTTGGGAACCATGGAACTGTATTATATCCAAAACCGTGTTATAATGAACCTTATTATAGTGAGGTTGTGTTGTATATGTGAAAACATTGAGATGACTCATTGTTTGTTTGAAATGAGATTTTACATCCCCCTCAACATTATTTAGGTCATTTTGGAGACAAAGCTTCCAATTTGTGGCACTTTTACCTGACATTAAGATGTCACATCACAAGCCCAACCCCTCAATCAAATCAATAGGGTTTAAACGCAGGGCTGGCACAACATGTACCACTGTGCCTGGGCAGGCTCTGACCTTCAAGGCTATTTTCCAGTTCTCATTATGTGGTCTGTTCCAGTTCTGCATGGAAGCAACATGCAGCCCAATCTATTTCTCAAATCCCCGATGGTCTTGGACGTTCAGATCAACTAAGCAATTAATTAGCATTTCATTAGAGTACTGGTTAAAATTAGTTCCTCTGCTTACCTCTTAGAGAATGGAATATCTGCTGTCAGGATTATCTTGGACTTGTTGCGCTCCAGGGCCACGTTACTTCCCATGTTGTTCGTCTTCCCTCCCACTTTTATCCTCTCATTGAGAAACTTCTCCTGCAGGGTGCCAGAACAAAATGGACTAGGGAAGATAACCCTAACCCAGACCAAGGGATGCAACCCTGGTCCAGACTAGGGAAGATAACCCTAGTCATATACTGGAGATTAATAAATGTACAAATGTTAGCCCTTATTGTGCCGAATACATATAGGCACACTAACTATTAACCAATCAAATCACTTGATATATAATATATATATAAATATATATATTTTTCTCAATTTGATCAATTCACGAACTGCATGCCATTGTAGATCCTGATCAGATAGATTTTTCAGAAACTATCTGATCTGGATCTACACTGTTTGCAAACGTAGGGGTTGTTGTGTTCTGCATGATAAGGGTTTATACGAAGAATATTAAAAACTTCTTTTATATAAATACTCTTTAACCCATTGTATACTGGTGGACTCTTCCATTGCTATATGTTGGACAAGCCCATTTGTCATATATGGCAGTAGCCTATTTTTTTTGTTCTTTTTCCATTTTTGACTTAAAATTCTGTTAGCAATTAGTGCAAACCCTGATCAGACGCCATGTTCTGCGGCGTCTGATCTGAGACTGCACTGTTTGCTAAGCCTGACATGATTAATCATATAATTGATTAATTGATCGATAAATGCCACAAAAATGATTATCATTTCTGATTTGCTTTTAATCGATTACTTGATAGGTACAGTTTACTACCCAAAATTATGCCTAAAATAGCTGGATGAGTGGCAAACAGTGCAGACCCTGATGAGACGCAAAAGTTTTTGTTTGTTTGATTTGAGGTTTACCGTCCCCATCAACACTGTATAGGTCATCTTGGAAACGTTGCTCCCAAATTATGTGGAACTTTTTACCCGATATTGAGATGAAACCGGCCACGATAGCTCAGTTGGTAGAGTGTCCGTTCTGGGGAACTGGAGGTCACGGGTTCGATCCCGAGCCATGACATACCAAAGTCGTTAAAAATGGTACTAGCTGCTCCTTGCTTGGCACTCAAGATTTACGGGGTAGAGCTAGGACTGGTCGACCCAGTGTCAGGATAATGTGACTGGGTGTGGTATCATGTAATGTGTCTGGGACATCATACTTAAGTGAGGCAGCACTATAAAAGTGAGCATTGAGCTCCCTGTCGCAACCAGACACTGTCGTGATATGACTGAAAAATTGTTGAAAGCGACTTTAAACCTGAATTCACACACACACACATATTGAGATGAAATGACATAAGCCCTGCGAACCAATGAAACCAATAGGGTTTATATGCATGGATGGTCCGACTAACACCACATTTCCTGGGCAGGCTTAGACCCTATAAGCAGTTTACTAGTACTCATGTGCGAACGGTTTCAGCTCTGTGTCAGTGCGGAATCATCATGCAGCCCAATCTATTTCTTCAAGCCCGATGGGTGGGGGCCAAGAGTTCCAAAAGTATTTAAATGAAAATTGGCAAATATTCTTACAAAGTTGGACACATCCATGATACCATCCTCCACGGGGTGTGTGCAATCGAGCGCGTAGCGAATAGACAACTTCTTTTTCTTCCCCTTGCCGCCTGCTGACTTTGGTTTTTCGACTTTCTGCAAACGAAAAGGATTAATATAGACCACAATCATTTAATCCATTGTATACCAGAGCTCTCGGAAACGCAGGATTCTGCGTATTTTACGCCAACTTTTGCCGTTGTACGCGTAAAATTCACAACCGGCGATTCTTGTGTACGCATGTTTTTATTGCGACACGCGTCCAAAATTACAGAAGCGGTATTTAGGCCGCTTATGCAATACCAATAAAAGATCAAATGCGGCGCCGCTTTTTATGTTGAAAGCGCACGTGCCACAAATCAGTAGGCGTGACCTATATTGACAGGTATTTTTGCACCTGTCAGTGGGAGAGACAATATTGGAAAGTGGTCGGTTTGCGGCACGTGTTAAAAATGATTGTACCTGTTTAATCTCGCCGCGCTAATCCCCGTGTTATTACGGATTACAATTAATGAGTTTTCTAATTGATGTAAGCTCATATCATCAACGGATTAGCTAGCATGAGTCGGTAAAATATAACGTTTAGTTAAACTGGGGTTACGGCGAAGACGATATAATTGACGAATTACCAATGTCATGTATTTTCGCGACTACACGATCGTACTTTTTATCGCTCGGTCAAAGTGTGTTTCGACGTTTACTGGTGACAAAAATGTTTGTAATTCTTCAAAATACAATCATTTTTAACAATTACAGGAAGTCAGACGTGGTTAGGATGCTCCCCCTACGTATTTGTTTACACCAATTAAAAATAATTGAGCTACTGTCACTTACATATACGTCCGAATTTGAAAGCACAAATATAGCTAAATAGAATGCTGCTTTTCTGATCTGGGTTTACATTATATCTGCTGTTATCCTAATACTACCTTATTTTTATGTGGCATTATTTGACTAGAAGTGTGAGAACAAATCTGAGCAACTGCACTGGGGGGGGGGTTAGACACATCAGTGAAATATTTCTAACTAGTACCCACAATCTACATGTTTGGAACGAAGTTATTAAATGCATTTATCAGAAAAAAAAGAGTCATGAAAGTATACAGTTTTTCATATGGACGTGTAGCCTGATAATAAGAAGTTTTTGTCTATGTTCTATGCGCGATCAAGATCAGAACTCCAACTTTTTTATGTGGGAATCCAACTTTTTATCTGTGAATCCAACTTTTTACAAGGAAGGATTCCTGGAATCCTGTTTTCAAAATCCTAGTGAGAGCTCTGGTATACTAGTGGACTCTTCCATTGCTATATGTTGGACAAGTCCATTTGTCATATAAGAAGTGTTAGGCCCATTTTTTGTTTATATTCAATTTATGATGGAAAATTCTGTGAGCAAATAGTGCGGGCCCTTATCAGATGCCGCATTCTGCAGCGTCTCACCTGGGCCTGCACTGCTTGCCAATTTGTTTGTTTGTTTGAGGTTTATTTGAGGTTCCCATGGCTTTTAACTGAATGATTCTGTCTCAAAAATTCAGATCCAGAATATCCCTGTGTCTACAGGCTGTCAACATTTTTTTTTTCGACATGTGGTATACCTGTTTTAAAGACTATTTCAGGTAAAGGCTATTTCAGGTAATCAGTTGTGTATGTATATTGAGCAGATCATTAATTAGGTGGGCAAAAATAAGAGAACCCAGAGAAAAACCACCTGGCCTTCAGTTGCTGGACTTTGGTCTCACATGTGACTTACATACTCACATGCACAACCAAATTCCTATGCTCAGTTTTAGTTCTAAAAAGTATTTATTTGTTTGATTTCTGGTTTAACGTCCTCGTCCCAGTGTAAAGGTCATTTTGGAGACGTTGCTTCCAATTTTGTGGGACTTTTATCTGACATTGAGATGAAATGACATCTCAAGCCCTGTCGCCCAATGAAACCAATAGGGTTTATCAGCATGGACGGTCAGCCTCGCACCGCGGTTCCTGGACAGGCTTAGATCCTCTAAGCGGTTTACCAGTACTAGTGTGCGGGCCGGATTCAGCTCTGCGTGGAAGCATCATGCAGCCCATATATTTCTTCAAGCCCCTATGGGTGGGGGCCTCGATTATAGGATTAATCGTGGCAGCCTATCCATTTGTCATATAAGAGGTGTTAGGTCTATTTTTTGTTTTTATTCTATTTTTGATGGAAAATTCTGGTAGCAAATAGTGCAGCCCATGATCAGACGTCGTGTTCTGCGGCGTCTCATTTGGGCCTGCACTGTTTGCCAAGATACACCTTTAGGGGTTTCTTGCATACAATGGCAGTGTTCAATCCAGGATTTGGGGTTTGGGGGCCATCTGGGCCCACAGGCCTTGGAAAAGGGGGCCATTTGGAAATTTAGGGGGCCCTTAAATTATACTATATAAAGTTACCAGATTTATCTTAAGGTTTAAGCTGCATGATAAAAATGGACACAAAACAAGTTTAACAGCACAGACAAAATCTATGTAGTTTATCTATCCATCTTCTAATACTGAGTTGGTCACATTTGCTCATTACCTCATTTAACTAGTACAAAACAATTTGGATAAAGTGTCTTGCTCAAGTGCTAAATGCATGTTTTATCTAGAATGAATGCCATTAAAAATGTTTCTGGAAGAGAAGAACTCTATAATAAATAGCGCCCGCCTCGGTATATTGCGGTATTTCGGTCCGGTATTTAGTGTAAGCCGCACGGCGTACACGAATTTGGCGTAAGCCGCCTGGCGCACACAAGTATACCGAACATGGCCGCATCCCCGGTAAACAAAACGTCGATTTTGGTTTATAAGAATAAGAATTGATACGGATAAAACAAAATGTATTTCTAAGTTATTTTGATCAGGCAACATGCGTTTTTTTACCAACTCAACAATACGCAACAGGCAGCCGAAATACCGCGAGAAAAGCGCAAAAATGAACTCCAGAAGAAACAGTCTCTAAATTCTACAGTTGCGCCCGGCGGGCCCATTGAATGATCTCCAGTGCGCCCCTCATGTAAAAAGCGGGCCCAGGGCGCAATGGCGCAGCCTAGATTGAACACTGCAATGGGTTAACCCACTTTGTCCCAGACGCCCCAAAATGGGTAATTGGCAAACAGCACCGGCCCAGATTAGAAGCAGCAGAACACGGCGTCTGATTAGGCCCTATACTGTTTGCAAAAAAGTCAGACATTTTCTGTAACAATTTTTAAGATAACACAACCTGTCACCCCCAAATTTTTAAATGGGTGTTATATATTTGTATAAGGAGGAAGACTCCATTTGGTAAAAATAGGATTAAGCTCCATTTTAAACAGGGTTTTTTTTTAAAAGGCGGCAGGAGGCCAAAATGTTTGCCTCAATTTATATTCTGGTCACCTCAAATGTTATTTTTTTAAATTAGTCTAACGAAATTTGCCGCCTCAAACTGGTGAATGGCCTTAGGAAAAATCTTTTGGAAACCCTGCATTTAACCATCTACAATCTGTGATCAGTTATGTTTGACCATTATTGCCAGGTATTCATTACATAGTATATATACACCCAAAATAAGCTGCATTAACCCTTGTCCCGCTGAATATTTTAATCTGCCAAACCCACTATTGATTATCAACCAATCAGATTACTTGATTCAAATTATTGCAACAAATCCACAATCCGAATGACAAACAATGTAGATCCTGATCAGATGGCTTCTTCATCGCAGGTGTACATTACATACACTCCAGGTTTGCAGGATGAAAGCCTACACAATAATCATGTAATTACGGTAGGGATCTTTAACCTGCACAGGGGATGGTTCTCCCTGCACAGGGGGCCTCCAGTTAACGTCCCGATCAGAAGGACGGTGCACTTTATGACATTCATCCTAGTCACAGCAAGGACCAGAGCTACCCGCTCTAGGAAGTTCAGACAGTTTTCAACATCGTCAGATTCTTTTTCCCTCGTACCGTACCTTTTGTGGAATTCTGTACCAGCTTCTGTAGCTGAGGCTCCATCACTGGCATCATTCCTCTTCTTCTTCCCATAAAGTACAGGGCCCACTCTGGAGCATCGTCGTACTTGTGGAGCTATCCACCCTCTCATCTTAAGCAAGTTAAGGGGCCCAGTCACCTAGTAACTCTGCAAGGGGGGGGCTGTGCTGTGGGGGACGTATTGGCCCTGGTACCGCCACGGAAGGCAGAGAGGTCTTTACTTGTTGAGCCAAAATGGCTGGGATAACTTTCTTCCTTCTCTCTTACTTATGTTGTACCTCTTTGCTTATACATTATATTATTTTTTAGTCCTATTTTCTTGTTATTTTTACGATAATTTATGACTAAATACTACTTCTTGCTGACTATATTCTCCTGCTATTCATCTTTCTAGCGCTAACCATAGTGAAGTCATACCCGTTGAGTAATAGTCAAGATTAACGGACCAATGTAGAGATGTAGATGATGCCAATGGACAGGTCCGGGTGAAACTTAAATCGAAGTATATACTTACATTAAAGTTTATACTTCGATTGAGGGATGAAAATGATCAGAAATCGACTAGTAGAATGTCGCGCATGTGCAACGAAGCAGAACTGCATTAAATTGCACCACGCAAGTTGTAAACTTCCGTGAACAAACGATTATTTCACAGAAATATTCTTAATTCAGCTGCGGAATTTTTGCGTAGAAAGTGTTATTTTAACTATTTTCACATCAACAATCCGGTATATCAGGTAATAATTAGTTTCTTTCCCTTTAAAATTCCTTTTTTTTCCTCATTGCATCCGTCTTACGACTCCACGGCTTCCATCTTGATCAGAAAGTAGGTCGATCAGGCGCTTGCAGCATCGCAAAAAGGAGATTTGTTTTATTAGTCTGCTTCGTATCATTTTTGTACGGTGGTCGTTTATGGTCATGATAAAAAAATGTAGATAGATGTATTTAATGAAATGGTACCAAACCAACCATCAAAGAAAATGTCGGGCCAGCGTCGGATCGACAGCGATACGACATATTAACGTCATATCACCGTCGGCCCAACGCTGGTCCGGTGTATTGTGCTACATACAGCTAGGAACCTAATTTTTACAATCCTTTACAAAACTTTTGGCACAAAACCACGGAACAGTGTAGAAAATATTTGTTTCGTGCGACTGTGTGTGTTGGTGGGGGGGGGGGGGGGGGGGGCATCTTGCAATGTTTGACACTGTCGCACAATTTCGTAAAAACGTATTGTGAACAAGACAGTTCGCCGAAAAATATTTCTAGCAGTTCATCGACGCATTTGACCATTTCAATACCTTGTTTGTTTGTGTTGATTTTTATCGTCCCCGTAAACAATGTTTATGTCATTTTGGAGACGTTGCTTTCAATTTTGTATGACATTTAATCGAGATCGAGATAAAATGACATCTCAACCAAGTAGCCTTTTTGGATATGTGAAACAATGCACTATTGCGCATGGGTGCGTTTTCGTAATGGCAGTATTAATGTAAGTATTTTGTGGACCGCCTTTTCGGTGTTTAGTAGGTTCTGTCATCCTTCGCCGGCACGACAGTTCACCGATACGTATTTTCGGGACAACACATTTACTTAGCTGCATCAAAATTGAAAATAAAACACATTAGTAGTTTTAGTACCAACATGCATGTATTTTTACAATACTTAAAAATATGTTCCGTCTCATTAATTTCGTTATTATTCGAAACATTTCAAATAATATATACCCCATTATTTTCACTTTTAACACAGAAAAAAGAAAAACTGTCTGCGAACTGAACTGCCTTAAAATATAATTGCAAGTAAAAAAAAAACTCGTACACTTTTTTCCCTGTCATAAGCGAAGAAATATCTAATTATAAATAAAGAAAATATTGCTTTAGGGGATATATCTATCGCTCTTTTACAGACTCATCAGTAAATTTAATTACAGTACTTAACGCATTAAATATGTTCTATAAAAGGGTTATCCTTTGGAAGCAAGGAATACGCAACAGAACTGAAAAACAAGGAGTGTGCATGTTTTCTGGGCCAGACTAGCTAGTTTCGTTCAACTAGGCCTCATCAGTGACACTCAAATATTTTCAAAATTCCACAATGGAATCAATGATCCCAAAGGACAAGAAAACATAAACTACACTATGATGTAGTGCTAAGCCTGCACAGCGCAGTGATTAAAGCGCTCGACTAATGATTGAGAGGTTGTGCGTCCGAATCCGGCCACGGGTATCGAGGTGTGTCCTTGGGCAAGACACGTAATGACAACCCCCACTTCACCCGGGTGTAAATGGGTAGCATCTATATACTGCCATACGCTCGCGAGGAAATTCGAGGCAGATGCGCTGTCAAACACTGTTAATAGAAAAAGAAGTTAAAAACAGATATAGTGAAGCGCACAAAAGATGATACGTTAAAATAGTGATGTGCCGGTAGGCTGAAGCTATATGCTGATACAACAACAACAACAGCATGATCCACAGAGAAGACCGAAGACCATCGAAGTATGGTCAGCTGACAACCTTGGCTGCACGTGCAACGCGGAAAACTGACACACTACCATCGCCACTTACCGTTCTGCAGCCTACCAGTGTGCTTCGAGATCACTCAGCGCCGTGGGCTGGAGGACTGATAATTGCCACTTTACATCAACTTTGAAGAGGAGGTAAATCAGGGTAAATTGGTGTAAAAGCCACTGCCTCTCTTGCGCGCGTAAAAACACCCGGAATATGTGTTCGAGAGCAATTCAGCTTGAAGCTTTCATCGCAATCGAACTAAAATAAATCAGTATAAATAACGCATTTCTGCATTTAAAAAATGCATCCTATTACAACAAGTCAGTGCAATCAACAACCCCTAAACCCCAATTTATATCGAGAAAACTGGTGTTTATTGTGAAATGAATTATTTTTAGCATTTCTGCTCCAAGCCATAGGCAGTGGGTATTCGTTTGGAATCGCATCAACGAACGGAGCGTGGTAGCACAGGGATTAATGCACCTGCCTATCATGCTAGAGGCCCACGGTTTGATACCCGGCAGTGTAAAATCGTGGTGTCCGAACATGTTCCACTGGCATCATTTGCAGGGACGGATGCCACAAACTGCACCGTCATTCGGATTGTGACGTTAACTGGAGGCCTCACGTGCAGGGAGAACTATCCCTTGTGCAGGTAAACGATCCCTACCGTAATTACATGATTACAGTGGAGGCTTTCATCTTGCAAACCTGGAGTGTATGGAATGTACACCTGCATGTAATCCTCGTGATGGGGTATTGCGGTATATATATAGAAAAAAGCATTTCTGCTCCAAGCCATAGGGTACTCGGACTCGTTTCAATGTGGCGGTTCTACCGAGCATCCACAACCGTGTGCAGTATAAATAGGAAAAAAAATATAACAGGTTTTCACACATGCACTGACATGAAAATAGCCGTTGTGGTGTTATGGCAGGCCTACAGGAAAATGTAAATTTAAGGCATGCATTTTGTCATTGTTTTGTGTATAATTCACAAAGAGCGTACATGATAAAATTTATTCGATTCAAGTATAATTCATATTAGTCGTGTTCAAAATGTAATTTAAAAGGAACATAAAAAGACGCGACTTATTTAATTATAAAATCATCAATAAGTCATAGTATTTATTGTCCATCGTAGATACGGCTGATGCCGCGGATAAGCCAGATTTGTAATCAAGCAAGCCTCCAAATCGACTCCTTTTTTTCACAACATGGCGTCTAAAAAGTAAACACATTCGATGCAGGTAAGATAATTGATGTTTATTGCATGGTTTTGATTTTATACGCAATAATTTTACAAACTGACATTTACAGGAAAAAAAACATGTATTTGTAGAAAAACGCGCAGGCGACGATTCCCTTTTGTCGTGTTTTCGGAAAGCTTTATTGTCGAACTCTTTTAAGTGACACCATTTTGCAGTCGTGTACCGAATTGACGCACACAGGTAAACACATGTGATTTTGGCCATTTCTATACTTATATCGAAGTATATACTTTAATGTAAGTATATAGGGTTCGCCGGTCATCCGGGTACTTTCGTTTGTCACGTGATAGCAACGAGCACGCGGGTGAATACAAACGCCATTTTGAATAAGCAAATAGTGTAAATAAAATCCAAGTCACTAGCATATTTCTTACAATTTTGATAAAACATGCCAAAAATCTGTAGTGCAGGTGGTTGTACAAATCATCATTTACAACTGGATAAAAAGCTATCGTTCTATAAGTTCCCAAATGGAGAAAAACATCCAGAGAGACGGTCTCGGTGGATAAAGGCCTGCAGTCGCCAGAACGCTGATGGTTCAGACTGGATTCCTACATCAAAATATGTTTACATGTGCAGTGAACATTTTATAACAGGTAATTGATTCGCAATACATTATTCTTTGGGCCATGCTTTGTTGATAATAAATGAACTGAAATTGTCCTTTCTATTGGTAAAATTGTCTGTTGATTTCTCTCTAGTGCTCGTTTTTCTCCCTTTCAAAAACATTTCTGGACTTACCGAGGCGATCCCTTGGAACATCACCACAGGTGTCGGATGGGTGACTAAATTTAGTAATTGATTGTAATTAACTTTAAAGTGTAGAAAAAAAAAACACCTCCTTACTGGGTGTGCTAAAGAAGATAAACAGGGGTCCTAAAATGAATGCCTCTGATCTAAAGGTCAAAACAACAACAAGGTCTTTAGAATGTGTGCCTTGTAAATGAACTAACAAACTAGCCTGTCCCCCTAGCCTTGGCATAACCTCGGATCTGGGTTCACACTATTTGCAGAAATGACATGTGACATGCAAACAGTATGGACCCAGATCAGATGAGCAGTCTGATCTGGGTCCACACTGTTTGCAGAAATGACTTAAAGCTACCGGCAGTCAACAATTTTTTACAGACAAACAGTGTGGACTCAGATCAGACAGCTCCTCTTAGCAATCTGATCTGTGTTATTTTGACAATAAACAGAATGTCAAACCTACCTTGACACTTGGATAGAGTATATTTCCCGAGTCCATGACACCTCCGAATACACAACACTTGACACTAGTCCGTAGATGTATCGGTTATCAGGCAGCTGTTATTTCACTAAATGGAAATTTCCCGCCTCGTTATTCTTTACTTTTAATCATTTTTACTTACAGTAACATGCATTTTCAGGTTAAAAAAAACGCTTTTATTCAATGTAATTGATAGCGATCTAAAGGGTAATTGCCGGTCGCTCTGTTATTGTTTTCACCTCCAAAATGGCGGCCTATCGGTTGCTACGGGCAGTGACGTCACGCCGGCGAACCCTATACTTCGATTTAAGTTTAACCCGGACCTGATGGAGCGTGTTCGGGCTCCATCTATCTATCTATCTATCATGCAGCACCCTCTCGCGAGGATTATGTGCAGCTGCGCGCGTCAGAAAAAGAAAAGTGTGATAGAAGAAAAAGTATTAGATTTTAGGAGAATTGAAAGTAAAAACAGTGTTAGTAAAGTAGAGATTAAAAGCAGATAAAAACAATGTTTCACGGTTCATGGCATTGGGTGATGGAGGGTGCATATGGTCGATCTGAAAGAATCCAGATCGGAGCACACAACAGCATGAGGAGGAAGGTGATTCCATTGTACCACAGCCAAGGGGAAGAAACTGTATTTATAGTAACTGGCAGTAGTAGGGATTTGAATATAGTGCATAGTATGCATGTTTTTAGTAGTTCTGATTGGATGTCGGATGTATGTAGGGAGCGGAATCTCGACAAGACTATATACTATCTTGTAGAACAATAGGAGGCGAGCATCTGCCCGCCTCTGTTCCAATGATCTCCATTCCAGGGTATTAAGCATCTGGGTCACACTACTATATGAAGAGTAGTCATGTTTGACCCATCTAGCTGCTCTTCTTTGGACTTGCTCAACCTTGTTTATATTTGACTGGGTATATGGGCTCCACACAGGGGAGGCATACTCAAGCTGGGGCCTAACAAGGGTATTATAAGCTGTTTCACGTATGCCTTGATGTTTGGTGCGTATATTCCTACGTATGAAGCCCAGGGTCCGATTTGCTTTGGTGGTCACGTTATGAATGTGGGTGTTCCAAGTTAAATCACGGCTAAACTCAAGGCCCAGGTACTTGGCATGATCAGCCTCCTGGAGGACTTCACCGTGGAGAATGTAATTGTGTCTAATGGGTTCTTTAGAACGGGAAATGTGTAGGACCTGGCATTTACCCGGGTTAAATTCCATTTCCCAGTTCTTTTCCCAAGTTTCAAGCTTTTGGAGGTCCCTTTGCAATAAGGTACAGTCAGCATCACTGCGGACAGCCAAATATATTGCCGTGTCATCTGCAAAAAGTCTGACCTGTGAGTGGATCTGCTCTGGTAGGTCATTGATGTATAAAAGAAACAGGATCGGTCCCAGTACTGATCCTTGGGGAACCCCAGATGTGACCGGAATTTGGGATGAGGTTTCCCCCTCTAGGGCTACACGTTGAGTACGGCCAAAAAGGAAAGCTTTGATCCAGTTTAGGGTGTTTGAGGTTATGCCATGTTGGTGCAGTTTGTGGAGTAATTTAATATGGCTAACCTTATCGAATGCTTTACTAAAATCCAGGAGTATCAGGTCAGTCTGGTGACCTGCTGATAGATTTCGTGCAAGCTCATCAACAAGTTGGATGAGCTGTGTTTCGCAGGACCTCCTTTCCCTAAATCCATGTTGAAGATCATACAAGATGTTATGTTTGTCGAGATGCTTAGTAAGGTTGGATGCAACAATATGCTCCATTAACTTGCAGCAAATGCAAGTTAAGGAGATAGGCCTGTAATTTGCAGGGTCACTTTTGTCACCCTTTTTGAACAGGGGAGAAACAATGGCTGTCTTCCAATCCGAGGGGATTTGACCACTGGAAAGTGATTTCTGGAAAATGACCTGAAGCATGGGCGCTATTTGGTCTCTAAGGGATTTAAGGACTACTGGTTTAAGAGCATCTGGACCGGCGGCTTTGGTCGGGTTTAGGTTCGATAAGAGTTTAAGAATTCCTGCTGCTGATATGTTTATTGTAGGCATTTCCGGGAATTTGGGTAAGTATTCTTCCGGAACAGATTCTTTATTAATGGTGCCATTTGCCAATCCATTCTTGAGAGCATTGTCAGAAAGCTGACTTAAACTCAATGGTGATAGGGGTGTGAAGGAGGACTGAAATTGTCTGTTGAGAGTATTTGTCTTATCTAAATTGGTTGTGGAATATCTGCCAGTTACAGGATCTAATAATGGACCTATACCTTGGGTGTCTTGCTTGCAATTTTTTATGAAAGAGAAGAGTTTTTTCGTGGAAAATTTGGCAGAACTAGCCTCAGAAGGTTCAGAGGCATTTTCAGGTTTATCATTTAAACCAAGGACATCAGCCAAGTAGTTGTCATAAGCCTGTTTTATTCTTGCTTTGACTAGATGTCGCATGTTTACAAAATGCTTCCTATCTTTGGGTCGTTTGGTAGATTTTTGCTTCTGATAAAGGGAGTCTCTTTTGCGAATTAAACGTTTTATACCTTGTGTGACCCAAGGAAGACTTTTTTTGGAGCCAAATTTCTTGCAGGGGACATACTTTTGGAGGCCAGTATTGATAGAAGTTTTAAAAGAGATCCAAAGTTCTTCTACTGGCTTTGAGGAAGCATTTGCCAGGAATTCAGTCTTGACCTCCTCCATGTAGGTCTTGAATCCTTCCCAATTTGCTTTCCTATACAAAAAACTGGACCTAGGTACCTGCCGCGATTCAGCGGGCTTGGTAAGGACTTCGGATATGACCATATCGTGGTCAGCTATGCCAGGGAACACCTGGGTTTCCTTAACCAAGGTATAATTTGAGGTCAGAAATAGATCTAATACATTCCCCCCTCTAGTAGGCTGGGTAACAACTTGAACCAAGTTACAGTCATCAATCAATGAAATGAAATCTTCATAAAGTCTGGGGAAGTTACATCCAGGTTTGATTTCAGGGACAAAGTCATTGTTCCATGACAGTTTGGGGAAATTTAGGTCTCCAAGGACCCAAATATCACCATTTAGTGCCGTGGCCAAATTTAGAGAGTGCCTAAGTTCATCCAGACTGTACACATCATTTTCTTTGGGCCTGTAATAAGCAGCAATGTACAGTGATTTGCATCCTTCAAGTTCAACCTTAACCCATAATATTTCACAGTCAGTGTGTAGCTGCCTCTGCTCAGTTGCAAGCATGGAATTGCGAATCAGTATAAACACACCACCGCCTTGAGTTTCTGAAGATCTGTCACGCCTAAATGGAGTATATCCTATAGACTGAGGAAAATACTCACTATCCAAATGATTTCCACGTAACCAAGATTCGGTGCCAACAACAATATCAGGATCATGATGCTCAAGTAATGCATGGAACTCAGCTTTCTTTTTCACAAGCGACTGACAATTTAAGTTCAACACTTTAACAGTGCTCTTAGTTAGGAGACGGCCAATCATGTTTGACGCACTTTTGACAGGTCTGATTTCTACGGTTGGGGAGGGTTCTTCGCTCAATACTGAAAAATGGTTTTCGGAAGTTACTGATGCAAAAGAGGTATTTGTACTATGAGAGAAGTTTGTTTCAAAACAATTCAGACATGTCCATGAGAAGGAAGTTTCAATAGAATAAGTATCATAAGTGTCCTCACCTATGCCTTGGCATCTAATATGAAACCAAGAGCAACAATTATCACATTCAATGGCCATGTCATTGTCTAAAACCTCTACACCACAGCTCCCACAGGGGTACTCAGGGCCTGGGTTTAGTTCCACATCAGCTGAAAGTGACACAGTCAGCAGACAAAGATATGCTAAAGATGCTATTTTTGACGTTTTCATAGGTATTTTAGGAAGTTTACCCCACCTGTACCTCGCAAATAAGCTTCCAAAACAGCAGTTGCGATTCGGACTAAAGTTTTGTGCTGGAGCGTCAATAAACTTTAACTCTGAGTTGCCATCAGCCCCAAAGGCACTGTCGCCGATATTTGCGAACTGTGTGCTTACAGAGAGAAGCACCAGGATGCTAAATATTCCAAAAAACATACCTGTTTTCCATCCACGAAAACTGGTTACAAAATGAAACTACTGTTTCCGGTTTTCAGCCAAGGTCAAGGTCGAGTCTGTGAGGCGAAGACTCGATCAGTAAAACATCAATATTTGGTCAAACGGCGATTTCAATTCAAGTTTTATGAATGAAACTGCTCCTGAAATACAAAATCTTACCACTTCTACCAACAAAACTATACCATGAACCCTGTAAAATTGCTTTTACAATAAAGTTTTGAGTGAGTTTGAGAACGGAGGATAGATGTTAACGACGCATGCTCCAAATTTTATCGTGGCTGCCTGGGATCAAACCCGGGACCTCTAGCATCAGAGGCAAGTGCACTAACCACTGAGCTATCAGGCTCAAATTCAACTGAGGTAATGGCCAAACATGACCGACGAAGGATATGAAGACCGACAAAGTCATTATTTTTCGCGACCATACAGTAAAAAAATGTGCGGAGAAACCTTCTTTGGAATGCAACGACAAAGTCTTGTGGGGCTCAGTTCAATGTCACAATCCAAATAAAAAAGCACAGGGCCTGATTCTGACTGTAGAAACAGCAAATATATGAGAAATCATGAAGAAAATCTGTAAATGTCTTACTGGTGGGGCCATCTTGTTGCACAGTTGAAACCGGAAAGAGCGCACACGTGGGTTTGACCTCCTACCGCACCGCACCGGTAACTCGTCCCTTAGTCAATTCGTCCCTTAGTCAACTCGTCCCTTAGTCAACTCGTAGCATTTTTTTTTCAACTCGCACCTAAGTCAACTCGTACCAATTTTAGTCAACTCGTACCTTTTCTTTGCTCAACTCGTACCCCAAGTTCTTCGGATCGGGACGTTAACTGGAGGGATGTCAGAGGATTCGCAACTTTGCATGTTCGCCACCTCCGTGAGAGGGTTCGCCACTTTTTAAATTTTTGCCTTTGGAGGATTCGCCACTTTTTTTTTATATATGTTGCTTATAACTATTTAATTTTTGAGCAGGGTTTAAGAAAATAAATAAATAAAGACAGTTTTAAACGCCGTTTGTAATTGCTTTTAATTTTCCGACTATATAATGAACGATGATCTAGATGATCCAGTCGTTGAGGGGTTTATGCTGGATTATGAAAAAGGTATTGTAGTGTCATGTCTGTCGCGTCTACCTCTAAGTTTTCAATAAATTTATGAAACTAAATATCGTACGATCTATCATTTCATTGCAAGACTATGGTAAGCAGTCCGAGAAGTGTTCCCATTGGCACAGGTGCGAGGATGCGTTTTCCATTGGACACAAGCAGTATATCGAAAAGTACAAGACCTGGGTCTGTCGACTGCTTATATGTGACGGCGAGACAAGTATCAGTTTAGTAGGAAGGTCCTGGGTTTACCCTTTCTACCAGCTGAACACATCAAGGGAGCATTTGAAACATTGGAGTCCCAAATTGCTGATAAAGAGAACGAGCCTTTACACAACCTCCTGGTTTACGTAAGACTGACATGGATTGATGCCACTGGAGTTGTTGTAGCATGGGCGATACGCTGCTTATTAGTCTATAGTAGGAGGAAACCATGCAAGCTGCTCTACGCTGCACCATCTCCAGTCTCCGGATGTTGTCTTCAGTGAAAGAATCCCAGACAACACTGGCATAATCTAGGATCGGGCATATAAGGGTCCTGTAACAGAGGTCCTCGGTTTTCCGTGGACAATGTTGGAGGTTGCTCTGGAGGAATGCCCGGGTATTGTTAGCCTTTTTAGCTATGGAATCGATGTGTTGGTTCCAGCTCAGGTTGCTCTGGAGGGTCACTCCCAGATACTTGGCACTATCCACTTCCTGCAATGTTTGGCTATGAATAGTGTAAGGTGTCCGTATGGGTTTGCGTTTTGTCGTCATGTGGAGAACCTGGCATTTCAAAGGATGATTCCATGTGCCAATCTTTCTCCCATTGCCCCTCTCCGTGGTGTGGTCTGGATACAACTAAGAGCGTTTTTGTTATACACAAACTGGTTTCGGTTTCGGTTTTATTGGTTTCAGCGGTTTGACAAGAACCGAAATTGGTATTGCAAAAACCGAAACTAGTTTAAGCTGATGCTCAAAATACACGGTTTCTTTTTTTTCAGTTTCAATATGGCATATAAGATATCTTATATCTCACTGTATTAAATGAAGTCTCCTCATAAGCTGTGTTTCAGTTTAGCTCCGTCGGGCATTTTGATGACCCTGGAGTGTCAGGGAGCGACTATAAGTTGCAATGATTTTATTTCCCCTCCAAATTATATAAGATATCTAATATCGTAATTAAGATATCTTATATCAATATGCATATGTTATCTTATATATTAAATTAGATATCTTATATGATATATATCTTATTTAACAAATACGATATCTGATATAATATGTATCTTACATGTTCAAATATATCATATACAGTAAAATTCCTCCATTAAGACCACCTTTCGGACTGTTCAAAAGTGGTCTGAAAGACCACATTTGAACAGTCCCAAAGTGGTCCCTTACCAGAGGACTCTGTGACCAGAAAAGATAGAGAAATATTAAGTGCACCCTTCAAAATGAGCTTCAGAAAGCAGATTTAGTCTTAATTTTAGGTGGTCTTAATAGCGGAATTTTACTGTATCTTATACAGTTTGTAAGATATCTTATATACAATATTAAATATCTTATTTAACATATAAGATATCTTATTTAATATATATAAGATATCTTATATATTGGCGCAAATAAGATATCTGATATACTAAATAAGATTATTTGTTTGTTTTGTTTGTTTGATTTAGTTTAAACTTCATTTTATTTGTATAACTTATACATATACATTCAACACAAATAGATAGTTTTCGAAACCAGGTCAGAACCGAAACTGGTTTCTGTACAACAAAAACGCCCTAAATGCTTTTCATCCATTATGTGTATATATCCATTTTCGGTGGTGAAATCTCCGAGGGGCGAAACCACCCGAGGGGCGAAACCTCCTAGTGGCGAAAGCTCTTGGTGGCGAAACCATCAATGGCGAACTTGTTTGGTGGCCAAACCTCTGTAAACCAACTGGAGACCCCCAGTTGTGTAGCTAAATTTAACTCTTTGGTTAGAGCTAGGGATTAACTTCCCACATTACAGGTCCTGGTGTATGAATGTCATTTGACGTGTCACCAGTTACAATTCTGATTCTGACTCGTACCGAGTTTGTAGGGGCCGAGTTGGTTAGTGGCCGAGTTTGTTAGGGGCCGAGTTGTCCAATTACCGATAGATCGACAGATAGATAGAATCCGGGACGTTTCGAAGGCCCTGAGTCGTTTCGGCCGGGGTCGTTTCGGCCTAAATTTGGACTTCGGTCATTTCGGCCTATTTCGATGGATCGTTTCGATCCTGGGTCGTTTCGGCCAGATTTTATTAGATAGATGTTTTTTTCAGCAGAGTACCTGGTTGAATTTTGGAATCTTTTTGCATGGCCTTTCACGTTAGCCATGTTTATGATAGCCCAATTAAAAGTTCTTGACATAGCCATGCCTTTTAGCACCAACAAGGTTGTGTGCATCACGAAAAACCACCTATATAATTTTGACCCTCTTTAACACCACTTTTATATATTATTAAGTGGGGTTTACAAGGTTGTACAATATTTTTCTTATTTCTGCTCTAAAAATAGATTGTGGATCTTGTTAGAATCGCCTCGATGAGTTCTAACGAGTTTTCACAATCTATATTTTGAGCAGTGTGAGAAAAATAACCCAATTGTTCGTCCCAAAATTGCAGTTTTTGGCGGTAAAATTTACAATGTATATGTATAGCCGTATTTTCGTAATAGACTAGGATTTGATAATTGTCTGAAGACAACTTTACTACAATTAAATATAAAACTGTATATCGGATAACAAATCCACACCCAGCAGGCACACGGCGCTAGGGCAACGTCAAATCAATGTTACAACGTCATAACGTTGCATCGATGTAGATGTGACGTTGCATAAACCTCATGAACTTGCTTCGACGTTGATGTGACTTCTTTGTCACATGCAATGTACAATAAAAAAGAAGATTTTTTTCATTACGATAACGCACCCGTGTGGCATAGTGCATTGTTCTTATCTCCAAAATGGCTAATTTCTGGGGAAAATCCGTCATATTTTTCTTGTTTATACTGCAAACATATGTTATGGGTGCTCGTTAGAACCGCCTCATTGAGGCGATTCTAACGAGTACCAACAACCTATGTCTTGGAGCAGAAATAAGAAAAATAATTTATACCCCCGTAAACACCATTTCACTCTATATAAAGTGGGAATCATTTTGAAAATAGAGTTCTGCTTACGCCGGTGCAAGGGGGCATTGCCGGTGTAATACATTTCAGTACTGGTCATGAACTGACTCAATAAAACCGAGTCTGCTGTTTTCGTTTATTTCGTGTATTCTTTGCTTCCAAAGGATCTAGCTATTCAGAACTCATTTATCTTCACTGCAGCTGGTACTGTGCCGTGTGACGGCCGTAAAAAGTCTCCCCGTTGATGTTTCCATTAGGGTGTGTTGTTTCGTGTTTGTGTTTCTTTCCCTTTGGTGTCTCTGATGGGAGCTGTGGGTTAATTGTATCGATTCCTGATCATTGTCTCCACTACTATTTTACAGATGGGCGGAGGTCCATATGTCATGCAACTCCTACCATTTTTACCAAAAGCAACTCAAAATCTGTTTTGGTCCATAAAAAATTCGAATGAGGTTTTAAATAAATTGAAATCCAGACATTTTCGTGCTTCTAGTCTGTCTACTTACGATTTTTCCACTCTTTACACTACACTTCCTCATAATCTTATAAAAGAAAGGCTTAATGATTTAATTGAATGGGCTTTTCACAGAGAAGATTCTCTCTATCTAGCATGTAATGTCAGAAATGCATTTTTCACTTCTAAAAAATAGAAACACCTATAATTTGCTATAAATATAACAAACCTGTTAGATCTATCATTTTTAATTTCAATAAACTTGTTTCAGATCTTGATATTGATACTAATACTCCTGATTCATGTGATTGTAAAAACTCAAAGTATTGCTATCCTGCTGCTGGTCATGTAATTACTGGCAATTTGAAAATTATTCCTGATTCTAGGATAAGGAATATAATTTCTAAAGGACCGAAATATCGGTTTCCTTCTAAAATTGATTTCAGTAAATGTAGAGATGAAATCGCTGCTTCCTTGAATGAATTCGGTAATCGATGGTGTAAGCGAGAGTATGTTGAGTATAAAGCCCTAAAGGACTGGAAACTTAGCATTTTAAGACTAGTGAATAAACGCATTTCTTTCTATTCTCAAAATACTAACTTATTACCTCCTAAGCCCAAGACGTCTTTACGTCATCTTAAACTAGGTATTCAAGAATTTCATAAGAAGTTTGTTTTGGCCCCTGCAGACAAGGCCGCTAACAACGTCGTCGTTGTGTGACGGCTCCACTATGTTAACACGCTTAAGCAGGAGCTTGGTGGTACTAAGGCCTATGAACTTCAGCCTTTAGCTGAAGAGAGAGCTATAGTAGATAAACATGTTTGTCTTTCAGCCACCAAGTTTGCTGTGTGTGTTAACGAAGGCCAAGACAAGCTTCCTACGCTATACTGGTTACCAAAACTTCATAAAAAACCTTACAAAGCACGGTTTATTGCAAATTCTAGTTCTTGCACTACCACTGAACTTTCTAAATTATTAACTTCCTGTCTTACTGCTATTAAAACGCATGTAATTAAATATTGTGATAAAGTCTTTGAAAGATCAGGAAGAAATCTGTTTTGGTCTATAAAAAATTCGAATGAGGTTTTAAATAAATTGAAATCTAGACAGTTTCGTGCTTCTAGTCTGTCTACCTACGATTTTCCACTCTTTACACTACACTTCCTCATAATCTTATAAAAGAAAAGCTTAATGATTTAATTGAATGGGCTTTTCACAGAGAAGATTCTCTCTATCTTGCATGTAATGTCAGAAATGCATTTTTCACTTCTAAAGAGCATAAGAATTATACACTTTGGTCATGTCAGAAAGTGTTTGATGCCCTCACCTTTCTACTTGACAATATTTATATTAGATTCGGTACTAAGTTATTTAGACAAATTGTGGGTATTCCGATGGGTACTAATTGCGCACCTCTTGTGGCTGATCTGTTCTTGTATTGTTATGAAAGAGACTTCATTTTGTCGCTTTCCATTGATAACCAATCTGAAATTATTGAAGCTTTTAGCTCTACTTCTAGATATTTAGATGAATTATTAAATATTGATAATACCTATTTGATGGTTTGATCAGTGAGATTTACCCCCTAGAACTTCAGTTAAATAAAGCAAATTCTTCTGATACCGAGGCCCCGTTTTTTGGATTTACATCTATCTATTGTAGATGGATTTGTTTCGTGCAAAATTTATGATAAACGCGATGACTTTGATTTTGAGATTGTAAATTTTCCTTTTTTGAATGGTGATGTTCCTCGTGCGCCATCCTATGGCGTTTATATTTCGCAATTAATTCGATTTGCTAGAGTGTGTAGTCATGTAACTGACTTCAACACTCGTAATAAATTATTAACGGCTAAACTCCTTAATCAGGGTTATCGGTACCATAAACTACGCAAAGCCTTTTCAAAATTTTATAGACGCCATTCTGATTTAATTTCATAATTCAATATTGGACTTAAATCTCTTCTGCAACAAGGTCTATCGGAACCCGAATTTTATGGTGACTTAGCATATAAATTCAGAAAAATATATAACCGCAATGACTTCAGCACCCAATTTCGTAAAATCATTCTTCGATATAAAAAGATTGGGTACAACATGGATATTATACGACAGACTGCATGCATGGTAGTTAACCCAATCACGGTTGGCAACTTTGCTTCCCTCTTTAATTGCACGCCGGTGGGTCAGGCCTCAGATTCTATGACGGCTCCAACGTAAAGGCTTATTGAAAATTAGAGAGATAATGTCGGTTGGTGCCTGATGTTCTGTCTCTGGTCGGGCTCATCGGAGTCTAACTGTTGGTTTTCTTTTGCTCCAGCATTTCAGTGGTTTCTTGCTGTCGAGTCCTCACCGTTGTCTCACCTCTGTGGTTCTTTGATTTTTGTGTTCACGGAGATGTTGCACTAATGAGTTAGGAGGCCTTCATGCGGACTGAACAAATTATTTGTCTAAATCGCGACGGAAGTAAGGGCGAGGATTGTGGCCACGTAAAATCGATTTAAGCCCCCCAGTGGAAATCTTCCACTGACCGTTCCAAGGCGGCTCTTCTGTGGCGATTTATTTATGTTGTTGTTTGTTACTTACTGTGTGTATCACTTGTGTCTTTTAATTTTGGATGGCCATATGGCCATTTTGTGGGAAAGTAACTGTCCTTATGGCCTTCCTTTGTTTAGGTTTCCATTATGGTCTGGTCGCTTAATGTTTGTATTTCTTTCCCTTTGGTGTCTTTTATGGGTGGAGTAAGTTAATTGTATCAATTCCTGATCTTTGTTTTACTTCTACTATGAATGTCATAAAGTGCACCGTCCTTCGGATCGGGACGTTAACTGGAGGTCCCCTGTGCAGGGAGAACCATCCCCTGTGCAGGTTAAAGAACCCTACCTTAATAACATGATTACTGTGTAGGCTTTCATCCTGCAAAACTTGCAGTGTGTGTAATGTACACCTGCGGTAATGGTCAAATGTGACCAACGCAGTAGAAAGAAAAGAAAGACGCATTCGTCCCAACGGGTGTCAGGGGTTTCGCCACTTTGCATGTTCGCCACCAGAGGTTTCGCCACCTCCGTGAGAGGGTTCGCCACTTTTCCGATTTTTGCTTTTGGAGGGTTCGCCACCAATTTATATATTTTTCTTATAACTATTTGATTTTGTGCAGGGTTTAATAAAAAAGAAATAAATAAAGGCTGTTTATAGTTTTAAACGTCGGTTGTTATTGTTTTTATTATTTCCTACTTGAAAATAGACAAAACACCTGTTCTCAGAATAGATGCCCGTTTGTAGTTTTTTGGCTGTCTTTTGCGTTTTAATCATGCCAAACAGAAGAACTATGATATCCCTGATGTTCATCATAATGGCATATTCCATACATTTCAAAATACTACTAATTACTCGTTATCATTTTTGCCCTTGATACCAATGCCTAAAGTAGTCATTTTTTGGCCAAAAATCGATGTCCTTTCTTAGAGTGCTAAACATTGTGAGATTTTTTTTTCTGTATTTGTATAGATATATTGCTGCAAAAAGTTTGCTTTATTTTAATTAACATGCTCAGCTAATACTTGAAAGTGGTTTCCTTTATTTAGTTTGATTTCATTTGTCATGAATAAATGTACTAGATTGGTTAGCCACTAATATTTTACAGGTGCCTGCTAACTTTGATGTAAAAACATAAGACTCAAAGCACAAATAGAACTGCCCAAAATGAAAAACCGGTAAAATGTGAGACATATGGAGGTATTTTGGTGTCCATTAACTCCTACTTTGTATATCAGGTTCCTACTTTTTTCCTACTTTTCTCCTACTTTTTGATATCTCAGGCACCTACTTTTCTCCTTCTTTTTCACCAGGAGTCACTTGAAAGCCTGTAAGTTAAGGCATAGTTTGTTATTTCTACTCAAATATCCATTTTCGGTGGCGAAACCACATCGCTATTTGGTGATTCAGCAACTTTAGATACTCATAATAGATTTGATCCATTATCATCCCTGTCCGAGCCTGATAGTCCGATACCAGACAATATTGGCCCACCTACTGCAGCTTCTTCGCCCATTGTGCAGCAACCAAGAGGAGCTAAACCGAGGACCAAAAAAGCGGTCCTCAACCACCCCCTTAGAATCTTGATTATGAATTGTCAGTCAATTAAGAATAAAAGGGCTGAAATTCACACAATTATCGACTCGGCTAAACCAGACATCATTTTGGGGAATGAGTCTTGGTTAACCCCAGATATCAAAAACTCGGAAATTTTTCCAGATTCATTTGAGGCCATCCGGAAAGACAGAGTTGGAGATGCCCATGGTGGTGTCTTCGTGGCATTTAAAAGAGACCTGCTCTGCACAGAAACTCCGGAGTTGGACACCGACTGTGAAATAGTTTGGTGTAAGTTGAACATTATTGGGTGTAGGACTTTGTACCTTGGATCTTTTTATCGTCCACCAGATCAGATTGACCCAGATTATCTTGAGGCTTTCAATACATCCTTGGCTAGGATAATGTCAAATGGAAATGCCCACATATTGGTAGGAGGGGACTTCAATTGTGGTGATATTGAATGGAGCAACCAATAGGTACCCCATGGGGTGTCAAAAAGGCAAACACAACAACAGCTTTTGGATATAGTAAAAGAACATTGCCTCTCTCAAGTCGTAAATATACCCACCCGGCAAGAAAAAACCCTAGATTTGCTATTTACAAATTCTCCATCCCCAGTTAGTCATGTCAAAGGGATGTCCCCGATCGGCAAGGCCGATCATGATATAGTTTACATTGAGTATGACATAAAAGCAAAGCGAATCCGACAGGTCCCGCTTAAAATATATTTATATAAGCGTGCGGATATGGATGGTCTGCGAGACCATATGGCGCGATTTAAGGATTCCTTCCTTTCCTCTGACCTCTCTCGCATGTCAGTAAATGACTTGTGGGTCAGTTTTAAGACCGAACTTACGACGGCCATGGAAAGGTACATACCAATAAAAATGACCAAATCAAAGCATAGTGTACCATGGATCGATAACACGATCAAACACCTAATCAGAAGACGTGACAGAATGTACTTTCGTGCTCGTAAGTCTAGCAATCCCGACGTGAAGAACCATTACAAAAGGTTCAGAGCACATGTACAAAAGGTAATTAGAGATGCATATTGGAAGCATGTTTCCAGCATCTTTACCTTTGATGATGAAAATATTGATCCCGAGGGCCCCCAGAAGAATGGAAAGGTTAAGAAATTTTGGTCATTTGTAAAGTCCCTGAAAAAAGAATCATTTGGGATCACTTCACTTAGGGAAAATGGAATTTTGAAAACTGAATCGCGCGAAAAGGCAAATATATGTAATAAGCAGTTTCAATCGGCGTTTACACGTGAAGCTGACGGTGAGCTACCATCAAAAGGTACAAGTCCGTTCCCCTCTATGGGGGACATAACAGTTGACCCCAAAGGGGTCGCAAAACTGTTGGACAAGCTCAACACACATAAGGCATCTGGGCCTGACGGTCTGCATGACAGGGTGTTTAAGGAATGTAGTGCTGAAATATCTCCCCTGCTGGCCTTTATTTTCAATGAATCACTTGCTCGGGGCACTGTACCAGATGACTGGCGACAAGCAAACGTAACCCCGGTCTTTAAGAAAGGAGAAAAATATGATGCTGCGAATTACAGACCGGTGTCGCTCACATGCATCTGTTGCAAAACCCTGGAGCATATATTAGTTAGCAACATTAACAAGCACCTAGCCTCTGAAAGCATTCTTGCTGACTGCCAGCATGGTTTCCGAAGTCGAAGGTCTTGTGAAACTCAATTAGTTCAGTTCTACCATGACATAGTGAGCAATCTGGATGGGGCCATTAATCGTGGCCACAAACAGACTGACGTGATTATCATGGATTTTGCCAAGGCCTTCGACAAGGTACCTCACAGGAGGCTATTGTACAAACTAGATCATTATGGGATTAGAGGATCCACACTTAAGTGGGTTATCTCATGGCTCTCTGGACGCACTCAACAAGTTGTACTTGACGGCCAAGCGTCAGATCCAGTCCCTGTTTTGTCCGGTGTCCCACAAGGTTCGGTACTTGGACCGGTCCTTTTCTTGATATTTATTAACGATCTTCCTGATAATATCAGGTCATCTGTTCGCTTGTTTGCTGATGATTGTGTTTTGTATAGGAACATATATACTACTTCTGACTGTCTTATCTTACAAGATGACCTGGATAGCCTAGCACGTTGGGAGGCCGATTGGCAAATGAAGTTCAATGTGGCCAAATGTCATTCAATGAGGGTGTCACGGCACCCTCCAGACAAGCAGATTAAATTCAACTACTCATTACATCAGCATACTTTGGAACATGTCCAATCCGCAAAATATCTTGGTATCACCATTACTGATAATCTTGATTGGGGTCAACATATTTCTGAGATTACCTCTAAAGCAACTAGGACATTAGGGTTTCTTAGACGTAATTTGGCTTTTGCACCTAGGCAGACAAAGGATGTTGCATACAAAACCTTGGTTAGACCTCAATTAGAGCATGCATCACCTGTTTGGCATCCCCATGTTAAAACTCAGGTTCAACAGGTTGAGAAGGTTCAGAGGACGGCTGCCCGATGGACATGCAGGCGATGGCGGAACAGAAGCAGTGTTGGTGAAATGCTCGATGAGCTGGAGTGGCCATCCTTGGAGGCCCGTCGCGAGCAGTCCTCTTTAACCTTCTTTTATAAGATACACTCTGACACAGTGTCTCTTAATAAAGATAAATACTTGACCCCTGTGACTACTTCAACTCAAACAAGGGCATCAAAACTAAACAACAGTCAATATCGTAGGTACCAGGCCTATAGTGATGCCCTGAAGAATTCTTTCTTCCCTAGAACTATTCCTCAGTGGAATAGTCTTCCCTCCTCTGTGGTAAATGTCAAAACTGCAGAGGAGTTCAAAGCCCGCATGGTGTAGATTGGGATCCAGAGGTGTGCGTTTTAGTACACCTCTGAAAGCAGATTGTAAATAGTTTTAAGAACTCATCCAGTGGATGTGTTTTTTTTTTTTTTTTTTTTGCTAAATTCTAAATTTAGCGCACCACCCAACTGAGGTAATGGCCAAATTTGACCGACTCAGTATATGGAGATAGATAGATAGATAGATAGATAGATAGATAGATAGATAGATAGATAGATAGATAGATAGATAGATAGATAGATAGAGTGGCGAAACCTTCCGTGGGCGAAACCTTCTGGTGGCGAAACCTCTTAGTGGCGAAACCTCCGATGGCGAACTTGTTGGGTGGCGAAACCTCGGTAAACCGTCCCATCTGCCCCAGTTCGGTTCGGTAGCTGATTCGGTTTGAGTAGTTTTGGTTTTTCGTTGCACCGAAGGATGCATCCTGGGATAGATGAGACACCCCTAAAGCGAAAATAGACTGTAGCTACGGTTTTTTACTAGGTATAGTCTTCTTATAAAGGTACCATTGAATAAAATGCCGAAATACAATGTCACCTAACAATTGCTGATAATAGTCAATGCAGTGTCATTTCTGAATTACTGGATTTTTTTTTATTGAACGTACAAATGACCAGGAGGTGGGGTACTACCGGTATGCTAATGTATGCGTCAACCTCACTAGGCCTAGTGAGTTCTGCGGCAGCCACACCTAGGAGCATTGCATGGGGATTAAGCTAACCTGCTCGTTTTTTTGATGATTAGAACTTCAACCTACCCATATGAACAGCTTCATAATGTTTACTCGCATAAGAAAGACACCCACCCTGGTAGTTAGCATTGACAAAAGTGGAGTATTAATCATGGAGAGGATTATGTCCGGATACCATTTCCCGCAGCTCCCAAAAATGAAATGCATGGTGCTGGTCAGGAAACAGGGTACCGTCAATGCGCAAAAATATTGTTGTGTCGTGAGCTATCCAGAAACGCCGACCGGAAGGTGATGGGTTTTACCCACTTGAATAAAACATAGAACCCGGGAAGCGAGAAAATCATGCAGAACAGACCACGCTTCTCAGTCTAGCTGAGCCACTCTAACCAACCAGACCAGTGCCTCTGCCAGGGACATTATCAACCATTTACCCAGGTAGGACTTCTTCCCTATCCCGTCCCCAGTCCTGGTCCCACATACGGGCTATCAAAAATACATTATTTGGCGACGAGCGATAAAACGGAAGGGGGAATTCTCCGGTCATTTCGTTAGAGGTGTATTACTACTTCACGAGTTATCCTCGGATTCGTGAGGGACGGTGAACATGATACGCGGTCCACTTCGTTATTTTTTTAACGTTGGGGATTGTGAAGGGTTCAGATTTACTTCACGTTTTCGGACGTGGGGGACGGTGAACATGATACGCGGTTCCTTTTGTTTACAGAGGGAACTGTGAAGGGTTCAACTCTTGATAGCCTGACGGGTTGAAATTGTGGGCAGGGGAAGTTCAGAGGCATTTAGCTTCTTGGTTTGGCCTGTTTATTTTTTCAACAACGTGGATCCAGTCAGTTTTGGGGACAACCGGTGAGTTTGGCTTTGGCTGAATGAACCAATTCTTAAGGCAGTCTTAAATTAATTTAAGTTTAGCTAATTGGATTGATTTTGGCTTGTCTTCTGCCAGTTTTTCTTGGGGTAATTTTCAGTTTGGAAAAATTCTAAATTGTCCCTTGCCAGTTGGGGTTTAGTTTTGCCTGGTTGGGTGGCTGATTTTCTCCGTGGAATGGCAGAGGAATACCTGGTTGTCAAGAAAGAAGAAAAGGTAATCTCTGTGTTTTCTAAACCAAGATTTACATGTACTTTTCTTCGATTGTTCGCTGTATTTTATACGCGACCATTATTATAAAAGAAATCCCTAACCTGTATCATTGTGGTATTAATTCAAGAAACCTACGTAAAATCTTTGGCGTATTCTATACACAAAGTACTTTCTTGAATAAAATTGGTGACAAATAGCTGTCTGCATTTTTGAAGAAAGGGTTGGTTGGTTGGTTGCAGACGAGAAAGGGTTGTTTTCTTGAGTTTTCTAAACCGAAAATAGTCCTTTTTCTTCTATTTTGTTGTATTGAAAAGTATCGGCAAACAGCCATATATTGAAAAAGCATAGTTCTTACATTTTAGGAGTATTCTATACCCAAAATAGTTAAAAAGAACTGCTTATTACTTAAAAGAAGCCAGCCATCCATTAAAAAGCATTGTTCTAACGTTTTAGAAGTACGGTGCGGTCCGGTAACATTGCGCATATAAAGTTTTGATAGCTACGTGTGACTTTGTTCAAGTCACCACTCAATTTTCACAGTCAACAACGTTGCAACATTTCCCTATCAACCAGCTGCAATGAAAATTGGCCTCTGAAGTTATTAATATACAGGACAAAGAATACTATGAAAAGGGATACCAATTTTGTCGCCTTTGAACAGTTTGAACATGAGGGTTGACTCATAAGTTGTTGATTCGTTCTTCTGCAATGTTGTCAGAAGCAGTAAGTTTAGATACAAGATAATAGCGCCTTTGGCTAGTTTTAAACTCAGTCTTGACTTTTAAAATTTTATATTTTGAGAAAATTGAAAAATTCCGCGAAACTTTCTCATCTGCACTTGCAGGCGGCTTGCCCATCTTTTTCTGGGCTAAGTTAAACTTAATGCCAATGCACTGATAAAAGTAGAACTGATAATTAGGGATAAAGTTTGTGAAAATGCGAATGCAGGGTGCGCAAAATAAACGGCCATGCAAAATTACCGGACTCGACTGTAATATATTCTCAAAATTATTAGTAAATAATTGCTTATCACTTAAAAGACACACTTTTCTAGGGTTTTCGCAGTATTCTATACGCGAAAGTTATTGAAAAGTGTTCTGCCTGTCGAAAAGCCAAAAAAAAAAAAAAGGATAAATATTTTGGGAAAGAATCTCTGGAGTATTCTATACACAGAGGTTATTCTTGAAGTATTTATATTACACTTTACACAAGTTTGTATTTGTCACTCCTTGCACAAATAAAAGATAGCAAATGTTGAGGCTAAGATTATTGACCAGACAGATGGCTGGATGGAACATTAATCGTCTTCTAGATACACAGGCGCCGGACGACACCATCAGTCAAAGGATGAAGAAATGCTTTCACGTGAACAGAATTGATAGAAGAATGTAGTGGGCATGGCGTTGATTTCTAATCCCCATGACCAAGAACAGTAGTAGAGCAGTCATGCAGTTGAGTTCTAATCCTCATGGCTAGGAAGAGTAGAGCTAATTGGGTTGATTTCTAATCCCCATTGCCAAGAACAGTAGAGCAGTCATGGAGTTGATTTCTAATCCTCATGGCAAGGAAGGAACAGAAGAGGACATGTATTGGATTTCAGGAAGAATTTAAAAATGAACAGAAAGTAGTGATTGTGATCAGCCAGATGGTTCACCGGAGTGCTTGGAGTCTTCTAGACACATGTGCTTTGGTTGACATCATCAGACAAGAATGAAAAAATAGTTTCACGTGAAAAAATAGTCTTTGGTCTCTCCGAAAGCAGATATGAAAATGAACTTGATAAGAAGAAAAAAGATAGGCCTCATGTCAGTGAATGATTCCTACAGCCGTAAAAGACATTCATGGTCAAGATCACATGGTAGGAAGTGCGAAGAGTCCAGCAGTTTACGGTCATCGTCAAGTAGGCAAACCAGACCATGGTTAAACTCCAGGGTTTAAAGGTCAAAACCACCCACAAGACGGCAGATTAAGCCAAGACTGGAGACACCTTCTAGAAGGCATGGAAGGTCGGGCTCACCTTCAAGGAGACAGAAATTGTCAAGGTCACCTAGGCGGGAAGGTCAAGTTCACCATCAGGAAGACAGGAATTGTCAAGGTCACCTAGGAGGCATGGAAGGTTAAGCTCCCCTTCAAGAAGACAGGAATTGTCAAGGTCACTTTCTAGAAGGCAAGAAAGGTCAAGATCGCCTTCGAGAAGACATGTTGAGGAAATCACCATCAAGGTCATGATGTCAAAGTCACCTTCAGGAGGGTAAGGAAGGTCAGTCACCTTCAAGAGGACGTGAAGCGTCAAGGTCCCCTTCAAGAAGGCATGGAAAGTCAAGGACATCTAGAAGGCATAACATGTCAAGGACACATAGAAGGCATGACGGGTTGACTCTTCAAGAAGGCATGGCAGGCCAAGGTCACCATCAAGAAAGTATGACAGGTCAGGGTCACCAAGAAAGCATGAGAAGCCAAGGTCATGCTCCAGATATGCAAGGGCAAGGTAGCATACAAGATCATACGCTCGACACCGGATGTCAAGGTCACCAAGGACATATTCAAGGTCAAGCGTGTCAAGACACTAATGATATAGTACTTCTAGGTCAAGGTCACCATGGCATACCGCTACTGATGTGGGAAAAGTGAGTGATAACATATCTCCTGAGGAGTCTTCTAGACACTCATGGAGAGTGAGGCGTGGTGATCTGAAACAGCTTCCAAAGAACATGAATTTGATGGAAATGTGTGCTGGATGTTTTTCTGACAGACACAAGTTTGAAAGCTGCTGGTCAGTTTTAAAATGGTTCGACAGAGAATGTTGTGATTACCTATATTGGTCTTTCGAGGGCAAAGCTTTGGATTTCTTCGCAATCACTGCAGGACTGGGAAGAGATTTGAGGATAGATTGGGATACAGCAAGAATGAAATTCCAGCAATCATTTCAAGATGGGAAAGATCTTTGGAAGAACAGCTGACCAAGTTCTGACCCTTGCCACTGCCACATTTAGAGACCCGCCTGAAAAGCATCGGATGCAGGAGGCTATTTCAAAATACTGCTAGGGATATGCTGATAGACAGCCAAGCATGTTTCAGTATGAAAGCTGTTCTTAATAGAGTACAACACCAGTGCAAGGCAAGGAAATAGCAAGTAATTTGACAAATGCAAACTATGACAGGCAAAAATAGTCAATATAATGATGGCAAATAAGGCTTTTAAAACAACAAAGAAAATTTGTCCAAACCTAATGATACAGGTCCCTTTATTTTGATATGTGAATGCTTCCAAACGTTAGCAAGTTTAAAATGGAGTAGAAAAAGTATAGGCTTTTAAATAGCAGTTTCTTTTTGCCTCCATTTTAAAGAAAGATGCAATTGAACGAATTGAAGACTTTAGCTGGAGTTGAAAGAGTATAGGCTTGTAAATAGCAGTTTCTCTTTGCCTCCATAAGAAAGACGCGCTTGAATGAACAAAATAGATTTTTGCTGGGGTAGGAAGAGTATAGGCTTATAATAGCAGTTTCTCTTTGCCTCCATGGAAAACACATTTGAATGAACAGGAATGAGATTTTAGCAGAGTTCTTCCTAGGGTTTTGAAAATTGGAGTAAAAATGCAGTCCTCCAGAAAAAGTTGAGTTTTACCATACTTTTCAAAAAGTTGGGAGTCAGAAATGAAAAAGTTGGAGTAAATTACTCCTAATTTGGAATTAACTAGAACTCTGTAAATTAGCCACAGTATTGTTTACCAGTTATCTTGGGTATTATCTTCTAGGCAAGATTTTGAAGAGGCTCATTCAAGTTTAACATGGTTTTTAATGTTCAGGGAGCCTCAAGGGTCAGCTAGCTCAATGATTTGAGGGATTATCCCAATAAAGCTTAGTATTAAAATACAGACAGTTAAGGAATTCAGATCCTCTGATGCCATGTGCAGCATACCGCACATGAGTACTAGTAATCTACTTAGGGGGTCCGGGCCTGCCCGGACGGGGTAGTGCAAGTCTGACTGTCCATGCATATAGGCTATGCTGGTTTCCTTGGGCGGCAGGAATTGAGATGTCATTTCATCTCTGGTAAGGATTGCGCAGGGTTAGGGGCGGCGTCTCCGGGGTGGCCTAGGCGGTGTTGATTGGGACGTTGGGTCTCGGGGTCAGGTAAACAGAAAATGTATCTATCTGACACACAAGCTGTAGTTTTGCCCTGCAGTGGTTGTCATTACTGCACCAGGCCAGATGTTTAATGGGTCAGGTTCACGGTAAATGTGGGTGGCTCCATTCAGGTACAATTAGCTGGGCAGGGAGGAAAAATAATGGGATATGCCATAAGGAGACAACCACAGAGATGAAAGACAAATTGTTACTAGAAGATGCACACGGATAAAGAATTACCCGGTAACCATTAGGTTTACTGATTACTTAAGTTCACTGGTTAACAAACTGTGCTGATGTTTTGGAAGTATCCACTAAGAATGAAGGAAAGATTGATTTTCTAGATCGCACAAATCCAGAAATGTGTCTTCTAGACGGCAGTCTATCCGCGGATTTCTGTAATAGTCCACTAAATGACATTGAGCTTCTAGTTCTGTCACGATTTCTGGACTTCTAGTTCGAAATCTGTTGGACTTAACGAGATGGCCAGACAGCAAATTGAGTGTGTCTTCTTTGTCCGCTCAAGCTGTCAAATAACAAGCTAGACTCAACACAGCAGCTTGCAAGTGAGGCTTCTTCGTCTCCTTCAAGCCAGACAATAGACTGAGACTTCTAGTCTCGTCCAAGCCCGAAGTGACAGTGGGACATCAGTCCCACTCAAGGATGAACCTGGCAGCTGGTGACAAGGCCTTCAAGATAAAGTGGGGAGGAGTGTTGTGTCGTGAGCTATCCAGAAACGCCGACCGGAAGGTGATGGGTTTTACCCACTTGAATAAAACATAGAACCCGGGAAGCGAGAAAATCATGCAGAACAGACCACGCTTCTCAGTCTAGCTGAGCCACTCTAACCAACCAGACCAGTGCCTCTGCCAGGGACATTATCAACCATTTACCCAGGTAGGACTTCTTCCTTATCCCGTCCCCAGTCCTGGTCCCACATACGGGCTATCAAAAATACATTAATATGTAAAAAGAACTATTTGCAAAAAGAAGGCACTTTAATCAATACACAAAGACGTGTGAAAAAGGCACATGCACAACCATGCTAAACGCCCCTGCCAATCCGGGTTTGGAGAAATAGATTGGGCTGCACGATGATTCCACACAGAGCTGATACCGACTGCACATGTGTACTTGTAATCGGCTTAGAATGTCTAAGCCTGCCCAGGAAAATTGCTGTGAGCCGGCCCATCCATGCTTATTAACCCCATTGGTTTCATTGGGCGGCAGGGATTGAGATGTCATTTCATCTCAATGTAGGGTAAAAGTCCCACAAAATTGGAAGCAACATCTCCAAAATGACCAAAATAGTGTTGACAGGAACGTTAAACCTCAAACAAACAAAAACAACCATGCTAAAGGGTACATCTCACAACTTGCAATATAAGATCCCATTCCGTCTCTTAACCTTTGTCTTCAAAGCTAAATTATATTATGCTAAGTGAAGAGATATGTCACATTCACCTAGTGTTTCCCCTAAGGTTGACACGATTAATCGTATAATCGATCGATAAATTCCACAAAAATGATTATCATTTCTTATTTACTTTTAATCGATTACTTGATAGGTACAATTTTCTACCCAAAGTTATGCCTAAAATAGCTGGATGAGTGGCAAACAGTGCAGACCCAGACTCAGACACCAAGCCATTCTATGCTAAACAGAAACCCAGGAAAACCTTTGTATTTTCCAGAGCGAACTGGGAGCA
Source organism: Lucinisca nassula (assembly GCA_963580285.1). Lineage (NCBI taxonomy): Eukaryota > Metazoa > Mollusca > Bivalvia > Lucinida > Lucinidae > Lucinisca > Lucinisca nassula. The sequence goes on from OY757023.1 coordinate 23,922,575, forward strand.
GCTGAAAACCAACGTCTCAGAGCTCTCAGCAGAAATAGTCCGCCTGTATAGAAGTGGATCATCAGTCAGCCATTTGTGGGACACCTTCAAGAAAGACCTCATGACAGCCATCAATGCCAACATCCCATCCAAGCTGAAGACGTCAAAACATTCCACCCCCTGGATCACCAGAGCGGTGAAGCGCACCCTCAGGCGTAAGGCCAGGCTCTTCAAGAAAGCCAAGAAGACTAACAAATGGTCAACTTACAGGAAATGCCAGAAAGAATGTAAACAACAACTTCGGAAAGCGGAATGGCAACACATAAACAAGGTCATCAACGAGGGTCTCCAGAACAATAACACCAAACCATTCTGGAATTATGCAAAATCAAAAAGGGAAGATAATATTGCAATCGCCCCTCTGAAAAGCAAAAGCCAGCTGATCAGCGACCCAAAAGGAAGAGCCGAACTACTGGTGGACCAATTTGTGTCTACGTTTACCAAGGACAAAGGACAGAATCTCCCAGAGGTCTCTTCACGAGTAGAAGATAACATACCCATACTGACAATAGGGGAAGAAGGTGTTTTCAAGCTGCTCCATAGCATAAAGGTAGACAAAGCTGCAGGCCCAGATGAGCTCCCTAACAGAGTCCTCCAAGAATGTGCAGCGGAAATAGCTCCAGCAGTCACAGCAATCTTCCAAAAATCTGTGGACTGCGGAGAACTGCCAGAGGACTGGAGAAATGCAAACGTGGCACCAGTATACAAGAAAGGGGACCGTCATATACCGGAGAATTATCGACCAGTTTCCCTAACCTGTGTACTATCCAAGCGTCTTGAACACATTATCTGTCACCACATGCTTAACCACCTAGACAAGCATCGTGTACTGACATCTCTCAACCATGGATTCCGTTCCGGATACTCATGTGAGACCCAACTAGTTGTCACAGCCCACGACCTCCTCAACTACTACGACCAGAACAAACAAGTCGACGTCGTGATCCTAGATTTTAGCAAGGCCTTTGATACCGTCCCACACAAGAAACTACTACACAAGCTTGAAGCATACGGAATCAGAGGAACATTGCAGGCATGGATTGCCAACTTCCTTACCCAACGTCAGATGAGTGTCGTTGTCGAAGGGGAGAAGTCACATCCAGTTAAAGTTGATTCGGGCGTACCACAAGGGACAGTCCTCGGACCATTACTCTTCCTCTGCCACATAAACGACTTACCGGAATGTGTCAACTCACAGATCAGACTCTTTGCTGATGACTGTTTGCTTTACAGACCAATCAACACTCCCCAAGACCACCAAATACTTCAACAAGATCTTAACAATTTGCAGAGATGGGCCAACGACTGGGGTATGAAGTTCAATGCCAAGAAGTGCTATCTGCTCAGTACCAAGGCAAAGTCAAGTCACTTCTACACCATCGAAGACCAAATACTCAAACAAGTACAGGACAACCCCTATTTAGGAATCACGTTATCTGAAGACCTGAAATGGAAAACGCATATCAGCAACATCAGCAAGAAAGCCAATTCAACCCTCGGCTTCCTCAGAAGAAACCTCCGACATTGCCCACTGCCTTGCAGGAAGAATGCTTACTTGGCTCTAGTCCGCTCGAAACTTGAGTACGGTAGTGTTGTATGGGACCCCTTCCTCAAGAATGACATTGACAGACTAGAACGAGTCCAAAGGTCAGCAGCTCGATACATCACCGGTGACTACAAGTCTAGACAAGAGGGATGTGTAACAAAAATGCTCGCCGACCTCGACCTGCCTACCCTGGAAGAGAGACGACGACAACAGAGGCTGACGTTCCTGTATAAGGTGGTGAAAGGGCACGTACCAGCCATTAATTTAGAACACTACTTAAGGGCTCAGAGACCCAAACGTACCATTAGGGCAAAACGCTTTGAAGACTTCGTAAATAAAAACATAGTAGAAAAATCAGTGTGTAATAACAGCCAGTGTTTTCAGGTTATTCCATCAAAATCTGAACAATTTAGAAACTCCTTCTTCGTGAGAACAGTACACGACTGGAATCTTCTGAGTGACAATTTTGTGACATGTGATTCAGTGGAAACATTTAGGACCTTAATCAGTAAAAGAGACTAAAATTTGCGCACTCTTCCCCGTTGAATAAAAGCCAGGATTGGTTGCTTCAACGTATTATACAGATACAGATACAGATAATACGGCGTCTCATCTGGGTCTACACTGTTTGCTCAGGCCTGTCTGTTCAAATATACATATGGTAAAGTGCAACATATGGTAAGAGTCATGCTCAGAGAAAAGTCAGACAGGTAAAATTATGACAAAAACCTTAGCGTTTACTAATCGATTATCAATCGCAATGACAGGACTGATAATCGATTATCTTTTCAGCTCCGATTAGCCAGCCCTAGTTTCCCCAGCTCCTAAAAAGGGCATGGTGCTGGTCAGGAAAAATGGCACTTTAAGCACGCAAAAATATGTAAAAAGGGCACTTTAAATACAAACAGCTGTGTAAATAGGGCACATTCATTTGCAGTACCTTGCTAAAAGGGCACATCTCTCAACTTGAAATAAAAAGATCCTTCTCTTACTCTTTGTCTTCAGTGCTAAATTATACTGCCTGTCATTTTATGCTAACCCTTATCTTGCTGTTCGAGACAACCCCTCTCTTTGCAAACAGGTAGATCCAGATCAGATGGCTTCTAATGAAGCCATCTGATCAGGATCTACACTGTTTGACATTCAGTTTATGAATTTGTAGGAATAAATTACATCAAGTAATTTGATTGGTTGATAGACAGAAATGGGTGTGGCTTAAATGAATATTCAGCAAGATAAGGGTTAAGTGAAGAGATATGTCATATTAACCATTGGTGACAAGAAGTTGTAAGTTTTGCAAGCAAGCTGATCACTGCTACAAAAAAGACAAGATAAGTTTGGAACATGTTTGGCCCACAGTTCCCATTCTCTTATACACATAAACACTGACATTACACTGGTCAGGCACACTTTCACACTTCATTTGTTTAATTGGTGCCACTCACTCTTGTTATCAAAACACAGTTATGACTTTTTAATGTGATATAATTAAGTTCAATAAACAGGGGATTATCAGTCAACCATAATTGGTGCCACTCACACTTGTTATCAAAACACACAGTCAACCATAATTGGTGCCACTCACACTTGTTATCAAAACACAGTTATGACTTCTTAAAGTGATATAATTACGTACAATAAACAGGGGATTATCAGTCAACGATAAAGGTGGACCGTCAAAAAGGCAACAATTTATTGCTAAAAGGTATCTAATATAGTCCTTATTTAAACAGGCATAACTTTGTTATTTTTAGGTCAATTTCAGTGATTTTTTTACCAAAATGTAGGGCAACATTTACTCTATCTGAAAAAGGGCATCTCGCTGGAAAAAAGGGCATGGCGCCGCACCATGCTAAATGGGGCTGGGGAAAACTCTATCAACATTGGTGACAAGAACTTAAGATAATTAGATTTGTACAAGCTAGTCAATAAAACAAGTTAAGTTTGGGCCACACATGACAGCCACAAACACTGACATGATAACTCTGATCAGGTACACTTTCACACTTCAGTTGTTTAATTGGTTGTCACTTAAACTTGTTATCAAAGCACTGTTATGACTAATAAGTGAGTTAATTAATTACAATAAACAGGGTGGGAATTAACAGTTAACCATAAATGGGGACTGTCAAATAGGCAACAATTTATAGTGCTAAAAATGTCTAAAATAGTAGTTAACTTTGTTATTTTTTGGTCAGTTTCAGTGATTTTTGTACCAGAATGTAGGGCAACATTTACTCTTTCTGCAAAAGGGCACGACCATTAAAAAAATGATTATACAAATACATTGTAACCTTTATCACCGAAAAAATGAAAGTTTAAGATGAAAAAATGTGATATTTTTCTCATGTCTGCTCAAAATATAGATTGTGGGTACTCATTAGAACCGCCTCATCGAGGTGGTTCTAAAGAGTACCCACACTCTATATTTCAGAGCAGAAATAAGAAAAACTGGATCGCGCAGTCGATGGTATACCATCGCAAATACCCGCTTTTCTATGAATGACACTAAAGATATGGTTGCCAGCCTCAGTGGCTCAGTCGGTTGCGCGTCTGACTGGTGATCAGGAGGACGCGGGGTCGACTCCCGCCGGGGTCGGCAACATTCTTTCGTGGAGATTGATCATGAAATCTTTTCTACGGTCATTCTCTCCCTTCCGCTGATTCAAGAAGGGCAGTTGTCAGTTTCTGGCGAAAGAATGTGCACTGTACTGGTTAACCGCTTATGTATAAGCCTGTCCAGGAAAGTGTTGATAGGTAAATTGACCGGCTCAAAAATGACCTAAATAGTGTTGACTGGGCCGTAAAACTCCAATACAAACAGACAAAACAAAAACTTAAGATATGGCAAAGTCATATTTTTGACCTTTGACCTTGAGGCCATGTTGGGGTCAAGGTCACAAAAAAGTAGCCCACTGCCATCTACATACCATGTTCTATCCACATGCAAAGTTTCAAACGTGTAACATCAGTGGTTGCAGAGGAGATCCATTTACAAGAAACGTGATGGCAAGACAGACAGACTGACCACCACTCAACTCTGGCACGAAAACAATATACCCGTTTTTCTTCGAAAAAGCGGGTATAATAAGGTTTATCCCTGTAAACCCCAGTTTTACTGTATAAAAGTGGGGTTCAAGGGGGTCAAAATTATATAATATAGGTGCGTTTTCGGGATAGCTAGCAAAAATAGCATATATGGAAATGGGGCATGATGCCACGCCATGCTAAAACGGGCTTGGGGCAACACTACGTTGCTCAGTGGTAAGTGCCTCTGGCAATGGTTGGCCTCTGATGCTAGAGGCCCCAGCAGTGGTTATAAAATTTCTTTGTAAATAAAGGACCTGCAGGTCACATAGCCAAGGTTGGCAAAATGCCGGCAAATATGGGTATTTTCCATGCTAGTGGGATTTACCGGTAAATACAGCAAATACTGGAAAATACTTGCAGATATTGGAACATTGAATTTACCACCCTGGTATTTAAACAAAAAACAATTTTTATATATTTATTTATATCAAGGCGGGGCTTGTGGAAACAATTTCGCACAAACTTGAAATTGTAGAAATTTTCATCTGATTATAGCTCTGCTCAGATAACTTAGGGGCATGAAACCTTATTGGGAAGTTGGCATTGCTTCTCCTTTACAACTTACTCGCTGGATGTGTTGATCAAGTTATCGGCGAAAAACGCGGCAAAAAAGATAAAAAATCAACTTTAGTTGAGGAGTTAGGCAGAAAACTTGACATTGTCACCAACTTGATTTAGTCTTGCTAAGATTTGACCCCTTTTTCAGTGGAACAGGGCTTACAGAAAAGCGTACAGAAATTTCAAAAGTTGTCCTCATTTGAAAAATGGCAGAAAATTGGTCAGGTGTTCCCATTTCCCTTAATAAGGAGTGCAATGAAAAAAGAAGACCTATGTGTTTTGATACTGAGCTCATAAACTGGTTTGGCAAAACAGCCTTAGTCCAGTCCAAGTTCAGTACCATTTTTGTCAACCATCGCTCAGAGACAATTGACACACCGGTTCTACATTGAGATGAAATGACATCTCAAGCCCTACTGTCCATATAAATCCTATCAGTTTGTTTGGATGGTAGGGCTGCAGATGTCATTCCATCTCAATGTCGGGTAAAAGTCCCACAAAACTGGAAGCAAATTGTCTCCAAAATGACCTAAATAGTTTTGTTTGTTTGCTTTGAGGTTTAACGTCCCCATCAACACTGTAAAGGTCATTTTGGAGATGTTGCTTCCAATTTTGTGGGACTTTTACCCGACATTGAGATGAAATGACATCTCAAGCCCTGTCGCCCAATGAAACCAATAGGGTTTATTAGCATGGACGGTCCGCCTCGCACCGCGGTTCTTGGACAGGCTTAGATCCTCTAAGCGGTTTACCAGTACTAGTGTGCGGGCCGGATTCAGCTCTGCACGGAGGCATCATGCAGCCCATATATTTCTTCAAGCCCCTATGGGCGGGGCAAAATGACCTAAATAGTGTTGATGGTGAGGTGAAACCTCAATTCGAACAAAAAACGAATTTACCTGTCTTATTCCTAATCAATACACATACATTAAGTATATCAACACTTTGTCCACAACACACAGCAAAATTTGTGCCCAACAGACTGGAAAAATAGGTCGGAATTCAGAATGTGCAGGGTCCGGAGTAGACAGGAGATTTTAACATTGTGGTATATGGATGATATCAACAGACTGACATTTTTGGCCGGATTGGACAGGAAATCGGAATAAACAGGGGCCGGATAATGGAGGTTTGACTGTATCTGTGCTTAATGTTTTCTTTCAGGATGGCTTTGTAGTTGGCAGTGGAGGTGGTGAAACAGCTGCAAGATGATAGGTGGTTTGTTTATATACAACCACAAAGGAGAGGTCCTCATATCTCGAGTGTACAGGGATGATATAGGGTAAATTTGACATTATATGTATGGCTGGTCAAAAATTATCCAGTTTCCTGCTGAACACGATGACCCCTGTCATTGCAAACAGTGTAGATCCAGACCAGATGGCTTCTGAAGAAGAAGCCATCTGGTCAAGATCAACACTGTTTGTGATACAGTTCATGGATTAAACAAATACATTATATTTAGTACATTGTAATTTGATTGATTGATAGTCAGAATGGGTGTGGTCAAATAAATTATTCAGCAGGATAAGGGTTAAGAGGGTTTTGATTGAAGCTTTAACCCTTTCTGTACCAAATGGAATCTTCCACCTTATGAAAAGAACAAGTCCATTTCAAAATTTAGGGTTGTCGGGTTGTTTTTTCTTCGAAATCTATTTCGTAAATGGCTGAACTTTTTGCTGACAGTATAGGCCCTGATCAGACGCCGCATTGCTGCGTCTGATCTGGGCCTGCACTGTTTGCCCGGGTACCCGTTTTTGGGTTTCTGGTACAAAATGTGTTAATATAACCTGGTATCAAGCTTTATATCATATACATGTAAACTGGTTTCAAGATAGATTGTAAAAATTTATAGATTATATAGAAAATTTATATAATATATTGAAAATTTATAGATTATATAGAAAAATGACCATAAATGGTCATTTTTCTATATAATCTATAAAATTTTGTTTGGATATACATGTAACACAGTTGTTTAAGAAACATGGTTTCTGCTGTGGGCCCCAACAGAAGTGTTATAAAAGTGGTTGTGGTGTAATTACATGTACATGGGTAGCATGATACTATGGCCCTCGCCCATCGGGGCTTGAAGAAATAGATGGGCTGCATGACGCTTCCACGCAGAGCTGAAACTGACCCGCACACGAATACTGGTAGAACACTTAGAGGATCTAAGCCTGCCCAGGCAAAGCGGTGCAAGTCGGACCATCCATGCTTATAAACCCTATTGGTTTCATTGGGCGACAGGGCTTGAGATGTCATTTCATCTCAATGATGGGTAAAAGTCCCACAAAAATGAAAGAAACGTCTCCAAAATGACCTATACTGTGTTGACGTGGACGTTAAAGGTGCATTATTGAGCTACCGGGTCTCAAAATTTTTTTTCTGTTTTTTGTCTTCAATTCATACTCCTTTGTCATGTGTACACTTTTGGAGCCAAATACAGCTTCAGAACTTTGTGAAAATGGTCGTTTTCATTCATGTTTCCTTCGCTCTAAACATGAGTTCGGAATTTCTGTTCTAAAAATAAATCTGTTACTTTACACACACATGGCGACAGTATCGTCTCTGAGTGTCATGGCATGGTATTCAGCGTCATATTTTTTCCGATTCAGGCAAACAAGGCCAAAAATGAACGTCACATAATGTCATATATGGGGATTCTATTTTTGTCACAAACTAAAAATAGATCTTACTAGTATTCAAAACCTAGTTAGGGAATCCCTCTCAAACTCATTTACCTGTCATCATAATTGTTCACATTTTTGCATAAAATGCATTCATTTGTATTGTTTTAAAGAAAAATACCCGCTATATGTATTTTATTTTTGGAAGTATTTTTTACCGATAGCTCAATAATGCACCTTTAAACCTCAAATCAAACAAACAAACAAAGTAGCATGATACTACAACAGGGCTGTAAATTTTTTTTAGAAAAATCACTTGCCATTGCAATATAAAGTTTGACATACACTGCAGAATAAACCACTTCCATTTATTCTGTGCAATCAGCTGAGATTTTTTTCACTACCCAGAAGTGAAACAGCTAGTTGATCAAAGGAATATTGGCATCGATTGTCACTTTAAAGGGCGAAATTTCAGGGCAAAGTTTTTAACGCTTTTGGAGGCCAAGTTGACAAAATGAGCGCCGACAGGGCAGCTTCTTCACCTGGGTTACCCTGGAACTTATTCCCTGTTATAGATGCCATAGTTGAAGAAAAACACTATTGGAAATTCAGAGTTTTGCTTGTTTGCACTGAACTGAAATTCACTTGCCCATGTGATCAGATGAGTGGAATTTGCAGCTCTGTGCATGGAAAATTAGTCACGTGGATCTCGTCCAAAGCACTTCCAGGAGGAGGGTATTTGATGATACATGAAATTTTTTTTTTTCTTAATTTCTCCAAATTAACCCTTTTTGTACCAAATGGAATCTTCCTCATTTCAAAATTTAGGGGTGTCAGGTTGTGTTTTCTTCAAAATTTATTTGGAAAATGGCTGAACCTTTTGCAAACAGTGTCAGCGCTGATCAGACGCCGCATTTTGCGGCGTCTGATCTCGGCCTGCACTGTTTGCTAGGGTACCCATTTTGGGGTTTCAGGTACAAAATGGGTTAATGTACATACCGTATCCTCCCATTTAGTGCCCCGGGCGCTTGGAAAATTGGAAAAAGAGGGGATGCTTATTACTATTAGAGACAAAAATCTTACCAGAACAGAGGGTTTAAAACCCATTACACAGGCTAGTTTTCCATTAGAATATGGTGGAATTATGACATGTCAAGTACCAATTGGTCAACACAGACAGTCTGTGATAGCAGGGGGTTTAGAAATACCTTGCACGATACGATTAACGGCAGGTACAGCAATAATTGAAAGGCTAATCTTTACTTTAGGTAAGCCAAAATCTTTTGTTCCTCGGACGGCAGAAGAGGCGCTTATTACTTTGTTCTTGGAAAAACAGTGAGGGGGCGCTTATAGGAGCAGGGGCGCTAAATGGGAGGAATGCGGTAGTATGCCACAGTAACAGATAGAGGATTTTACATGAGGGTTCATGTTTTATTATCCCCACGTTTTTCAACGAAAAGTGGGGATATTGTTATCGCCTCCGTCCGTCTGTCCGTCTGTCTGTCTGTCCGGCTATCTCCTCCTAAACCGTTAGCCGGAATTCAACCAAATTTGGTATGTGAGTTGCTTACATGAAAGGCTTGCGCAAGAGCACTTTTTTTTTGTCCCCGCCCCCAGGGGCCCTGGGGAGGAGTCAAAAGGTCAATTTTTTTTATTTTTTGTTTGTGTTTTATGGCAGGAAATATATATACATGAGAAATATGCTATCTGGTACTTGGCTACTGTGGAGAAAACGTGGGGATTTGCGATGGCTTGCCATAGACTGCGCGCTCTAGTTGTATTTATTAAACAAGTTGAAGGAAAGGGATAAAATGTGAGGCTTTGCCGAGCATTTTATCCCTTTTCTTCAATGAGTTTAATAAATTCAATACTACATGGAGTATTGAATTTATTAAACGATTTGAGGAAAAGGGATAAAATACTAGGCTTTGCCGAGCATTTTATCCCTTTTCTTCAACGAGTTAAATAAATTCAATAATACATGGGCACGAATGCAAGATTCTATTTATCATATGACATTTAAAACTCATTTTATTCACCAGGTTTTACAAAAATGTCAATATTTCACCATCAGTGAACGCGACGTCATTAAGGACACTGTGCATGTAATGTTATGAGGCGTATATAACTAATTTGCATATTTAATCCACTAGTGGATTATCAAATTCATTACATGGCACTATTACACTCTCAGACGTGATGTCATATGATAAAACTCATTATGACACTGTTCGTTATGACACAGTTTTAGATATAACACAGTTTCAAGATGGATCCCAAAAATGTATAGAGTATAATAGAAAAATGACCACAAATGGTCATTTTTTATATAATCGGATATAACACCGTTGTTTAACTTTGATTTGAGGTCATTTTGGAGACGTTGCTTCCAATTTTGTGGAACTTTTACCGGACATTGAGATGAAATGACATCTCAAGCCCTGTCGCCCATTGAAACCAAAAGGGTTTATTAGCCTCGCACCGCGGTTCCTGGACAGGCTTAGATCCTCTAAGCGGTTTACTACTACTAGTGTGTGGGCCGGATTCAGCTCTGCGTGGAAGCATCATGCAGCCTATATATTTCTGCAAGCCCCTATGGGCGGGGGCCCCGTTGTTTTACTAACACGGTTTCATTAATGTTGTTATAAAGAGGTTGTGGTGTATTTGATGATTTTCCTCATATCTCCTTATAAGCCTATGTTGTGGGTATTCATTAGACCCACTCAAGGAATACCCACATCATACATTTTTGTATTTATGGAGAATTGACAAAAATTATCATTCAGTTATCACTGAATGCCCACCTTGCCTGTTGATGTGCATGCATACCTGTGATAGTCTTTTGAACGGTATGAGGGAGGTTTGCCATTGCCATGAAGGAGATGTAAAGAATATATAGGGTATGAGGGATACTCCAAAATTTTACTAAAATTTAGCATAAATTGGACAAAAATTATCATCAAAATGAGGGAGTCTCCCTCCAGATGAGGGAGGTATCACAGGTATGGATGTGCTATGTAATGGGTAATCATTTGAACCACCTCATTGAGGCTGTTCAACTGAATACAGTCAACCTCCTTTATACTGACATTCGGTATATAACGACACAACTTGTTATAACGACATTTTCAACGGAACAAATCTTTATCTCAAGATGAGATGATTAGTAATGGAGATATTAAAAAATATTGTAATTATTTAATACTCAAAGAAATGAATGTCGTGGATATTTGTTAGAATCGCCGAAACAAATGTCATGGATATTTGTTAGAATCGTTTCATCGAGGCGATTCTAACAAATGTCCACAACATTTGTTTCTTTGAGTAATTAAGTGAAGAACTCCTTTATTACCATTATACTATTCCTTATTGGGATTTTTATAGTGGCAAATTTGCTATAGCGGCAAATTCGCTGTAGCAGCAATTGTTAGGGAATAAATACTGTCATTATAGCGAGGGTCCTGTGTACTTACAATGGCCCCCGCCCATCGGGGCTTGAAGAAATATATGGGCTGCATGATGCTTCCACGCAGAGCTGAAACCGACTCGCACACAAGTACTTTTAAACCGCTTAGAGGATCTAAGCCTGCCCAGAAAAAGCGGTGCGAATCGGCCTGTCCATGCTTATAAACCCTATTGGTTTCATTGGAGACAGAGCTTGAGATGTCATTTCATCTCAATGTCGGGTAAAAGTCCCACAAAATTGGAAGCAACGTCTCCAAAATGACCTTTACAGTGTTGACGGGGACGTTAAACCTCAAATCATACAAACAAAAGACAGAATAATGGAGAGTTACAAGAATATTGTAATTATTTAAAACTCCAAGAAACAGATGTTGTGGATATTTGTTAGAATCGCCTCATTGAGGTGATTCTAACAAATGTCCACAACATTTGTTTCTTGGAGTAATTAAGGGAAAATATCCTCTAATACCCATTATACTACTCCTTATTGGCATTTTTTATAGCGACAAATTCGCTGTAGCGGCAAATTGTTACGGAACAAATACTGTCGTTATAGTGAGGGTCCTGTGTACAGTAGAACTTCGATGGCTCGAACACCGCTGGCACCGTTACCATGGCCGAGTCGAACCCTTTCTTGAGTCCCTGGGGAATGTCGCTACACAATAAATAGTAAGGGGGAAATTTAGGCTATTTTCATTCCTTATCTTGCAAATGTATGCTGTGTGTACTCATTAGAATCGCCTCAATGAGGCGATTCTAATGAGTACACACATCATACATTTATATTATAGAACATCGAAAAGAAGTCCCAATCTATCCCCTTTACGCCTCCTGGCTGTAACCCTCAGTGGCTCGAACTATTCCTGTCTCGAACAGATTTTCGTGGTCCCAAAGGTGTTCGAGCCATCGAACTTCGACTATTTGCAACATAGGCTTATGTGGAGAACTGACACTTATTATATTTTATCCTTTAATTTTTGGCAAATAACAACCTTATGGGCTATCTGTTTCTATAACTTCAATTTTATTTCAGACGCAATGCTGTAGATGCATTCCGAGTCAATGTGATCCATGCCAGACAGCAGGTCAGATCGCCAGTGACAAACATTGCTCGGACAAGCTTCTTTCACATCAAGAAGTCAAACATCTGGGTGGCGTGCGTCACAAAACAGAATGTCAACGCTGCCATGGTCTTTGAGTTCCTGCACAAGATGACAGATGTTATGCAGGCGTACTTCGGGAAAATCACGGAAGAGAATATCAAGAATAACTTCGTTTTAATTTACGAAATATTGGATGGTATTTATTTTGATTACTCTGCCTATTGTGATTTTTATATCCATTTTTCCTGCAACACTCCAGATATAGAGGTTTTTTTGTTTGTTTGATTTGAGGTTTAACATCCCCATCAACACTGTATAGGTCATTTTGAGACGTTGCTTCCAATTTTGTGTGTCTTTTACCCGACATTGAGATAAACATTTTGGTTAAAGTTTTGCGTCAAAGTTTCTAAGAGATTGTATCTTCTGAGCCCTTTGATAGATTTAGTTGATACTTACAATGAAGTTACATACTGGTCTAAAAATTTCATTGATGCATGTCCCACCCCACACAGTGACCTTGAGGTCAAGGTCACAGACTTAGAAATTTTACATTTGGTCAAAGTTTTGCGTCAAAGTTTCTAAGAGATTGTATCTTCTGAACCCTTTGATAGATTTAGTTGATACTTACACTGAAGTTATATACTGGGCTAAAGATTTCATTGATGCATGTCCCACCCCCCACAGTGACCTTGAGGTCAGGTTCACAGACTGAGAAATTTTACATTTGGTTAAAGTTTTATGACAAAGTTTATAGATGCCTGTATGTTCTTTTTCAGAAATTCTTGACTTTGGCTACCCACAGAATACAGACACAGGAATTCTAAAGACATTTATTACACAGCAAGGAGTGAAAACACAGGTAATACACAGAGGTCAGAGTTTAAAGGATAATCGATTATTAGGCCTGTCATTGTGTTCGATAATCAATTAGTAATCACTGAACATTTGATCATAATTTTACCTTTTTGGCTTGGACTCTTACCATATGTTATACATCTGATCATCGTATGTATTAAGACAGACAGACCTGAGCAAACAGTGTATACCCAGATGAGATGCGGCAGAATGTGGTGTCTAATCAGGGTATGCACTGTTTGCCACTCATCCAGCAATTTTAGACAAAACATTGGATAGTAAAGTATACTTATCAAATAATCAATTATTGTTAAATCAGTAACGATAATCATTTTAGTGGAATATATCAATCAATTTATCAATTATCTGATTAATCATGCCAGCGTTACATAGAGGATTTTTTGTTTTGAGATGGATACCAAAAAATATTGCATCAAGTGTGTTGAAGACATGAGAATTTTCACATGTGCAAAGCAACACACTTGAAATATTTTTGGTATTAATCGAAAAAAAAAAGTAAAATTTTTCCTTTTTAGCTCACCTGTCACGTAGTGACAAGGTGAGCTTTTGTGATCACTTTTTGTCCGTCGTCCGTCGTGCGTGCGTCCGTCTGTGCGTCCGTGAGTGCGTGCGTCCGTAAACAATTTTAAATAAGTATATCTCTAATACCCCATGGTCAATCTTGATTAAATTTCATGAGAAACATCATCAGGAAGGGGGAAAGGCTGCATAAGGTTTTTTGGGCTGATCAGATTGGAATTCTGGTTGCCATGGCAACATATAGCTCCCATAGAATTACAATGGGAAAAAAAAAAAAATATCTTCTTCTCTGAAACCACATGGCCCAGAGCTTAGATATTTAGCATGTATTAACTGCCAGTGGTCACCTACATAATTCCTGCCAATCATGCCCCTGGGGTCCAAATTGGCCACGCCCCGGGGCCCCTTTGCTCCCATAGACTCAAAATGGAACAAAAAGGTTCAAAAATCTTCTTCTCCGAAACCACAGGGCCCAGAGCTTAGATATTTAGCATGTAGCAATGGCAAGTGGTCACCTACATAATTCCTGCCAATCATGCCCCTGGGGTCCAAACGGGCCATGCCCCGGGGCCCTTTAGCTCCTATAGACTCATAATGGAAAAAAACTTCAAAAATCTTCTTCTCTGAAACCACAGGGCCCAGAGCTGAGATATTTGGCATGTAGCAAAGGCAAGTGGTCACCTACATAATTCCTGCCAATCATGCCCCTGGTGTCCAAATTGGCCACACCCCTGGGCCCCTTAGCTCCCATAGACTCATAATGGAAAAAAAAGTTTCAAAAATCTTCTTCTCTAAAACAAAGGGCCCAGAGCTTAGATATTAAGCATGTAGTAACAGCCAGTGGTCACCTACATAATTCCTGCCAATCATGCCCCTGGGTTCCAAATGGGCGACGCCCCGGGGTCTCTTCGCTCCCATAGACTCATAATGGAACAAAAAGCTTAAAAAATCTTCTACTTGAAAACCACAGGGCCAAGAGCTTAGATATTTAGCATGTAGCAACGGCAAGTTGTCACCTACATATTTCCTGCCAATCTTGCCCCTGGGGTCCAAACGGGCCACGCCTCTGGGGCCCTTTAGCTCCTATAGACTCATAATGGAAAAAGCTTCAAAAATCTTCTGCTCTGAAACCACAGGGCCCAGAGCTGAGATATTTGCCATGTAGCAAGGGCAAGTGGTCACCTACATAATTCCTGCCAAGCATGCCCCCGGGATCCAAATTGGCCTCACCTCGGGCCCCTTAGCTTCCATAGACTAATAATGGAAAAAAAGCTTCAAAAATCTTCTTCTCTGAAACCACTTGGGCCCAGAGCTTAGATATTTAGCATGTAGCAACGGCCAGTGGTCACCTACATAATTCCTGCCCATCATGCCCCTGGGTTCCAAATGGGCGACGCCCCGGGGCCCCTTCGCTCCCATAGACTCATAATGGAACAAAAAGCTTCAAAAATCTTCTTCTCGGAAACCACAGGGCCCAGAGCTTAGATATTTAGCATGTAGCAACGGCAAGTGGTCACCTACATAATTCCTGCCAATCATGCCCCTGGGGTCCAAACGGGCCACACCCCGGGGCCCTTTAGCTCCTATAGACTCATAATGGAAAAAAGCTTCAAAAATCTACTTCTCTGAAACCACAGCGCCCAGAGCTTAGATATTATGGATGTAGCAACGGCAAGTGGTCACCTACATAATTCCTGCCAATCATGCCCCAGGGGTACAAAAGGGCCACGCCCCAGGGCCCCTAAGCTCCTATAGACCCATAATGGAAAAAAAGCTTCAAAAATCTTCTTCTCTGAAACCACAGGGCCCAGAGCTTAGATATTTAGCATGTTGCAATGGCAAGTGGTCACCTACATAAATCCTGCCAATCATGCCCGTGGGGTCCAAATGGGCCACGCCCCGGGCCCCTTAGCTCCCATAGACTCATAATGGAAGAAAGCTTAAAAAATCTTCTTGTCTGAAACCACAGGGCCCAGATGATGATGATGATTTCGTATTTAACAACGCATCAACCCTCTTTGTGGGTCATAAGCATCAAACGGTTAATGGGTAACGGCACTGAGAATTATGAGGATATTAAAAGTAAAAAAAGTTAGTTTGAAATGTATAAAAATCTTAAACAGTTAAATTTATGAAAAAGTCCAATTTCTTTTAAGAATAAAATAATATTTTCAAAAGGTACATCTTGCAACAATTGTTGCAAAGAGTCAGCTTTGAAGTATAAGTTACGGGACTGTGAAAAGTCTACACACACAGGGCCCAGAGCATAGATATTTAGCATGTAGCAACGGCCAGTGGTCACCTACATAATTCCTGCCAATCATGCCCCTGGGGTTCCAAATGGGGGACGCCCCGGGGCCCCTTCGCTCCCATAGACTCATAATGGAACAAAAAGCTTCAAAAATCTTCTTCTCGGAAACCACAGGGCCCAGAGCTAAGATATTTGGCATGTAGCAACGGCAAGTGGTCACCTGCATAATTCCTGCCAATCATGCCCCTGGGGTCCAAATGGGCCACGCCTCGGGGCCCCTTAGCTCCCATAGACTTATAAAGGAAAAAAGCCTCAAAAATCTTCTTCTCTGAAACCACAGGGCCCAGAGTTTAGATATTTAGCATGTAGCAACGACAATTGGTCACCTACATAATTCCTGCCAATCATGCCCCTGGGTTCCAAGTTGGCCACGCGCCGGCACCCCATTTGCTCCCATAGACTCATTATGGAAAATTATGGCAAGTGGTCACCTACATAATTCCTGCCAATCATGTCCCTGGGGTCCAAAAGGGCCACGCCCCGGGGCCCCTTAGCTCCTATAGACTCATAATGGAAAAAAAAGCTTCAAAAATCTTCTTCTCTGAAACCACAGGGCCCAGAGCTTAGATATTTAGCATGTAGCAAAGGCAAGTGGTCACCTTTATAAATCCTGCCAATCATGCCCGTGGGGTCCAAATGGGCCACGCCCCAGGTTCCCCTTTAGCTCCCATAGACTCATAATGGAAAAAAGCTTCAAAAATCTTCTTCTCTGAAACCACAGGGCCCAGAGCTTAGATATTTAGCATGTAGCAATGTCAAGTGGTCACCTACATAAATCCTGCCAATCATGCCCCTAGGGTCCAAATGGGCCACGCCTCGGGGCCCCTTAGCTCCCATAGACTCATTATGGAAAAAAGCTTCAAAAATCTTCTTCTCAGAAACTGTGAAGCACAGAACTTAGATATTTAGTATCTAGCAACATAAAATAGCCAGCTACATAAATCCTGCTAATCCTGCCCCTGGGGTCAAAATCAGCCTCGCCCGAGCTCATCACCTCCAATAGACTTATAATGGAAAAAAAAACTTAAAAAATCTTCTTCTGTGAAATCATAAGGCCCAGAGCTTAGATTTTTAGTATAAAACCTGCCAATCTACCTATATAAAACCTGCCAATCATGCCCGTGGGGTCCAAATGGGCCATGCCCCGGGGCCCTTTAGCTCCTATAGACTCATAATGGAAAAAAGCTTCAAAAGTCTAGTTCTCTGAAACCACAGCGCCAAGAGCTTAGATATTTAGCATGTAGCAACGGCAAGTGGTCACCTTCATATTTCCTGCTAATCATGCCCCTGGGGTCCAAATGGGCCATGCCCCGGGGCCCCTTAGCTCCCATAGACTCATAATGGAAAAATGCTTCAAAAATCTTCTTCTCAGAAACTGTGAAGCACAGAACTTAGATATTTAGTATCTAGCAACATAAAATAGGGAGCTACATAAATCCTGCTAACCCTGCCCCTAGGGTTCAAATGGGCCATGCCCCGGGGCCCCTTAGCTCCAATATACTCATAATGAAAAAAAAAAAGCTTCAAAAATCTTCTTCTCTGAAACCACAGGGCCCAGAGTTTAGATATTTAGCATGTAGCAACGACAATTGGTCACCTACATAATTCCTGCCAATCATGCCCCTGGGTTCCAAATGGGCCACGCGCTGGGGCCCCTTTGCTCCCATAGACTCATTATGGAAAAAGGCTTAAAAAATCTTCTTCTCTGAAACCACAGCGCCCAGAGCTTAGATATTTAGCACATAGCAATGGCAAGTGGTCACCTACATAATTCCTGCCAATCATGCCCCTGGGGTCCAAAAGGGCCACCCTGGGGCCCCTTAGCTCCTATAGACTCATAATGGAAAAAAAGCTTCAAAAATCTTCTTCTCTGAAATCACAGGGCCCAGAGCTTAGATATTTAGCATGTAGCAATGGCAAGTGGTCACCTACATAAATCCTGCCAATCATGCCCGTGGGGTCCAAATGGGCCACGCCCCGGGTCCCCTTAGCTCCCATAGACTCATAATGGAAAAAAGCTTCAAAAATCTTCTTCTCTGAAACCACAGGGCCCAGAGCTTAGATATTTAGCATGTAGCAATGACAAGTGGTCACCTACATAAATCCTGCCAATCATGCCCCTAGGGTCCAAATGGGCCACACCCTGGGGCCCCCTTAGCTCCCATAGACTCATAATGGAAAAAAGCTTCAAAAATCTTCTTCTCTGAAACCACAGTGCCAAGAGCTTAGGTATTTAGCATGTAGCAACAGCAAGTGGTCACCTTCATATTTTCTGCTAATCATGCCTCTGGGGTCCAAATGGGCCACGCCCCGGGGCCCCTTAGCTCCCATAGACTCATAATGGAAAAAAGCTTCAAAAATCTTCCTTCAGAAACTGTGAAGCACAGAACTTAGATATTTAGTATCTAGCAACATAAAATAGCCAGCTGCATAAATCCTGCTAACCCTGCCCCTGGGGTCAAAATCGGCCTCGCCCAAGCTCATCACCTCCAATAGACTTATAATGGAAAAAAACTTAAAAAATCTTCTTCTATGAAATCATAAGGCCCAGAGCTTAGATTTTTAGTATGTAGCAACATCAAGTGGCCACCTACATAAATGCTGCCAGTTATGCCCCTGGGATCCAAATTGGCCCCACCCCAGGGCTCTTTAGCTTCCATAGACTAACAATAATTGGAGAAACTTCAAAAATCTTCTTCTCTGAAACCACAGGGCCCTTATAATGAAAAAAAAAAAGCAACTTAAAATGGGGAAAAAAATCTTTAAAAATCTTCTTCTCTGAAACCATAAGTCCCAGAGCTTAGTTATTCAGCATGTAGCAATGTCAAGAGGTCGCCTACATGAATCCTGCCAATCATGCCCCTGGGGTCCAAATCCTGTGGCCCTTCAACTCCAACAAATTTATAATGGAAAAAGCTTCAAACAACTTCTTTGAAACCATGAAGTACAGACCTTAGATATTTAGTATATAGCAACACAAAATGGTTGCCTACATAAATCCTGCCAACCGTGCCCTTTGGGGCAAAATTGGCCAAGCCCCAGGGCTCATTAGCTCCTATAGACTTATACTGGAAAAAACTTAAAAAAATCTTTTTCTCCAAAACCATAAGGCACAGATTTTGTTTGATTTGAGGTTTTACATTCCCGTCAACACTGTATAGGTCATTTTGGAGATGTCTCTTCCAATTTTGTGGAACTTTTACCAGACATTGAGATGAAATTACATCTCAAGGCCTGTCGCCCAATGAAACCAGTAGGGTTTATAAGCATGGACACCGCTTTGCCTGAGCTTAGATATGTAGTATGTAGCAATGTTTAAGTGGTTTCCTACACTAATGATTTTCTGGTACACAGGTGAGCTATATAGGGCCATTGGGCCCTCTTGTTATTCTACTTTGGTGATGTACTGTATTTGGGTTGTAATTGAACAGCTGTTTGTAACATGCTTTGCAGTCGTGCAAATTTCTGGTGTTTTCAACACTGTCAATGAAATATGTTTTCAACACGCTCAATGAAGTATGTTTTTACCACATTCAATGTAAATATTGGTATTTATCGAAAAAAAAAAAGGTAATTTTCTTTTTATTCTATACAAAAAACAAAGCAAAAAAATAGTCCAGGCTGCTACTGTGAAAATAACAAGGTCATGTTTATTTTTTACAGTGTGAATATATTTTATTTATTATACCCACGGCATATGAAGTATGCTATTGGGGTATATAGTTTTCGTCCTGTCGTTTGTCCATTTGTCCATCCATCCATCTGTGTGTCCATCCTTCGTCAGGCCATCTGTCCAAACTTACGTCCGTCCATCCGTTAACAGTTACAAAATTTCTAAGAGATTGTATCTTCTGAACCCTTTGATAGATTTGGCTGATACTTACACTGAAGTTGCATACTGGTCTAAAGATTTCATTGATCCCTGTCCCATCCCCTACTGGGTCAAAGTCACAAACTTAGCAATTTTACATTTGGTTTAAGTTTTATGACAAAGTTTATAGATGCCTGCATGTTCTAAAAGATACTTGCGTCAATGTTGCATTACAGTCCAAAGATTTCATGATGTATATCCCTTCCCCCACCTAAGGTGACTTTGACCTCTAGGTCACGGACTTAGAAATTTTACATTTGGTTAAAGTTTTATGACAAAGTTTATAGATGCCTGTATGTTCTAAAATCTAAGACAAATTCAATTGATACTTGCATCGATGTTGCATACCAGTCCAAAGATTTCATTGATGCATACCCCACCCTACTGCTTCAGTAACATTGATGCCTTCACTCCCTTGGTCCATTTAGAAATTTTATGTTTGGTTTAGCTTTTACAATCACATTTACAGTTCAAAAAAGTATTACAGGTATGTTTTGTTGAAAAAAAGTCAGCAGCTCAATGCAAAAGCTACTCAAATTGTTTTTAGCAAAAATATATGCATATATGCCATATTAAATGATCACAGTTTTAACCAAATGTTAATTTACAACATTGTTAGCTTTGAACAACTGATCCCAGAAGCATAAAGATATATGTTGTTGCAAATACAGTAAAATTCCTCTATTAAGGGGAATGGGAACACCTGGCACATTTTTCCACCATTTTTCAAAGGGAGACAACTTTCAGGACTTCCTGTTTGCTTTTCTATAGGCTCAGTCTTGCTGAAAAGGGGGTCTACTCTTAAAGGAAAGAATTTGCTCCTCAGGAGCAAATTCTTTCCTTCAAGAGTTGACCCATATTGGCTTGGGAGACAAAAATACTTTTGAAGGAGTTGCCTCCCCTGAAGGTGTATCCATTCCCCTTAAGACCACCAAAAATTACAACACATTCTCCTTTAAAAATCATATTTAAAAAGATTCATTCATTCTTCCTGTATGTTTTCTGCACTCTCTGCCTGCTAGAAATAGACCACCAAAGTGGTCTTAAAGGCCACTTTTGAACAGTCCCAAAGGTGGTCTTACTTTAGGAATTTTACTGTAATCTGTGCTCATTTGTTTTAGTCCAAAGAGGAGACTAGTCAAATCACCTCCCAAGTCACCGGACAAATTGGCTGGAGACGAGAAGGCATCAAGTATCGACGAAACGAGCTTTTCTTAGATGTCCTCGAGTCTGTTAACCTGCTGATGTCACCGCAAGGTCAGGTCCTGTCGGCACACGTTGCCGGCAGAATCATCATGAAGAGCTACCTGTCGGGAATGCCGGAGTGCAAGTTTGGTATCAATGATAAGGTGCTCATGGAGAGCAAGGGAGGTAAAAGCGGGCAGGATGATCCCGGTCGAGCTGGGTATGTCAAGAACTCGGGGTTAGTCACATACTCACTTCTTTCCTCGCTTAAGGCTACAGTATCTGTTGTCATAGTTGTTGTATTTCGTGAAAAAAAAATAATAAAAGAACTGGTGCATGACAGAATCAACACTACAAGACAGTATCTGTTGTCATAGTTTGTTTTTCGTGAAAAAATTATAATTATTAAAGAAGCGGTGCATGACAAAATCAACACTACAAGACTTGTGCTTCAGCGAAGACTGATCAGACTGCGCTTCCGCGCAGTCTGATCAGAGTCTTCGCTGATCACACAAGCCCTATACATTCAGTGAAGACAAATCAGCCTTACCATTAGGCAAATCTAGCCAGAGTACCATATTGGACACCTGAACTCTTTACTATATTTGCTGGCAGCAGGCCTTGGTAGCTCAGTCGGATGCACATCTGACTGGTGATCAGGAGGACGCGGGTTCGATTCCTGCCGGGGGTTTTCGCCAGAAACTGAAAACTGCCCTTTTTGAATCAGCAGAAGGGAGAGAATGAGTGTAGAAAAGATTTTGTGATCAATCTCCACGAAAAATGTTGCCGACCCCGGCAGGTATCGAACGGGAGTCCTCCTGATCACCAGTTTAGATGCACATCCGACTGAGCTACCGAGGCCGGCAAATTCATATGGTAAACAGGTTATTCAGTTATAGTACTTTGAATAGCTAAGAGTCTAGAATTTTTATGTGAACAGTGGAGACGCTGATCGGACTGTGCACAGGCTGATCTGATTCTTCATTGGTCACAAGGGCCTTAGTGAAGGTTTTGTCATGTGCTGAGTCTTATTTAAGTATTTTTCTATCAAGTGATGTCTTAAGGGGAATGGATACACCTTCAGGGGAGGCAACTCCTGCTAAAGTACTTTCGTCTCCCATGTCAATAGGGGTCAACTCTTAAACGAAAGAATTTGCTCCTTAGGAGCAAATTCTTTCCTTTAAGAGTGGACCCCTTTTTCAGCAGGACAGGGCTCATAGAAAAGTGAACAGGAAGTCCTGAAAGTTGTCTCCCTTTGAAAAATGGTGGAAAAATCTGCCAGGTGTTCTCATTCCCCTTAACAGACTGAAAATTTTAAATTGAATGGTGTGTAGCTGCTGTTAGTATTAACTCTTATCCTGCAGAATAAACTTATTTAGCCACACCCATTTCTGACTATCCACCAATACAATTACTTGAAATATTGTATTCATCCAATTTATAAACTGCAGGACAAGCAGTGTAGATCCTGATCAGATGGCTTCTTCAGAAGCCATCTCATCTGGATCTGTACTGTTTGCAACAATAGGGTTGTCGTGAACAGCAGGAGGAGGGTATGTCACATAGAAAGGCTAAAATTTGAATTAAGGAAAAAAATTATGAAATGTAAAATAAAAAACAGATATTGTAGGCCCTTAATACTGCTTGATCCAGCTCAACACACAGAGGTAATTCAGAAAGAAGGCAAATACAGGTATTTTCTTTTGGTGCAGTAGCAGTCTGATCTGGGTCTGCTCTGTTTGCTTAGCCCTATCTTTCCCAGCACTTATGATTATTATGGTTAATTCACTGTCAAAGTTAAAAACAAGATATATAAGAGTTGCTGCAGTTCTGTACAATGGAGACAGTATTGGTGGAGGGCAGGCTTCCCTAACCCTAAATCTTATCCTGCTGAATAGATTAATTTGTTTGTTAACCAATCAAATAACTTGACCACATGATGTAGTCATTCATATTTGCAATCTGAATGACAGAGTAGATCTTGATCAGATTGGCTTCTTAGGAAGCAATCTGATCAGGATCTACACTGTTTGCAAAGGTAGGGCTAAACATGGTTATGCAGGACAGCTCAAACAGCCATTCACAGATACCAACCTTACCCATATGGTGAAAGAATCCGGTTTCTTTACAGCAGACAACATTTTCAAATATATGTATACAAATACAGCGTTAACTGTCTTTAATAAAGGCCAGCTCAAGCTGTTCCCTGTATTAAAAAATTAGGCCAATTTTCATGAAAGATTAGTTCAAATTATCTTTAATTTTTATACTTAAAGTTAAATAAATTTATCTTTGAAAAAAAAAAAAATTGATATTTTCACATAGTGAAAAATAACGTGACAATGTTATTTTCACAGTAGCAGCCCGGACTACGTTTTTGAGCTGAAGTCATGTATAAAATAAAAGAGAATATAAATATGAATAATATTTCATATCAAGTGTTAAAAAAAAAAAACAACAAAATTTTGCACTTAGTGAATATTCTGATGTTTTCAACACACTTGATAAAATATTTTTGGTATCGCCTAAAAAAAGGAAATATTCTCTATGAACTTAAAAGCTAAGGTTCTTTCCTGTATCAAACAGTTGCATTTGTCTCAATGGTGCATCCTAAATAGTTTTCACTGTAATGTTTTACTAATTCTTCTGAGAAAATAATGTTGATAAAAGACATTTCATGTGAATTCTGCCTAGTAGAAGAGAAGGCTTCACATTTCATTTGTATTGTCTGTCTAGCAGAAAGAAAGGCATTACAAAAACACGCCTATAAAAAACATTGTAAATTCTACCGCCGAAAAAAAATGAATTTTTATGAAAAATTGTGATATTTTTAGCTCAGCTGTTTTTGAAGAAAACGACGAGGTATTGTCATAGCATTGGCGTCGTCGTCTGCGTGGTCATCGTCGTGCAAAAATTTGGACATTTTGTAATATCTCTGTCATTACTGAACATATTTACTTGAAACTTGGACTAGTTGTTCATTATGAAAAGGGGAACTCATACCAATAGGTGAGGCACAGTTATGCCCCTTTTTCGACTTAGAAATTTTGTGCAAAAACTTGGACATTTTGTAATATCATCTGTCATTACTGAAAATATTTACTTGAAACTCGGAGTAATTGTTCATTATGAAAAGGGAAACTCATACCAATAGGTGAGGTAACCCTAAAAATATTTTTGGCACAGTTATGCCCCTTTTTCGGCTAATAATTTTTGTGCAAAAACTTGGACATTTTGTAATATCTCTGTCATTACTGAACATATTTACTTGAAACTCGGACTACTTGTTCATTATGAAAAGGGGAACTCATACCAATAGGTGAGGTAACCCTCAAAATATTTTTGGCACAGTTATGCCCCTTTTTCGACTTAGAATTTTTGTTTAACTAAAAGAAACTGCAGCCGAGCGTTGGCACCCACATGCGGTGCTCTTGTTCTTATTTCTGCTCAAAATATAGATTGTGGGTACTCCTTAGAACTGCCTCATCGAGGCGGTTCTAACGAATACCCATAATCTATATTTTAGAGCAGCAATAAGAAAAATAATGTTTACCCCTGCAAACCCCAGTTTTTTAGCTCACCTGAGATCTGGGTTCCTTTCTTGAACCAGCCGTATCCCATCATGTGTTACGGAGTTACGGCCCCTGAAAGGGCAAAAATTGCCTATTTTGGTCTTGTCTGCATGATAGCTGTTTCATTTTTGACTTGATTTTAACTAAACTGGCACACAATTTGTACCACCACAAAATCTTGGTCAATTTCGAATATGGGTCATGTCAGGTCAAAAAGTAGGTCAGTAGGTCAAATCAGAAAATAAACCTTGTGAAGACACTAGAAGCCACAGTTTTGGTCCGTTCATCATCAAACTTGCCCAGAATGATCATCTTGACAATATCTCAGTCAAGTTCGAATATGGGTGTTGTCGGGTCAAAAAGTAGGTCAGTAGGTCAAATCATAGAAAAACCTTCTGAACGCACTAGAGGCCACAATTTATGTCATCCAATCATCATCAAACTTGCTCAGAACAATCATCTTGATAATATCTTGGTCACCTTCGAATATGGGTCAAGTCGGGTCACAAAGTAGGTCAAATCATAGAAAAACCTTGTGAATACACTAGAGGCCACAGTTTTGGTCCAATCATTATCAAACTTGCCCAGAATGATCACCTTGACAATATCTCGGTCAAGTTTGAATACGGGTCATGTCTGGTCAAAAAGTAGGTCAGTAGGTCAAATCATAGAAAAACCTTGTGAACACACTAGAGGCCACAGTTTTGGTCTGATCATCAAACTTGCCCAGAATGATCATCTTGACAATATCTGAGTCATGTTCGATTATGGGTCATGTCAGTTCAAAATGTAGGTCAGTAGGTCAAATCAGTTTTGGTCCGATCGTCATCAAAGTTGCTCAGAATGATCATCTTTATAATATCTCGGTCAAGTTAGAATATGGGTCATGTCAGGTCAAAAAGTAGGTAAGTAGGTCAAATCATAGAAAAACCTTGTGAACACACTAGAGGCCACAGTTTAGGTCCGATCATCATCAAACTTGTTCAGAAGGATCATCTTGATAATATCTGAGTCAAGTTCGAATATGGGTCATGTCAGTCCAAAAAGTAGGTCAGTATGTAAAATCATAGAAAAACACTCTGAACACACTAGAGGCCACAGTTTTTGGTCCGATCATCATCAAACTTGCTCAAAATGATCATTTGACAATATCTCAGTTAATTTCGAATATGTGTCATATCTGGTCAGTCAGTAGGTCAGATTGTTGAAAAACCTTGTGGACACACTAGAGGCCCCAGTTTTGGTCCGATCATCAAACTTGCTCAGAATGATCAAGACTTGACAATATCTGGGTCAAGTTTGAATATGGGTCATGCCAGGCCAAAAAATAAGGTCAGCAGGTCAAATTATAGAAAAACATTTTGAACACTCTAAGAGGCCACAGTTTTAGACAAATCATCATAAAACTTGCTCAGAATGATCATATGGGTCAAGTCAAATCAAAAAGTAGATCAGTAGGTTATTTTGTCATAACTTTTGAACCGTTTGAGATAGAGCCTTCATATTTGGCATGTAGTTTCCTTATGACAAGGGCTTCCCACTCGTATAAAGATTTGACCTGTGACCTTGACCTGTGACCTACTTTATCATAACTTTTGAACCATATGAGATAGAGCCTTCATATTTGGCATGTATGTTCCTTGTGACAAGGTTTTCTCAACCGTTCAAAACTTTTGACCCATGACCTTGACCTTTGACCTACTTTGTCATAACTTTTGAAGCATTTAAGATACAGCCTTCATATTTGGCATATAGGTTCCTTCATAGGAGTGGGTGTTTGAGTTAGAGTCTCACCAACAGCTAAGGTCATACAGTGATGGGACCTCTGTTTAAAGACTAATTTGAAAGTCTGGAGAGGCCTGGGATCGATCCTGCTACCCCTGGTTTACAAGGCAAGTAGCATGACCACTTCACCATGAAGGCTTCTAAACTTCATTGGAATGTTGTGTAGATGACCCTCTAGGAAAATAGCATAATGATTAACAAATGGTCACAAGAGCTAAAAATAGAAAAACGTTGTGAATTTGCTTCAAATGCAAACTCCTTCTAAACCTTTGGGCCAATTGGATTTAAAACTTCACAGGAATGTTGCCTAGGTGACTCCCTACCAAAATAGTTAAAACTCATTTCACTCCAATGAACAAGATGGCTGCCACAGCTAAAAATAAAAAAAAAATCTTCAAACGACAATTCCTCCCGTACCCTTGGGTCAATTTCATTCAAACTTCGAAGTAATGTTGCTTAGATGACCCTCTACCAAAAAGACTAAACAATCCCGCTCCGATGAACAAAATGGCTACCGGAGCTAAAAATAGAAAAATATTGTAAATTTGATTCAAATGTGAACCCCTCCTAAACCCTAAGGCCAATTTGGTTCAAACTTCACAGGAATGTTGCCTAGGTTACTCCCAAATAAGCTAAAATCACTCTGCTGATGAACAAGATGGCCACCATAGCTAATAATAGAATGTACTCGAGACAGTGACACACAGGTGAGAGAACCAGGGCCCAGAGCTGTCTATATCAAAGTGGGGTTCGAGGGGGTCAAAACTATAGTGGCATGTTTTCATGTTGAGTAAGGCTTGACATTTCAGTTTGAAACATCAGCATAGTAGAAAATAAGGCATGACATTTAATGTGAATAGTCTGCCTTGCATGAATCGAGGCTAGTCATTTCATATGAATAATTAGCCTGGTATAACATAAGGATTGAAATTCCATGTGAATTAAAAATGTTTGAATTAGAAAATGTTATCTGCTGAATTTTTCCGATGGATTTTTTTCTAATGCTTTTAGGGCTTGCCCAGTTTCCTCCCTCCCAGATCCCATTGGCAGAAAAGACAACCAAATCAAAGCCAATTGCTACAAGCTATCCCTTTCATGCTAACAATATAGTTGTATGAGAGAATTCTGAGAAAGACCGACTAAGAAATACATGTACTTGTGTTTGCCTTTTTGACCAGAGAAGACTACCGTATTAATCCTAAATATTCAGACACTTTTAATTGAGCTTGACAGGATCATAAATTATTTATTATATACTTTGTTTGCAAAAAATTGCTTAGTAGCTAACAGTGTAGACCCTGATTGCTCGGTGTCAGACACTGTAGACCCTGATCAGACTGCTCCTGAAGGAGCAGTCTGATCTGGGTCTTCACTGTTTGTTCAGTCTTATTTTTATGATGTCTTGGTGTCTGAATATTTAGGGTAAAAACGGTATTACGCATGTAAGATGTCACACATGTGTCATATATGAGTCTTGACATGCAAAAATATGCCTTTAGGACATGTTTTCGCAGAGGATAGTTGGATCAACTTACACATGATCCACACAGTCTGATCAGAGTCTTAGCTGCATCCAGAGTGGATGTCTGTTGACCCAAAGATTCAGCTTGCAGACAGGATATATCCTGACTTGAGAGGGTACTCATGCTGATTTGATCGAGCCTTAGCTGAGTACACGTTCGAAGGCATTTTCGTATGACAAGCCCATATAACGATTACACTACTTTGGACTGAAATATATGTTACTGATCCTCTCTGCTTGCCAGCATTTCTTACCAGAATACATAATTCAGATTTTAAGCGACCTTTGTATTCAGACAAGATTTATTAAGTGTTTCTAATATTTACATGCATATTACCTCATTTATACTGCTGGGGTCGATGATATGCTTTCATAGAAATTGATCATGACATCTTTTATATTGTCATTCCCTCCCTCTGATTCGAGAAGGGCAGTTGTAAGTTTCTGGCAAAAGAAAGTGCACTGTACTGGTTAACTGCTTACGTGTATTCCTTCCCGGGAAAAGTGTGGATATGTAACAGGCTCAAAAATGACCTAAAAAGTGTTGACTGGGCAGTTAAACTGCAAAACAAAGAATTATAAAACTTTGTTTATCATAAGCATTCACATGCTAAAAAGCCATTAAAACAAGACTGAGTGAACATTGTAAACAATCTATTTCTCCAAACCCCCATTGGTGGAGACCCACATATACATGTACATTTGTAAGCAAAAATACATGTATGGAAGCTATGAATGCATTTGCATGAAAATAATATGCATATCAGATGATATTTAACTTCAATATACAGAAGTGATTCTTATGGATGTATGTCTACTTATGTTACGTGTGAAAGCCATCAGAACTGTCAGACGCATGTCTAATTATATCCCTGGCATACAAAGTATGTTTGGGGGTATATAGTTTTTGTCTTTCCGTCCGTTCATCCATTGTATTAGTTTGTTCATTACTTCATTTGTTTCTTCGTTCGTACTTCCTTTGTGTCAAAGTTTTGTGGTAAACCTTTTTGATTGCTCATATCTCCTTAACCACATGTTAGATTCTCTTCATATTTGGTAACCCATATCTCTATAGCATTACCTTTCATATGGACTATCTAAGCCCCTGGGTGGGTTGTCCATTCGTTTGTCAACTTTTACGTCAAAGTTTTGTGTTAAACCTTTTGGATTGCTCATATCTCTGTAACCACATGTTGAATTCTCTTCATATTTGCTAGAGGATATCTCTATAGCTTTACCTTTTAATATCCTCAGTGGACTAAATGGAAAGTTTGCCTGTGAAAAGTTTGCAAGAAGATGCAGTTTTTCTTGGCGTCTTAAGGGTAACTTACATGCACATTGTGTTAATGAGAGTTCTTGTTTAAGCCCTATACCAAGGAAACTTTCTCTTCTGAATTTGCAATTAGGTGAGACAAAACTAGTTGCGTCCAGGGAAGACAGAAACTTGCATGCTCAGCTACACCCAGTGTTTGAGTTTTTCGTCCCACCAACAACTAAGGTCATACTGAGATGGGACCTCGGTTTAAAGACTCATCCGAAAGTCTGGCAAAGCCCGAAATCAAACCCCAGGTCCCTGGTTGTCAGTTTCTGGCGAAAGAATGTGCACTGTACTAGATAACAGCTTATGTATAAGCCTTCCCAGGAAAAGTGTGGATAGGTAAACTGAGGCCGGCCTCGGTAGCTCAGTCGGATGTGCATCTGACTGGTGATCAGGAGGACACGCGTTGGATACCTGCTGGGGTTGGCAACATTTTCTTGTGTGGAGATGATCATGAAATCTTTTCTATGGTCATTCTCTTCCTTCTGCTGATTCAAGAAGGGCAGTTGTCAATTTCTGGTGAAAGAATGTACACTGTACTGGTTAACCGCTTTCGTATAAGCCTGCCCAGGAAAAGTGTGGATAGGCAAACTGACCGTCTCAAAAACGACCTAAAATAGTGTTGACTGGGGCATTAAACCCCCCCCCCCCCCACCAAAAAAAAATACAAACAAGGTAAACTGACAGGCTCAAAAGTGACCTAAAATAGTGCTGACTGGGCTGTTAAACTTTCTATACAAACAAACAAATGGTCCCCGATTTATGAGGTGAGTAGCTTATCCACTACACCACAGAGGCTTCTCAGCTACACTGTACATAGGCAAGCAAGAGTCATTATTTTGAGTACTGACTTGTAATTTAATTTTTTGTCAGAGAAAAGGAGAAAATATAATCTCAGATATTCACTCTATTTATTCTGTAAGCGGATAGGATTAATACCGTACTTTAACACATTAACACAGCAAGTGGTGATGGCACAAAATGTATATACATTTATAAATGGTCACATGCACCTGTCAGTTATTTCGCCATTTTTTAACAAAGGGAAACAGTTTTACGGACATCCCCCTTTATTTTACTCTTACTCATAACTGGTCCCGTTTAAAAAGGGCAGGCACTCTTCAAGGAAAGGCTTAGATACTCAGGACCCCTCAAGGTATTTTAGGAGCTTTGTTTTGCAGGAATGTAACATTTTATCTAAGAAAAGGAGTACATAAAACCTTTAAGCCGGCCTCTGTAGCTCAGTGGGGGAAAGTATAAAACCCGGGAGTAACGGCCGGGAGCCGGGAGTAAAATCCGGGAGTAAATTTGGACAATCGAATAAAGGTAATAAACATTCACATATCTGGATGAAATTTGGACCAACAGTAGAATATAGACTTCTCTTTAAAATGCATAAAAATTTGAACATTATTGTGCAGTAGTTTTCAAGATATGAACCGAAATATAAGACCATGTCGTAAAATGGAGTAAATGTATTTGTCATATCGGGGCTGGACAACATCCAAACCCCTACCCACCTCAGGCCCTTATCCTGCCCCTATGATTTAAGAGGTGTTTGATTATGTGACCCGGGAACATTTATATTTGGCGCCATTTGTTTTATGGCCGTATAATGTAGAAACGACCCGCAGTCTGATTAGTGCCTTTGCTATTAGCTGCCAGAGTAGTACGACTACGTTTAAGAAATACAATGTATGTGACATAGGCAATAACGCAAACAAATGCCGATTTCAACCCAGAAATTACTCCCGGCCTACTCCCGGGTTAATTACCTACTTCACAGAGCGAAGAAATAACTTTATTTTTGCATTTTTCTAATCTTGGATGTTTTTAATTGATATTACATAAACTAATTCTTGTAGCAATCCCAGACTGAACATATTTTGCAAAATGCTTTAAATCGCCAATACTGCAAAAAGTTACTCCCGGGCGAAAATTTTGCGACATGGTCATATATTTCGGTTCATATCTTGTAAAGTACTCAATAAGAAATATAAAATTTATATGCATTTTAAAGAAGAGTCTATATTCTACTTTTGATCCAAATTTCATCCAGATCTGTGATTGTTTAATACCTTTATTCGATTGTCAAAATTTACTCCTGGATTTTACACCCGGCTCCCAGCCGTTACTCCCGGGTTTTATACTTTCCCACTCAGTCGGATGGGTGTCTGACTGGTGATCAGGAGGACATGGGTTTGATACCTGCCGGGGTCTGCAACATGCTTTCGTGGACATTGATCATGAAATTTTTTCAACGGTCATTCTCTCCCTTCTGCTGATTTGAGAAGGACAGTTGTCAGTTTCTGGCAAAAGGGTGTGCACTGTACTACAGTTGACTCTCGTTATCTCGACCTCGCCTATCTCGACCCTATCACTTATGTCGAACCGATTTCTAAGTCCCGAATATTTCTGCTATATATTTATTTTAGTTCAACTTCCCATGTGTCGAACTACTTTTAAGTCGACACTTCGGCTATCTCGTCCATCATTTTCAGTCCCTGAATATATTTTTCACTGTTTTTACTACTGCCTATCTGGAACCGAAAAATTCATGAGGTAAAGAAGGAAAAAAAAAAAAAAAACAATGCCGCCTGTCTTTCAGTAAAAGAAAATAATAACAGACCTTTTACAAAACAGTTCATCAATACTCAAAATGTTTTTATGCCCCCGCATCATATGATGCCGGGGGCATATAGTTTTTCGGTTTTCCGTACGTGCGTACATGTGTACGTCCGTCTGTACGTGTGTGTGTACATACGTACGTACGTACGTGATCCTGTAACCTCAGGTTAAAGTTTTTGTAACAGGTAGAGCCTGAACTTATAGAACTCATATTTTCCTAACCATTTGATGGAACTGGTTCATCTTTGGTATGATGATAGATATAGGTCCAAAGTTTTATTAAGCAATACCCCCACCCATGCCTGTGACCTCAAGGTCAAGGTCACAGACTTAGAAATTTTCAATGTTAAAGACTCAGGTTAAGGTTTTTGTAACAGGTAGACTTGAACATTTTAGAACTCATATTTTCCAAACCATTCGATGGAATTGGTTCATATTTGGTATGATTATAGATATAGGTCCAAAGTTTTATTCAGCGATACCCCCACCCATGCCCATGGCCTCAAGGTCAAGGTCACTGTGCCTATTTTTAGAAAAACTTTGTCATTGCTCTAGCGCTTACATTTCTTCACCGA
Organism: Lucinisca nassula; assembly: GCA_963580285.1. Taxonomy (NCBI): domain Eukaryota; kingdom Metazoa; phylum Mollusca; class Bivalvia; order Lucinida; family Lucinidae; genus Lucinisca; species Lucinisca nassula. Next base: position 23,955,168 of record OY757023.1, read on the forward strand.
TTTCAATATAACTTCACACGAATGTTCCTTATGACAATATCTCTAGCGAGTTCCACTTTCAAGGTCAAGGTCACTGTGGCTATTTTTAGAAAAACTTTGTCATCGCTCTAGACCTTACATTTCTTCACCAATTTCAATATAACTTCACACAAATGTTCCTTATGACAATATCTCGAGCCATTTCGCATTTCAAGGTCAAGGTCACTGTGGCTATTTTTAGAAAAACTTTGTCATCGCTCTAGCGCCTGCATTTCTTCACTGGTTTCAAAATAACTTCACACAAATGTTCCTTATGACAATACCTCGAACGAGTTTGACTTTCAAGGTCAAGGTCACTATGGCTATTTTTAGAAAAACTTTGTCATTGCTCTAGTGCTTACATTTTTTCACCAATTTCAATATTACTTCACACAAATGCTCCTTATGACAATATCTCTAGCAAGTTCCACTTTCAAGGTCCAGGTCACGGTGGCTATTTTTAGAAAAAAACTTTGTCATCGCTCTTGCACTTACATTTCTTCACCGATTTCAATATAACTTCACACAAATGTTCCTTATGACAATATCTTGAGCGATTTCGACTTTCAAGGTCAAGGTCACTGCGGCTATTTTTAGAAAAACTTTGTCATCGCTCTAGCGACTACATTTCTTCACTGATTTTAATATAACTTCACACAAATGTTCCTTATGACAATACCTTGAGCGAGTTCGACTTTCAAGGTTAAGGTCACTGTGGCTATTTTTAGAATGTCATTGCTCTAGCACTTACATTTTTATGCCCCCAACTTTGAAAAAGTTGGAGGGGCATATTGCTTCTGCCTCGTTCGTCTGTTCGTCCGTCCGTTACGCTTTTGATGCATAGCATAACTAAAGAACCGTGTATGCTAGGGTTTTGAAATTTCATATATGGATTCCTCATGGAAAATTAGCTGACGCGTATTTTTTTTCTAGTCCGGATTATGCCCCCTTCAAGAGTTATTGCCCTTTGAAATTTTTTTAATAAAATCTTGTCAGCAAGATATCTCAAAAACTATTGGAGCTAGAGCCTTGAAAGTTGTTGATTATATTGGTGGTGATGAGTAGATGAACTGATTAACTTTTGACAAAATTCTGAAAAATACTTTGTGAGTTATGGCCCTTTGTCATTTTGGTAATTTGTGCCCATTGTAATGTATGCTAAAAGTGATCCATAGCATAACTTTAGAACCGTGTATGCTGGGGTTTTGCAATTTCATATATGGATTCCTCATGGAAAATTAGCTGATGCATATTTTTTTTCTTGTCCGGATTATGCCCCTTTTAAGAGTTATTGCCCTTTGAAATTTTTTTAATAAAATTTTGTCAGCAAGATATCTCAAAAATTGTTGGAGCTAGAGCCTTGAAAGTTGGTGAATATATTGGTGGTGATGAGTAGATGAACTGATTAATTTTTGACGAAATTCCGAAAAATACTTTGTGAGTTATGGCCCTTTGTCATTTTGGTAATTTGTGCCCATTGTAATGTATGCTAAAAGTGATGCAAAGCATATCTTTAGAACTGTGTATGCTAGGGTTTTGAAATTTCATATATGGATTCCTGATGGAAAATTAGCTGATGCGTATTTTTTTTCTCGTCCGGATTATGCCCCTTTTAAGAGTTATTGCCCTTTGAAATTTTTTTAATAAAATCTTGTCAGCAAGATATCTCAAAATCTATTGGAGCTAGAGCCTTGAAAGTTGGTGAATAGATTGGTGGTGATGAGTAGATGAACTGATTAACTTTTGACAAAATTCTGAAAAATACTTTGTGAGTTATGGCCCTTTGTCATTTTGGTAATTTGTGCCCATTGTAATGTATGCTAAAAGTGATGCATAGCATAACTTTAGAACCGTGTATTCTAGGGTTTTGAAATTTCATATATGGATTCCTCATGGAAAATTAGCTGACGTGTATTTTTTTTCTTGTCCAGATTATGCCCCCTTTAAGAGTTATTGCCCTTTGAAATTTTTTTAATAAAATTTTGTCAGCAAGATTTCTCAAAAACTATTGGAGCTAGAGCCTTGAAAGTTGGTGAATATATTGGTGGTGATGAGTAGATGAAATGATTAACTTTTGACGAAATTCCGAAAAATAATTTGTGAGTTATGGCCCTTTGTCATTTTGGTAATTTGTGCCCATTGTAATGTATGCTAAAAGTGATGCATAGCATATCTTTAGAACCGTGTATGCTAGGGTTTTGAAATTTCATATATGGATTCCTCATGGAAAATTAGCTGACGGGTATTTTTTTTCTCGTCCGGATTATGCCCCTTTTAAGAGTTATTGCCCTTTGAAATTTTTTTAATAAAATCTTGTCAGCAAGATATCTCAAAAATTATTGGGGCTAAAGCCTTGAAAGTTGGTGAATAGATTGGTGGTGATGAGTAGATGAACTGATTAACTTATGACAAAATTCTGAAAAATACTTTGTGAGTTATGGCCCTTTGTCATTTTGGTAATTTGTGAAAAACTTTGTCATCGTTCTAGCGCCTACATTTCTTCACCAATTTCAATATAACTTCACACAAATGTTCCTTATAAAAAAAACTCGAGCGAGTTCGACTTTCAAGGTCATGATTTCAAGGTCAAGGTCACTGTGGCTATTTTTAGAAAAACTTTGTCATTGCTCTTGCGCCTACATTTCTTCACAAATTTCAATATAACTTCATACAAATGTTCCTTATAAAAAAAATCTTGAGCGAGTTAGACTTCAAAGTCATGACCTCAAGGTCAAGGTCACTGTGGCTATTTTTAGAAAAACTTTGTCATCGCTCTAGCACCTTCATTTCTTCACCAATTTCAATGTAACTTCACACAAATGTTTCTTATGACAATATCTCAGCGAGTTCGACTTTCAAGGTCATGACCTCAAGGTCAAGGTCACTGTGGCTATTTTTAGAAAAACTTTGTCATCGCTCTAGTGCCTACATTTCTTCACCAATTTCAATATAACTTCACACAAATGTTCCTTATAAAAAAATCTCGAGCGAGTTCGACTTCAAAGTCATGACCTCAAGGTCAAGGTCACTGTGGCTATTTTTAGAAAAACTTTGTCATCGCTCTAGGGCCTACATTTCTTCACCAATTTCAATATAACTTCACACAAATGTTTCTTATGACAATATCTCAGCGAGTTCGACTTTCAAGGTCATGACCTCAAGGTCAAGGTCACTGGCTATTTTAAGAAAAACTTTGTCATCACTCTAGCGCCTACATTTCTTCACTGATTTCAATATAACTTCAAACAAATGTGCCTTATGACAATATCTAGAGCGAGGTCGACTTTCAAGGTCATGACCTCAAGGTCAAGGTCACTGTGGCTATTTTTAGAAAAACTTTGTCATTGCTCTAGCGCCTACATTTCTTCACTGATTTCAATATAACTTCACACAAATGTTCCTTATGACAATATCTCAAGTGTGTTCGACTTTCAGGGTCATGACCTCAAGGTCAAGGTCACTGTAGCTATTTTTAGAAAAAAATTGTCATCGCTCTAGCGCCTACATTTCTTCACCGATTTCAATATAACTTCACATAAATGTTCCTTATGACAATATCTCTAGCGAGTTCCACTTTCAAGGTCAAGGTCACTGTTGCTATTTTTAGAAAAACTTTGTCAATGCTCTAGCGCTTACATTTCTTCACCGATTTCAATATAACTTCACACAAATGTTCCTTATGACAATATCTCAAGCCATTTCAACTTTCAAGGTCAAGGTCACAATGGCTATTTTTAGAAAAACTTTGCTATCGCTCCAGCGCCTACATTTCTTCACCGATTTTAATATAACTTCACACAAATGATCCTGATGACAATACCTCGAAAGAGCGACTTTCAAGGTCAAGGTCACTGTGGCTATTTTTAGAAAACCTTTTTCATTGCTCTAGCGCTTACATTTTTTCACCAATTTCAAAATCGATTCACACAAATGTTCCTTATGACAATATCTGTAGCGAGTTCCATTTTCAAGGTCAAGGTCACTGTGACTATTTTTAGAAAAACTTTGTCAATACTCTAGCGCTTACATTTCTTCACCAATTTCAATATAATTTCACACAAATGTTCCTTAAGACAATATCTCGAGCGATTTCGACTTTCAAGGTCAAGGTCACTGTGGCTATTTTTTAAAAAAAAACTGTCATCGCCCTAGCGACTACATTTCTTCACTGATTTCAATATAACTTCACACAAATGTTCCTTATGATAATACCTCGAGTCAGTTTGACTTTCAAGGTCAAGGTCACTGTGGCTATTTTTATAAAAACTTTGACATGGCTCTAGCGCTTACATTTCTTCACCGATTTCAGTATAACTTCACACAAATGTTCCTTATGACAATATCTCGAACTATTTCGACTTTCAAGGTCAAGGTCACTGGGGCTATTTTTAGAAAATCTTTGTCATCGCTCTAGTGCCTACATTTATTGATGGATGTTAATAGAACTTCACACAAATGTTTCTTATGGTAATATCTCGAGTTGCTTGGTCATGACCTCAAGGTCAAGGTCACTATGGCTATTTTTAGAAAAACTTTGTCATTGCTCTACCGCCTACATTTATGATTTTAATCTAACTTGACACAAAAGATGCTTATGATAATATCTTGTGCAAGATCTACTTCGCGGCCATGGCCTCAAGTCAAGGTCCCTATGACTATTTTTAGAGAAATATTGTCATCACTCTAGAACCTACATTTATGGATGGATTTTTAAACAAACTTTACACAAATGTTGCATATGATAATATCTCAAGCAAGTTGGACTTTTGCCATTTCAGTGTTTTCCACACATGAAGTTGTCTTGTGCGAGGGGATTTGTATCGCATGCGATGCCTTGTTTTTTTTAATAAAATCTTGTCAGCAAGTCCATATCTTGAGAACTATTAGAGCTTTATTAATCATTCTTGGTACAAACTTGCATCCAGGCATTGCAACTTCAACGCAAGCATCCATATCTGACATTGACCTATATTTCATGGTTCACTGACTTCGTGAATTATTGCGACCACCCTGACTTTCACCATTTCTCGAAAACTATTAAAGCTTTTTAAATTATAATTGGTACAAACTTGCATCTAGGAATTCCAACTGCAACGCAAGCATCCATATTTGACTTTTACCCATATTTCATGGTTCACTGACTTTGTGAATTATTGCGACCACCCTGACTTTCTATCTAATGTAAGAGTCCATTTCTCAAGATCTATTAGAGCTTCATTAATTGTATTTGGTACAAGCTTGCATTTAGGAATTGAAACTTCAATGCAAGTATCCATTTCTGACCTTGACCTACATTTTATGGTTCACTGACTTTGTAAAATAGTGTGACAACCCTAACTTTGACCCTGATGTAAGAGTCTGTTTTTAAGAGTAACTTGGTACATGCTTGCAACTAGGAGTGAAATTTTTATGCAGGCATCCATGTTTGACCTTGACCTAGATTTCATGGTTTGGTGACTTTGCGCCCCCACAGGCGCGACATAGCCTTCGGGGGAATTCTTGTTGTATGTTTTTGAGTCTTTAACAATATTTGTTGAATATTTTGCCAGCTAAGGTCAAGCAAAGGTTGGGGGCATTGTGTTTTACAAACACCATTTCTAGTTTCACCAATTTCAATATAACTTCTCACAAATGTTCCTGATGACAAGGTCACACACTTAGAAAATTTTGTTGTAACATGGATTTTCGGGGTGAGGCGGGGCCCTTGGCGGGGGCATCTGTGTCGTCTGGACACTTTTCTAGTTAATATTCCATTTTGTCCAGGTGCGTTCCAATAAGCACAAACAATACCTTTACCGCTATTAGGAAAATCAGGTGCGTGTAATACAGACTGACACGCGGAGCTTAACCTTTGATCTTAACACCTTCTCATTTCAATGATTTCCAAGATTTCCGAGATAAAAGGCGGCTCTTATTTGTATTAATGTACAATTAGATATGACCGTTTTTAGCTCACCAGAGCCGAAGGCTCCGGGGGAGCTTATAGGATAGGCAGTTGTCCGTCGTTGTTCGTCGTCGTCTGGCGTCAACACTTTCAAACGACATCTCCTCTGAAGCCACTGGGCCACTGGGCCGATTGGGCCCAAATTTTATCTGTAGCATCCTTGGGCTGGGGGATTGAAAGTTTGTGTTTTTTATCAAAATCGGCTCATTAGTTTGGTTGCTATGGCAACTTGTAGTTTCCATAGACTTATAATGGGGAAAATTGAAAAATGGCATTTACTGCCAAGCCTCTGCAGATATTTTGAGAAAACTTTCATAGAAATGTTCCATAGGCAATCTACTATCTGCTGTATGAATTTAAGCTTTCTGCTCATTTTTATTGGTTGCCATGGAAACCAAAATGCAAAAAATACTTAAAAAATCATCTCCTCAGAAACCATATGCTCTAGGAGGCTGAGACTTTATGAAAATATTCACCATATTTGCCTTTACAGGTTTTGTGTTTTTTATGAAATTTGGCCTTTTAGTTTTGTTGCTATGGCAACTTAGAGTTTCCATTGACTTATAATGGGGAAAACTGAAAAATGGCATTTACTGCCAAGTCATTGCAGATATTTTTACAAAACTTACATAAACATGTTCCTTGAGTAAACTTCTCTCAGCCATATGCTTTTATGTCAACCTGTGGGTCCCCTAGGTTGTGCCGGGGCCATGCCCCGCCCCCTCCACTTCATAAAATGCCTTATATCTCAGAAACCTTACAGATCCCAACCCCTAAACCATATATATTCTTGTTCCTTATGATAAGATGCATTAAGTGACACCAACCTGGGGGTCCCCCGGGATGTGCCGGGGACATGCCCTGCCCCCTCTATTTCATAAAATGCCATTTATCTCAGAAACCATTCAGATATATATATTCTTGTTCCTTATGCTAAGATGCATTAAGTGACACCAACCTTGGGGTCCCCCCGGGATGTGCCGGGGACATGCCCCACCCCCTCCACTTCATAAAATGCCATTTATCTCAGAAGCCATTGAGATCCCCACCCATAAACCATATATATTCTTGTTCCTTATGATAAGACACATTCAGTGATACCAACATTGGGGTCTCTCTGGGGTGCGCTGGGGCCATGCCCCACCCTTCCACTTCATAAATGCCATATATCTCAGAAACCATTCAGATCCCCACCCCTAAACTATATATATTCTTGTTTCTTATGATAAGACGCATTCAGTGACACCAATCTGAGGGTCCCCTAGGATGTGGCGGGGTTTATGCCCCACCCCCTCCACTTCGTAAAAGGCTGAATATCTCAGAAACCGTTCAGATCCCCACCCCTAAACCATTTAAGTTCTTGTTCCTTATGATAAGACGCATTCAGTGATACCAACCTTAGGGTCTCCCTTGCCGCACGGGGGCTATGCCCGACCCCTCCACTTCATAAAAGGCCCAATATCTCAGAAACCGTTCAGATCCCCACCCCTAAACCATATAAATTTTTGTTCCTTATGTTAAGATGCATTCAGTGATATCAACCTAAGGATCTCCCAGGCCGCACCAGGGCTATGCCCCAACCTTCCACTTCATAAACGGTGATATATCTCGGAAACCCTTCAGATCCCCACCCCAAAACCATGTATATTCTTGTTTCTTATGAAAAGACGCATTCAGTGACACCAATCTGGGGGTCCCCTAGGATGTGCCAGGGCTATGCCCCATCCCCTGCACTTAGTAAAAGCCCAATATCTCAGAAACCGTTCAGATCCCCACCCCTTAAGCATATAAATTCTTTTTACTTATGATAAGACGCATTCAGTGATACCAATCTAAGGGTCTTCCGGGCCGCACGGGGGCTGTGCCCCACAACTCCACTTCATAAAAGGTGATACGTCTCGGAAACCATTCAGATCCCCATCCCAAAACCATATATATTCTTGTTTCATATGATAAGACGCATTCATTGAAACCAACCTGGGGGTCCTCACGGATGTGCCCGGGCCATGCCCAACCCCCTCCACTTCGTAAAAGGCTCAATATCTCAGAAACCATTCAGAACCCCCACCCCTAAACCATATATATTCTTGTTCCTTATGATGAGACACATTCAGTGATACCAACCTAGGGGTCTCTGGGGGTGTGCTGGGGCTATGCCCCACCCTTCCACTTCATAAAATGCAATATATCTCAGAAACTGTTCAGATCCCCACCCCTAAAATATGTATATTTGTGTTCCCTATAATAAGACTCATTCACTCACATCAATGCGTCTATGTGCTAGGGCAACATGCTGATGCCATGGCCCACGCCTCTACTTCATAAAAGGCCATATATCTCAGACACCATTAAGATCCCCACCTCATAATCATATATATTATTGTTTCTTATGATTAGACACATTCAGTCACACAAACTTGGTGGTCCACAGGGGCCATTCCTCTCCTTATCATTTCATAAAAGGGCCTCATATCTTTGAAACTGTTCATATCCCCACCCCTAAGCAATATATTTTCTTGGTCCTTATTATAAGACACATTCAGCGACAACAATCTTGGCTTTCCTGGGGTCTGCCAGGGCTATGCTCCAACCCCTTCGCAGCTTAAAAGGCCTTATATCTCAGGAACAGTACACATCCCAACCCCTAAACCATATATATTCATGTGCCTTATGATAAGATGGATTCAGTGATACCATTCAGGGCTCTGTTGGGTCCATGTCTCATCCTTCCTCCTCATAAAAGGCCTAATATTTCAGATACAGAGTCCACATGGGTGCTCATTTTGAAATGGGGGTTTGTTTGGGAGACTTTATAATCAATAAATTAAAACCTGAAACCATACAGTCATGGCTGCCAATGGGCAGTGTCCGCCTGAGTTCTGGTGAGCATTGTGGCCCATGGGCCTCTTGTTTTACGTACTCGTCATTTGTGTCAAAATTGAGTATTGCCCCAAGTCCCGATGCACATACAAACAGTGAAGATCCTAAAACGATGGCCCATGACCAGCTTTCTCGGCAGGACCTAACCTGTTTAAATCAATACGAGGCACTACGGTATAAGGTATAGCATGTACTGCTCAGCATGGCATTCACAAGTTGGGAACCAGTCCATTTAAGTACATATCTATTAGCTAATTTGGATACCCAAGTTTGCAGGAATTTAAAAGACAACAAAACACGTGAGAAATCTTTTATAATCGCTTTACTTCGACAAGATCCATTGTTTTCATAAAAGAATTTTGAAAACTCAATAGGCTGTGCATGTTAGTGCTATTATTCTAGAATAACCAAGAATATCAAGAATATCACGGCAAATAATGGGCTGCGACATGCATGTGACATCAAACTTTGGTTAAATCGTACTACGGATAACTCGAACGTTTTTATCCGGTCCCGTGAGGTTCGAGATAACGAGCGTCGACTGTAGTTAACCCCTTATGTATAAGCCTGCCTAGGGAGCACCCACAATCTATGTCGAAAGCAGAAATCAGAAAAATGTTATTTGCCGTTTCTGAAACCATGTTGGACCCTATTAATTCACAAGGACATGTTTTTCTAATGTTTTGACATTGATGCATTCACAGGTCATCGTCATCAAGCGGGAAGACGTCAATAGCTATAGATGATTGTCAATTCCATCAGTGTGTCAAACTGAGTAAGTTTGAGACGGAACACAGCATCAGCTTTATACCTCCCGACGGAGAGTTTGAACTAATGAGGTAAGAGGTTTTCAGCATTGTACCGGCCTCGGTAGCTCAGCCAGATTCGTCTCTGACTGGTTATCAGGAGGATGCAAGTTGGATACCTGCAGGGGCCAGTTGTTCAAAGCATCATTAGCTTAACAAGCTCGTTAGTGGTCATATTGTTAAGTGTACAAGAATGTACAATATCTATAATTTTGGTTTTTTTGCTGAAAAAATGTGAGCAGCTTATGCATTTGCAAAAGCTGCTCACATTTTTTCAGCAAAAATATTAGCATATTTGCTATATTAAATAATCAAAGATTAAATGATATGTTAACTAACGATGTGGTTTGTTTTGAACAACTGGGGCCAGGTCGGCAACATTTATTTTTGGAGAAGGGTTGTTTGTTTGTTATACCCCCGGCATACGAAGTATGTCAGGGGGTATATAGTTTTTGTCTTTCTGTCTGTTCATCCGTTTGTTCATTCTTTCGTTTGTTCGTTCTTTTGTTTGTTCGTTCATACGTACTTCCGTCCATCCCACCGTTCGTCAACCTTTACGTCAAAGTTTTGCGTTAAACCTTTTTATCCCCCGACCGAATAGGTTAGGGGGATATAGAGATCAGCCTGGCGTCCGTCCGTCTGTCCGTCCGTCCGTCAGTAGACGCAACCTTGTGATTGCCATAACTCCTATACCCTTTGAGATTCATTGATGGTTCTTGGCACAATTGTTCACAAGGCCGAGACGGCGTGTCATGCGCAAGAACCAGAACTCTGGATGCCATACTTTTTTAGTTATCTCCCCTTTTAATAAAATAGAATGACTACTTTGTGATGGCCATAACTCCAATACCCTTTGAGATATATTGATGGTACCTGGCACAGTTGTTCACAAGGCTGAGACGGCATGTCATGCACAAGAACCACAACTCTGGTTGCCACGGTTTTGGAGTTATCTCCCCTTCCAATAAAATAGAGTGACAACCTTGTGATGGCCATAACTCCTATACCCTTTGAGATTCATTGATGGTTCTTGGCACAATTGTTCACAAGGCTGAGACAGCGTGTCATGCGCAAGAACCAGAACTCTGGATGCCATACTTTTTTAGTTATCTCCCCTTTTAATAAAATAGAATGACTACTTTGTGATGGCCATAACTCCAATACCCTTTGAGATATATTGATGGTACCTGGCACAGTTGTTCACAAGGCTGAGACGGCGTGTCATGCAGAAGAACCGCAACTCTGGTTGCCATGGTTTTGGAGTTATCTCCCCTTCCAATAAAATAGAGTGACAACCTTGTGATGGCCATAATTCCAATACCCTTTAAGATATATTGATGATACCTAGCACAGTTGTTCACAAGGCCGAGACAGTGTGTCATGCACAAGAACCACAACTCTGCGTGCCGTGTTTTTTTAGTTATCTCCCCTTCCAGTAATATAGAATCACTACCTTGTGATGGCCACATCTCCAACACTCTTTGAGATATATTGATGATACTTGGTACAGTTGTACATGAGGTTAAGCAGGTGTGTCACGTGCAAGAACCACAACTCTGGTTGCCCTGGTTTTTAGCTCACCAGAGCCGAAGGCTCCGGGGGAGCTTATAGGATAGGCATTTGTCCGTCGGCGTCGTCGTCGGCGTCTGCGTCAACACTTTCAAACGACATCTCCTCTGAAGCCACTGGGCCGATTGAGTCCAAATTTCATCTGTAGCATCCTTGGGCTGGGGGATTGAAAGTTTGTGTTTTTTATGAAAATTGGCCCATTAGTTTGGTTGCTATAGCAACTTAGAGCTCCCATAGACTTATAATGGGGAAAATTGAAAAATGGCATTAACTGCCAAGCCTTTGCAGATATTGGAACAAAACTTTCATAGAAATGTTCCTTAAGCAATCTAGTATCTACCATATGATTTTAGGCCTACTGCTCAATTTTAATGGTTGCCATGGAAACCAAAATGCAAAAAATAGAAAAAAAAATACTTAAAAAATCATCTCCTCAGAAACCGTATGCTCTATGAGGCTGAAAGTTTATGGAAATATTCACCATATTTGCCTTTACAGGTTTTGTGTTTTTTATGAAATTCGGCTCTTTAGTTTGGTTGCTATGGCAACTTACATTTTCCATAGACTTACAATGGGGAAAATTGAAAAATGGCATTAACTACAAAGCCTTTGCAGATATTTTGACAAAACTTTCATAGAAATGTTCCTTTAGTAAACTTCTCTCAGCCATATGCTTTTATGTCAACCTGGGGGTCCAGTAGGTTGTGCCGGGGCCATGCCCCGCCCCCAGTACTTCATAAAATGACTTATATCTCAGAAACCTTACAGATCCCCACCCCTAAACCATATATATTCTTGTTCCTATTGATAAGACGCATTCAGTGATACCAACCTGGAGGTCCTCCGGGATATGATGAGGCCATGCCCCACCCCCTCCACCCAATAAAAGGCCCAATATCTCGGAAACCATTCAGATCCCCACCCCTGAACCCTATATACTCTTGTTCCTTATGATAAGACGCATTCAGTGACATCAAACTGGGGGTCCCCCGGGATGCGCCGGGGCCATGTCCCGCCCCTGCATTTCATAAAAGGCCCAATATCTCGGGAACCTTACAGATCCCCACCCCTAAACCATATATATTCTTGCTCCTTATGATAAGACGCATTCATTGACCCCAAATTGGGGGTCTTCCGGGGTGCGCCGGAGCCATGCCCCACCCCTTCACTTCACAAAAGGCCATATATCTCAGAAACTGTTCAGATCCCCACCCCTAAACCATATATGTTCTTGTTCATTATGATGAGACACATTCAGTGACACCAACCTGGGGGTCCCCAGGGATGTGCTGGGGCCATGCCCCACCCCCTCCATATCATAATATCACAATATCTCGGAAACCTTACAGATCCCCACCCCTAAACCATATATATTCTTGTACCTTATGATAAGACACTTTCATTGACACCAACCTGGGGGTCTCCCTGGGCCTTGCCCCACCCCTGCACTTCACAAAAGGCCTTATATCTCAGAAACTGTGCAGAGCGCCACCCCTAAACCATATATATTCATCTTCCTTATGATAAGGCACATTCATTGACACCAGCTTGTGAGTCCCCGGGGCATGCCCGGGCCTTGTTCCACCGCTTGACTTCATTAAAAGCCACATATCTCAGAAATAGTTCAGATCCCCACCCCTAAACCATATATATTCTTGTTCCTTATGATAAGACTCATTCAGTCACACCAACTTGGGGGTCTCTTTGTGCTGAGGCAATGTGCCCCGCCCTTCCACTTCATAAAAGGCCATATATTTCAGAAACCATTCAAATCCCCACCCCATATTCATATATGTTCTTGTTCCTTATTATTAGCACACCTACTGTAGGGGTGTCCACAGGGGCCAGTCCTCTCCTGTCCACTTCATGAAAGGATATCTTGGAAACCGTTCAGATTCCCACCCCTAAACCATATATATACTTGGTCCTTATGATGAGACACATTTAGGGACAACAATCTTGGGCTTTCCTGGGAACGACAGGGCATGCTCCAACCCCTCCACTTATATCTCCAGCCATGCAGATCCCCACTGCTAAACCATATATATTCTTGTTCTTTGTGATAAGACACATTTAGTGATACCAACTAGGGCTCCATTGGGTCCATGCCCCACCCCCTCTACTTCATAAAAGGCCTAATGTTTCATATACTGAGTCCACATTGATGCTCATTTGGATATGGGGGTTCATTTGGCAGATTAAAATGATATCATGTTAAAATACATGGCTGCAATTTGGCAGTGCCCACCTGAGCTCTGGTGAGCATAGTGGCCCATGGGCCTCTTGTTTAATTATCTCCCCTGACAATATAACCTTGTGATGGCCATAACTCGAATACCCTTTGAGATATATTGATGGTACTTGGCACAATTGTATACAATGTTGAGATGGCGCTTCATGCCTAAGAACCACAACTCTGGGTGCTATGATATTTGAGTTATCTCCCCTTCCAATATAACAGTATGACAACCTTGTGACCACCGTACCTCCAATACCCTTTGAGACATATTGGTGGTACTTGATGCAGATGAACATGAGGTTAAGCAGGTGTGTCATGCTCAAGAATTACAACTCTGGGTGCTCTGGTTTTTTAGTTATCTCCCCTGGCAATATAACCTTGTGATGGCCATAACTCCAACTCCCTTTGAGATATATTGAAGGAACTTAGCACAATTGTATACAAGGTACAGAAGGGATGTCATGTGCAAGAACCACAACTGTTGTTGCTGTGGTATTTGAGTTATCTACCCTTCCAATATAACAGTATGACCAGCTTGTGATCACTATATCTCCAATACCTTTTGAGACATATTGATGGTACTTTGTGCAGAATTACATGAGCTTAAGCAGGCATCTCATGCGCAAGAACCACATTTCTGAGTGCCCTGGTTTTTTAGTTATCTCCCCTGACAGTAAAATCTTGCGATGGCCATAACTGCAATACTTTTGTGATATGTGGTTTAATTCTGGTGCACTTTCTATTGGTGAACAATCTTCTGAAGGCCATATTGGCTTTTGGTCGGGGGATTTGCCATCTCTTCCGATGGCTATTTTTTACAGCTCATATCTCTGTAACCACATGTTAGATTCTCTTCATTTTTGGTAAAGGATATCTCTATAGCATTTCCTTTCATATGGAATATCTAAGCCCCTGGGTGGGCTGTCTGTCCGTCTGTCTGTTCATCTACTTTTGCGTCAAAGTTTTGCGTTAAACCTTTTTGTCGCGCCTGCTATTAGCATGGCGCGATATAGGTGCCCGGTTTTCCATCCGTTCGTTCGTTCGTCCGTCCTTACGTTCATCCGTCCGTTCGTCAAGGCGTCAACATTTGCGACCACCCTAGCGTTCACCCTAATGGTCACGTTTATTTCTCAAGAACTATAAGAGCTTCATTAATGATACTTGGTACAAACTTGTATCTGGGGATGACAACTTACATGCAAGCATCCATATTTGACCTTGACCTACATTTCATGGTTCACTTACTTTGTAAAATATTGCGACCACCCTAGCATTCACCCTAATGGTCAAGTTTATTTCTCAAGAACTATAAGAGCTTCATTAATGATATGTGGTACAAACTTGTATCTGTGGATGGCAACTTAAATGCAAACATCCATATTTGACCTTGACCTACATTTCATGGTTCACTGACTTTGTAAAATATTGCGACCACCCTAGCTTTCACCCTTATGGTCAAGTTTATTTCTCAAGAACTATAAGAGCTTTATTAATGATACCTGGTACAAACTTATATCTGGGGATGGTAACTTAAATGCAAGCATCCATATTTGACCTTGACCTATATTTCATGGTTCACTGACTTTGTAAAATATTGCGACCGCCCTAGCGTTCAGCCTAATGGTCAAGTTTATTTCTCAAGAACTATAAGAGCTTCATTAATGATGTTTGGTGCAAACTTGAATCTAGGGATGGCAACTTAAATGCAAGCATCCATATTTGACCTTGACCTAAATTTCATGGTTCACTGACTTTGTAAAATATTGGGACCACCCTAGCGTTCACCCTAATGGTTAAGTTCATTTCTCAAGAATTATTAGAACTTCATGAATGATACTTAGTACAAGCTTGCATTTGAGAATGGAATCCTTTGTGCAAGCATCTATGTTTGACCTTGACCTACATATCATGGTTCGATGACTTTGCACCCCAACAGGCGCGACATAGCCTTTGGCGGAATTCTTGTTCATTGCTGATATCTCTGTAACCACGTTAGATTCTCTTCATGTTTGGTAAAGTATATCTCTATACCATTACCTTTAATATGGAATATCTAAGCCCCTAGGTCAAGCCCCTGGGTGGGCTGTCTGTCCGTCTGTCTGTTCATCTACTTTTACGTCAAAGTTTTGTTAAACCTTTTTCATTGCTGATATCTCTGTAACCACGTTAGATTCTCTTCATGTTTGGTAAAGTATATCTCTATACCATTACCTTTCATATGGAATATCTAAGCCCCCTGGTCAAGCCCCTAGGTGGGCTGTCTGTCCGTCTATCTGTTCATCTACTTTTACGTCAAAGTTTTGTGTTAAACCTTTTTTATTGCTGATATCTCTGTAACCCCATGTTAGATTCTCTTCATGTTTGGTAAAGTATATCTCTATACCATTACCTTTCATATGGAATATCTAAGCCCCTGGGTCAAACCCCTGGGTGTGCCGTCTGTCTGTTCCTCTACTTTTACGTGAAAGTTTTGTGTTCAACCTTTTTCCTTGCATATATCTCTGTAACCACATGTTAGATTCTCTTCATGTTCGATAAACGATTTCATGATGCATGTTCCTGCCCCCTCCCATGGTGACCTTGACCTCAAGGTCACGGACTTAAAATTTTACAGTTAGTTAAAGTTTTATGACAAAGTTTATAGATGCCTGTATGTTCTAAACTCTAAGAAAAATTCAGTTGATACTTGCATCAATGTTGCATACCAGTCCAAAGATTTCATTGATGCATACCCCACCCTGCTGCTTCATTAACTTTGATCCCTCACTCCCTTGGTCCATTTAGAAATTTTATGTTTGGTTTAGCTTTTACTGTTCCTCTGTTCCTCTACTTTTACGTGAAAGTTTTGTGTTCAACCTTTTTCCTTGCATATATCTCTGTAACCACATGTTAGATTCTCTTCATGTTCGATAAACGATTTCATGATGCATGTTCCTGCCCCCTCCCATGGTGACCTTGACCTCAAGGTCACGGACTTAAAATTTTACAGTTAGTTAAAGTTTTATGACAAAGTTTATAGATGCCTGTATGTTCTAAACTCTAAGAAAAATTCAGTTGATACTTGCATCAATGTTGCATACCAGTCCAAAGATTTCATTGATGCATACCCCACCCTGCTGCTTCATTAACTTTGATCCCTCACTCCCTTGGTCCATTTAGAAATTTTATGTTTGGTTTAGCTTTTACAAGCACATTTATAGATTCTTATAGCTTCTTGACTTCATTCATATTACATACAAGCTCAAAAGATATATCAGTGGGTGGCACTGGCCGGGGGTATACGTGACCCACTGGTCACTTTCTCTAGTTTGATTTGAGGTTTAATGTCCCCATCAACACTGTATAGGTCATTTTGTAGATGTTGCTTCCAATTTTGTGCAACTTTTACCTAATATTGAGATGAAATGACATCTCAAGCCCTGTTGCCCAATAAAACCAATAGGGTTTATAAGCATGGACGGTCCAACATGCACTGCTTTACTTAGATCCTCTAAGCAGTTTACCAGTACTCGTGTGCAGTTGGTTTCAGCTCTGCGTGGAAGCATCATGCAGCCCATTTATTTCTTCAAGCCCCCATGGGCGGGGGCTGTCAAGAAGGGCAGTCTTCAGTTTCGGGTGAAAGAATGTGCACTAGTTAACGACATACAAGCCTTCCCAGGAAAAGTGTGGCTAGATGAGTTGACCTGCTCGATATAAACAATATAGTGTTGACTTGGCTGTTGAACTCCAAACAAACAATTTTCAAGTGATGGGCAGATAAGAGGAGTATTGAGGACTGATTTGAGGATAAATCTCTTTATTCACCCCGGCCCATCGAGGCTTGGAGAAATAGATTGGGCTGCATAGTGCTTCCATGCAGAGCTGAATCTGACCACACACGAGTACTGGTAAACCGCTTAGAAGGAATAAGCCTACCCAGGCAATGTGGCGTGGTCCATGCATATAAACCCTACTGGTTTCATTGGGTGGCAGGTCTTGAGATGTCATTTCATCTCAATGTCGGGTAAAAGTCCCACAAAATTGGAAGCAACGTCTCAAAAATGACCTTTACAGTGTTGATGGGGATGTTAAACTTCAAATCAAAACACTGATTGTTATAACACACTTTTGGATGTTACTAAAAGATGCATCCCTGAAAGATGCATCCCTGAAATGTATAGGAAAGTGACACAGTTTTTGAAAAATTGGCGACCTCTAACACTTCTAGACACTGTATACAAAATTGCATCTGGATCAATAGCAAACAGGTTAAAATTGGTACTTGACAAAATAATGTCACATGACCAAACAGGGTTTTTAAAAGGTAGATTTATTGGTGAAAATACTAGATTAGTGTATGATATGTTACAGTACACGGAACAGAACAACATTCCAGGGCTATTAATACTTATAGATTTTGAAAAAGCCTTTGACTCCCTGTCCTGGCCTTTTATTCATAAAGTGCTTAAATTTCTTAACTTCGGAAGATCAGTGAGAAAATGGATAGACGTGTTCTACTCTGATATAACATCAGCAGTCATACAAAATGGTCACTTGTCATCATTTTTTCAAATTAGTCGTGGATGTCGCTAAGGTGATCCTCTTTCTCCATACATATTCATAATTTGTGCAGAATTTTTGGCTAACAAAATAAGACATAATAAAACTATCAAGGGAATTAAGATAGGAAACTCTGAGCATAAAATTTCACAATATGCAGATGACACATCCATATTTCTTGATGGCTCATCATCATCATTGAATGAACTCTTAAAAGAACTGGACTATTTTGCAGTTATATCAGGCCTTAAGGTTAATTTTGACAAGACACAACTAGTATGGATTGGCTCTAAGAAATTTGACACTAGCTCTATTGAAACAAAATAGAAACTTATATGGGGTAAGCAAACTTTTAAGCTTTTAGGCATTAATTTCAATACAGATCTCACAAAAATGATTAAAGAAAACTACACACCAAGAGTTCAAGCCCTAGAAAATACGATAAAACAATGGGAAAAAAGAAAGTTAACTCCATTAGGGAAAATAACAGCAATAAAAGTATTAATGATACCAGCATTTAATCATTTATTCATAACTCTATGTTACATGTGGGTTTACGGCGTCCCGCAAACCCCCATGCTGACAAGACAACCGAGCGTGATCTCTGACAGGTGTACGGGCAGCTGTGGGGTAAGGCACAAGAAAGATGTTAAATGAATGACATGAATTATTTACAATATCTACATACAACGCTTACAAACACAAAACATCACAATTTGTTGCTTCTGTAGCCAACTCACGACGTCCGCTCCGAAGGCAAAACAATGTTCTGTGCTCGGAACGGGTGACGTGAATACCCACAGAAGCAAACAACAAAAACAACAACAACAAAAAAAAAAAGAAACAACACAAGACGCGACTGGCCAGTTTATAACTTAGGGTGAATCCCCCACTCGCGTGAAACTTCCTCTCGCGAACTAGTAGAACTAGTCTATCAACATAGTTGATAACCATAGGTTTAGCGATCACGTTTGCCGATCAGAGGTTTAGCGATCGTCCAAATAACCTGCAGGTAAGTTGACCTCTTCCATGGTCTCACATTTGTTTACAACGAACAATGATTTATATTCTGCTTCTACCCTGGTAGGCGCTGATTACGGCGGTCTGTCCGCCCTTGCTGGACCCTAACGCCTAGTGTCGTACCAGTACCTGCTGCTATGAAGCAGGGAGCAGCAGGTCACACATTGTTGTGCCTGCAAATTACGATAACTGGACTAAGATACGAGTCACAAAACATACATGCTATATCATGATCCCCCTCCCGGAGAATTAAGAAATGTTCATGCATATACCGTTATTGCGCATGCGCCGACCAGACATACAGGCTGATTAGTGCATGCGACAAATAACCGTACAGCAGAACTCAACTTGACTGTGCATCAAATTATCAGCACCCAGCGCTTGACACAATAATACTCAAAGTTCATGTTTCCTTACTGAGCACTACAGAAATCAATTAATGCTCACTACTACTGAGCATAATACTCATCAAATTTGTGCTCCCTACATTATCACAAGTAAGAGGCAATTGAACAGACCACGCCTTTGCGCTACCTGGTCAGCCGCCAATTACAGGAAACATAACAATCTCTATTTCATATCCTTTTCCGCAACACGGCTCACAAATATAGCTATTCACAAATTCATTACATTAATAACAGATAGAAACTACAAACAGAAGATTTTCATCTATAATCCACAACATTTGTTAGTGTCTCATAAGGGCCAACACTGTTTGCCGTAAATTCACTCTGTATTTGGTAGGCACCCCGTCACAACCGTCCTCGCGACGCGATGACGCAGCTGACGTCATCCCCGCCGCTCAGGCCGTTATGACGTGTGGCGACCAAATACTCCCACTTATCATCATCACGTTTTTTATATGTACATACATGCACAAACTGAGTTATCAGACAAAAACGGCATCATTACAAAATGAACTCGTAATTCTTCTTGAACAAAATTATTTCTAATCAACGTGAACATGCTTGTAAAATAAAATTCATTACCGTTCATCATCACGGATAACCCAACAGGCTCTTGTAAGAGTTTGCCCTGATGATGAAGATGTGGTTAAACCCGTCTTAAGTTTACGTCCCCTCTACACCTAATATCATATTGGGACGGAACCACGGTTTTCTAACCACAGCTAGTCACAAGTCATGGATCAAACAAGTGACCCGGCGTTTATTAATTACATTCTACAAAAGGGGTCTAAATGCCTAAATGAATCTAGAATGAGCGGGTGTCCAAACTTTACGTCTCACCAACATCTAGGGTCAGCATGAGACAGGACCTCACTTAGAAAGACTCATTCTACTACTGGAGAAGCCTGGGATCAATTCTGCGACGTCTAGCTGGCAAAGCTAGTAGCCTAATCACTACAGGCCACAACAGTGAATTCAGAATAGGCTTCAGAAAGTTGGGGTATACTAGAAGTAAACCCCTCCAAAACCTACAAGCATGTTCATACAAAAATAATACTAAACATAGATTTAACATACCTTTCAATATACTTTCTATTTCCCCGTCACAATGTTGTGTTCACTCTTACAACTTGACCTGCTGCTAAAGTGTCCGCTTTTTTCAGGGTTTATATATCTATGAATACTACCGGAAAATCATGCCTACTCATATTACCTTGCTCAATTCGTGGCGAGGTGGAGATACCGGCCACAAACAAAGCCAGATAGCAAAAATCGAGTAGATAATGGATTTGCGTTCAAATAGTATATTTCCCATAGGAAAAATTGATGAAACGACCCTATAATCAATGACATGACTCCTGTCAAAACGAACACCCACACAACACGTGACGGGAATAAAAATCGTATATGGCACAATTTGGCTTGGCGATTTTTAGGCAAATTCTATAGGACTCGGCCTTTTAGCGGCCCCCTGTATTGTAAAAACAGCTCTCTATAAACCACTCATGCATACATCGTATGATATGTGCATGACTTGTTCATGGAGCCGCACAGTTTGCGTACCATATTTCACCTAAAATATTTCACTCGCACCGCCCTACCATATATCTACTAAAATAATTTAAATGTGCATAAGCACCAGAGAGGTTTCCTATTCCATCTCGTAACACTCTACCAAATCCAGACCAGTATATAGTAGATAATATTAATGAGAAACTCTTAATTTTTATGCCCCCGCATCATATGATGCCGGGGGCATATAGTTTTTCGGTTTTCCGTACGTGCGTACGTGCGTACGTGCGTACGCGTGTACGTCCGTCTGTACGTGTGTGTGTACGTACGTACGTACATACGTACGTACGTACGTACGTGATCCTGTAACCTCAGGTTAAAGTTTTTGTAACAGGTAGAGCCTGAACTTTTAGAACTCATATCTTCCTAACCATTTGATGGAACTGGTTCATATTTGGTATGATGATAGATATAGGTCCAAAGTTTTACTAAGCAATACCCCCACCCATGCCTGTGACCTCAAGGTCATGGTCACAGACTTAGAAATTTTCAATGTTAAAGACTCAGGTTAAGGTTTTTGTAACAGGTAGACTTGAACATTTTAGAACTCATATTTTCCAAACCATTTGATGGAATTTGTTCATATTTGGTATGATTATAGATATAGGTCCAAAGTTTTATTCAGCGATACCCCACCTATGCCCATGGCCTCAAGGTCAAGGTCATGGACTTAGAAATTTTCCATGTTAAAGACTCCAGTTAAGGTATTTGTACCTGATAGAACCTGAACTTTTATGATAGCTTTGGTTCATATGATGATAGATATAGGTACAATGTTATATTCAGCAATACCCCCACCCATGCCTATGACCTCAAGGTCAAGGTCACAGACTCAGACAATTTTAATGTGAAAGATTTTAAAGAGCTCAAATTTTCCAAACTATATTATGGATTTGGCTTATGCATGCTATGATGATAGATACAGGTCCAAATGTTTATTTGGCAATACCCCCACTCATGCCTATGGCTTCAAGGTCAAGGTCACAGACTTAGAAATTTTTAATTAGATATTTTAAGAGTTGATATTTTCCAAATCATGCGATGGATTGAGTTGATATTTGGTATGATGTTAGATACCTGTCCATTTTATTCAGCGATACCCCCACCCATGCCCATGAGCTCAAGGTCAAGGTCACAGACTTAAAATTTTTTAATTATCCCCTCGCACAACATAGCTCTAGCGTCTATATTTCTTCACTGATTTCAATATAACTTCACACAAATGTTCCTTATGACAATATCTCTAGCGAGTTCCACTTTCAAGGTCATGACCTCAAGGTGAAGGTCACTGGGGCTATTTTTAGAAAAACTTTGTCATTGCTCTACCGCTTACATTCTTCACCGATTTCAATATAACTTCACACAAATGTTCCTTATGACAATATCTCTAGCGAGTTCCACTTTCAAGGTCAAGGTCACTATAGTTATTTTTAGAAAAAACTTTGTCATCGCTCTAGCGCTTACATTTCTTCACCGATTTCAATATAACTTCACACAAATGTTTCTTATGACAATATCTCGAGCCATTTCGACTTTCAAGGTCAAGGTCACTGTGGCTATTTTTAGAAAAACTTTGTCATTGCTCTAGGGCTTACATTTTTTCACCAATTTCAATATTACTTCACACAAATGTTCCTTATGACAATATCTCTAGCAAGTTCCACTCTCAAGGTCAAGGTCACTGTGGCTATTTTTAGAAAGACTTTGTCATCGCTTTAGTGCTTACATTTCTTCACCGATTCCAATATAACTTCACACAAATGTTCCTTATGACAATATCTCGAGCGATTTTGACTTTCAAGGTCAATGTCACTGTGGCTATTTTTAGAAAAACTTTGTCATCACTCTAGCGACTACATTTCTTCACTGATTTCAATATAACTTCACACAAATGTTCCTTATGACAATACCTCGAGTGAGTTCGACTTTCAAGGTCAAGGTCACTGTGGCTATTTTTAAAAAAACTTTGTCATTGCTCTAGCGCTTATATTTTTTCACCAATTTCAATATAACTTCTCACAAATGTTCCTGATAACAAGGTCACACTTAGAAAATTTTGTTGCAACATGGATTTTTGGGGTGAGGCGGGGCCCTTGGCGGGGGCATCTGTGTCGTCTGGACACATTTCTAGTTTTATGGAGTAATAAAGTTTAAATAAAGAGAAATGTAGTTATTAAACAATATTCTTGGTTGATGTGCTGAACAGTTTCATGAAATTGAATGATAAGCTTATCATAACAGATGAAGAAACTGTTCTAAAAAGCCCAATATTTTATAACAAATATATTAAGATTGGGTGAGATCCTATATACTATGATAGTTGGTATAGAAATGGGGTGAGATTTGTAAATGACCTTGTTAAGGAGAATGGCAAATTTTATAATGTACAAGAATTCTCAGAAATATTTGAAACTGATGTCAATTATCTACAATACTGGGGAATAATAAATGCAATTAAAACATACCTAAGAAAAGAGATTACATTAACACATAAAAGCCAGAACCCATTTGTACCAAGCCACATATTGCCTATAATACAAAACAAGCAAGGAGCAAGGAATATGTATGATATTTTAAATGCTAATGATGAAATTCCAACTGGAAAACACACATGGAGTAAAAGGTATAAATTTGAAGAAAAAGATTGGAAAAACATATACATGTTTCCGTTTAAAACTACAAAATACTCTCTCTTACAGTGGTTTCAGATAAGTATAAATCATAACATATTAGTCACAAATAAATTGTTGCAATATAAGAAAATTTGTAAAGATGCATGCTGTACTTTCTGTTCACAGCAAGAGGAAACAATTTCTCACTTATTGTGGAAATGTGATATAACACAAGAATTTTTGAATGTCTTAACCACCTGGTTGCAAAGTTTCAATATTCATGTTGAATTGTCTGAAGAATTGTTTTTATTTGGATTAGAAAAAGAACAGAAATTAGCGTATATTGTAAAATTTCTTCTGCTCTATGCCAAATACTACCTTTGTTGTGCAAGATGTAAGAAACAGCCACCAATGATTGTAGTATATAAGAAAAGATTGAATTTCATGTATAAATTGCACTTGCAAATAGCACGGGAAAATAATACCTGAGAAGCTTTCTTAAAAGAATGGGACCCATATCAACTATTATTGAACAGCACTAACAATTAGCCTTTGTCCTGCTGAACACAATTGGCAATTGGCCTTTTGCAAGCAGTATGGATCCAGACAGGATGGCGTCTGAAAAAGCAATCTGGTTTGGATCTACACTGTTTGTCAGTTAATTTGTGAAACAGAACGAAAACACATGCAGTCTGATTGGCTGGTGGTTGGGGACAGGTGTGGCCAATTAAGTTATTCAGCAGGGTAAGGGTTAAGGTAAAAAAAAAACACAAAACACAAAAAAACAACAACAATAGATAGTAATAGGTAAGCTAGAGCCAATCCCATGCAACCTAAGACAAATAATACAATTTCATTGTACTGGGCAGGAACCCCCCCCCCCCCCCCCACACACACACACACACACACACACCCCAATTTGGTTGCCAGGCCAAAATGAGCCTGCTGAAATTTTATATAACACAGCAAAGAGCAAACATATGTTTTTAATGTCAGAAGTTTATAACCATTGAAGTCTGAATTAACCACTGATAAATAACATAACAACTCTGCTGTTTTGCCACATATTCAGGCAGAATACTGGAGGAGGTGTCTGAACTTCAATAATAGAGCCTCACATGTATGTACTGTCCTTGGCATTGTAATTTAATGTTATTGTATCAGCACACTGTTATAATGCAAGTAGCATCTCACTGGAATGCCAATGTGAGTAAATATAAACCTAACCTTCAATATCTGGGGGAGAAAACTATTCTTTTCATTTCTGCTCTTGGGCATGGGTTTGGGCACTTGTTCTGGACTGATCAAAAGGCAGTGCAGAGGGGGTGCCTACGCTCTGTGTTTGGGTTGAGACAGTTGAAACTTCCGTTATATGTAAAAAAGGACTTTTTTATGCCCCCACATCATATGATGCCGGGGGCATATAGTTTTTCGGTTTTCCGTACGTGCGTACATGTGTACGTCCGTCTGTACGTGTGTGTGTGTGCGTACGTACGTACGTACGTGATCCTGTAACCTCAGGTTAAAGTTTTTGTAACAGGTAAAGCCTTAACTTTTAGAACTCATATTTTCCTAACCATTTGATGGAACTGGTTCACTTTGGTATGATGATAGATATAGGTCCAAAGTTTTATTAAGCAATACCCCCACCCATGCCTGTGACCTCAAGGTCAAGGTCACAGACTTAGAAATTTTCAATGTTAAAGACTCTGGTTAAGGTTTTTGTAACAGGTAGACTTGAACATTTTAGAACTCATATTTTCCAAACCATTTGATGGAATAGGTCCATATTTGGTATGATTATAGATCTAGGTCCAAAGTTTTATTCAGTGATACCCCCGACCATGCCCATGGCCTCAAGGTCAAGGTCATGGACTTAGAAATTTTCCATGTTAAAGACTCCAGTTAAGGTATTTGTACCTGGTAGGACCTGAACTTTTATGATGGCTTTGGTTCATATGATGATAGATATAGGTACAATGTTTTATTCAGCAATACCCCCACCCATGCCTATGACCTCAATGTCAAGGTCACAGACTTAGACAATTTTAATGTGAAAGATTTTAAAGAGCTCAAATTTTCCAAACTATATTATGGATTTGGCTTATGTATGCTATGATGATAGATACAGGTCCAAATGTTTATTTGGCAATACCCCCACTCATGCCTATGGCTTCAAGGTCAAGGTCACAGACTTAGAAATTTTTAATTAGATATTTTAGGAGTTGATATTTTCCAAATCGTACGATGGATTGAGTTGATATTTGGTATGATGTTAGATACCTGTCCATTTTATTCAGCGATACCCCCACCCATGCCCATGAGCTCAAGGTCAAGGTCACAGACTTAAAATTTTTTAATTATCCCCTCGCACAACATAGCTCTAGCATCTATATTTCTCCACTGATTCTGATTTCAATATAACTTCACACAAATGTTCCTAATGACAATATCTCGAGCGAGTTTGACTTTCAAGGTCATGACCTCAAGGTCAAGGTCACTGGCTATTTTTAGAAAAACTTTGTCATCGCTCTAGCGCCTACATTTCTTCACCAATTTCGATATAACTTCACACAAATGTTCCTTATAAAAATATCTAGAGCGAGTTCGACTTTCAAGGTCATGGCCTCAAAGTCAAGGTCACTGTGGCTGTTCTTAGAAAAACTTTGTCATCGCTCTAGTGCCTACATTTCTTCTCTGATTTCAATATAACTTCACACAAATGTTCCTTATGACAATATCTCGAGCGAGTATGTCTTTCAAGGTCATGACCTCAAGGTCAAGGTCACTGTGGCTATTTTTAGAAAATTTTTGTCATCGCTCTAGCGCCTACATTTCTTCACCAATTTCAATATAACTTCACACAAATGTTCCTTATAAAAATAGCTCGAGCAATTTCAACTTTCAAGGTCATGGCCTCAAGGTCAAGGTCACTGTGGCTATTTTTAGAAAAACTTTGTCATCGCTCTAGCTCTTACATTTCTTCACCGATTTCAATATAACTTCACACAAATGTTCCTTATGACAATATCTCTAGCGAGTTCCACTTTCAAGGTCAAGGTCACTGTGGCTATTTTTAGAAAATCTTTGTCATCGCTCTAGTGCTTACATTTCTTCACCGATTTCAATATAACTTCACACAAATGTTCCTTATGACAATACCTCGAACCAGTTTGACTTTCAAGGTCAAGGCCACTGTGGCTATTTTTAGAAAAACTTTGTCATTGCTCTAGCGCTTACATTTTTTCACCAATTTCAATATTACTTCACACAAATGTTCCTTATGACAATATCTCTAGCAAGTTCCACTTTCAAGGTCAAGGTCACTGTGGCTATTTTATGAAAAACTTTGTCATCGCTCTAGCGCTTACATTTCTTCACCGATTTCAATGTAACTTCACACAAATGTTCCTTATGACAATATCTCGAGCGATTTCAACTTTCAAGGTCAAGGTCACTGTGGCTATTTTTAGAAAAACTTTGTCATCGCTCTAGCGACTACATTTCTTCACTGATTTCAATATAACTTCACACAAATGTTCCTTATAACAATACCTCGAGCGAGTTCGACTTTCAAGGTCAAGGTCACTGTGGCTATTTTTAGAAAAACTTTGTCATTGCTCTAGCGCTTACATTTTTTCACCAATTTCAATATAACTTCTCACAAATGTTCCTGATGACAAGGTCACACACTTAGAAAATTTTGTTGCAACATGGATTTTCGGGGTGAGGCGGGGCCCTTGGCGGGGGCATCTGTGTCGTCTGGACACATTTCTAGTTTTCAACATACAGCAGACTGCGTAGTCGCAAAAGTGAGATGCTGCATCATAGCCAATATATTCATTGTACATAAGAAGCATGAAAGGTGCAAGACCAAAATCAAGCTGCATAAAAATGTTAAAATTTAACATGTACATTGTAGACAGATTCCAGACTGTCGGTGTGAAAGGGTGTTGCACATTGGTGAAAGTTGAATGGATGTGCTGGAACAACCGCAGGGAGTGCCTGGATCCCTGATGGGGCTGTTGTAACAGGCACTTCTATCCAGAACAAAATTTCAACAGGAAAAAAAAAAGAAAAAAAAGAATGCAATTGTCTTTTTCAGCAGTAAATGCATTATTGTGGTTTTTGTTTCAGGTTGATACAAACAATCAATCACACTAGATATGCCACAACTTCATTATAACACTGTTTGTTATAACATGGTTTGTTCATTTGGATATAACACAGTTGTTTAACTAACACAGTTTCTGCTTTGGACCCCATTAATATTGTTATAAAGAGGTTGTGGTATACTTAGAACTGGAATTATCATATGAATATTGAATGATAAAGTCCAAGGAACAGCGCCCTGTCTCCCACTTGGAAAAATAGATTGGACTGCATGGTTCTTCAGCACAGAGCTGAAACCGACCGCACATGAGTACTGGTAAACTACTTAGAAGGTCTAAGCCTGCCCAGGCAAAGTAATGCAAGTCAGACCTATTCCTAGTTATAAACCCCAGTGGTTTCTATGGGCAGAAGGGCTTGAGATGTAATTTTATCTCAGTGTTGGGTAAAAGTCCCACAAAATCGAAAGCAACATCTCCAAAATGACCTAAATAGTGCTAAGGGGTACATAAAACCTCAACACAAACAAACAAACAATGGTCAGTTCCCCAATCTATACCCAATTACATCCCGGACACTTCTCCAGGTGAGCTATACTGTCTTAAGCCAGCTGCTGTTGCAGAATGCTTTTTTTTGGGTGTCTGTGTCATATTTACACATTTCTAGTTTAATTTGGCCTTAGGTATGGCTGAATCCACTAAAAAAGCACTCTAATTTTACACTAGCTTTATTTTTATTTTCAGGTACAGAACAACAAAGGACATCAGTCTGCCATTTAGGATTATCCCCCTTGTACGAGAAGTTGGTAGACAAAAGATGGAGGTTAAAGTTGTTGTCAAGTCCAATTTCAAACCTTCTTTGCTCGCACAGAAAGTTGAGGTAAACTTGTCTGAGGTTAAAGAACTTCCTTTTACATGCTTAGCTCACATGTGCAGGAAATCCATTCACTCATCAAAGCTGAGCCGGCCTCTGTGGCTCAGTCGGATGCCCGTCTGACTGGTGATCAGGAGGACACGGGTTCGATTCCCACCAGCGTCGGCAACATTCTTTCGTGGAGATTGACCATGAAATCTTTTCTACGGTCATTCTCTCCCTTCCGCTGAGTCAAGAAGAGCAGATGTCAGTTTCTGGCGAAAGAATGTGCACTGTACTGGTTAACCACTTACGTATAAGCCTGCCCAGGAAAAGTGTGGATAGGAAAACTGACCAGCTCAAAAATGACCTTAAATAGTGTTGACTGGGCCGTTAAACTCCAAAACAAACAAACAATCATCAAAGCTGAGGAGCACCAATGGGAGGAACATTTGTTTTGTTAGGCTTATTGTGTGCATTTAATTTAAAACGTAGCAACTGTCTCAAATAAGACATTATGTCAGTGTGCGGTTAAATCAGCTGGGTCTGATTCGGATTTTCTTTATTTTGGAAGAAGTGCCCCAGAAATACCACTTGCCAAGATTAGCGAGCCCAGCTTATTTCCTGTAAAATCCCAGATTTTTATCTGGGATAAAAATTCTTTTCCTACCAAGGGACAGAATAAAAAACCAAGAAACTGCTTGCATTTGATGTTCACTGATTGTATAGGATGTCACGCCATTGTTAAGGATGACCATTGAATGTTATGCTGTTACCGAATAAGACAATTGTGTCATTTCAAAATGGTGGATGTTAGCAATTGCGAGGGATAGCATTATTAACCCATTTATTACTGGGTACCCTGGCAAACAGCGCAGGCTCAGATCAGGGCCTACACTGTTTGCAAAAAGTTCAGCCATTTTTCAAAAGAAATTTGAAGAAAACACAACCTAACACCCCTAAATTTTGAAATGGACTCCTGCTATATATAAGGTGGAAGATTCCATTTGGTACAAAAAGGGTTAAAAACGACATTCAAATGAAAGGTAAGCAAGAAAAAGAATCAATCATGATGGTGAGGTGTAGGCAGAAAAATTCATCCCCTGGGAACACAGTCAAGCATTACATGGCAAGCAGGAATTTGACCCTAGGCATAGGTTATTCTATCCACCCTTTGCACCCATGACTGTTACGTAGAGGATCTTACATTAGTGTTCATATATTAATGAATTTATTACACAAGTTGAGGAAAAGGGATAAAGTGCGAGACTTTGCTTAACATTTTATCCCTTTTCCTCAACAAGTTTAATAAATTTAATAATACATGAACACGAATGCAAGATTTAATTTAATAATACATGAACACGAATGCAAGATTTAATTTAATAATACATGAACACGAATGCAAGTTTTAATTTAATAATACATGAACACGAATGCAAGATTCTGTTTATCATACAACATTTATTTATGATTTTTTGACAAAAATGTAAACATTCGGACATTAGTAAACAAGATGTCGTTAAGGATGTTGTTTAACGTTACGTGGGTATTTAACTAATTTGCATATTTAATCCACTTGTGGATTACCTAATTTTTTACATGGCGTTATTACATTCTCATTCACGACATCATATGACAAATTCTTCTTCTCTATACAATCACTGATTTGAAGGCTTGAAATACAGTTTGTCACCAGGCACTGCTCACGTAATTGCATGGTACTACTTTTCAGGTGCGTATTCCTACGCCATTGAACACCAGTGGGGTCCAAGTGATATGTATGAAAGGCAAGGCAAAGTACAAGGCTAGTGAAAATGCTATTGTTTGGAAGTAAGTAGGTTGTTACATTTTCCATGCTAGAGCCCTGACAAGACATGAGGGTAATTTAGTAAAAACAAAAATCATACAAATTGAGGATCTTACATGAGTGTTCCTGTATTATTGAATTTATCAAACGAGTTGAGGAAAAAGGATAAAATGCGAGGCTGTGCCAAGCATTTTATTCCTCTTCCTCAACGAGTTTTATGAATTCAATGATACATGAGCATGAATGCAAGATTCCATTTATCTTATGACATTTAAAACACATTTTATTCACCATTGTTTTATAAAAATGTCAGTATTCTGTCATTAGTAAATGGGACTTCGCTAAGGACGTCATACATGTAACATTACCAGGCGTATCATACTAATTTTCATATTTAATCCACTAGTGGATTATCAAATTTATTACATGGCGTTATTACACTCAGATGCAACATCATATGATAAATACATGTACATGAATACCTAAACCTCTTTACAACAATATTCATTATGACATGGTTTGGGATATAACACAGTGTAAAGAGGGACCCCAAAAATAATATTTCTATATAATATACTCATTTTGGATACATAGGCCCGTCCTGTCCCCACCCATTGGAGCTTGGAGAAATAGATTGTGCTGCATGGTGCTTCCACACAGCTAAAACCAGCCGAAATTTCAAGTGTAGGTAAAAAGCTAAGAAGTTCTAAGTCTGCTCAGGAAAAGTGGTATGAGTTGGTCCATCCCTTAAACCCTGCCAGTTTCTTTGGACTTAAGATGTCATTTAAACTTGGTGTCACAAAATTGGGTGGTCTATCCAAAATGACCTCAGTAGTGTTGATTAGGATATAAAACTACAACACAAACACACTAAAACAAAAGTCAGTCCTTAAAGGCATTTATTCTTGTCCTACTGTTCACACCGTGTGTTCATAATTGTTTTATTGCCCCCTGTGATATACTGTCTATAGCAGATCAAAGGCGGTCCTTAATATTGTGATTTGTAGCTCTTGTTGAATCCCCTGACTGAGGCGCAAAATGCGAAAATCAATAATATACTCTAGTCATCTGTCAGATAAACTATTGATTTTCCCCAAGGAGGTCCCTTACCTGTTGAAGATAGAGGACGTCTCTTCAGTCAGCACTGAGGACTACATAATATTAATGAAATGATTGTCCCCAATAATCAAGAATAAATGCCTTTAAAAATAGCGATGACTGGGCTGGTTTACCTTTTGGCTAACCACTTTGAAGAACCCATCCATAATGGTGTTAGTTGTTTTTCATGTTACATGCACTGTAATGATTCTAAATACAGGAAGGCCTAAGCAAACAGTGCATACCCAGATCAGACTGCTCCTGAAGGAGCAGTCTGATCAGGGTCTGCGCTGTTTGCCATTCCGTCTCCACTTTTTGGACTCTTTGCTGGATCGAGAAACAAACCTTTTAAAATTTTAGGAGAATTACAGCAAGTCCTCAAGGTGTCCGAATTTGTTAGGATTTTTACATTATTTGGTTATAACATGGTTATTTAACTATTGCTAACACCGGGTTGTTTAACTATTGCTAACACAGCACAGTCTCTGCTTTGGACCCTAACAATAATAATAAAGTGGAGAATGTATTGATAGTACTTGTCACTATCACCTATGTCTCAGTTTGGGGATTAAACATGAGAGCCCAGATAATTGGCTTTAATGGGAAAAGAAAGGTATCCCACAATTATTCTGTCAGTGGTGAGTCTCCATTTTCTGGAGCTCTGCCAGCCTCGGTAGCTCAGTCAGATGCACGTCTGACAGGTGATCAGGAGGGCCAATTCACTGTCTGATGTTGTGACTAAAAATAGCTGAATGAATGGCAAACAGTGTAGTCCCAGATAAGACACCCCATATTCTGACACTCCAACTCCTTATCATGCTTATTCTAAACTTTGAACAAGTAAAATTTACTACCCGGTGTTCTGTTCAAACATATTTGGACATCCTACTTATTTTAAACTTTGAACAAGTAAAATTTACTACCCTGTGTTCTGTTCAAACATATTTGGACATCCTACCTATTCTAAACTTTGAACAAGTAAAATTTACTACCCGGTGTTCTGTTCAAACATATTTGGACATCCTACTTATTCTAAACTTTGAACAAGTAAAATTTACTACCCGGTGTTCTTTTCAAACATATTTGGACATCCTACCTATTCTAAACTTTGAACAAGTAAAATTTACTACCCGGTGTTCTGTTCAAACATATTTGGACATCCTACTTATTCTAAACTTTGAACAAGTAAAATTTACTACCCGGTGTTCTGTTCAAACATATTTGGACATCCTACCTATTCTAAACTTTGAACAAGTAAAATTCACTACCCGGTGTTCTGTTCAAACATATTTGGACATCCTACCTATTCTAATTTTTGACCAAGTAAAATTTACTACCTGGTGTTCTGTTCAAACATATTTGGACATCCTACTTATTTTAAACTTTGAACAAGTAAAATTTACTACCCTGTGTAGTGTTCAAACATATTTGGACATCCTTCTTATTCTAAACTTTGAACAAGTAAAATCTACTAAACGGTGTTCTTTTCAAACATATTTGGACATCCTACTTATTCTGAACTTTGAACAAGTAAAATTTACTACCTGGTGTTCTGTTCAAACATATTTGGACATCCTACTTATTTTAAACTTTGAACAAGTAAAATTACCCTGTGTTCTGTTCAAACATATTTGGACATCCTACTTATTCTAAATTTTGAACAAGTAAAATTTACTACCTGGTGTTCTGTTCAAACATAATTGGACATCCTACTTATTTTAAACTTTGAACAAGTAAAATTTACTACCCTGTGTTCTGTTCAAACATATTTGGACATCCTACTTATTCTAAACTTTGAACAAGTAAAATTTACTACCCGGTGTTCTGTTCAAACATATTTGGACATCCTACTTATTCTAAACTTTGAACAAGTAAAATTTACTACACTGAGTTCTTTTCAAACATATTTGGACATCCTACCTATTCTAAACTTTGAACAAGTAAAATTCACTACCCGGTGTTCTGTTCAAACATATTTGGACATCCTACCTATTCTAAACTTTGACCAAGTAAAATTTACTACCTGGTGTTCTGTTCAAACATATTTGGACATCCTACTTATTTTAAACTTTGAACAAGTAAAATTTACTACCCTGTGTTCTGTTCAAACATATTTGGACATCCTTCTTATTCTAAACTTTGAACAAGTAAAATCTACTACCCGGTGTTCTTTTCAAACATATTTGGACATCCTACTTATTCTAAACTTTGAACAAGTAAAATTTACTACCTGGTGTTCTGTTCAAACATATTTGGACATCCTACTTATTCTAAACTTTGAACAAGTAAAATTTACTACCTGGTGTTCTGTTCAAACATATTTGGACATCCTTCCTATTCTAAACTTTGAACAAGTAAAATTTACTACCCGGTGTTCTTTTCAAACATATTTGGACATCCTACCTATTCTAAACTTTGAACAAGTAAAATTTACTACCCGGTGTTCTTTTCAAACATATTTGGACATCCTACTTATTCTAAACTTTGAACAAGTAAAATTTACTACCAGGTGTTCTGTTCAAACATATTTGGACATCCTACTTATTCTAAACTTTGAACAAGTAAAATTTACTACCCAATGTTATGTCTAAACATAGCTTTATAAGTGGCAAATGGTGTAGACCCTAGTAAGAAGCTGCATCCTGTGGCTCATCTGGGTTTACATTGATTTGCTCAGGCCTGTCTGTCTGACTACATACAGTAAATGTGGTAGGCCGTGCCCATTGGGGCTTTGAGAAATAGATTGGGCTGTAGATTGGGGTGGATGGTGCTTCCAAGTAGAGCTGAAAGCGATCACACGTAAGTACTGGTAAACTGCCTTAAAGGTCTATGCCTGCTCAGGCAAAGTGGTGCGAGTTGGACCGTCCATGCATATAAACCCTATTGGTTTCATTGGGCGGCAGGGCTTGAGATGTCATTTCATCTCAATGTCGGGTAAAAGTCTAACAAATCGGTAAGCAATGTCTCCAAAATGACCTCAGTAAGGCTGATGGTGAAGTTAACCCATTGTATGTCGGAACCCCCTAAAAAGGGGTACCTTGGCAAACAGAGCAAGCCCAGATCAGACGCCGCAGAATGCGACGTCTGATCAGGGCCTGCACTATTTGCTGACAGAATTTTCCGTCAAAAATAGAATAAAAATGCAAAAATAGGCCTAACACCCATTATATGACAAATGGACTTGTCCAACATATAGCAGGCGAAAAGTCCACTAGCATACAATGGGTTCAAACATGGAGGACTAATTGTTGTTATTTGTCGGTTTCAGAATCAAGCGAATGGGCGGTATGAAGGAATGTCAGCTGAGCGCAGAGATTGAACTGCTGAACACTAATGACAAGAAGAAATGGACGAGACCACCAATTTCTATGAACTTTGAGGTAATTTATA
Source organism: Lucinisca nassula (assembly GCA_963580285.1). Lineage (NCBI taxonomy): Eukaryota > Metazoa > Mollusca > Bivalvia > Lucinida > Lucinidae > Lucinisca > Lucinisca nassula. Next base: position 23,990,034 of record OY757023.1, read on the forward strand.
CAGTCAACCCTCTTTATACTGATATTTCTATAATCAGAAACCTCCATGGTGTAGTGGTTAAGCTACTCACCATATAAACCAGCGGTCATGGGTTCAATTCAGGGCTTCTCCAGACTTATGGATGAGTCTTTAAATCAAAGTCCCATCTCAGTATGACCTAAGTTGTTGATGGGATATAAAACTTACACACACATTCCTATAATGACAAAATTCATTATAACGACAGTTTTAGTGGAAAGAATCCGACAGATTAATCCATTAAGTACCAGAAACCCCAAAACAGGTAGCCTGGCAAACAGTGCAGGCCCAGATCAGACACCGGGGCCTCCACTGTTTGCTAAAAGTTCAGTCAGGACCTCCACTGTTTGCTAAAAGTTCAGTCATTTTCCAAATAAATTTTGATGAAATCACAACCGGACACCCCTAAATTTTGAAATGGACACCTGCTATATACAAGGAGGAAGATTCCATTTGGTACAAAAAGGGTTAAAGGAGATATTCAATTATCCAAGAAACAAATGTCGGAGTTATTTGTTAGAATCGCCTCACATAGGCGAGTCTAACAAATATCCCCAATATTTGTTAACAGTACATGTTTCTTGAAAATATAGTGATCATTTATTTATTACTATGCAGTCCAATAACATTGAGCACATAAAGTTTTGATAGCTACATGTCACTTTGTCGAAGCATCAATCAAAATTCACAATGAAAAATATTGCAACTCGTCTCTATCAAGGAGCTGCCATGAAAACTGGCCTCTGAAGTTTTTAACTGACAGGACAAAGAGTATTATGAAAAGGCATATCCCCTGGAAATTGAATTACCAATTTTTTCGCCTAACATTGCGCATGATAAGTATTTTGATCTACTTAAATAAGTGGGCTGACTCAAACAAGTTGTTGGTTAGTTCTTCTGCAATGTTGTCAGATGCAGTAAGTTTAGATATAAAACATTTGCACCTTTGGCTAGTATTAAAGTCAGTTTTGACTTCGGATTTTTTGTATTTCGTGAAAATTCCACAAAACTGGCACATCTACACGTGCAAGCGCATCTTTTCAACTGATAATAGTGATTTTTTGTTTGAGGTTTAACATCCCCATCAACACTGTATAGGTCATTTTGAGGACATTACTTCCAATGTTATGGCGGCCCCCACCCGTAGGGGCTTGAAGAAATATAATAAAAAAATTATGGGCTTCATGATGCTTCCATGCAGAGCTGAATCCGGCCCGCGCACTAATACTGGTAAACCGCTTAGAGGATCTAAGCCTGTTCAGGAACCGCGGTGCGAAGTGGACCGTCCATGCTTATAAACCCTATTGGTTTCATTGCGCGACAGGGCTTGAGATGTCATTTCATCTCAGTGTCAGGTTAAAGTCCCACAAAATTGGAAGCAACGTCTCCAAAATGACATTTACAGTGTTGATGGGGATGTTAAACCTCAAATCAATCAAATTCCAATTTTGTGGGACTTTTACCCGACATTGAGATGAAATGACATCACAAACCCTGCCACACAATGAAACCAATAGGATTTACAAGCATGGACAGTCCGACTCGCACTGCTTTGCCTGGGCAGGCTTAGTTCCTCTAAGCGGTTTACCAGTACTCGTGTGCGGTCGGTTTCAGCTCTGTGTGGAAGCATCATGCAGCCCATATATTTCTTCATGCCCCGATAGGCGGGGACCTGAAGCTGCCCAGTCTCTACATGACCTAAATAGTGTTGACTGGGCCATTAAATTCCAAACCTTTATAACCCAAAACAGAATCAGGAGTGTCTCCTTTAAAATATAAAAGTACAGTAAAATTCTGATCTAAAGACCACCTTTGGGACTGTTCTAAAGTGGTCTTTAAGACCACTTTTGAACAGTCCCAAAGATGGTCTCTGACCACAGGATATGGTATGCAGAAAACACAAAGAAAGAATGGCTCAAACTGCTAGATAAGCTTTTTAAAACAGAATTAGTCTTATTTTTAGGTGGTCTGAATAGCGGAATTTTGCTGTATGTTGTATGTACTCATTAGAATCGCCTCATTGAGGCAATTCTAATGAGTACACAAAACATTCAAATTTGAAATAAAATAAGAAAAATCGCTATTACTTATCTGGGTAGAAAGAAAAACATTCTGAGGGAATCAAGAACAGGTTGGACTCAACTATGGTGAAAGAGCTGTCAGTGTTTGAGCCGTGGAAGTTTCTGTGATTTCTGTTGTAAAGGCTCACTGGATTATAGGGATCAGCCATTGTTTTTATGCCCCCGCATCGTATGATGCCGGGGGCATATAGTTTTTCGGTTTTCCGTACGTGCGTCCGTGGGTACGTGCGTACGGTTTCCGAATGTACGAAAGTGTGTACGTACGTACGTAATCCTGTTAGACTCAGGTTAAGGTTTTTGTACAAGGTAGAACTTGAGCTCATATTTTCCAAACCATACAATAGATTTGGTTTATATTTAGTATGATGATAGATATAGGTCCAAAGTTTTATTCAGCAATACCCCCACCCATACCCTAGACCTCAAGGTCAAGGTCGTGGACTTTGAAATTTTTAACGTTTAAGACCCAGGTTAAGGTATTTGTACCAGGTAGAACTTGAGCTCATATTTTCCAAACTGTGTAATGAATTTGGTAGATATTCGGTATGATGATAGATATAGGACTGAAGTTTTATTCAGCAATACCCCCACCCATACCCATGACCTCAAGGTCAAGGTCATGGACTTGAAATTTTTAATGTTTAAGACCCAGGTTAAGGTATTTGTACCAGGTAGAACTTGAGCTCATATTTTCATAACCATACAATGGATTTGGATTATATTTACTATGATGATACATATAGGTCCAATGGTTTATTCAGCAATACCCCCACCCATACCCATGACCTCAAGGTCAAGGTCATAGAATTAGAAAATTTTTAATGTTTAAGACTTTGGTAAAGGTATTTGTACCACCAATTTCAATAAACTTCACACAAATGTTCCTTATAAAAATATCTCGTGCAGGTTCGACTTTTAAGGTCATGGCCTCAAGGTCAAGGTCACAGAGGTTATTTTTAGAAAAACTTTGTCATTGCTCTAGCGCCTACATTTCTTCACTGATTTCAATATAAGTTCACACAAATGTTCCTTATGACAATATCTTGAGCGAGTTCGACTTTCAAGGTCATCACCTCAAGGTCAAGGTCACAGTGGCTATTTTTAGAAAAACTTTGTCATTGCTCTAGCGCCTACATTTCTTCACCAATTTCAATATAACTTCATACAAATGTTCCTTATGACAATATCTCAAGCTATTTTGACTTTCAAGTTCGAGGTCACTGTGGCTATTTTTAGAAAAACTTTGTCTTCGCTCTAGCGCTTACATTTCTTGACTAATTATACCCCCGGCATACGAAGTATGTCAGGGGGTATATAGTTTTCGTCTTTCCGTCCGTTCGTCCGTTCGTTGGTTCGTTCGTATGTTCGTTTGTTCGTTCGTTCGTTCGTTGGTTCGTTCGTTAGTTCGTTCGTACGTTCGTTCGTCAACCTTTACGTCAAAGTTTTGCGTTAAACCTTTTTGATTGCTCATATCTCTGTAACCACAGGTTGGATTCTCTTCATATTTGGTACAGGATATCTCTATAGCATTACCTTTCATATGGAATATCTAAGCCCCTGGGTGGGTTGTATGTCTGTCCGTCTGTCTGTTCATCTACTTTTACGTCAAAGTTTTGTGTTAAACCTTTTTCATTGCTGATATCTCTGTAACCACATGTTAGATTCTCTTCATATTTGGTATAGGATATCTCTATAGCATTACCTTTCATATGGAATATCTAAGCCCCTGGGTCAAGCCCCTGGGTGGGCTGTCTGTCTGTCTGTTCATCTAATTTTACGTCAAAGTTTTGTGTTAAACCTTTTTCATTGCTGATATCTCTGTAACCACATGTTAGATTCTCTTCATATTTGGTATAGGATATCTCTATAGCATTACCTTTCATATGGAATATCTAAGCCCCTGGGTCAAGCCCCTGGGTGGGCTGTCTGTCTGTCTGTTCATCTAATTTTACGTCAAAGTTTTGTGTTAAACCTTTTTCATTGCTGATATCTCTGTAACCACATGTTAGATTCTCTTCATGTTTGGTGAAGGATATCTCTATAGCATTACCTTTCATATGGAATATCTAAGCCTCTGGGTCAAGCCCCTGGGTGGGCTGTCTGTCTGTCTGTTCATCTACTTTTACGTCAAAGTTTTGTGTTAAACCTTTTTCATGGCTGATATCTCTGTAACCACATCTTAGATTCTCTTCATGTTTGATAAATGATTTCATGATGCATGTCCATTCCCCCACCCATGGTGACCTTGACCTCAAGGTCATGGTGACCTTGACCTCAAGGTCACGGACTTAGAAATTTTACATTTGGTTAAAGTTTTATGTCAAAATTTATAGATGCCTGTGTGTTCTATTTGATGCCCTCACTCCCTTGGTCCATTTAGAAATTTTATGTTTGGTTTAGCTTTTACAAGCACATTTATAGATTCTTATAGCTTCTTGACTTCATTCATATTACATACAAGCTCGAAAGATATATCAGAGGGTGATGCTGGCCGGGGGTATACGTGACCCACTGGTCACTTTCTCTAGTTTCAATATAACTTCACACAAATGTTCCTTATGACAATATCTCTAGCGAGTTCCACTTTCAAGGTCAAGGTCACTGTGGCTATTTTTAGAAAAACTTTGTCACCCCTCTAGCGCTTACATTTCTTCACCGATTTCAAAATAACTTCATACAAATGTTCCTTATGACAATATCTCGAGCGATTTCGACTTTTAACGTCAAGGTCACTATTGGTGGAACGCCGAAACTCGCACAGATTGGTATTTGCACCACTTAAAGATTAATGTGCTAAGCGGGGGCATCTGTGTACTTTGGACACATTTCTAGTTTTTCTTGCATTAACGTTCGCCGGGTCCCGAGGAAGCTGTTTGAATATGACGCGGCTAGGCCGAACGTTCAAATATCTTCCGAGGGATCTTGCAAATGTTAATGCAATGAAATAACCATGGATGATCGTTGTTCTTGCATAACTTACAATTCCAACAGCAAATTTTGACGAAAATGCCTAAAAGCTCCATATAAATGCCATATACCGGTAAACTCTTCAAATGCCACCGGCGAACCAACATGGTGGCCAGTTCAGAATGTTGTTTACAATGACGTTGTAATGCAGTAACCATCTGACATCATCATAGAACCCTACTTTAAAACATGATTGCGTAGGCTTTCATCGTGCAAACCTGGTGTGTATGTAACCTTCAGGGTGATAACGTTACGTCACTCAACATAATGTAAACAAAGCAAGGCCAATCTTGTGATATCAAAAGCTCAAAATCCATGTTCAAACAGCAGAATTTCATGATTTGAACATGGTTTTTGCTGTTTGAGCACTGCTTTCGGTCCATTTGACAATTGCTTCAAACATCCATACACATATTTTATGCAAGGATTTATATTTGCTCCATTTTCAGGTTCCGTTTGCACCATCTGGATTCAAAGTCCGCTACTTGAAAGTATTCGAGCCGAAACTGAACTACAGTGACCACGATGTGATTAAGTGGGTTAGATACATTGGCAGGAGTGGTCTCTACGAGACCCGGTGTTAACAGTTGCAATAGTTAGCGTAACCCTTGAAGTACCGAATGTGAGAGAGACTGAGAAAATAGGAGAAAGCAAACAGTATGCACCCAGATGAGAATGTGTAGACCCAGATCAGAGTGCTTCTCCAGGAACATACTGATCAGTGTCTGTACATTTTGGGTTAAGTTTGTGTCAGTTTAGGTAAATGGATGTACCTGAGAACCGGGGCTTGAAGAAATAGATGTGCTGCATGATGCTTCCATCTACAGTAGAACTTCGATGGCTCGAACACCGATGGCTCGTTTACCATGGCTGAGTCGAACTCGCTCTTGAGCCCCTAGGTTGGTTGGTTGATTTGAGGTTTAACGTCCCCGTCAACACTGTAAAGGTCATTTTGGAGACATTGCTTCCAATTTTGTGGGACTTTTACCCGACATTGAGATGAAATTACATCTCAAGCCCTGTCGCCCAATGAAACCAATAGGGTTTAGTAGCATGGACGGTCCGCCTCGCACCGCGGTTCCTGGACAGGCTTAGATCCTCTAAGCCGTTTACCAGTACTAGTGTGCGGGCCGGATTCAGCTCTGCGTGGAAGCATCATGCAGCCCATATACTTCTTCAAGCCCCTATGGGCGGGGGCGATTGAGCCCGTAGGGAAATCCTCTTCACAAGCAATAGTGGGTGATAATTAAGAAGATTTTAGTCTTTTATCCTGCAAATGTTTGCTGTGTGTACTCATTAGAATCGCCTCAGTGAGGCGATTCTAATGTGTACACACAGCATACATTTTCATGCCAGAACATCGAAAAGATGTTCAAAAGTATCTCGTTATGCCTCCTGGCAGTAACCCTCAGTGGCTCGAACTACCACTGTGTCAAATAAATTTTCATGGGCCCAAAGTGGTTCGAGCCATCGAAGTTCGACTGTATTTCTTCAAGCCCCGCTAAAATTTGAACTTGCATTATTTACTTCCTGAGATTGTGTCTAAGAATACAGCAGGATGAGTGGAAAGTGGCAAACGCATCATGAGACATCTCATCTGGGTCTACACTGTTTGCTCAGGTCTGTTTGTCCGAATACATACGGTAAATTTGGTAGGAAAGTGTCGTCAGAGGATTTTGGTACTGAAAGGGTTGATTTTACCATTTTGATTTTATAAAGGAGAAAATGAAGAAAAAATATCCTTTTACATGTAGGTATTTATTGGTATATATAATATAAATTGTTTTAAAATGTCTAGAAATGTTCCAAGGTTTAATTTGACTGCTGGATGTTGTCATCTAAATAACAGTGTCAGTTAGCTACAAAACTTCTCGTAAATAGAGGATGTTACATGAGTATTCATGTATTATTGAATATATTTATTAAATGAGTTGAGAAAAAAGGATTAAATGCCAGGCTTGCCGAGCATTTTATGAGTTTTCCTCAACAGGTTGAATAAATTCAATAATTCAACAAGTTTAAATAAATTCAACAAGTTTAATAAATTCAATAATACATGAGCACGAATGCAAGATTCAATTTATCATATGACATTCAATTTATCATGACATTTAAATAAAAATCAAAAATGAGTTCCTTTAAGAGCAATGAAAACATTCATAAGAAAGAAGATGATGGGTCACCCATTTTATTCACGATTGTTTTTCGAAAATGTCAATATTCGCTATTAGTAAACGTGATGTCGTTAAAAATGTTGTACATGTAACTTTAAGGGGTGTATCTAAATAATTTGCATACTGAATCCAATAGTGGAGTATCAAATTTATTACATGTTGATATTACATTCTCAGATGTGACGTCATATGATAAATAATCGAAATTTCATGTACATGTAGAGATACTCCTAAAATGGTTCATGTCTTCAAATAACTTGGCATAATCACTGGCATCTGATGATAGAGAGATTTCTGAATTTGTATTTGATCAACATAGATGTGTATGTGAAACCCTCTGATTCAATTTCAAAACAGTTTTTGGTGCCAATGCATTATTAATATTGTTATCAGAAACATTATTTACACACAAATTTAGGGGATAAAAGTCTTTGACCATTAGCACTCTCTAGGCTAATTCAGCAGACGACGAATTGTTGATATTTTTCTTAAAGACATATTTTTCCCAGAAAACAGGACTTGACATCTCATGCAAATTGTCTCCTTAGGAGACAATTTGCACGATGTCAAATCCTGTTTTCTTGGGGGGAAAATTAGGAAAATATTTCAAAATATCATATGCTGCGAAAAAGTATCCAGCATGCAGAGCAATTAAATGTCATTTGGGGAGATAAACTGTTGGTTTACTGGTTCCAAGTTGTTTAGCTCCCCAAACGACAATTTATCACATGACTTGGTTGATTAGCAGTGGATAGCGTTGTGTAATAAATATCATATGAACAGACATGTTATATCACTTTGACAGGATTATGTAATGTCATGACAATGTCCATGTCAACCATGCATTTTTAGCGGAAAAATGTAAAATTTAAAGGCGATAAAATCCAATTTAAAGTGGTCATATGATAAATAGAATCTTACCCTTGTGGTCATTTCATATGAAATTTATGAAACTTGCCAAAGGCTCGTTCCATAAATATTATATGAAATGACCACTCTTGCAAGATCCTCTATTTTCACTGCAGTTATCTCCCATTCAAATGCATTTATTCATTTAGTAATACATTATGTAAATGTACTGTTTGCACAAAAAGGCTAGCATTCCTAGCTATGTGGAATTTAATTCTTTTAACCCTTCTCTTGCTGAATATTCAGTTAAGCCACTCCCATTTCTGACTTTGAACCAATCAGATTACTTGATGTAATTTATTCCTACAAATTCACAAATTGAATGTCAAACAATGTAGATCCTGATAAGATGGCTTCTTTAGAAGTCATCTGATCTGGATCTGCACTGTTTCCAAAGATAGGGGTTGTCGTGAACAGCAAGATAAGAATTAATGAAAAGCAACATTATGTAATGACATTATGTTCCCAACAGAACACTAGATCTAACTAATTTTTTGCATTGTTGAATACGATGTTTCATTGCATTTGCCTGAGCATTAGGGTTATGGGATAACTATTGAAAATTGTCAGTTTTTGTCGCGCCTGCTATTAGCATGGCGCGATATAGGCGCCCGGTTTTCCGTCCGTTCGTTTGTCCGTTCTTCAAGGCGTCAACATTTGCGACCACCCTAGCGTTCACCCTAATTGTCAAGTTTATTTCTCAAGAACTATAAGAGCTTCATTAATGATACTTGGTACAAACTTGTGTCTGGGGATGACAACGTACATGCAAGCATCCATATTTGACCTTGACCTACATTTCATGGTTCACTGACTTTGTAAAATATTGCGACCACCCTAGCGTTCACCCTAATGGTCAAGTTTATTTCTCAAGAACTGTTAGAGCTTCATTAATGATACTTTATACAAACTTGTGACTGGGGATGGCAACTTACATGCAAGCATCCATATTTCACCTTGACCTACATTTCATGGTTCACTGACTTTGTAAAATATTGCGACCAACCTAGCGTTCACCCTAATGGTCAAGTTTATTTCTCAAGAACTATAAGAGCTTCTTTAATGATATTTGGTACAAACTTGAATCTGTGGGTGGCAACTTCAATGCAAGCATCCATATTTGACCTTGACCTAAATTTCATGGTTCACTGACTTTGTAAAATATTGCGACCACCCTAGCGTTCACCATACTGGTCAAGTTAATTTCTCAAGAACCATAAGAGCTTCATTAATGATACTTGGTACAAACTTATATCTCGGGATGGCAACTTAAATGCAAGCATCCATATTTGACCTTGACCTACATTTCATGGTTCACTGACTTTGTAAAATATTGCCACCACCCTAGCGTTCACCCTAATGGTTAAGTTCATTTCTCAAGAATTATTTGAACTTCATTAATGATACTTAGTACAAGCCTTTTATGCAAGCATCTGTGTTTGATCTTGGCCTAGATGTCATGGTTCGGTGACTTTGCGCCCCCATAGGTGCGACATAGCCTTCGGCGGATTTCTTGTATGATGTTAGTATGCAAATTGAGAATTGCATTCATTTTATTCTGTAGTACCATAATGGACTTCATTTCATGTTTTGGAGAAAAAGAATGTTCGTAAGTTATTAGCATATGTTCCGCTCTAATTCTCTACAGTTTTAGGCCATCATCCAGGGTGTAGGTTTTTACCATTCGACCTTGTGAGTTGGGTTTCCGTGTAGAGAAAGCCAATTTTATTGTCACGTCTGTTTTACGTATGGTGCGATATTGCAGTCCGATTTTCTGTACGACAACCCTGACTTTATCGTAATGTTCCAGTTCATATCTCGAAAAATTCACAAGCTTCATTAATGATATTTGGTACAAACTTGCATCTATGGATGGCATCTTTAAGCAGCTATGTTTGACCTTGACCTACATTTCATTGTTAGGTGACTGTGCCTCATCAGGCACGACATAGCCTCCGGCAGAATTCTCGTCTTTATATAAGCATGGTGAACCAGTCTATGAGAAAAATTATGAATGAAAAGGAGTATTTACTTATTTATACATTCCATCATTTATATGTTAACTCTGAAAATGCCAAGCAAAATTTCCTTTACTTAAAGACAAAATGTTTATGAATCTGTAATCTTTTTTCTTCCATTTTCAAAAGCTTGTCATATCTGTTCGATTGAAATGAATGAAATTTGGCAATTATTCCATTATCCATTCTAGACATTAATTTTGAAATGAGCAGCTGCATGAAAAAGGGGCCCTTGTTGCTTGTAGAGCTTAGACTTATGAAACTGAACAATCAGGGGCCAGTTGTTCAAAGCAGTCCCAATTGTGGTCTCTTGGCAGAGGACACTGTATATGGAAAATACAAAGAAAGAATAACTAATAATTATTAGTGGGATTTCACTAATTATGCTAGCTGTAAGCCTGTATTTCTAAGTACAATATCTAATATAGTGGAAATTTAAACACTGTTCTTGAAGGTCCATTATCTAACACAATGGTGTAGAAGTCGCAGATAAAACTGACTAGGCGGGGCTTTCGTTTGTACCTTCCTTTGGAATGATCTATTAACAAAACGGTAAAGCAAGTCACCTGATTGTGTGAATTCAACTGTAACACAAACAGAGCCGTAGTGTATATGGCCATTTGGTTCATGCAGAAAGCATGCAAAAGGCACTCTACCGAATCTTCTGGTGGACTCAGCGAATTTGAAATATATTGACAACACCTAAATAGCCCCGCCTAGTCAATTTTATCTGCGACTACTATATTTTTGCTGAAAAAAATGTGAGTAGCTTTTGCATTTGCAAAAGCTACTCACATTTTTCAGCAAAAATATAAATGCAAAAGCTACTCACATTTTTCAGCAAAAATATTAGTATATTTTTTTCTTAATAAATGATCAGAAGTTTTAATGATATGTGACCTAACAACATCATTAGTTGTGAACAGCAGACACCTTGTGCAAGTGTGTAGCTACATTTATTCCATCACGCTAACAAATTAGTGCAAATAAACCCCCTTACACCCCACTTTATATAGAGAAAACTGGGATTTACTGGGGTATACATTATTTTCCTTATTTCTGCTCCTAGACATAGGTTGTGGGTACTCGTTAGAACCGCCTCATTTTTAGAACCGCCTCAATGAGGCGGTTCTAACAAGTATCCACAACCTATGTTTGCAGTATAAATAAGAATAATATCACAGATTTTCTTCAGAAAATTGACCGTTTTAGAGATGTGAAAAATGCACTATGACGCACGGGTGTGTTATCGCATTGCAGGCAACTAAAGGGTCCTTTTTTCATGTAGAGGCTTGAATGATTATGAATATGAGCCACAGTGCGGTAAAACCGGTACACCAGTCTTATGGCATATTTCAACAGAGAACACAAGAGTTCAGAGAGTGTACCATTATATTGCGATTGATTGTCAGCATTCTTTTGTGCAGACTGAACATGAAATCTTTCTACCGACATTTTCTCCCTTAAGCTGATTCAAAAAGGCAGTTGTCAGATTCTGGTGAAAGAAAGTACATGTAAACTGATACCGATTAAGGGCTCATTTATAACCCTGCCCAGAAAAAGTGTGGTTAAAATAGATTGTCGGCCTCAGAATACCCTTAACAATGTTGACTTGGCCATAAAACTTCAAACAAATCATATGATTCATATGCAAACATAGCATTTGACTAGTTTTCTGACTAGAAGCCTCTGCAGTATAGTGGTTACACTACTCGTCTCATAAATCAGGGGTCATTAATCAGGGTCCTTGGTTTGAATCTGGGCTTCTCCAGACTTTTGGATGAGTCTTTTAAACCGAGGCCCTGTCTCCCTATGATCTTAGTTATTGATGGGAATTAAAATTTGAACATAAAAACTGGTTTTCAGGTATTGTGGCTTATATCATGTAGATGAAATTACAATTACATTGTATTGTGTACACATATGCATGCAGGTATATTGTAATAAATGTAATAAATAGTGTAAATGTGTGTCATTTTTCTATCCACATGCCACAAACTACAGTCAGATTCATATATTAAGACCACCTTTGGGACTGTTCAAAAGTGGTCTTAACCCTTGACCTGCTGAGCCTGGATATGTTTTATCTTTCAATGTAGATCAAGATCAGATGGCTTCTGAATCTGATCAGGATCTACATTGTTTGTCATTCAGTTTATGCATTTGTTGCAATATTTAAACATTCTGCAGGGCAAGGGTTAAAGACCACTTTTTATCAGTCCCAAAGATGGTCTCTTACTTGACATACAGCCACTTTTAGTATGTACCTAACCTGTTTTATACGGAAACCCCAAAATGTACAGGCCTAAGAGAGTGTCCCGGAATGTGTCATCTGGTCAGGGCTGTGACATCACTTGTTGCTGAAGGTTGAACCATTTTCTAAATTTTTTGAAAAATAACTGAACCCGACAGCCATAAATTTTGACATGGACTTGTGCTGTATATAAGGGGGAAGATGCCATTTTGTAGAAAACAGGTTAACCCTTTTTGTACCAAATGGAATCATCCACCTTATATATAGCTGGAGTCCATTTCAAAATTTACGGTTGTCAGGTTGTGTTTTCTTCAAAACCTATTTGGAAATACAGTGGAACACCGATGGCTCAAACACCGATGGCTCGTTTACCATGGATGTGTCGAATCCATTCTTGAGTCCCTAGCGAAATCCTCTACATAAGAAATAGTGGGGGATATTTAAGGAGATTTTAGTCTTTTATCTTGCAAATGTATGCTGTGTGTACTCATTAGAATCGCCTCGATGAGGCGATTCTAATGAGTACACACAGCATACATATTCATTACAGAACACCGAAAAGATGTCTAAAAGTATCTCGTTATGCCTCCTGACAGTAACCTCAGTGGCTCAAACTACCCCTGTCTCGAACAGATTTTCGAGGTCTCAAAGGTGTTCGAGCCATTGAAGTTCTACTGTATGCTGAAAATTTTGCTAACGGTGTAGGCCCTGATCAGACGCTGCGTTCTGGGCCTGCACTGTTTGTCAAGGTACATGTATTGGGTTGATCAGCAACATTTTTTCGTGAAGTTAAATCAAGAAATGTTTTCTATGGTCTTACTTTCCAGCTGATTCAAGAAAGACAATTGTCTGTTTCTGGCTCTTTACCCTTCTCTTGCTGAATATTCAGTTTAGCCACGCCCATTTCTGACTTTGAACCAATCAGATTACTTGATGTAATTTATTCCTACAAATTCATAAATTGAATGTCAAACAGTGTAGATCCTGATCAGATGGCTTCTTCAGAAGCCATCTGATCTGGATCTACAATGTTTGCAAAGATAGGGGTTGTCGGGAACAGCAGGATAAGAGTTACAATGTACACTGTACTAGTTAACCACTTACGTTAGGCCTGCCCAGGAAATGGAAAGTGCGGTTACGTAAATTGATCTGTTTGACAGTTCCTTAGCTGTTGACTAGGAAGTAAAACCACAACACACACACTCCGTGCCAGAGTGCTGTGTAAAGGAGATAATCTGTAAAACATGGCTCCTGTCCGTCGGGGCTTGGAGAAATAGATTGAGCTGCATGATACACATGAGTTCTGTTAACGGGCCTCCGTGGCCTAGTGGTTAAGAGCGCTGACTCTTGATCATCAGGTCTCTTACCGCTGTGGTTGGAGCCTCGCTCGGGTCATGTGAGACGCCAAGTTCTGCAACGGAAGGTCAGGTGGTTTTTCACTGGGTAATCCGGTTTTCGCCCACCTCTGATTAACGATCGGCTCGATATGAGTGAAATAATCTTGAAAGGGCCGTAAAACCAAAACCAAAAAAAAAAAAAAAAATGAGTTCTGTTAAACTGCTTAGAAGGTCTAACCAGTCCAGGCTAAGTGGTACAAGCTGAAACCGAGCGCACATGAGTACTGGTAAAGTGCTTAGAAGGGCTAAGCCTGCCCAGGCAAGTGGTGAGTTGGACCATCCATGCATATAATCCTTATTGGACGGCCCTCGCCCATCGGGGCTTGAAGAAATAGATGGACTGCATGATGCTTGCATGCAGAGCGGAAACCGACCACACATGAGTACTGGTTAACCGCTTGGAGGCTCAAAGCCTGCCCAGACAAAGCGGTGCGAGTCGGACCATCCATGCTTATAAACCCTTTTGGTTTCATTGGGCTTGAGATGTCATTTCATCTCAGTGTCAGGTAAAAGTCTCACAAAATTGGAAGCAACATCTCCAAAATTACCTATACAGTGTTGACGGGGGCGTTAAACCTCAAACAAACAAAAAATACCTATTGGTTTCTTTGGGCGACAGGGATTGAGATGTCATTTCATCTCCATGTCGGGTAAAAGTCCCACAACATTGGAAGCAATGTCTCCAAAATAACCTAAATTGTGTTGACGGGGTTGTTTTAACATCATATCCAACAAAAATAAATATATGTAAAACATGGACTGGGCTTATGTACTGGGAAATTGGCAATTTCCCAGTAGAATCACGAAAACACGCCTAAATAATTTTGACCCTCTTGAACCCCACTTTTATATAGTAAAACTGGGGTTTACAGGGGTAAACCTTATTTTCTTATTTCTGCTCTAAAATATAAATTGTGGGTACTTGTTAGAACCGCCTTGATGAGGCGGTTCTAACGAGTACCCACTTTCTATATTTTGAGCAGAAATAAGAAAAATATCACAATTTTTCATCTTAAATTTTTTGTTTTTTCGGCCGTTAAGTCTACAATGTATTGGAATGTGTCTCATTGCTTCATTGCCTCTTTGATAACAGAAGCGCCTCCTTAAATAAACGAAACAACACAAATATACCTTGCTTTTCCTGTTAGAAATTCCCGCATCCATGTACGTCATTAGAAGCTGGGGGTGTATATTGCTTCTTGGAGGATTGTGCATGGAAGGGGTTTGAAATTTCATATATGGATTCCTCATGAAAAACAAGCTGACTCATATTTTTTTCTCGTCCGGATTATGCGCCTTTTCTGAGTTATGGCCCTTTGAAAAAACTTGGATGAACTATCTCAAAAAGTATTAACCCATTTAGTACCAGAAACCCTTGGCAGACAGTGCAGGCCCAGATCAGATGCCGCAAAACGCGGCATCTGATCAGAGCCTCCTCTGTTTGCAGAAAGTTCAGCCATTTTCCAAACAAATTTTGAAGAAACCACAACCTGACACCCCTAAATTCTGAAATGGACTCCTGCTGTATATATTAAAGGAGGAAGATTCCATTTGGTACAAAAAGGTTTAAGCTAAAGCCTTTGAAGTTGATGAGTATATTGCTAGTGATGAGCAGATGACTTAATTTTGAAGAAATTTCGAAAATACAGTCAAAGTTCGATAACTCGAACAACTTCAGGACCATGAAATTTTGTTCGAAATAGGGTTAGTTCGAGTTATTGATGGTCACTGATACTGCCAGCTGAGACATAATGGGGATGACTTGAGGATATATTTTCGCCTTTTTAAAAATAAATGTATGCTGTGTGTACTCAATGAGGCGATTCTAATGAGTACACACAACATACATTTAACCTCTAAAACCTCTATAAATTGACCTAAATAATGGAGCTATAGGAACAATTCTCTAGGGAGCCAAGAGAGAGTTCCAACTATCGATAGTAAACGAATTATCCGTATTCGAGTTATCGAAGTTTTACTGTACACGAGTTCTGGCCTTTTGTAACTTAGGGCAGTTGTACATTGCATGCTTTGTAATGTATAACAGAATTTAAAGAACCATGTATGGCAGGGTTTTGAAATTTCATATATGGATTCCACATAAAACAATAGCTGAAGTGTTTTTTTTTTTTTTTTCTCTAATCTTTCCTGAGTTATGGGCCTTTGAAAAAATTTGGTCAAAATCTTGTCAGTGAAATATCTCAACATCACTAAAACAGGCCTATATAATTTCGACCCCTCTAATCCCACTTTTATATAGTAAAAATGGGGTTTACAGGGGTAAACCTTATTAGCTCACCGTCACGTAGTGACGAGGTGAGCTTTTGGGATCACTTTTCGTCCGTCGTCCGTCGTCCGTGCGTGCGTGCGTCCGTCCGTCCGTCCGTAAACAATTCTTTAAACGACATCTCCTCCTAAACCACTGATCGGATTTTGACAAAACTTCACAGGAATGATCCTTAGGTGGTCCCCTTTCAAAGTTGTTCAAATGGTTCCGGTCCGTTGCACATCTAGGTCATAGGAGCCAAAAACAGATTTTTTTCACCAAAAACTTAAAAAATCTTCTTCTCTGAAACCACAAGGCCCAGGTCTTTGATATTTGGTATGAAGCTTCATCTGGTGGACCCCTACCAAGATTGTTCAAATTATAGTGCTGGGGCCAAAAATGCCCCCGCTCCGGGGCCCTTTGGTTTTACATGGGCTTATACAGGGAAAATCTTTAAAAATCTTCTTCTCTGAAACCGTAAGGCCCAGGTCTTTGATATTTTGTGTGAAGCTTCATCTAGTGGACCCCTACCAAGATTTTTCAAATTATAGTGCTGGAGCCAAAAATGCCCCCGCTCCAGGGCCCTTTGGTTTTACATGGGCTTATATAGGGAAAATCTTTAAAAATCTTCTTCTCTGAAACCGTGAGGCCCAGGTCTTTGATATTTGGTATGAAGCTTCATCTAGTGGACCCCTACCAAGTTTGTTCAAATTATAGTGCTGGGGCCAAAAATGCCCCCGCTCCAGGGCCCTTTGGTTTTACATGGGCTTATATAGGGAAGAGCTTTAAAAATCTTCTTCTCTGAAACCGTATAGCCCAGGTCTTTGATATTTGGTATGAATCTTCATCTAGGGGACTCCTACCGAGATTGTTCAAATTATAGTGCTGGGGTCAAATATGCCCCTGCTCGGGGGCCCTTTGGTTTTACATGGGCTTATATAGGGAAAATCTTTAAAAATTTTCTTCTCTGAAACCGTAAGGCCCATGTCTTTGATATTTGGTATGAAGCTTCATCCCACACGGCCATGGTCCTTCTTCCCCCACCCCCCCCACTCCGGGGCCCTTTGGTTTTAAATGGGCTTATATAGGGAAAATCTTTAAAAATCTTCTTCTCTGAAACCGCAAGGCCCAGGTCTTTGCTATTTGGTATGAAGCTTCATCTAGTGGACTCCTACCAAGATTGTTCAAATTATAGTGCTTGGGCTAAAAATGCCACCGCCCCGGGGCCCTATGGTTTTACATGGGCTTATATGGGGAAAATCTTTAAAAATCTTCTTCTCGGAAACCCCAAGGGCCAGGTCTTTGCTATTTGGTATGAAGCTTCATCTAGTGGACACCTACCAAGATTGTTCAAATTATAGTGCTAGGGCCAAAACTGCCCCCGACCTGGGGCCCTTTGGTTTTACATAGACTTATATAGAGATATTCCTTAAAAATCTTCTTCTGAAACAGCAAGGCCATGGTCTTTGATATTTTGTGTGAAGCTTCCTCTAGTCAACCTCTATCAAGATGGTTTAAATTTAAGCCCTGAGGCCAAAAATGCCCCCGCCCTGGAGCCATTTGGTTTTATATAGGCTTATGTAGGGAATATCTTTAATAAAAATCTTCTTCTCTGAAACCGCAAGGCCCAGGTCTTTGATATTTGGTATGTAGCATATCTAGTGGACCTTTGCCAAGATTGTTCAAATTATAGCCTTTGTTGATATTTGGTATGAAGCTTCACCTTTTTAGACGTCTCTGAACATTATGCACATTATAGCCCTGGGGTTAATAATGGCCCTCCCCGGGTCCCACTTGTTACTCTATGGATCAGGTGAGCGATCCAGGGCCATCATGGCCCTCTTGTTTTTCTTATTTCTGCTCTAAAATATAGATTGTGGGTACTCGTTAGAACCGCCTCGATGAGGCGGTTCTGACGAGTACCCATAATCTATATTTTTAGCAGAAATAAGAAAAATATCACAATTTTTCATCTTACAATTTTTATTTTTTCGCCGATCAAGGTTGCAATGTATTTGTATAGGCGTGTTTTTGTAATGACTATTAAAGGTGGAGAAGCTGATGAGTGGATTGCCAGTGATGAGTAGATGACTTTTGACCTGATTGACTTTTGTAAAAAAATCTGAAAAATACTTCATGAGAAATGATCCTTGGTAAATTTAGGCATTTGTACATTGCATCAGGCCTCCTAGCAAAGCCTATAAAACCTATAATAACCTATAATTTGTGCCAAACCTATAAAACCTTTATTTTGTTAATAAAACCTATAAAAAGCCTGTATTTTCATGAAAAAAAAACTATATTTTTCATTTTTGGAACCTTCTTGCGACTCAACCCTAACTTTTCTTCAAAATGCACTACTATTTTTAGCTCACCTGTCACGTAGTGACAAGGTGAGCTTTTGGGATCACTTTTTGTCCGTCGTCCGTCGTGCGTCCGTGCGTGCGTGCATGCGTCCGTAAACTTTTATTCAAACGACATCTCCTCCTAAACCACTGATCGGATTTTGACCAAACTTCACAGGAATGATCCTTAGGTGGTCCCCTTTCAAAGTTGTTCAAATGGTTCCGGTCCATTGCACATATAGGTCACAGTAGCCAAAAATAGATTTTTTTTCACCAAAAACTTAAAAAATCTTCTTCTCTGAAACCGCAAGGCCCAGGTCTTTGATATTTGGTATGAAGCTTCATCTAGTGGACCCCTACCAAGATTGTTCAAATTATAGTGCTGGGCCAAAAATGCCCCCGCACGGGGGCCCTTTGGTTTTAAATGGGCTTATATAGGGAAAATCTTTAAAAATCTTCTTCTCTGAAACTGCAAGGCCAAGGTCTTTGATATTTGGTATGAAGCTTCATCTAGTGGACCCCTACCAAGATTGTTCAAATTATAGTGCTGGAGCTAAAAATGCCCCCGCACGGGGGCCCTTTGGTTTTACATGGGCTTATATAGAGAAAATCTTGAAAAATCTTCTTCTATGAAACCGCAAGGTTCAGGTCTTTGATATTTGGTATGAAGCTTCATCTAGTGGACCCCTACCAAGATTGTTCAAATTATAGTGCTGGGGTCAAAAATGCCCCCGCACGGGGGCCCTTTGGTTTTACATGGGCTTATATAGGGATAATCTTGAAAAATCTTCTTCTCTGAAACCGCAAGGCCCAGGTCTTTGATATTAGGTATGAAGCTTTATCTAGTGGACCCCTACCAAGATTGTTCAAATTATAGTGCTAAACCTAAAAATGCCCCCGCCCCGGGGCCCTTTGGTTTTACATGGGCTTATATAGGGAAAATCTTTAAAAATCTTTTTCTCTGAAACCGCTTGGCCCAGGTCTTTGATATTTGGTATGAAGCTTCATCAAGTGGACCCCTACCAAGATTGTTCAAATTATAGTGCTGGGGCCAAAAATGCCCCCGCACCAGGGCCCTTTTGTTTTACATAGGCTTATATAGGGAAAATCTTTAAAAATCTTCTTCTCTGAAACAGCAAGGCCCAGGTCTTTGATATTTGGTATGAAGCTTCATCTAGTGGACCCCTACCAAGATTGTTCAAATTATAGTGCTGGAGCTGAAAATGCCCCCCACACGGGGGCCCTTTGGTTTTACATGTGCTTATATAGGGAAAATCTTGAAAAATCTTCTTCTCTGAAACCTCAAGGCCCAGGTCTTTGATATTTGGTATGAAGCTTCATCTAGTAGACCCCTACCAAGATTGTACAAATTATAGTGCTGGGGCCAAAAATGCCCCCGCACCAGGGCCCTTTTGTTTTACATAGGCTTATATAGGGAAAATCTTTAAAAACCTTATCCTCTGAAACTGCAAGGCCCAGGTCTTTGATATTTGGTATGAAGCTTCATCTTGTGGACCTCTACCAAGATTGTTCAAATTATAGCCCTGGGGCCAAAAATGCCCCCGCTCCGGGGCCCTTTGGTTTTACATAGACTTATATAGGGAAAATCTTGAAAAATCTTCTTCTCTGAAACCACAAGGCTTAGGTCTTCGATATTTGTTATGACACTTCAGCTAGTGGACCTCTATAAAGAATGTTCAAATTATAGCCCTGAGCCCAAAAATGCCCCCGCCATGTGGCCCTTTGGTTTTACATAGACTTATATAGGGAAAATCTTTAAAAATCATCTTCTCTGAAACACAAGGCTTAGGTCTTTGATATTTGTTATGAAGCTTCAGCTAGTGGACCTCTACCAAGATTGTTCAAATTATAGCACTGTGGCCAAAAATGCCCCTGCTCCGGGGCCCTTTGGTTTAACATAGACTTATATAGGGAAAATCTTGTTTTACATAGACTTCTATATGCAGGGTAAACCTTTAAAATCTTTTTCTCTGAAACCAGAAAGCCCAGGTCTTTCATATTCGATATGAAGCTTCATCTTGTGAACCTCTACCAAGATTGTTCAAATTTTAGCCCTGGGGCCAAAATTGACCCTGCCCGGGGCCCACTTGTTATGCTTTGGATCAGGTGAGCGAACCAGGGCCCTCTGGGCCCTCTTGTTTACTTTTTAGTCCCATAAAAAGTGATGAAAACTGTCAAGAAATTGTAATTTTTTTCCTCGCTCGCTTTGCTCCCTCGGACTTTGTAAAATTCAGATCAACTTTATCTGAGTAATTGTGGCACAAAAATTCAGCAAATATTTTTTCTTCAGTTTTAAATCTTAATGTAAGTTTGGAAGGCTCTTTATTTAACCTATATTTTTGTTGAAAACCCTATAAATAACCTATATTTTGAGTAAGAAGAACCTATATAAAAACCTATATTTTCAAGTGGGCCACTAGGAGGCCTTTTGCATGCTTTGTGATGCATAGCAACCATGTATGCTAGGGTTTTGAAATTTCATATATGGATTCCTTATGGAATAAAATGCTCACATTTTTTTCTCGTCAGGATCATGCCCCCTTTTCTGAGTTATGGCCCATTAAAAATGGATGAAGTCTTGTCAGCAAAATATCTCATTGAAGCTAGAACCTTGACATCCCCAAAGGCTAGTCGATGTCTGTCGAATTGGCAGGAGTCGGCACATTGGCAGCCTGGGGATAGGAGCAGTACCAGTAACTAATCCCAGTCGGCGAACTGGGGGTAGCCCCATTGTGCTTGTAGCACCCGGTTACCTTACAAACTATGTCTGTTCTAGAACCATGACAGTTTAAGAGTAGGTTGCTAGTGATTTGTAGATGACCAGATTAACGTTTGAAGAAATACTTTTATCATATGACGTCGCGTCTGAGAGTGTAATAACGCCATGCAATATTTTCGATAATCCACTAGTGGATTAAATATGCAAATTAGCTAGAAACGTCCCGTAACGTTACATGTACGACGTCCCGTTTACTAACGGCGGAATATTGGCATTTTTTTGTAAACAGTCATGAATAAAATGCGTTTTAAATGTCATATGATAAATAGAATCTTGCATTCGTACTCATGCATTATTGAATTTATTAAACTCGTTGAGGAAAAGGGACAAAATGCTCGGCACAGCCTCGCATTTTATCCCTTTACCTCAACTCGTTTAATAAATTCAATAATACATGAACACTCATGTAAGATACTCTATATAAGTCATGACCCTTTGTAAATTTGGGCATTTGAACATTGCAAGCTTTGTAATGCATAACATAACTTTAGAACTATGTATCCCGGGGTTTGAAATTTCATAAATGGAAAAAATAGTTGATAGACTGATCTATATACTACTTTTCTCATCAGGACTATGCCTCTTTCCAGAGTTATGGCCGTTCAATAAAAATTGGATGGACTTTTGTCAGCAAAATAGCTAAAAAAAAAAAAAAAAAAAAAAAAAAACTTGAAAGTTGGAGTGGATTGCTATATTGATGAGTAGATAAACCGACTAACTTTTGAAGAAAAATACTTCATGAGTTATGGCCCTTTGTAAATTTAGGCATTTGTACATTGCATGCTTTGTAATGCATTATCATAGCATAACTTGAAATTTCATACATGGATTCCTCATGAAAAAATAGCAGATACATTTTTTCTCGTCAGGATTATGCCCCTTTCCTTAGTTATGGCCCTTTGAAAAAAATTGCATGAAATCGCTGTTTGAAAATATTGCCATTTAGAGCCCACCTCTGATTAACGATCGGCTCGATATGAGTGAAATAATCTTGAAAGGGCCGTAAAACCCAAACCAAAAAAAAATTAGAGGCAAGCATATGGTTGGGGGCATAGTGTTTTACGGACACCATTTCTAGTTTATTACCTACAGTTTTCCAACATAAAATAATCCTGATTCGTACCACCATCTAGCTCTGAGCTCCGGCATTTGTTGCGGCGTTAGAAAGCAGTCGTCTGTAACGTGGAACCAGACGTGTGAAATGATGACGTCACGTACACAAAGACAGTAACGTCAAGATATCCATCATATTATTTTTTCTAAACAAAATATTTGGAAGCAAACGGGATATGATAAACGTATAATCACAAATTAAAAGTATCTTGATCTGCCACACATTCTCATGTCTCTTTCAGGTCTTACGCATCACTCTCGACACACCGCGTCTCGTGTGATTCACAGGCACTTGGCCCATTGATTTGTCCGAAAAAAATGTCATGAGTAAAAAAAAATCCAGATTTTTTTTCATACTGGTATAGAAAGCTAGACAAGGTTCTCAACAAACCAGTGCCATATTCTCGGTACATATAAAATGACAATTGGCACAGGCATATTTCTTGACATAGGAAGGTACATTTTGTATGAACTTCAACCTAAGACATGCAGAATTTAATCAAAATAATGCAGAACTCCTGGTTCAAGCCCCATCTTAGTACCCCGGATAGACCACAGATGCTTGGGGTCAGGACCAATGAGCTTTCTGGCCCAACAAAACAGGCCTACTATCGATAAAACTTGTTTGAACACTTTAAAACAATGTTTAAAAAAAGGTCCCCATCACTGATGTATATTAGAGCCTATCAGTGAAGTTTTATCGATAGTAGGCCTGTTTTGTTGGGCCAGAAAGCTCATTGGTCCTGACCCCAAGCATCTGTGGGATAGACCTTAGTAGGACAACTAACTGGCACACCCTCTCAATGGTTTTTCACTGTTTCCCTGCGATTTCCTGCGGAAATCAGATAATGTCAGCACAAAAGCCAACATTTTTATAAATATCAATGAAGATGCTCTCACCTTATGCAAACCATTTCTCTAGATAACCGTTATACCAGCAATTTTCACTTTTTTTCATGCGAGCAGGCATTTCTCATCCCAATTTTGTTTTCATACTGTATCTTGAAGAGCTGATTGGTCGAAATTTGGAAACTCCAGCGATTTCGACCAATCAGCGCTCGGATTACATCAGCTTCAAGAATAGAATGAAAACAATATTGCAACAAGAAATGTCGCTACCACACAAAAAGGCGAAAATTGCTGGTAATAATGGTTAACTTGCGAAAACTTTTGCATTAGGTGAGAGCATATTCATTGATGTTCCTAGGTGTATTGGCTTTTGTGCTGATATTATAGGATTTCAACATGAAATCGCAGGGAAACGGTGAAAAACCATGAAGTTGGTGTGACAGTTAGTTGTCCTACTAAAGTCTACCCGGGGTAATTTGACATGTAGACCATAATGGGGCTTGATTCAGGTGTTCTGCATTATTTTGTTGAAATTCTGCATGCCATAGGTTGAACTTCATACAAAATATACCTTCCTGTGTCAAAAAATGTGCCTGTGCCAAATGTCATTTAATGTGTACCGAGAAAATGGGGCTGGTTTGTTGTGAACCTTGTCTAGCTTTCTATACAAGTATGAAAAAAAAAATTTTTTTTTACTCATATTTTGACTTTAAACACATACCACATGTTTTTCGGACAAATCAACGGGCCAAGCGCCTGTGGTGTGATTCGTTGATCTGGAAACGTCAACTCGACGTGACAGACCTACAATACGGCAGATCACAAAATCAGAAGCAATGTCTCCAAAATTACCTAAATAGTGTTCACGAGGACGTAAAACCAACTTGAGTGGAAGCAAACGGAAAACCCTTGTAAAATGGCGGGAAATCTACAAGGTGCAACTATTTACCACAAGGGGGGTTGATAAACCTCTTCAGGGGAGACAACTTTTTCAACAAAAAAAAATCTCTCCATACGTACGAGTCAACTCTTAAAGGAAAGAATTTGCTCTGAGGAGCAAATTCTTTCCTTTTTAAGAGTAGACCCCTTTTTCACAGGGGCTATCTTGCTGGGAAAGCAAACAGGAAGTGTCGAAAGTTGTCTCCATTTTTTAAATTGGCAGGAAATGGAGCAGGTGTATGCAGCCCCCTTGTTTCGCCTTCAGTTATCTACCTTGGTAGATTATGCATAGCTTATAGGTCCATCACCACGGGCTCAAATCCCTTTCATGGGGGATATATTTTTTCAGCTATGTCATAAGACCCCTTAGCACATAGATCAGGAAGATTTTGTCTGACCCATTAACCACGCATTTAGATAAGTGAGCTCATTAATATTGAGTGGACACTTGACCCTATTGTGTCCATTGTTATTATTTACTATTGTTATCATAAAACAACACCGGATTATGTCCTAACTCTTGGGTCTTCCTGGACCACCGTGTCCAACTGGTTTAAGAGTGCTGTCTAAAACATTAAGACGTAATTGTAACGTCACATCAACGTCGGTATAAAGTCATGACGTTTATGCAACGTCACATCTACGTCTGTGCAACGTTGCACCGACGCTGATCTGACGTTGCCCTAACGACGTGTGCCTGCTGGGTAGGTTTCTCATCGCTGCGGGTTCAAGGCCTATTGGGGGCCCACGTCAGATTTCTAGTTTTGCAACAGCCAGGGTAATACAGGGATGAGTGGGGGATATACCTAGTGCATTCGCAGCCCCACACACCGTTTGCGGACGCATCCGGGTACTTCGGTTTCCTCCTCCACATATGACTCACTGAGATGACCAGCAAGCGCCTAACGCCCCCACTCCCATCCCCCCCCTCCCTACCCGCTCGCGAGCAGTATGACGCCAGTCGGAAACATGTAACTGGGTGTTACGGGCACACAGTGCCCATATGATACTGCAGGGGTATTGCCTTGATCTTTGTAACTATTGCACCAAGTTGGAACATTCTGAAGGACACGAGCTTTATTTTTATTTATTTTATTATTTCACGGCGTGAATACATACATATGTACACCAACTCCTACAATAAGACCACCTTTGGGACTGTTCAAAAGTGGTCTGTAAGACCACTTTTGAACAGTCCCAATGGTGGTACCTTACTAGAAGACTCTATAGGTAGAAACCACCAAGAAACAGTAACTTGAACCATCTAAAAATATGTATTTAAAATCAGAATTAGTCTTAAATTTATCTTGTCTTAACAGCGGCATTTCACTGTACATATGTATTCATTGTTTTCTTCTTCTTCTAGTGTCATTGTACATGTTTTTTGGCTACTTGGATAAGATTATAAGAATCTTATATGGGTGTGAGGGGTGGATGGACAAATCCGTCCCGAGGGACACTGTCCGGCATCACGAGGCTTGCCGAGTGATGCCGGACAGTGATCCCGAGGGGCGGATTTTTCTATCCACCCCTCACACCCATATAGGATTCTTTTACTTGCATACCTTCCATTTCTATTCCGAATTTTAATGCTGCTGTCACTTCGGCTACCGACGTCCGCCATTTTGTGATGACACAACAGGAATGTTTAGTGACGTCACGCATGACGACGCCGCGCATGAGGTTGTAATCAACCAGTACATTTATCAAACACGCGATCATAGTCGATTTGGGGTCGGAACACCAGGGTCAGAACATAAATTTCTATCCCAGGGTAAAATCACGGATTTCCTTGTCTGATGTGCAAGAAAAATCTATATAGACCTAGTTTTGTTTGTTTGATTTTGAGGTTTAACGTCCCCGTCAACACTGTAAAGATCATTTTGGAGACGTTGCTTCCAATTTTGTGGGACTTTTACCCGACATCGAGATGAAATGACATCTCAAGCCCTGTCGCCCAATGAAACCCATAGGGTTTATAAGCATGGACGGCTCGACTCGTGCGCACCGCTTTGCCTGGGCAGGCTTAGATCCTGTAAGCGGTTTACCAGTACTCGTGTGCGGGTCGGATTCAGCTCTGCGTGGAAGCATCATGCAGCCCATATATTTCTTCAAGCCCCGATTGGCGGGGGCCTCAAAATTTCATGGCATGAATACATACATATGTACAACAAATATACATATGTCTTCTTCTTTTTCTTCTTAGTCTCCCTATTTTTCTTCTTCATTTAGTGTCATTGTACATGTTTTTGACTACTTGAAAAAGATAAATCTATATAGGTAATATAATATATATGTTAACACCACCATAAAGGAGAGGATAAATATAGGCTGAGCCTACATCCAATCCTGTCATTTGTATGTATATTTGTTGTACAGACATATGTATTCATGCCCGTAGATGTCTAAATAAATAAAGGAAACGAGTTTGCGAGTTTTCTTCGATATCTCAACGAGGGACAAGATGTCCCATTATGAAAACACGCATACACAAATATATTATAAAATCTACCGCCGAAAAAACAAAATTTGAAGATGAAAGATTGTGATATTTTTCTTATTTCTGCTCAAAAATATAGGTTATGGGTACTCGTTAGAACCGGCGCCTCATCGAGGCGGTTCTAAAGAGTACCCACAATCTATATTTTAGAGCAAAAATATGAAAAATAAGGTATACCAATGTAAACCCCAGTTTTACTATATAAAAATTATATAGGCGTATTTTCGTGATACCATGGCCTGGCCCTATGCCTGACCTTACCTCGAACAAAGTGACATGATCTCGAGATATTGATTGAGGTTTATCGTCCCCGTCAACACTGTATAGATCATTTTGGAGATGTTGCTTCTAATTTGTGGGACTTTTACCAAACATTGAGATGAAATGACATCTCAAGCCCTGTCGCACAATAAAACCAATAAGTATAAGCATGGACGGTCCGACTCGCACCGCTTTACCTGGGCATGCTTAGATCCTCTTAGCGGTTTACCAGTACTCGTGTGCTCTGCGTGGAAGCATCATGCAGCCGATCTGTTTCTTCAAGCCTCGATGGGCGGGGGGCCGCTCGAGCTACTGAAGTTTAACTGTGGATGACAAACGCATGGAGCCGAAAGTGCAAACAATGTACACAAGCGCACGGTTGAAGACGCCGAGTGCAACATTTTCTTCTGTCGACACCCATGTCCAAAGGGTCGTTCTGAAAACTTCGCTATAATGATAACTCATGTGTTTCCTTTCTGCATCATGTTAGAATCGAAAACAAAGTTCCCTACCGTGTATTATCCGTGTATTATCGTGATTAACTCATGCTGTTATCGGATAGTAATCGACCGCAGTTTGTAAAAATCGTTCGTGCTACTCGCTCGTGATTTGATCTACTTTACATCCAAACTATGATTTATTACTCAACAAATCACTGATACAGCTGTTTCCATGAAAATAACACAAGTGGTTCAAAATGTACGGAACCCGGGAAGGGACATGTTTTTTTTTTTTTATTTTATCTTGTGCGGACAAGATATTATCTTGTTCGGACAACATATTATCTTGTGCGGACAAGATATTATCTTGTGCGGACGACATATTATCTTGTGCAGACAAGATATTATCTTGACCGCACAAGATATTAAGTTGTGCGAACAAGATATTATCTTGTCCGCACAAGATGATATCTTGTCTGCACAACATAGATCTTGTGCAGACAAGATATTATCTTGTTTGCACAACTTATTATCTTGTGCGCACAACATGACGCCCGGTGGAAAGTTTCCAGAACGAAGTATCACACGAGACGCGTCTCGTGCTACAGACGTCTACATTCTACAAGACGCAACGCTATGCGTCAAATAAAGTTATTATTGCGATGATCTTTTTATATACTTTGTTTTCGCAATTTAAACGTAGATTTTCTCCCTTCCGCTGATTCAAGAAGGGCAGTAATCAGTTTCTGGCGAAAGAATGTGCTCTGTACTGGTTAACAGCGTACGTATAAGCCTGCCAAGGAAAAGTGTGGATAGGTAAACTGACGGCTCAAAAATGACCTAAAATAGTGTTGACTGGGCCGTTAAACTCCAATACAAATAATCAAACCAAACGTAGATTCCCCGCGCAGAGCGCACTAACTGATGGCGACAGTGATGGCGACATAACATTGTAATATCATGCATTACGCTTAGAGGATAAGCTGTGGACACAAATCCGTTCAAACTTTGATGAGGTTCATTTCATTTTGATCTGATGTTTCATTCATTATTTCCTTACATCCTGTCAGTCAACTGCAAGACAGGAATAAATTCAAAACACAAAGTGTTGTATATTTCATTGTAGACCCTGGACTGTCCAATCAGAATACATCCAGAATGTCAAGCAGATCTAAAAGTGGCAAAAATGTGCTTGCCACAATAAGATCAATCAATGTATATTGCTTGATCCAGTTTTAGACAACTTTGATGAATGACATTTGCTTGTCAAACTAAGTTCACTTGATGCAAAGAGATTTCATTGAAAGGTACTTCATCGGAGTTTGAACGCTTTTGTGTCCACAGGTGTAAGAGTGCCCAGGCAAAGCGGTGCGAGTCGTGCCCTCCATGTTTATAAACACTATTGGTTTCAATGGGTGACAGGGCCATCTCAATGTTGGATAAAAGTCCCACAAAATTGGAAGCAACGTCTACAAAATGACCTTTACAGTGTTGACGAGGACGTTAAACCTCAAATCAACCAAACAAAACAAACAGGGGTAGTTCGAGCCAATGAGGGTTACTGCCTAAAGGGACATCTTGTCGGTGATCTATAATATAAATACGTGCTGTGTGTACTCATTAGAATCGCCTCATCGAAGCGATTCTAATGAGTACACACAGCATACATTTGCAAGATGAAAGACGAAAATCTCCTAAATTATCCCTCGGTACTTCTTTTGCAGAGGAATTCCCTACGGATTTAATAACGAGCCATCGGTGTTCGAGGCATGGACGTTCTATTGTTTAGCATAAGGACTGTGCTTAAAGGAAAGAATTTGCTCCCCTCGGCAGCAAATTCTTTCCTTTAAGTGTGGCACGGCGAAAGATATTGGTCGAGATTGTCCTTTTGGTGTGGGCAATATTTGTATACTATCATTGGCATCTGTAGATAACTCTATTCTTCAGGGCTTCGGGAGTATTTTCTTGTTTGATTTAAGGTTTATCGTCCCCGTCAACACTGTGTGGATAATTTTGGAGACGTTGCTTCAAATTTTGTGGGACTTTCACCCGACATTGAGACGAAATGACATCTCAAGCCCTGCCATCCAATGAAACCAATAGAGTTTATATGCATGGATGGTCCGACTCGCAACACTTTTCCTGGGCAGGCTTAGAATCTCTAAGCAGTTTACCAGTACTCATGTGCGGTCGGTTTCAGCTCTGCGTGGAAGCATCATACAGCCCAATCTATTTCTTCAAGCCCCGATGGGCGGAGGTCAGGCTTCGGGAGTAAGATTTATAAAACCTTTCTAACTTTTACTCCAAACATTGTATGTGCTCATCAGAACCGTCCAATGGAGAAATCGACGTAAGCGAAATCTAGGTTTTTCTAGCAGGCTAAAGCTAATGAAAAATAACGATAACTTTCACTTTTTCCCATATAAAGTATCTCTGATAAGGTGTAGTATTTGTTTGTTTGTTTGATTTGAGGTTTAACGTCCCCATCAACACTGTAAAGGTCATTTTGGAGACGTTGCTTCCAATTTTGTGGGACTTTTACCCGACATTGAGATGAAATGACATCTCAAGCCCTGTCGCCCAATGAAACCAATAGGGTTTATTAGCATGGACGGTCCGCCTCGCACCGCGGTTCCTGGACAGGCTTAGATCCTCTAAGCGGTTTACCAGTACTAGTGTGCGGGCCGGATTCAGCTCTGCGTGGAAGCATCATTCAGCCCATATATTCCTTCAAGCCCCTATGGGCGGGGGCCGCATAAGGTGTAGTAAGAAGACCGGTTACCTTAAAACTTCGTCACTGTGAATTCCATGCCCGATTATTGTTCGAAAAGTACACTATTAACCCATTCAGTACCAGAAACCCCAAAACGGGTACCCGGGCAAACAGTGCAGGCCCAGATCAGACGCCGCAGAACGCGGCGTCTGATCAGGGCCTCCACTGTTTGCTAAAAGTTCAGTCATTTTCGAAATAAAATTTGATGAAACCACAACCTGACACGGCTAAATTTTGAAATGGACTCCTGCTATATATAAGGAGGAAGATTCCATTTGGTACAAAAAGGGTAAAACGTCAAAACTGTAAGTTAAAGAAAACCAGTATAATCGCGGTATTTTGTTTTTCTTTTTACATCCTTATACATGTAAACGTCCACCATTCAATGGCAATGTCCTATAATATTAATCACCATCCCTGCAGGCACAAAACGTTGACTCACGTTGAACTAACGTTTTAAACGTTGTTTCAACGTTAGTTCAACGTTGAGTGCCTGCTGGGATAGCATCACTATACATTTTCATCCTTTTCAGCTTGTTCCGAGCTTGGGTCTTTCATATGAGTTTTCTCGCTTTTAGAGTCACTAGTGCTACTTGCTTCCATTTTTTTTAACCTCACCCCTGTTCTCACAGACATACGGCTTTCTGTTGTTTTTCCTCCCGTGAAAGATGTAGACGTTACTGAAATTTTTCTGGCTGGTTTTCCCGCTAGTTTATGTATCGAATTCTTTAACCCGGTGAACGTTTTCTTCAGCTCAGAACGGAATCTTTTGTTAAGAACTGTGTAGATCCAAAAGTTCGCATGAAAGGAGAGAACAAGCAATATTTCGTACGCTGCATGGAATCCTCTGTTTACATCTAGCGACATTATAATGTTTCCGGATTGTTTTTGGATCACCGTTATTAGCAGAAATATTCCGTATGGCACTTCCGGTATCAGAAAGGCAATGACGATTGTGCTGACAATGAGTGACATTCGTCTGTTCTGGTCATGACGTCGCTGGATCATACTTCTGTTGCTACCCTCGCTTCTTGTCACTTGCGAAAGCGTGCTGAACAGACGACATATCATTATGGTTGTCATAACAACAAGCAAAATGCATGGAATAAGGTGCATTAGCAAAAGCGTTGCCCAGAGCTGAACACGAACCCAGTCACCCACTAAAACCCAGTGACAAAACCCGTACTGTTCGTCAGCCTTTGAATGGATCAAGTGGTACACGTGGAGAACAGGTGATAAGATGAATATTATGACAATGAAAATTAACGTGTTCTGCATAGTGAACAATCTTTGCGCTTTAAAGGGCAATAAGACAGAAACAAACCTTTGGGCCCCAAGAAAAAGAGTCAGCCATATCGACACATTGTGAAACCATTTCGACAGAAAGAATTTTGATATCATAAAGGCATTGCACCAGTGTTTGTCAAGCACATAGGTTGCCAAGCTATTTTTGCCGCCCGGATCATAATGCGAATATGTATAAATATATGTTGGAAGGGTTACCAGTCCTGTCATGGAATCCGATATTGCTATGGCAACAAGAACCGTGTGGTTGACGTTGCGCATTTTCTTGCGCACAAGCACTATTATTACCACAATGTTGAAAAGCGTGGTAAAAATGACAAGTATTTCCCAAATAAACTGGTAAATGGGTTTTTCGAAGTCAAATCCTTGGTATAAAAATATGGAGTGTTTATAATCTGGATAGCTTCCATTATGGTAGCTATAGTTATAGTCACAGTCGCCATAATCGTATCCATATTCGCTACTGTATGGCTGGTAGTCACACTTTTGATGTGTGGAATTGCTTTCATTCAAATCGAGGGTGTTTGTCTCATTTCCGACAGTGGCCTTTTCTTGATCACCATACCCTTTGTAATCATAGTAACTATCATCGTAGCTCATACTCTCATTGACATCTACATCAATCTTACTGGAAGTCACGTGACTTTCTAGTAATCCCATCCTGCCAAAGAAAACACATGTATGAGTCTTTGTTTGTAAGGTATATGCAAATGTCAACTTGACACGTGAGCTAAAATTTACGGTTGTTCAGAATGTCGACAAGTTTCTAGAAAAGCAAGCCACAATGTTCCAAATTATATGAAGAATCATAAAACATGTTGGAGCGTAGCTGTTGCAGCGTAGCTCCAGTGAGATGAGAAGTGATTTCCGCACTACTTTCGGTGTTACTGCATATGACCCAATCACCAGTGAGAACATAGTACCCCTTGTTAACGTAGTAGATTATTACGCCATGCGGTATCTTCTTATAGACTGCTTCACAGACCACCTATTTCAAACGGAATAGATGAATATTTTAATAGATGAAGTGTGTAGTAGTCTAATCTTTTTATAGTTTAGTTCATATTACCCAGTTTACAGCCCATTTGTACAATAAAATCCCAAACCGGGCAACTTGCAAACAGGACAAACCCAGATCAGATACCACAGAACGCGGAGTCTCATTATGACTGCAACAAACAGGTTCAGCCATTTTTGCCAAATATTTCGTGGAAGCCACAACCTGACATCCCTGATTTGGAAATGAAATCATTCCATTCTGGTATAAGGTGTTGAGGATTCCATTCGTTTAAAATGGGTTAAAAGTACGCAATGTGATCGATAATGTATTACCAAAATAAGACAGTTGGAATGAGTTTGGACAGGTGCACGTCAAGGCTTATATTGTTAGCAGTAAATTTTGCAGTTTAGACACAGATGAGACGCCATTTGTTGCAGCGTCTGATCTGGGCCTGCTATGTTCGTCCCTTAAAAGGCTGCTAGACATGTACTTATGGTTTAATGTGTGTGTGTGTGTGGGGGGGGGGGGGCAATGTTACTTTTTTAAAGCGACCTGCCTGCGCCCTAGGCATAAATAAAGCAAATTATCAGCTCAGACGCAAGTTCGATACATGCCGAGTTCGGCAACATTCTTTCCAGGAGTTTGATCGTGAAATCTGTTCCACGTTGATTCTATCCTTTTCGCTGATTCAAGAAGGGCAGTGGTTGGTTTCCGGTAAAAGACTGTGCATTGTGCTGTATTGACAATATTTAATCAAAGAAATTGCCTTAATGCCAGATCATTTCATAAATGGCCTCGTCGAGGCAATTTATTTTTATATAATGATAACGGAGTATAATGTCTAAACCTCTTCAATTATTCCTATGGATTGATATTGACAATAACTAACCCAAGAAACTGTCGTATGCAAGATCACTTCATAAATGGCCTCACCGATGCAATATATATTTAGAAAAATGTTAACAGAGTATACTGTTCAAAACTCTCTGAATATTCCGATCATTTTTGGCATTCGGATTGATATTGACAATACCTAACCCATGAGGCTGTTTTGTGCAAGATTACTTTATGAATGGCCTCGCTGAGGCAAAATAATATAAAAAATAAATAAATACGGAGTATAACATCTAAACCCGGCTTTGATCATTTTCGGCATTCAGGTTGATATTGACAATACATAACCCGCAAAATTGCCTTATGCCAAATAACTTTAAAACGGCCTCGCCTTGGCAAACTGAAAAATTATTTCGAAGTGTAACTTCTAATCTACTTGGAATATTTTTGACAACTGTTAGCATACAGGTAGACAATGTACAGATCTAACCAACGCGATTCCTGAATGTCCAATTTCTTTATTTTAGCCTCGGCAAGGTAAAAAATTCGACCACTGACACGGTCGTATAACTTTCAAACCGACGGGTATATTTTTACAATGTTTTGCATGCAGATGTAAATTGACAAGATCAAGCTAATGATATTGTCTAATGCCAGATAGCTTTATAAACAGCCTCACCGAGGCAATTTTTAAAGAATGATTACGGATGTATAACTTATAAACTGCTGGGAAAATTATGATAATTTTTCACATGAAGATAAACATCATCAAGGCGTAACCAAGGAGAATGTCTAATGCAAGATAAATAACCTCCCCAAGGTAATTTTTCAAAAACTGATTACATAAAATAACTTTAAAGCCGCAAAACAATTGCGCAAGCCACAGTTATTGCACGAACTATAGCTCAGCAGAAATCTTCAAGTAAACTGTAGAACTGCATGGTTGCTGTATTGCTCAAAAACATTGATTGTGGGTACTTGATAAAACTGCCTCGTCAAGGCGGTTCAATCAAGTCCCCGCAATCAATGTTTTGAGCAGAGATAAGAAAATATCACAATTTTGTATCTTAAAATTTCCATTTTTTTTTTTACCAAACATTTGACAATGTATTTGTACAAGCGTGTTTTCGTGATGGTTGTTGCGGGGTCTACACCTTAGCGTGAGTTAATTTCAATTTAGGTATTGTTGCTTTAACACGACTTCTGGCCCAGAATAGCTTCAAACAGCTATGTTTATTGGATCAATATGAGCCTGAATTAAAATACCAATCAGACGCTAAATCAAATTATCAATCAGCACTCTCAGTGCTTTGATTATTATCGCTACGCTTATTTACCCCCAGTGCTAAATTTCACCCGTTCGTCATACTGTGAATGTATAGTGAACTCAACATGTTGATAGGGGTTCTATCGGCATGGATATAATGTTATAATGCCAGTTTTTGGAAAAATCACGTCTCGTCGGTGCTAGTACACGCACTAAAGTATACTTTTTTCGTGTAAAAATGGTATGTTTCTAATGAAAGGCAATGGAGAAACAGACGTTCAAAAATGGATGGATGGATGGATGGATATTTTGTTTAAAGACGCTCAACCCTAATAGGGCATATAGCGTCTAAAAATAATTAGATATTAGATATAAAATTGTTATTGAAGTTTAAAAGTTAAAATATTAATGATTACAGTTTGTTAAAAAGTCCGATTTCTTTAAGAAAATTGATTAATTGATAAGATGGTATGTCATTAAAAAGGTCTTTCGTTGTTGTAACATTAAAATATTTTGAGCGTATATGATGGAATTCTACACATGAAATGAGAAAGTGTTCAACTGTAAACGGTTCGTTACAAGATATACAGAAAGGTGCTTGTTCGTTTTTTAATATGTAGGAATGAGTGAGTCGTGTGTGTCCAATACGGCATCTTGTGAGTTTAGTCTGGTCTTTCCTATTATAATTCAAAAAAGTACATTTGGTATGAAAATTTGGTTGAATTTTATTTAATTTATTATTATTTTCTTTTTCCCAAATTGATTGGCATTTATTTTTTATATATAGGTTTATGTTCGATTTTAAATCTGAAGAAGGAATTTTTAAATTGATAATAGTTAACGATAATGCTGATTTGGCTTCCAAATCAGCTAACTCATTACCACGGATATTTACATGACTGGGAAGCCAGCAGAATATGATCTCCTTTGAGGCGGAAAGATAATGGTATTTTCTTAAAATTTGTTGAATCAAGGGGTTTCTGTGCTGTTGATCTTTCAGAGCTTTTAGTACAGAAAGAGAATCGGAATAAATTATGAAATGTCTTTCAGGTTGATCTCGAATGTGATAGAGTGCGATATCAATTGCTTTTGCTTCAGCGGTAAAAATAGAGCTATTATTGGGTAGTCTAATGCTATCAGTGAAATTCGGACTAATGACAGAACAAGCAACTTTCTCATCCTGTTTCGAACCGTCAGTGTAAATGGAAATGTGATTTTTAAAATGTGATTTAATTTCTAAAAATTCATTTTTAAAAATATGTGAATCAACTTCAGATTTCTTATTTTTATGTAAATCTAAAACTATCTTTGGATTAGTTAATGTCCATGGTTCTTTCGATGGAAATGAAAATGATTGAATATTTTGG
Organism: Lucinisca nassula; assembly: GCA_963580285.1. Lineage (NCBI taxonomy): Eukaryota > Metazoa > Mollusca > Bivalvia > Lucinida > Lucinidae > Lucinisca > Lucinisca nassula. The sequence continues at coordinate 24,025,911 of OY757023.1, forward strand.
ACATTAATATTGGCTTCTTTAAATAAAGGTCGTATTCTTAGGCCAAGAGGTTTAATTGCAGAGGGTTTATTTTCGTAAAATCTTTCATAATTAGGGTTAAAAACACATTCATATGCTGAATTGCGTGGATTTGCAGCTAATTTGGAAGCATATTGAAGAGACAATTTTTCTCTTCTAACATAAAGTGATGGTTCATTAGATTCAGCATAGAGACTATCAACGGGTGAAGTGCGAAAGGCACCTAGTGCTAAACGTAAACCTTGATGATGTATAGTATCCAAAGATTTTAAATAAGATTTCCTAGCAGATCCATAGACTATGGAGCCATAGTCCAATTTGGAACGAATTAACGATCTATACAGATTTAAAAGAACAGTACGATCTCCTCCCCAGTCGGAACTGGACAGGACTTTTAAAATATCAAGAGCTTTTAAACATTTAGCTTTCAAAGCTTTGATATGAGGAATAAAAGACAATTTGTTATCGAATGTAAGACCCAAAAACTTCGCCTCAGTGACGACTGGAATTGGACTGCCGTATATAGTCAGTACAGGATCTAAATGCAACTTTCGTATTTGGCAGAAATGAACACACTGAGTTTTTGTTTTAGAAAATTTAAAACCATTTTCTGTTGCCCAAGTTTCTATATTATTTAAACACCTTTGCAGTTTAAATTCAATGGTTTCCATATTTTTGGAACGATAAAATATTCCAAAATCGTCAACAAAAAGCGAACAATCTGGGTCTTTTACACATTTAACTATATTATTAATTTTTATGCTGAACAAGGTTGGTGATAAAATACTACCTTGTGGTACACCTTGTTCTTGATCAAATGTGTCCGATAATGTATTTCCTATGCGAACATTAAATGTTCGATCGGACAAGAAATTTTGAACAAAAAGTGGCAATCGGCCTTTAAGGCCCAAGTTGTGTAAATCTTTCATGATGCCATATTTCCAAGTCGTATCATAGGCCTTTTCTAGGTCAAAGAATACAGCTACGACATGTTCTTTTTTTATAAAGGCATCACGTATAAATGATTCTAAGCGAATCAAGTGATCGTTAGTAGAGCTGTTTTTTCTAAAACCAGCTTGAAATTTAGTGATAAGCTGGTTTGATTCTAAGAACCAGACCAGCCTATCATTAATCATTCTCTCCATTGTTTTACATAAGCAACTTGTCAAAGCAATAGGTCTGTAATTAGTGGCTTCAGTATGATCTTTATTAGGTTTCGGAATAGGAATAATGGTAGCTTTTCTCCAGTTTTCAGGGAATTTTCCAGTGATCCAAATATCATTCAGAATATTTAATAATGTTTCCAATGCCTTGTTGGGTAAATGTTTTAAAATTTGATAGTGTATGTCGTCAGGACCAACAGCAGTATCATGGGATTTATGGAGAGCATCTAATAATTCTTTAGTAGTGAAAGGTAAATTATATTTTTCATGATTTAATGAGGAAAAATTTAAATTCTTTTTCTCTTGTTCTTGTTTAATATTTTGGAAATTTTCTGAATAATTTGAGCTAGAGGAGTTTTTCTGAAAATTTTCCCCCAAGGCATTGGAAATGTCTTTAGCCGTTGAACACACATTTCCGTTCGATTTGATATGGACATGTTTATTTGATTTGTTTTTGCCACTAATTTTTCGAATCATGTCCCATATTTTCTTAGTTGGTGTTCTGGTATTCAGTTTTGAGACGTATTGCTGCCAAGATGCTTTTTTGGCCGATTTTATTGTTTTGCGAGCTTTAGCTCGCATGTATTTGGCATGGATAAGATTTTCTTTTGTTGGTTGTTTATTGAATTTTCGTAATGCAGATTTTCTTTTATTGATTGAAGTTTTAACTTCGTCATTAAACCAAGGTCTGTTTCTTTTTGAAAAAGTCGAGGATTTAGGAATACATTTTTCAGCAATATCAATCAATTCATCAGTAAAATCTTGTATATCACTTGCAGTTTTAAAAAGTTCAGGGTCGAGTTTTTCATTACATAATTGATTAAAATTTTCCCAATTTGCTTCACTCAAATTCCATCTGGGGTGACGATCCTCATGGGTCGATGCAATTTCTTCAATTACTATCGGAAAATGATCGCTCCCATGGAGATCGTCCACAACAGACCAATCAAAATCTAGATAAATATTTGGAGAGCAAATTGAAAGATCTAAAGCAAAATAATTTCTTGTGGGAGAATGAAGATATGTTGGTTGTTTATCGTTAAATAAACATAAATCATTTTCAGCAATAAAATTTTCTATGATTTCTCCTTTGTCATTTGTATCCGAGCAACCCCATAATTTGCTGTGACTATTAAAATCTCCTAATAATATATAAGGACCAGGTAATTGATTTGTTAAATTTTCTAATTCTTTTTTAGAAAAATTATAGTGTGGTGGAAGGTAAACAGAACAAATAGTTATGGATTTGGATAAAGTGACGTTTACAGCAACAGCTTGTAAATTAGTGTTTACATCTATTTTCCTATGAGGAACGTCAGATTTTACCAGGATTGATGTACCTCCTGATGCCTTCTGATTATCCGTTGTGATATGATTGTACATACTGTAACCTTTGAAATTAATATTATCTGTAGTTTTCAAAAAAGTTTCTTGGAGACAAATGACATTAGGAGAAAAAAGTGTAGTTAAAATTAAAAGTTCGTTAAAATTGGCTTTCAGTCCTCGACAATTCCATTGAATTATTGACTTCTTATCCATGGTTGAATGGAGAGAAGATTAAAACAAGGAATTTAATCCTTTATCTTTTATTATTAGCCTTTAAGAACGTGGAGGGATCATGATCCAACTCCATGTCCTCAAGGGCGCCGTACTGATTAGCCAGTTTTACTGGATCAGCAGACGCCCCTTTACTGTTTGGGTTTGATCCTTTATGCTTTTCTTTGCCGTTTTTTTCTTTTTGATCTGCTGTCCCCGACGTGGATCGGGAGTGTGATCTGCTAGAATGTTTGCCGTTAGGTTGTGAACTGGTCTGTGAAGTTTGTCTAGATTCTGATCTAGAATGATGAGTAGATGTAGGTTGTGACGATGTAGGTTGTGATGTGGGTTTTGGTTTAACAGTAGAGGTAATTACTTTAGAATGGGGTTTAATTTCAAAATCTTTTTCATTAAATTGAGTGGAGGTTTCTTTTGTTTCAGGTTTGCTGGCAAGGGATTGGACAACTTTTGCGAATGTGTTTTCTGGTTTGTTTTGTTGTATTTTCTTTGCTTCCAAATAGGTGACGTTTTGTGTAACTTTAATTTTCATGATTTCTTTTTCCGTTTTCCAAACTTCACAGACATTGGATTTAGACAAATGATCTTTTCCGCAGTTCACACATTTTGGAGAGTTCTTGCAGTTGGTAGTGTGGTGGTCGGTACCACCACACTTCTCACAAACAGATCCGTCAGGGACAGTACAATCATTTTCATGGTGCCCAAACCTCTGACAATTGAAACAACGCAGAGGATTGGGCACGTAGATTTCGACCGGTATTATCCTGTAGAAGATCTTCAGCGATTTCGGCAAGGAAGTAGAGTTGAAAGTGAGTAGAAGTGTATTTGTATCAATCAGATTTCCGTCTTTTTTTACTTTAAATCTTTTACATGCCGTTACACCTTGTTCTTTTAGATATTCAATTATGCTGGCTTCCGATTCGTGCTTTAGCATTCTGTCACGGATAATTCCTTTACAAGAGTTGAGTGTTTTATGTTCCGTGACAGAGACGTTCATATTAAAGAATTTGTTTACTTTCAGGAGGTTTTCGGTTTGTGATTTTCTGTTTGTTTCTATTAAAAGTGTGCCATTTTTTAGTTTTTTGACGTTTTTTGGTGTGCCAATCAATGATTCTATTTGCTTTTCAATAACGAACGGAGAAAGAGTTGTAACGGCCTTATCTTCCTTGCTCGAAATCACTAAAAATCGAGCGAAATTGTCATTTGCTTTGAAATTGAAAGTAGTCGGTTCCGGGTCGTCATCTGATAAATCTAAAAATGCTCTTTTCCTAGTGTTGGATCCCATGGTGAAAATTTATGATTCGATAGCTATGCGCCCCACCCTCCTTGGAGCCCTACAAGGGGACGTTTAATGGAAATGGATCTCCTATTTCCAACGCCAAGGCTACATTGCTATTATACTCGATGACAGGACCAGAGTCCTTCCGCTCCACTTCTGTTTTATGATTCCCAACTATGCACCCAGATTTCAAAGAAAAATGAGGAACAGTTGGGACCCATCCCCACCCATATTCTCTCCCTCACAGAAGTTTCTGCTTAATTTCCCCAGTACAAGCCCACCGATTGATCCATCAGCCGCCGCCCATCAAATAACACTCAAAGATAGAGGAATAAGAAAAAATTACACCCGGTTTGTACCATAAAGATACGTAAGAAAGATAGAAGGAAGAAAAGAACAAGCTGTGCGATTCTAGAGCTTGGCACGACTGAGCCGATTGATTCAGGCCGGATCTAGCCCAAACCCCTCTTCTATCTGAAATATGGGCCAAAATGATGTGTTGAAAAGCTGGAGATCCCTGGGCTTTTCTCAATCATCAGGATCCCTTCTTCCAGCATACGAGACGCCACTCACGGCAAACAAGTGGCTCCTGTTTCAACAAGGAATTTCATCCCCATTCACTACAGAAGGAAAGTGACCTGTATATTTTATTCCCTACAGACAAGGGAGGCCGAAACAGTTTGCTTAAATAAAAGCTTGGCTCTGAAAACAGGAGATCCTTTGCTAAATATGAGATCCACGATTATGGTAAGAAATTATTGAGGTGATAAATTTCAGAGAGTACAAATGATTTTATAGACTGATGAAGAAATAAGCTGTGTTAGATGATAACGTACACTTCAGAATTTAGTGATAAGTATCTGATTCTGTTAACTTTGGAATAACATGAAATAAATTCGAGGTAACATGAAACGACAAGTTACTTATCTAATAACGTATTTAAAATGCATCTTTCATTGATGTGCAGAGTGATGGAGCATGAAAAAGTGACACATACACAGTACAAACATATACAGATGAGGTTTCTTCTTTGTGGTGCGCGACCCACCAACAATGATGATACACGTACAAATGCAGCGTGGTAGTAACATGAGATAGGAAAGGTTTAAAAGGATAGATCTCGCGTAGTGAATTGTAAAAAAACTTTTTAAGATGCATTTGAATAAATTTATTTACAAAATAATACCGGTCGAACGGACGATTGTTCTGTATGTTGGAGGCTTTTACCCAACTGCCACAGAACCTGAAGGCAGCCACCTATTTCGAGGCACCGGGTGGTCTCGGCAATGGGACTGTTTTCGGTGGGGTCTTACCACTCTGCCACACTCCCGAAGGCAGCCGCCATATTTCTACCCCCCGGGCAGGCGCGGGGCATTCAAAAATGGAATATTTTGAAATGTAATTTTCTTACTAAGTTAATTGCACGACCCGAAGAAAAAGCGACCGACTGAAGTCGGCTGATTTTCTAAGAGTCTCCTAAAATCACCGTGTCATTCTGTCAGTCTGTCCGTCCGTAACCCGTTTGTGAAAATTGGTGATAGTGACTTAACCGCTTGGAATATTTAAACAATTTTTGGCATACTGATTGATATCAATAAGATCTAACCAATGAACTTGCGAAATATTACATTCCATTTAGTATAGCCTCGCCGAGGTGAAAATTGTGAAAATTTTCGAACTGCTTATCCTCGGAAACCGTTGGGCCGATTGAAGTCAAATTTCATATGGAGCCTCTATGGGATGGGAGAAACCAAAATTTGCTAATGGGGTCCAGGTCACATGACCAAAATGGCCTCCAAGCCATATATGGTATGTCTGTCTGTCCGTCCGTAACCCGTTTGTGAAAATTGGTGATAGTGACTTAACCGCTTGGAATATTTAAACAATTTTTGGCATACTGATAGATATCAATGAGATCTAACCAATGAACTTGCGAAATATTACATTCCATTTAGTATAGCCTCGCCGAGGCGAAAAATGTGAAAATTTTTGAACTGCTTATCCTCGGAAACCGTTGGGCTGATTGAAGTAAAATTTCATATGGAGCCTCTATGGGATGGGGGAAACCAAAATTTGCTCATGGGGTCCAGGTCACATGACCAAAATGGCCGCCAAGCCATATATGGTAAAAACCCTTCAAAAATAGTCTTCTCCAGAACCACTGGGCAGATTTCCACGAAACTTGATAAATAGCATCTGGGACGTAGGCCCATCATAAATTGCTAAAATGGTGACCCTGGGTTGACCTTGACCTTCTTTGTGCCTAGGTTAAACTTTGACACATATGCTTTTGTATTGAAAAAGTGAGAATGCATTTTATCCTGCAAACGATTCAGAATACAGTACTAAAGTATAAGATATATTTTTGCTCCTTACGATAAGGCGCATTTATTGGGGGAACCGTTTTAGGTCCAGGTCACATGACCAAAATGGCCGCCATACCCATATATGGTAACACTCATAAAGCTAAAAGCATCCGGCGGGTCGTGCACTTCAGCTGAAGTACTGGTTTTTATTGTTTTTCTTCCAACAACAAAAATACATTTTTAATATGCATGTTTTATATTTATTCATTTAATTTGGAACATTACGGGTCGCTTTTCTAGAAATATGTCAACATGCTAAACACCCATGAATTTTAGCCCACGTGCCAGGAAGACATACTCCTTAACGCCCCCGTCAACACCGTAAAGGTCATTTTGGAGACGTCGCTTCCAATTTTGTGGGACTTTTACCCGACATTGAGATGAAATGACATCTCAAGCCGTGCCGCTCAATGAAACCAATAGGGTTTATAAGCATGGACGGTCCGACTCGCACCGCTTTGCCTGGGCAGGCTTATATCCTCTACGCAGTTTACCAGTACTCGTGTGCGGGTCCGTTTCAGCTCTGCGTGAAAGCATCATGCAGCCCATCTATTTCTTCAAGCCCCGATGAGCCATGTATGAGTCGATGAAGTCTTTCTGGGCATGCATCCGCAAAAATGACATTTTTTTTCTGCTGATATTTGTTTTTCATTGCGATAACAAACCCGTGCGACATAGTGCATTTTTACATTTCCAAAATAGCTACTTTTCCGCTGAAAATCCGTGATATTTTTCTTATTTATTCTGTAAACATAGGTTGTGGGTGCTCGTCAGAACCGCCTCATTGAGGCGGTTCTAACGAGTACCCACAACCTATGTCTTGGAGCAAAAATAAGAAAAATAATGTATACCCCCGTAAACCCCATTTTTTCTCTATATAAAGTGGGGTTATGGGGGGTCTTTTATTTCACGGACTTGTTCACGTGATGAAATTTTCTCAGTTATGCTCCAAGCATGGATTGTCGGTGCTCGTTATAACCGCCTCATGGTTTCCTACAAAGCGGGGTTTACATAATACGCCCTACACGGGCTTGTAAAACGTCTCCCCGTACATCAACCATAGTGCAGTTTATATTTTACTTTTGGTCCTTTCAGATCAGCGTGAATATTCTGCGAAATCAGAAATAAATTATTGGTTTAGACTCATATTCTAGACAGGTTTTTAATTATTTTGACCCCATTTTGATTTATATCAGTCTTTGAATCGACTGCCTATTCGAAATTCGAAAACTTGCAGTATGTTTCCTCTGGTTTTCTTTGCCGGATCATTACAGGGTCACTGATGAGGCTTTATTAGCCGAAACTACGTAGTATGACCCATCTTTTTTCTTTTGAATGTTTTCATTGCTCTTAAAGGAACTCAAATTTGATTTTTATTTGTTTACGTATGGATGAAACTGTATCAACCTCAGACATGTGCAAGTTAAATGACATACATATATTCATACCATAGTACCATGACATATATGAATTTGGAAATGTTGACGCATTGACCTTTAAAAGTTGTATTGTTTTGTGTGCATGCGCTGTCCTTGAATTCCTCTTGATTAATTATTGCCATTTGTTTGTTTGTTTGTTTGATATGAGGTTTAACGTCCCCGTCAACACTATAAAGGTCATTTTGGAGACGTTGCTTCCAATTTTGTGGGACTTTTACCGGACATTGAGATGAAATGACATCTCAAGCCCTGCCGCCAAATGAAACCAATTATGTTATAAGCATGGACAGGCCCACTCGCACCGCTTTGCCTGGGCAGGCTTAGATCCTCTAAGCGGTTTACCAGTAATCGTGTGCGGGTCGGTTTCAGCTCTGCGTGGAAGCATCATGCAGCCCATATATTTCTTCAAGCCCCGATAGGCGGGGGCCGAAATATTGTCATTTACAAGTCTATAAATTTATAAATCATGACGCAAGTTTACATAGTAGAATACATGTAGTATAAACATGTATTATTGCAACTTTACATGAACATATACATGTGTGCAACTGCGTCCGGCCACAAGTTCTCTATAGTTTATTACACAAATGCAATTGCGTGACATTGACAAATATCTCAGAACAGAATTTGAAATATGATTTCCTAATAAGTTTATATCCCTTTCAGAAGTACAATTTGATTCTTTAAATATCAGCCAATAAAAAATAAATAAATAAATAAAGTCACCGAAATACAAGCCAATAAATAAATAAATAAAATCACTGAAAAGAAAATGATATTAACAAAATAAATAAACTGATAAAATACAAGGAAAATAAAATAAAAAAAAAACCCGTAAAATTAATCAAATGAAATAAAATAAAATAAACCAAAATAAATAAATAAATAAATAAATAAATAAATAAATAAATAAATAAATAAATAATGAGGAAAGTGACTCTATAAGCATTTTAGCTTTCGTCCAAATCCTCTCATATTATGTACCTGTATACATATTATGTTAAGTCGTTCCGCCCCCGCCCATAGGGGTTTGAAGAAATATATGGGCTGCATGATGCTTCAACGCAGAGCTGAATCCAGCCCGCACACTAGTACTGGTAAACTGCTTAGAGGATCTAAGCCTGTCCAGGAACCGCGGTGCGAGGCGGACCGTCCATGCTAATAAACCCTATTGGTTTCATTGGGCGACTGGGCTTGAGATGTCATTTCATCTCAATGTTGGGTAAAAGTCCCACCAAATTCGAAGCAACGCCTCCAAAATGACCTTTACAGTGTTGACGGGGACGTTAAACCTCAAATCAAACAAAAACAAATCAAATACTTCTGAATAAATCCAGTAAAATTCCGCTATTAAGACCACCTATAATTAAGACCAAATCTGATTTTAAAAGCTTATTGAGAAGGTTTCAGTTATTCTTTCTTGCTATTTTCTACACCCAGTGTCTTCGAATGAAAGACCACCTTTGTAACTGTTCAAAAGTGGTCTTCAAGACCACTTTTGAACAATCCAAAAGGTGGTCTGAAATTTTACTGTATGCGTAAACCAAATAAATATATAATCACCTGATCTGCTGTATTGCTAAAGTTTACCATAAAACACACTAGCTGACTGCTTTCATGTTTTGTTTTACATTTGAGCATGCGCCAAATATTGCCTAATTATGATGCCCCATGAAGAACAAACCCGGATATTTATACTAATTGGCAATCAAAAGCCTTTCCGCTCGGTTTACTCATCTAAAGGAAAAGACACTTTTGTGATTTGAGTACGGCTAGAGGCCGTGACTTAATTAAAGCAAGCGTCCGTGAGACACTAAAATCTTCCTAGTTCACACCTTGTTCGATTTGAAGTTTAATGTCCCTTTCAACACCATTTAGGTCATTTTGGAGACGTTACTTCCAATTATGTGGGACTTTTACCCGACAGTGAGACGAAACGACATCTCAAGCCCTGTCCAATGTTCAGTCAAGTTTCAATAACTCGAATACCTTTTGGACCATGAATATTTGTTCGAGATAATGATAGTTCGAACTACTGAGGGTTATTCATAGGCTCTGACCTTGATGCATAACTGGGATGCCTTAAGGGGAATGGATACACCTTCAGGGGAGGCAACTCCTGCAAAGGTATTTTTGTTTCTCATGTCAACAGGGGTCAACTCTTAAAGGAAAGAATTTGTTCCTGAGGAGCAAATTCTTTCAGTTTAGAGTAGACCCCTTTTACCGAGGAATAGAGTTTATAGAAAAGCGAACAGGAAGTACTTAAACTTGTCTCCCTTCGAAAAAAATGGCTTAAAATCAGCCCTTTAAGGGTATATTTTCGATTTTATATAAAATAAAGGAATGTTGTGTTCATTGGAATCGATTGTATTGAGCACCAAAATTCATACCTTTTCAAGTTAATTTGTTTGAATTGATGTTTAACGTCCCCGTCAACACTTTAAGGTCATTTTGGAGCCGTTGCTTCCAATTTTGTGGGACTCTGTTTTATCTGTCATTGACATGAAATGACATCTCACACTCTACCACCCAAACAAACCAATACGGTTTATATTCAGGGACAATCCGACACCCACCACTTTGCCTGGGCAAGCAGACCTTCTAAGTGGTTTACCAATACCCATGTGCGGTCGGTTTCAGCTCTACGTGGAAACACCCTACAGCCCAATATATAATTTCTCCAAGCCCCGGTTGAATTGTTTGATTTTATTTGAGGTTTAACGTCCCCGTCAACACTGTAATGGTCATTTTGGGGACGCTACTTCCAATTTTGTGGGAATTTTACCCGACCTAGAGATGAAATGACACCTCAAGCCCTGCCGTCCAATGAAACCAATAGAGTTTATTAGCATGGACGGGCTTACATCCTCTAAGCGGTTTACCAATATTCGTGTGCAGGCCGGTTTCACCTCTGCGTGGAAGCATCATGCAGCCCATCTATTTCTTCAAGCCCCGATGGGCCGGGGCCGACAGCAGCTCTACGTGGAAGCACCATACAGCCCAATCTATATATTTCTCCAAACCCCGGTAGAAATCGATCATGATAACAAATGAACCCCCCCCCCCCCCCCCTCTAAATCCACTTTAAATGGAGAAAACTGGGAATTACGGGAGTATACATTCTTTTTCTTATTTCTGCTCCAAGACATAGGTTGTGGGTACTCGTTAGAACCGCCTCAATGAGGCGGTTCTAACGAGCACCAACAACCTATGTTTATAGTATTAATGGCATAAATATCACAGGGTTTCACCGGAAAAATAGCCATTTTAGAGATGTGAAAAACTGGACTATGTCGCACGGGTCTGTTATCGTAATGCAACAAACCTCCATAAATTTTCCTACATATATGAAGATTTGGAGCTATATGAGTTGAACTCTTTTGGGAATCGTATTTGCTATGGTACAGAAAGGGTTCGATTTATTGAAGTTCGCTGTATATTCATAGGCTGTGACCCCCGCCCATCGCGGCTTGAAGAAATATATGGGCTGCATGATGCTTTTACGCAGAGCTGAAACCGACCCGCACACGAGTATTGGTAAAACGCTTAGAGGATCTAAGCCTGCCCAGGCAAAGCGGTTCGAGTCCATGCTTATAAACTCTATTGGTTTCATTGGACGACAGGGCTTGAGATGTCATTCATCTCAATGTCGGGTAAAAGTCCCACAAAATTGGAAGCAACGTCACCAAAATGACCCATGCAGTGTTGACGGGGTCGTGCGTGAGTGTTTGAATTTTACGTCCCACCAGCAGCTAAGGTCATACGGAGACGGTACCTCGGTTTAAAGACTCATCCGAAAGTCTGGTAAAGCCCGGGGTCGATCCTCCGATCCCTGGTTTACAAGGCGAGTAGCGTAACCACTACACCACGAAGGCTTCTTATTGACGGGGACCTCAAACAAATCATATTTACGCTGCCTGGCGTGACCTTTGATTCTTTAGAATATTTTTGTCTCTCTTGAGAATATGTCTTTTTCTTTTCTTTTTTAACACCTTTTTCAGAGTTTGAGTAAAATGTCTCCCTGTACTTCATCATAGTGAAGATTATATTTTCTTGTACTTTGGGATCATTGAGTTCATTTAGAATCATTTTGAAAATAGAGTTCTGCTTAAGCCGGTGCTAGAGGGCATGGCCGGTGTTGCATATTTCAGTACTGGTCATGAACAGACGCAATTAAACCGAGTCTGCTACTTTCGTTTATTTGCTGTATTCTTTGCATCCAAAGGATCCAACCATTCAGAACTTATTTATCTTCACTGCAGCTGGTGTTGTGTCGTGTGGTGGGCGTAAAAAGTCTCCCCGTTCATCAATCATCATATTACAGATTATATTTTCTGGTCCTTTGGGAACATTGAGTTCATTTAGAATCATTTTGAAAATAGAGTTATGCCTAAGCCGGTGCTAGAGGGCATGGCCGGTGTTGCACATTTCAGTACTGGTCATCAATAGACCCAATAAAACCGAATCTGCTATGTTTGATTATTTAATTATTCTTTGTTTCCAAAGGATCTAACTATTCAGAACTGATTTATAGGAAAAAAGAAGTCCGGAAACTTGCCTCCATTGCCTCTTTACCCATTTTGTACCGGAAACCCTAAAACGGGTACTCTGACACACAATGCAGGGCCAGATCAGACGCTGCGGAAGGCATGTCTGATCAGGGCCTACACCATTTGCAAAACGTTCAGCTATTTTCCGAACAAATTTTAAAGATAACACAACTTGTCACCCCTGAACCCCTGCCATATATAAGGAGGAAGATTCCATTTGGTACAAAAAGGGGTTAAATGCAAGATGTATATAAAGTCCCCTTAATTCAGCGTAGGTCTACAAAATAATATAGCATATACCTATATAATGATACAGCATACACCTTTAATTATACAGCGTACACCTATATAATGATACAGCGTACACCTGCATAATGAGTCAGCGTACACCTACATAATGGTACAGCGAACACCTACAACATGATACAGCGTACTACTATATAATGATACAGCGTACACCTATATAATGATACAGCGCACATTAACATAATGATACAGCGTACACCTACATGATGATACAGCGTACACCTACATAAATACAGCGTACACCTACATAATGATACAACGTACACCTACATAACGACACAGCGTACACCTACATAAAGATACAGCGTACACCTACATAATGAGTCAGCATACACCTACATAAAGATACAGCATACACCTACATAATGATACAGCGTACACCTACATAATGATACAGCATACACCTACATAAAGGTACAGCGTACATCTACATATTGATACAGCGTACACCTACATAATGATACAGCGTACACCTACATAATGTTACAGCGTACACCTACATATTGATACAGCGTAACCTACATAATGACACAGCGTACACCTACATAAAGATACAGCGTACACCTACATAAAGATACAGCGTACACCTACATAATGATACAGCGTACACATTGGGGAGGTTGGGTGAGGCAAAGGTGACATGTATCTTGCGTCACCGGGGCGTCCAACTGATATTGGCTTACAGCTGTCCTTGCAGCAGGTAAAGATAGAGGGGGAATGTTGTTATTCCTTCTGTCTCTCCACTTCCATTCATGTTCCTCATTCTTCACTGTCCCTCACTTTCATCACCTCTAATATTTCTTCTATCCCTTTTCCCCCATCCTGGGAGACGACACAAAATGACCCATAAGGAGTGACGTGTCGTTAAACCCAAAACAATCAATTAATCAACAGCGTACACCTAGCGTACGCCTACATATTGATACACCGTACACCTACATAATGATTCAACGTACACCTATATAATGTCGAACTTGTCATTTAGAGACATATAGGAAACGTCAAGTGGACATGTATTTTTTTCCAAATGCACTTTTAGATTATGCATAACACGTTATAGTATCGGAAAAAATATCCATATTTATGAACAAGACCTTCCTTTTTGACCGTGTGGCATTGACTTTGACCACCATGTGGGTATACACGTTACTAAGGTCTTTTTTTTTCTTGTCGTGCGAATATCAAGTTATCCCAGGTTCGCGGCATGCATCTGCCCACCGCACCTTTACTTATACATTACTCAGGACCTAGGCACGATTATGGGTTCCGGGCTTCCCCGTTTTTTTCGGATTTGCATCAATGGAGCCGCGACAATGGAAAGTATGTTTTCAGGCACGTGCACGAAGTGAGATAAATCTACAGTCGAATTTCAATACCTCAAACGTCTTTGGGTCGGGGAAGGGGTAGTTCGAACCACTGATGGTTAATCATAGTGCCAGCAGGCACATGATGTAATTGTGACGTCACGTCAACGTCGGTACAACGTCATGACGTTAATTCAACGTCGATGCAACGTCATGACATTGCACCGACGTTGATTTGACGTTACCCTAGCGACGTGTGGCTACTGGGGTGCCTGTCCATAAACCATAACTGGGTTGATTTAAAATATACCATTTTCGATTAAAATACCTTTTTCGATTTCGGCCCCACCCGTCTGAGCTTGAAGAAATAGATGGGCTGCATGATGCTTCCACGCAAAACTGAAACCAACCGCACACGAGTACGGGTAAAACGCTTAGAGGATCTACGCCTGCACAGGCACAGCGGCGCGAGTCGGACCGTCCAAGCTTATAAACCTTATTGGTTTCATTGGGCGACAGGGCTTGAGATGTCATTTCATCTCTATGTTGGGTATAAGTCCCACAAAATGACCTATAAAGTGTTGACGGGAACTGTAAACTGCAAATCAAACAAACAAACCATTTTCTATTTTCTAAAAAAATCAAGGAATGTTTTGTGCACTCATTAGAATCGCCTCGTCTAGGCGATTCTAATGAGTGCATACAACATATCATTTCAAAATTGAATCAAATACACCCCCATCAATTACGGGCCTCCGTAACCGGGTGGATCTGAGCGCTGATTCTTAATCATTAGGTCTGCCACCGCTGCGGGTTCGAGCATGGATCGGGTCGTTTGTGAGACGCAAACCTCTGAAACAGAAGGTCATCTGGTTTTTCTCCGGGTACCCCGGTTTTCAGAGCGCTGACTCTTAATCATTAGGTCTGCCACCGCTGCGGGTTCGAGCATGGATCGGGTCATTTGTGAGACGCCAACCTCTGCAACAGAAGGTCATCTGGTTTTTCTCCGGGTATTCCGGTTTTCGCCCACCTCTGATTAACGACCGGCTCGATTTAAGTAAAATCCTCTTGAAAAGGCTCTGAAACGAAAAAAACAAAAACAAAAAAAAACAAGAGAACCATGAGGTCCTGGTCGCTCCCCTGAGCCCTGTGGAAATTTGGTAGTACCCAATCACCTGATGCTACATACCAAGTTTCAAGACAATAAGCCAAATGATTCTTGAGATGAAGATTTTTTAAAGTTTTTACCATAATAGGGCATGGTGGCCATCTTGGTCACATGACCGAGACCATTCAACGAAATTGGCATAACCCCATGTTCATTAAATAAAATTCAAATGGAATTGACCCAGTGGTTTAAGAGAAAATGTATTTTGTAATGTCCATAGACTGGCAATCCAAGTGACATTGTGTAAAGGTCATCAAATGACCTTGACCTTTTAGCATTCATTTTGTATCTATTCTCATGCCACAGACCCAAATATTTTTCGAGAAATGCATTGTTCCACCTTTTCACTATTTAAAAGCCATATCAACAAATCTTACCCTGATGTACAATAGGTCACGGTCAACCTAGTGTCATCATTGTTGCAAACTTGCTTGTACTCAGTCACCCAATGCTACATACCAAGTTTCAGGACAATCGGCCCATTAGTTCTGGAGAAGAAGCTTTTTAAAGTTTTTACCATATTCAGGCATGGAGGCCATCTCGGTCATGTGACCTGGAACATTTGAATAAATTTGTGTTCCCATACAGTCATTAGGCTGCATGTAAAATTTAAATGAAAATGGCCCAGTGGTTCTAGAGAAAATGTATCCTCATATGTCAATGGACCCGCAATACAAGTGACCTTGGGCCAAGGTCACCGAATGACAAAGAAATTAAATTTTTACCTATTCTCATATCATAGATCACAATACTTTCTGGAAAATGCATTGAATTACCTATTTCCCATTGAAAAGCCTATGGAGCCAAATTTGACACTGGTGTAAAATAGGTCAAGGTCAACCTAGGGCCATCATTTTTGCAAACTTGATAGTATTCAGTCACCCCATAGTGCATACCAAGTTTCAGGACAATCAAGTGGTTCTGGAGAATAATTTTTTAAGGTTTTTACCATATTTGGGCATGGCGGCCATCTTGGTCATGACATGGACCATGCAAATAAAGTTTTGTTCCCTAAGTATCCTAAGGCTGCATATAAAATTCAAATTAAATTGGCCAAATCTGTTAGAGAGAAAATGTATTCTACCGTGTAAATGGACCTGCAATACAAGTGAACCTGGGCCAAGGCCACCAAATGACCTTGACCTGAAGCATACATAGACATTCATTTTTAGCCTATGCTCATAATACAGACCACCATATTTTTCGAAAAATGCATTGATTTAACTATTTCCATTGAAAAGCCTATGGAGCCAAATTTGATATTTGGGTAAAAAAGGTCAAGGTCAACCTTGGGTCATTATTTTTGCAAACTTGGTAGTACTCAGTCTCCAAATGCTACATACAAAGTTCCAAGACAATTGACTTAGTGATTCTAGAGAAGAAGGCTTTTTAAAGTTTATACCACATTTGGGTATGGCAAACATCTTGATAATGTGACCGGGACCATCCGAATAAATTTGTCTTCTCTAAGTGTCCTAAGGCTGCATATAAAATTCAAATGAAATTTGCCAAATCTGTTAGAGAGAAAATGTATTCTACTATGTAAATTGACCTGCAATACAAGTAAACTTGGACCAAGGCCACCAAATGACCTTGACCTTAAGCATACATAGGCATTCATTTTTGGCCTATTCTCAATCTAGGATCATCCTTTTTTGCAAATTTGGTAGTACTCAGTCACCCCATGTTACATATCAAGTTTCAAGACAATCGGCCCAGTAGTTCTAGAGAATAATTTTTAAAGGTTTTTACCATATTTGGGCATGGCGACCATCTTGGTGATATGACATGGACCATGCAAATACTTTTTTGTTCCCTAAGTATCCTAAGGCGGCATATAAAATTTTAAATGAAATCGGCCCAATGGTGTTAGAGAAAATGTATTCTAAAATGTCAATAGACCTGCAATACAGGTGACTTTAGGTAAAGGTCAATGAATGACCTTGACCGTTAACATTCACAGGCATTCGATTTTTTACCCATTCTCATATCACAGACCACAATATTTTTCGAAAAAAAAAAAATGCATTGATTTAACTATTTCCCATTGAAAAGCCTAAGGAGCCAAATTTGACCTTGGCTTTAAATAGGTCAGGGTCAACTTAAGGTCATCATTTTTACGAACTTGGTAGTACTCAGTCACTCGATGCCACATACCAAGCTTCAAGACAATCGGCCTAGTGGTTCTAGAGAAAAATATTTTTCATGGTTTTTACCATATTTGGGCATGACGGCCATCTTGGTCATGTGACCTGGACAATCCGTATAAATTTTTGTTCACTAAATGTCCTAAGGCTGCATATAAAGTTTTGAATAAAATTGGTGTAAGAGAAAATGTATTCTAATATGTAAATATACCTGCAATTCAAGTGACCTTGGTCCAAGGTCAATGAATGATGACCTTGACCCTTAGCTTTCACTGGCGTTCATTTTTTATCCATTCTCCATAAAATGTAAATGAAATTGGCCCAGTGCTGTTAGAGAAAATATATTCTAATATGTCAATAAACCTGCAACACAATTGACCTTTGGCCAAGGTCAATGAATGACCTTGACCCTTATCATTAAAAGGCATTCATTTTTTACCCATTCTCATATCACAGACCACAATATTTTTTTCGAAAAATGCATTGTTTCACCTATTTCCCATTGAAAAGCCCAAGGAGCCAAATTTGGCCTTGGCGTTAAATATGTCAAGGTCAACCTAGGTTCATCATTGCTGCAAACTTGGTTGTAATCTGTCAACCCATGCTTCATACAAAGTTTCAAGAAAATCGGCCCAGTGATTCTGGAGAAGATTTTTTAAGGTTTTTACCATATTTTGGGCATGGCGGCCATCTTGGTCATGGGACCTGGACCGTCCGAATACATTTTTGTACCCTACGTGTCCTAAGGCTGCATATAAAATGTAAATGAAATTGGCCCAGTGCTGTTAGAGAAAATATATTCTAATATGTCAATAAACCTGCAATACATGTGACCTTTGGCCAAGGTCAATGAATGACCTTGACCTTTATTATTCACAGGCATTAATTTTTTATCCGTTCTCATATCACAGACCACAATACTTATTCGAAAAATGCATTGATTTACCTATTTCCCATTTAAAAGCATAAGGAGTCAAATCTGACCTGCCGTACAATAGGTCAAGGTCAACCTAGGGTTATCATATTTGCAAATATGGAAGTACTCAGTCACCCGATGCTACTAACCAAGTTTCAATACAATCGGCCGGGCGGTTCTAGAGGGGAAGATTTTTTTAAGGTTTTTACCATATTTGGGCATGTCGGCCATCTTGGTCCTGTGACATTGACCATGCGAATAAATTTTTGTTCCCTAAGTATCCTAAGGCTGCATATAAAATTTAAATGAAATTGGCCAGATGGTGTTAGAGAAAGTGTATTCTAATATGTCAAAAGACCTGCAATACAAGTGATCTTTGGCCAAGGTCATTGAATGACCTTGACCCTTGGCTTTCACAGGCATTCTTTTTTACCTATTCTCATGTCACAGACCACAATATATTTCGAAAAATGCATTAGTTTACCTATTTCCCATTGAAAAGCCAAAAAAGCCAAATTTGGCCTTGGCGTAAAATAGGTCACGGTCAACCTAAGGCCATCATTTTTGCAAACTTGGTAGTACTCAGTCAGCCGATGCTCCATTGCATGTTTCAAGACAATCTGCGTTGTGGTTCTGGAGAAGAGTATTTTTCATGGTTTTTAGCATTTTCGGGCATGGCGGCCATCTTGGTCATGTGACCTGAACCATCCGTATACATTTTTGTTCACTAAGTGTCCTAAGGCTGCATATAAAATTTAAATGAAATTGGCCCAATGGTGTTAGAGAAAATGTATTCTCATATGTTAATAGACCTGCAATACAAGTGACCTTGGGCGAAGTTCAATGAATGACCTTGACCCTTAGCATTCACAGGCATTCATTTTTTTACACATTCTCATATCAGAGACCACAATATTTTTTCGAAAAATGCATTGATTTAACTATTTCCCATTGAAAAGCCTAAGGAGCCAAATTTGGCCTTAACGTAAAATAGGTCAAAGTCAACCTAGGGTCATCGTATTTGCAAATTTGGTTGTAGTCAGTCACCTTATGCTACATAACAAGTTTCAAGAAAATCGGCTCAGTGGTTCTGGAGAAGATTTGTTAGGTTTTTACCATATTTGGGCATGGCGGCCATCTTGGTCATATGACCTGAACCATCCGAACACATTTTTGTTCTCTCAGTGTCCTAAGGCTTCCTATGAAATTTAATTGAAATTGGCCCAGTGGTTTCAGAGAAAATTTATTTTGAAATGTAAATGGACCTATAATTCAAATGACCTTGAGCCATGGTCACTGAATGACCTTGACCATACGTATTCATAGACATTCATTTTTTACCTATTCTCATGTCATAGAGCATAATAATTTCTGAAAAATGCATTGTTTTACCCTTTTCCCATTGAAAAGCTTAAGGAACCAAATTTGACCTTGGCAGAAAATAGGTCAAGGTCAACCTAGGGTTATCATATTTGCAAACTTGGTAGAACTCAGTCACCTAATGCTACATACCAAGTTTCAAGACAATCAGCCCACTGGTTCTGGAGGAGATTTTTGAGGTTTTACATTTTGAGCATTGCGGCCATCTTAGTCATGTGACCTAGATCATTCGAACAATTTTTTGTTTCCTCAGTATCGTAAGGCTGCATAAAAAATTCAATTGTAATTGGCCCAATGGTTTCAGAGAAAATGTATTTTGGAATGTCAAGGTCAGTGAATGACCTTGACCTTAAACATTCATAGACGTTCATTTTTTACCTATTCTCATGTCATAGGCCAAAATATTTTTCGAAAAATGTATTGTTTTACCCTTTTCCCATTAAAAAACCTAAGGAGCCAAATTTGACATTGGCAGAAAATAGGTCAAGGTCAACCTAAGGTCATCATATTTGCAAACTTGGAAGTACTCAGTCACCCGATGCTACATACCAAGTTTTAAGACAATTGGCCCAGTGGATCTGGAGGAGAAGGTTTTTACCATAATTTGGGCATGGTGGCCCTCTTGGTCATCTGACCTGGACCATACTTGTAAACTTTCGTTCCCCGATTGCCAGGGGGCTGCATATTAAAATTAATTGGAATTGGCACTGTGGTTTCAGAGAAGAAAACATTTGAAAATGGTGGACGACGGACGGACGGACGACGGAGGCCTACCATCCTATAAGCTCCCCCGGAGCCTTCGTCTCAGGGGAGCTAGAATAAGATACCTGAATGTTTTTGACAAATTTCTAGGGACACCAGAACGAGTTCGAATTAGCGATGGTAAGCGAGCCATCTGTGTTAGGGTTATCAACGTTTAGCTGTACTATGTCTCTCCCTTTCTTTACGCCCCCGCCCTTCGGGGCATGGAAAGATAAATCGGGCTGCATGCTGCTTCCGCGCAGTACGCAAAAATCCGACCGAAAGAACTGGTGTCTAAGCCTGGCCCATGAAAAGAGATCCGAGTCTCTTAAACGGTAGCGGTTTCGTTAGGCGGCAGCGCTGAAGATATATCTCCCATGTCAATAGGGGCCAACTCTTGACCTTTCCTTTAAAAGTTGACCCCTTTTGACAGGGCTTATAGGGCTTATTGGGACAGGGCTTATAGAAAAGCGAACAGGAAGTCCCGAAAGTTCTCTCCCTTTGAAAATGGCGGAAAAGTTTGCCAGGTGCTCCCATTCCCCTTAACAGATCTCATAGTATCGCTTACATGATGGGGAACAATCTTACCGATCTGCTCCCATAGAGGTCAGACTCTTTCGCTTTAAAAAAAATTAGTATGTTTGAGTTATTTCATCCGATAGCTGGTAGTCTAATATTCATGCCTAATGTCTGAATGACCCATATTAGAGTTGCGTATCTTATAGACACTTATGTATTTTACACTTTCTTCTCCGTGGTCAATTCACATCATCATCATCATCATCATCATAATCGTCGTCGTCGTCATCGTCATCATCATCATCATCATCATCATCATCATCATCACCACCATTTTTACAACACGTTCCGTGGCCTAGTGGATAAGAGCGCTGACTCTTAGTCATTAGGTCTCTCACCGCCGTAGGTTCGGGCCTCGCTCGGGCCACGTGTGAGACGCCAAGTTCTGCAACGGAAGGTCAGGTGGTTTTTCTCCGGGTACTCCGGTTTTCGCCCACCTCTGATTAACGATCGGCTCGATATGAGTGAAATAATCTTGAAAGGGCCGTAAAACCCAAACCAAAAAAAAAAAACAAAAAAAAAAAAAAAACACGTTGCTTTTTGGGTCGATCGTTTTCAATCGACCAATAGTTACTAACCCCAGTTTTGTTTGTTTGATTTGAGGTTTAACGTCCCCGTCAACACTGTAAAGGTCATTTTGGAGACGTTGCTTCCAATTTTGTGTGACTTTTACCCGACATTGAGATGAAATGACATCTCAAGCCCTGTCGCCCAGTGAAACCAGTTGGGTTTATAAGCATGGACGGTCCGACTCACCGCTTTTCCTGGGCAGGCTTAGATCCTCTAAGCAGTTTTTGTTTGTTTGTTTGTTTGATTTGAGGTTTAACGTCCCCGTCAACACTGTAAAGGTCATTTTAGAGACGTTGCTTCCGATTGTGTGGGACTTTTACCCGACATTGAGATGAAATTACATCTCAAGCCCTGTCGCCCAATGAAACCAATAGGGTTTATTAGCATGGACGGTCCGCCTCGCACCGCGGTTCCTGGACAGGCTTAGATCCTCTAAGCGGTTAACCAGTACTAGTGTGCGGGCCAGATTCAGCTCTGCGTGGAAGCATCATGCAGCCCATATATTTCTGCAAGCCCCTATGGGCGGGGGCTTCCTCTAAGCAGTTTACCAGTACTCCTGTGCGGGTGAATTTCAGCTCTGCGTCGAAGCATCATGCAGCCCATATATTTCTTCAAGCCCCAATGGGCGGGGGCCAGTAGCTTTTTCGATCTTGATGTTCATGTGGCTATAACTTATTGCTAGAAAATCCAGATAAGGGTTATTTAAAGGTACAGTATTGAGCTATCTGGAAAAAATGCTTCCAAAAATAAAATACATAGAGCCGGTATTTTTCTTTAAAACAATACAAATGAATGCATTTTATGCAAAAAAAAGCGAACAATTATGATGACAGGTAAACGAGTTTGAGAGGGATTCCCTAACTAGGTTTCGAACACTAGTTAGATCTATTTTAGTTCGTGACAAAAATAAAATCCCCATATATGACGTTATGCGACGTTCATTTTTGGCCTTGTTTGCTTAGGCCATGCCTGAATCGGAAAAAAATATGACGCTGAATACTATGCCATAAGTAACGACACTCAGAGACGATACTGTCGCCATGTATGTGTAAAGTGACAGATTTATTTTTAGAACAGAAATTCCGAACACATGTTCAGAGCGAAGGGTAAACACGAATGAAAACGACCATTTTCACAAAGTTCTGAAGCTGTATTTGGCTCCAAAAGTGTACACATGACAAAGGAGTATGCATTGAAGATAAAAAACAGAAAAAATATTTTGACACCCGGTACCTCACTAATGCACCTTTAAGGTTCCTCAATACAGTTACTTAGCTATATTTGAGGTACTGAAAAAAATCATATTTGCAAATAATTACCCAAAAATTTTTTCATCAGATGGTAGTCCATGTAAATGTAAGAATATGGAAGCCAAAGATTTTTATTCGAAAGTCACCATTTTAGTAATTTATTGCATTTTTCCTTGGTTTTGCAAAAAAATGATATCTCAATCCACAGAACCACAATGTGTAAAATACTATCATAGAAATGTGGCTCATGGTTGCCTTAAGGTACTGCAACAGAGGAATTTCAAGTTAAATACCTAAATAGTACTGAAAATTAATGATTCCCAAAAATTAGAAAAATGTAATTATCTCACCTGGTACTATTTTAAATTCAGTGTATGGTAGCCAAAAATGACCAGTTTTACCAATTTGGCAACAAGCTCATTGATTGGGTTGCGGTGTTGAAATCTCTTGCATTTAGATTGTAAAATGATTGCCCTTCTTTGGTGCTTTCAGTTATTCATTTTATATATTTCAGTCATGCAATTTATATCAATTCATGCAATCACTGCACCAAAGTTCCACTGTGTTACTGATTGTGTTTACAGGATGGGTGATTTGATACTTGATAAATCAAAAACAAAAAATTGAAATTAAGAGAAGCCAACAGTCTATCCCCATATTTGAACTGAAGGACTGAAAGCAGCACTTCAGCACCAGAAACTTCGTGCAACTGCCAATAACTGCAATGGAATAGAAATGAGTTTTACCCATTGGTTTGTTACGTTGGTTCACATGAGCCACCATAAACAAATCAGTGACTTTTTGACAGGTGAACTTCTGGACAACACAAAGGTTTTATTTATCTAATCTATTAAATGATCTGTTGTGTCACCTACTTACCAATCTGTAGGCTGGTTAAAACTTACAGAAGCCCAATGCATGTAATATGTTTTGATGAAAAAAGCTTAATTTTTTTTTTCACTGTGTTTACTTGCAGCTGGACCGAACAACATAATCAGGACAATGTTACACATAAAAAATAGTTCGGAAAATGAATGCATACTTTTCATAAAGTAACAAACAAATTATGTTAGAAAGTACCTGAAATTAGTTGCAAGACAGTTTCAAATATGCATATTACGTTTTAAATTAAAAACAATGGCGTACCATTGTTATTTTTGGGAAATTAGTTCCAAGGCGTATGAATACAATTTTAGTTGGCAAGATGGTTATCTCCTCAATTTGACAGCTACAATAATTTATCAGTGATGACAGGCTTCCAAGATAGGCGATGTCATAATGCTGTGTGCAGGGAGAAGGCTACACAGCTGAATTGTCAAGGTATATTCATTGATGATGTGGAATGCATAAATGATGAGCATTCTGAGCATTCAGATTTACCGCAAAAAAAGAAGATGGCGGCGCCCATGAAGAAAAACATGTCAAAGTTTTTTTCTGGTTTTCAATTTAGGTAGGCTTTTTGATAGAAAGCTTGGTCCGAGTCGTTAGTATTTGATGTGAACTATTGATCTGCAGCTGTTTTAGTAACTTGTAAAAAGGCTAGAAAGCAGTTTCCTTTTTTTCCTGGTAAAAGTGAAAATACTGAATTGCATTTATTTTCAAAGGCACAGAGATGTTGCTAATGCAAGAAAGTACTTGCTGTAATAACCGTTGGTATCTCCAGACCCTTTTCTTCTAGGACAGGCACTTTAAAAGGAAATCAGGGTCATATTTTGGGAAAAAATAACATGCAAATCTTACACCTATATTTTTCTTGTGCAAATGTATTGAGGAACCTTAAGAAAAATAGATCGTGGCGCGAAATTGTTATCGCTGTAAGATCAGAGTGTTGCGTAAGAGGGTTATTTATAGAATTTGGACTTGAATCTTGTGCTGGGCTTTGCAAACAACGGAGTCCCAGGTCGGACGTAGCAGAATGCGTAGCGTGATCAGGGTCTACAATGTTTGCTTACAGTACATGAATTTAAGGGTTAAGCGAACCAGTATATTTAAATGACCTTGACCTTTGACATTCAATGACAATCATATTGTGCCAACCCTCAATTATTTTCGTAAAATGCATTGTTTTTCCGAACCGAAAGCCAAATTTGACATTGCTGTTAAATAGTTCAAGGTCAACCTAGGGCCACCATTTGAACAAACTTGGCCACTTTTTGGTTCGTAAGAAATTTCAAGACAACTTGAGTTTGTTTGATTTGAGGTTTAACGTCCCCGTCAACATTGGAGACATTGCTTCCAATTTTGTAGGACTTTTACCCGACATTGAAATGAAATGACATCTCAAGCACTGTCGCCCAAATGAAACAGATATGGTTTATAAGCATGGACGGTCCGACTTGACCCGTTTTGCCTGGGCAGGCTTAGATCCTCTAACAGGCTTAGATCCTCTAAGTGGTTTACCAGTACTCGTGTGCGGACGGTTTCAGCTCTGCGTGGAAGCATCACGCTGCCCATCTATTTCTTAAAGCCCCGATAAATGGGGGCCGCAAGACAACTTGAGAAGAAATTTTTGTAAGGTCTTTAATTATTACATTTCGGCATGTCGGCCAGCCTGATCATATGACCTGAACCTGCTGAATATTCATCTAAGCCACACCTATTTCGTTATATCAACCAATTAAATAACTTGATGTAATTTATTGCTGCAAATTCATAAATAGAATGTCAAACAGTGTAGATTTTGCAAAGATAGGGGTTGTCGTGAACAGCAAGATAAGGGTTAAAAATGTTTCTTTCCCTAATCGTCCAGAGGCTGCATATGAAAAACTGAAATTGACCCAGCGGTTTAAAGAAAATGTCATTTGGAATGCCAATGGACGTGCAATCAAAGTGACCTTGTGCTAAGGTTGCCGAAAGTCCTTGGCCTTTGGTATTCATAGCCTACACTCATGTCACAGGCCAACATGCATAGTTTTGCCCTTTTCCCATTCAAAGGCCTATGAGAAACATATGTGACATTCCGGTAATAAAACAGGTAAAGGTCAACCTGGGGTAATTGATGGAACACACTTGGGAGCACTTGGTCACTTGATGATACATACCAAGTTTCAATACAATTAGCCCAGAGAGTTTAGAGAAACCCATAAACGCATAGCGTCTCATTTGTGGGGCATTGGCAAACAGTGTAGACTCAGAACAGACGCCACAAAGGGCGGCGTCTGATCTGAGTCTACACTGTTTGCTGAAAGTATGAACATTTTTATAAAACTAACCGCAAATAAAATAAAACTGACGATCCTTATAAAGGGAAGTTGATCGCTCCAAACTTATATATGTGGAAGATTCCATTGTCATATACGGAATGAGGTTTTCATCGCATTTAGACATGTGAACCTGAATCACTCGAAAAAAAAAATCGTTCCCCCATTGCCAAAAGGCTGCATATGGAATTTTCTGAAATTGGCCAAGTTGTTTTAGAGAAAATGTTCGTTCAAATGTCATTGGAGCTGCAATTCATATGATCCGGGGCAACGGTGGCCAAAAGATCTTGACCTTTTGCATTTTATTTATACAGTCGCACTTCAATGGCTCGAACACCTTTGGGACCTCATAAATCTGTTCGAGACAGGGGTAGTTCGAGCAACTGAGGGTTACTGTTTGGAGCATAACGACATACTTTGGGACATCTTTTGGGTGTTCTAGAATAAAATTGTATGTACATAAAAATGTATGCTGTGTGTACTCATTAGAATCGCCTCTTTGAGGCGATTCTAATGAGTACACACAGCATACATTTGCAAGATAAAAGACTAAAATCTCTTAAATTATCACCCACTGTTTCTTATGTAGAGGAATTTCCTGTGAACTCAAGAACGGATTCGAATCAGCCATGGTAAACGAGCCATCGGTGTTCGAGCCATCGAAGTTCTACTGTATTTATATTGTACCTACACGCATGTCACAGACATCAATGAGTTTCGACAAAAATGCATGTTTTGCGGTTAAATAGGTCAAGGTCAGGTTATCATTTGAAAAATATCAAAATAGGGTTATCATTTGAAAAAAAATATCTTTGTTTTTCTTAGGCAACTAGCCCAGTGGTTCTGGAGAAGTTTGTCACCGGGAAAAGGCTTTTACACCTGTGGACACAAATCCGTTCAAACTTTGATGAGCTTCATTTCAGTTTGATCTGATGTTTCATTCAATATTTCCTTACATCCTATCAAGCCCCCGCCCATAGGGACTTGAAGAAATATATGGGCTGCATGATGCTTCCACGCAGAGCTGAATCCGGCCTGCACACTAGTACTGGTAAACCGCTTGGAGGATCTAAGTCTGTCCAGGAACCGCGGTGCGAGGCGGACCGGTCATGCTAATAAACCCTATTGGTTTCATTGGGCGGCAGGGCTTGAGATGTCATTTCATCTCAGTGTCGGGTAAAAGTCCCACAAAATTGGAAGCAACGTCTCCAAAATGACCTTTACAGTGTTGACGGGGACGTTAAACCTTAAATCAAACAAACAAAACAAACTTACATCCTATCTGTCAGCTGCAAGACAGAAATAAATTCAAAACACAAAGTGTTGTACATTTCATTGTAGACCTTGCACTGTCCAATCAGAATCTGGAATGTCAGTCAGAGCTAAAAATGGAAAAAAAGTACTTGCCACAATAAGACCAATCAATGTATATTTCTTGATCCAGCTTTAGTCTACTTTGGTGAATGACATTTGCTTGTCAAACTAACTTGATGCAAAGAGATTCATTAAAAGGTAATTCATCAGAGTTTGAACGCTTTTGTGTCCACAAGTGTACCATATTTGTGCATGGCGGCGTGACCTGGACAATTCGAACAAACATTCGAGAGACTGCATATGAAATTTATACGGCCTTTGCTGCATTAACCCTTATCTTGCTGTTCACGACAACCCCTATCTTTGCAAACAGTGTAGATCCAGATCAGATGGCTTCTGAAGTAGCCATCTGATCAGGATCTACACTGTTCTGAAGAAGCCATCTGATCAGGATCTACCCTGTTTGGCATTCAGTTTATGAATTTGAAGTAATAAATTACATCAAGTAATTTGATTGGTTGATAGACATAAATGGGTGTGGCTTAAATGAATATTCAGCAAGATAAGGGTTAATCTAGCATTCTTGAATTGGGACGACTTGCAACAAGGTCTATTGGAACCCGAATTGTATGGTGACTTAGTATATAAATTCAGAAAAATATATAAATGCAACCACTTCAGCACCCAATTTCGTAAAATCATTCTTCGATATAAAAAGAAAGGGTATACGACAGACTGCATGCACGGTAGTTAACCCAATCACGGTTGACAACGTTGCTTCCTCTTTAATTGCACGCCGGTGGGTCAGGCCTCAGATTCTATGATTGTTCTTACCGAGAATTAGAGAGTATCTAATTTTATGTAATGTTGGTTGTGCCTGATGCTCTGTCTCTGGCCGGGCCCATCGGAGTCTAACTGTTGGTCTTCTTTTGCTCCAGCGTTTCTTGCTGTCGAGTCCTCCCCGTTCATCTCTGTGGATTTTTGGTTTTTGTGTTCACGGAGAGGTTGCACTGATGAGTTAGGAGGCCTTCATGCGGACTGAACAAATTATTTGTCAAAATCGAGACGGAAATATGGGCGAGGGTTGTGGCAATGTAAAATCGATTTAAGCGCCGCCCCCCCCCCCCCCCCCCACACACACACACGGTTTAATTCCCCCCCCCCCCACACACACACACACACACACGGTTTAATTTTGATATGGTTTGTCTAGAATGTGTGTATTGGTTATATTATTTTGTTTTGGATAGCCACTTGGCCAGTTTGTGAGAAAGTAACTGTCCTTTTGGCTTTCTACTATTGATGTTTCATTAGGGTCTAGTTGTTTCATGTTTGTGCTTCTTTCCCTTTGGTGTCTCGGACGGGAGCTGTGGGTTAATTGTATCGATTCCTGGACATTGCCTTCACTTCTTTTTTGACCACTGGAAAAATGACCAAAGAAAAAAAAAGTTATTGTCTTTGTATAAAGGGGTCTGTTCTGTACACGGGCGAGAGTTTCGCCGTTTCCGCTTTACTTTCCTTAAAGTCGGACACCTTGATGACTTGCTGTAATTCTCCTAAAAGTTTGACAAATTTGTTTCATGATAAAAAAGTATCCCCCACAAACGGGACTAGATACTCGTATGGTATATTTCCCGCCATTCTCATCACGTGAACAGGTCCGTGAAATGAAGACTCCCTTAAACCCCACTTTATATAGAGAAAACTGGGGTTTTTGGGGGTAAACATTAATTTTCTTATTTCTGTTCCAAGACATAGGTTGTGGGTACTCGTTAGAACGAGGCGGTTCTGACGAGCACCCTCAACCTATGTTTTGAACATCTATCACAAAAATATCAAGGGTTTTCATCAAAAAGTAGCCATTTTGGAGAGGTGAAAAAATGCACTATATCGCACGGGTGAGTTATCGTAATGTGTACACGGGCGACAGTTTCGCCGTTTCCCGTTTACTCTCGTACCGTAAAAATCCTTAAAATTCGGACACTTTGATGACTTGCTGTAATTCTCCTAAAATTTTGACAAATTTATTTCATGATCCAGCAAGGAGTACAAAAGGTGCATTGGGAATGGCAAACAGTGCATATCCTGATCACAATGTTCCTTTAAGAGCAGTCTGATCTGGGTCTGCACTGCGTGTTTGCTCTATCAGTCCCAGTATTTAGGATCAATACTTACCTGTCTTTCTCCGAAAAGGAGTATGCTCTTGAAGGAAAACCTTGCTCCTCATGAGTTTTAACAGTCGACCAAGGGGGAAGGGGGGGGGGGGGGGGGGAGGAATTTTTGTAAACAGTCTCTTCCCACGTCGTTGTATAATTTCACAATCCATGTCAACATGTTTGGTGTAAATTCAGTACCCAGTACTTAAAGTAACAATTAATCTTTGGACCATTCGTTATAATCGTGGGATAAGTACCCTCTTATCAGTCGGATATGGTATAATTAACCATGTCTTTTATCCTCAAGATCTTTTTTCTTCCTCATAAGTTAGAAACAAGTGGATTTAATATGGGACTTTTTGTCCGCATTATGAAATCAAAGCACTGAGAGTACTGGTGGTCGATAGGCTAGAAAAATGGTCCTGAAAGGCTCTACGAAAGGGCCACCCCGCGGAAGCAAAGAACATGCCGCAGAACCGTGGAGTGTACAAGTATTTCTCGGTGCCAGATAAGCAGACTGTGTCGTTTAACCCTCAAATGCCTGTTCAGAACGCAAAAAGTGTAGATCCTGATCAGACGCCGCGTTCTGCGGCGTCTGATCTGGGTCTACACCGTTTGCCGAGCCCAATATATGATTCCAGTCCAGATTCTATAGATATTTTGCCCATGTCTAAAAGCCTTCACTTAGCAAAACCAATGCCAAGCGCGGACCCGAATCCGGTAGACATAGTCTTCTATCATCTTGTCTCTCCGCCCCGGGGACTAGACACGAAAAGAAAGCCGAGCGCGGTCCCTGAAAACATACACAGACATTTCCTTAAGTTCAGCTCTGTCCCGCGGCCAGAAAGCAGAGCTCGGCAGCTGTGCCCGTTTCCCATGCTATTCCTGTAGCGTAGCACGGTCTCCGGTCTAGCCATAGAACAGAGGCTCGGCGTCGCCACTGATCCCATCCATGTCTCAAACATTTCCACAGCGGAGCACGCGTTCTCCGAGCTATTCATTAAACGGAGGCTGAGCGCCGCCGCTGTGCCCGTGTCCCAAGCCTTCACTCAGCAAAACCAAAGACAAGTGTGGACCCGGACACGGTAGACAAAGTCTTCTATCAGCTTGTCTCTCTGCCCTGGAGACC
Source organism: Lucinisca nassula (assembly GCA_963580285.1). Lineage (NCBI taxonomy): Eukaryota > Metazoa > Mollusca > Bivalvia > Lucinida > Lucinidae > Lucinisca > Lucinisca nassula. The sequence continues at coordinate 24,056,440 of OY757023.1, forward strand.
AGAGACGAAGAGAAAGTCGAGCGCGGTCCCTGAAAAGGTACACAGAAGCTTCCTGGAGCTCATTCTTGTCCTGCGGTCAGCCAGATGCGGACGGAAAGCAGAGCGCGGTAGCTGTGCCCGTATTCAAAGCTGTACCCATAGCGGAGAATGGTCACCGGGCTAGGCATAGAACGGAGGCAGAACTCCGCCACTGTACCCGTGTCTCAATATGTTCTTTAAAAGGGTTATCCTTTGGAAGCTCGGAATACACCGCAGAACTGGAAAATATGAACTGTACATGTTTTCTGGGCCAGACTAGCAAGTGTCGACCATTTAGGACTCATCAGTGACCCTCAAATATTTTCGAAATTCCACAATGGAATCAACGATCCAAAAGGACAAGAACATATAAACTACACTATGATGCAGGGCAGAGAGACATTTTAAGGCCGACACACATTCCCAGACACCAGCTGTAGTGACGTTAAATATGTTCTATAAAAGGGTTATCCTTTGGAAGCAAGGTATACACCACAAAACTGGAAAATATGAAGTGTACATGTTTTCTGGGCCAGGCTAGCTAGTTTCGGCCAATTAGGCCTCATTAGTGACCCTCAAATATTCTCAAAATTCCACAATGGAATCAGTGATCCCAAAGGACAAAAAATATAAACTACTCTATGATGTAGGGCAGGGAGACATTTTACGTCCGCCACACATTCCCAGACATCAGCTGTAGTGACGTTAAATATGTTCTATAAAAGGGTTATCCTTTGGAAGCACAGAACTGAAAAACATGAAGTGTACATGTTTTCTGGGCTAGATTAGCTAGTTTCGGCCAATTAGGCCTCATCAAGCCTTCCCGTAGCGGAGCACGATCTCCGAGCTAGGCATAGAACGGAGGCTGAGCTCCGCCACTGTACCAGTGTCTAAAAGCTTTCACTTAGCATGGTTCCTGAAAACGTACACAGACGTTTCCTTGAGTTCAGCGCTGTCCCAAGGCAAGCCAGATAGGGACGGAAAGCACAGCTCGGCAGATGTGCCCGTTTCCCTGGCTCGGTTCCCGGCCCGTAGCTGAGTACGGTCACCGGGCTTGGCATAGAACAGAGGACGAGCGCCGCCACTGTGCCCGTGTCTCAAGCCTTTCCGCAGCGGAGCACGGCCTCCGATCTATTCATTGAACGGAGGCTGAGCGCCGCCGCTGTGCGAGTGGCCCAAGCCTTCACTTATCAAAACTAAAGCCATGTGTGGACCCGGACACGGTAGACAAAGTCTTCCATCATCTTGTCTCTCTGCCCCGGAGACCAGAGACGAGAAAGCCCAGCGCGGTCCCTGAAAACGTATACAAACGCTGTCAGGCGCTCATTCCTGTCCTGCGGACAGCTAGAAACGAACAGAAAGCAAAGCGCTTTAGCTGCGCCCGTATCCCAAGCTATTCCCGTAGCGGAGAACGGTCTCCGGGCTAGGCATGGAACGGAGGCAGAACGGCGCTACCGTTCCCGTGTCTCAAGCCTTCACGGTCTTCACGGAGGCTGAGCGCCGCCACTATGCCCGTGTCTAAAAACCTTCACTTAGCAAAACCAAGTCAAGCGCGGACCCGAATCGGGTATAAGTGTGATTTTTACCCGGCAGGCACACGTCGCTACGGCAGCGTCAAACCATCGCCGGCGCAATACCACGGCGTCAACTCAATATGACGCTGCATCAGACGTCACGATGCCGTACCGACGTCGATATGGCGTCATAATCTCGCCATGTGCCTGCCGGGCAAGAGGGAGAAAAAAAAAGTTGGGGTTTGTAGAGTCCATCCATTTCTTTCTTATTTCGTCTAGCTTGTAGCTGATGTGTAATTAGATCAAACGGACCTACCCAGTCACACCAGCACCCTGTCTATGGATGTCGTCTACGATTTTTCACCACGTGAACAAGTCCGTGAAATGAACACCCCCTAAACCCCATTTTATATAGAGAAAACTGGGGTTTACGGGGGTTTACACTATTTTTCTTATTTCTCCTCCAAGTCAAAGGTTGTTGATACTCGTTAGAACCGCCTAAACGAGGCGGTTCTAACGAGCACCCACAACCTATATTTGCAGTATATATAAGAAAAATATCACGGATTTTCCTCAGAAAAGTAGCCATTTGGAGATGTGAAAAAAAAATGCACTATGTCGAATGTATACGGGTGTGTAATCGTATTTTTTATTTTATTTATTTTATTTATTTATTTATTTTTGCATGTATTTATGAAACGTATGTACATTTTTACATTATTTGGTCTGTTCCCCCGCTTATTGAGTGGTCTACTTCTTAAGTGTATATGCGGGCGGATGTGCTTACCCCGCCACGGATCTGTCTGTGCTTTAAAGATGGTGTTGTCCGTTTTGCGGCAAGCCCATTCGCTCACAGTTGCTGGGAAGGACAGTTTTTGTACCTGCAAGATTAACCTTGTAGATTATATTTTGTGATTTTTGTTTATTCTGTACATAGTGTGCCGGCCTCCGCCATCTCGAGCCCATATTCGTATTTATTTTAGTTAGTGAGTGACTTCTATCGCGGAGGATGTGGAAAATAGGTCAATCCCCTTTTCTGCCTTTGCCGTCTTCAGTTATGAAAAAGTGGTGCCCTCCTCGACGTAGGATGCCGTACCCTGTGAGACCGTAAATGGGTAAATTTGAGCCGCCATGTTTGCATATCATTATCGCATCCTACGTGAAGGAAGGCACCATAGGAGGAATGTGTACTCCTATCTAGTCTTTTGGGGGCACGAGACAACGTGTGCTCGTTAGCAACGTAGTTACTACAAATTGCTATAATCACGTAGGTCGCATACAAGCGCCCGCCTGCGCACGTGCGCAGTCGAGCGCTCCTATGCGATCTTGTTTTTTTATGTTTAATATTCACAGTAAAAATATTTGAATTCGCTTTTTTTTTCTTCTTCTTCTTCTTCTATCTCCAGTTTTTTTTTAATCTCTCTTTTTCTATACTATCCTCTCTACGGTATTCCTACTCTACAACTATTTCTATATCTACCTGTTGTGGTTGTTTGTTTGTTTGTTTGATTTGAGGTTTAACGTCCCCGTTAATACTGTAAAGGTCATTTCGGAGACGTTGCTTCCAATTTTGTGGGACTTTTACCCGACATTGAGATGAAATGACTCTCAAGCCCTGTCGCCCAATGGAACCAATAGGGTTTATTAGCATGGACGGTCCGCCTCGCACCGCGGTTCCTGGACAGGCTTAGATCCTCTAAGCGGTTTACCAGTACTAGTGTGCGGGCCGGATTCATCTCTGCGTGGAAGCATCATGCAGTCCATACATTTCTTCAAGCCCCTATGGGCGGCGGCTAGCGTGGGTGGTTGTATGTTGTTTTAGTTTTGCATGTTATTGCCTTCCTTCAGGGTCGCGCTAAGTCATGCCCTAATTATTTAGTTAATTGCCCTTGTCTGTATAAATATGTGGCCGTCTTGACCGTCCGTTTTAATTACGGTCATGGCGCGATTTGCTGTTTTTGGTGATTGTTATGTTAAACGAAAAGGGCAGTACGGAGAGCTGTTTGATGTTCCAGGCGAGGTGCGGGTTTTCGGCCGTGGTGGTATGCGCGTTGCGAGATATGATGTGGACTTATGGAACAGAATGTTGGCGTTGAAACCTGACGTGGTGCTTCTCAACATAGGTGGGAACGATATCAGTTATGATCAGCAGGATGATCCTACCCCTTATTGGGTCTCTGGAGGCGGCGGGCATTACTGGCCTTGTTGGTGAGGTGTTGCCTCGAGGGTCATTTCGAGGCAATATTGATCCTTCTGGGTTTGAGACGTTCCGGCTTCAGATTGATCAGTTTCTTCGCCGGCGTCTCGAACAGGTTTCATTTTTTCCGAGTGCAAATTTGGGACAGCGATGGCCGCCTCTACAGGCACTATGACAGGGACCATGTTCATTTGTCCAAGGAAGGCCAGAAGAGATACCTTGTGTGCTTAGAGAGGGCGTTTCTGTGGTTTTCCTGCTAGTCAGGTGTTACAATAGGGTCCTTTTGAGGGCCCCCAGCTCATTCCGTTTGGGTAACCTTATAATGTACATCCTTTATCCGAAGGTTGCGAAAAAAAAAAGATAGAAAAAGATGTGATAAGGCGTATTGTTTCTTATTTCTGTCCCACTTATCTATATGCGTTCCTGAAGGAGAGGCGTTTGTTTGCTAGTGTGCTGTTATGCCGTTTTCCTTTGGGTTGTGTGGCTCCCGACAGGGAATGCACAGGGACATTTAAAATGTTAGAATATAATCTAAAATGCATGTTTAAGAATTTGAACGAAACTATCTCGAAGACAATTTCATTGGGAGAGATATATTTGCAACATACCCCAATACCGAAAGTGCGGTACCATTCATTCAAAGGATACAGGGACACGACAAGCTGGTGTGACGTTTTGAGTAGTAGTTTCATGTTAACATTATAAACATTCATTTATTTTCTTGATCTACATTTGGGTACGCATGGATATTATTACATGGGCCTGTAAGCCCCACGCCCTTCGGGGCTTGATGAAAAAGATTGGGCTGCATGATGCTTCCACGCATAGCTGAAACTACTGGTAACTGCTATGAGGTTCTAAGCCTGCCCAGGAAGGTGGTGCGAGTCGGACCCTCCATGCATAAAAACCCCATTGGTTTCATTGGGCGGAAGGGCTTGAGATGTCATCTCAATGCCGAGTACATTACCAAAACATGTCTATTCAAATATATTTGAAAAAAAAATTAACACCATTTATCATATGACGTCGCGTCTGAGAGTGTAATAACGCCATGTAACATTTTCGATAATCCACTAGTGGATTAAATATGCAAATTAGCTAGATACGTCCCGTAACGTTACATGTACGACGTCCTTAACGACGTCGCGTTTATTGATGGCGGAATATTGATATTTTTGTAAACAAATGAGAATAAAATGCGTTTTAAATGTCATATGATAAATAGAATCTTGCATTCGTGCTCATGTATTATTGAATTTATTTAACTCGTTGAGGAAAAGGGATAAAATGCTCGGCAAAGCCTCGCATTTTATCCCTTTTCCTCAACTCGTTTAATAAATTCAATAATACATGAACACTCATGTAAGATCCTCTATATATTTGAAAAAATTAACACCATAAATTAAAATTTCAGACCAAAAACAAACCCTGAAATTTTCCATATTTCTGGTCCAAATATTGACTGTTGGAACTCATTAGAACCGCCTCGACAATTAAGACGGTTGTAATGATCATCTACAATCTATATTTTGGAGCAAACATATTATGGGTGCTCTTTTGAACTGCCTCAATGAGGCGGTTCTAAAGAGCACCCCAATACTTGTTTTTGCTTTCAAACATACAATTTAGTGCTCTTTATAATAGCCTCGATGAGGTGGTTCACGGCCCCCGCCCATCGGGGCTTGAAGAAATAATGGGCTGCAGGATACTTCCACGCAGAGCTGCAACCGACCGCACACGAGTACTGGTAAACTGCTTAGAGGATCTAAGCCTGCCCAGGTAAAGCGGCACGAGTCGGCCCGTCCACATGCATATAAGTTCTATAAAAGGGTTATATCCTTTGGAAGCAAGGAATACACCACAGAACTGAAAATATGGAGTGTGCATGTTTTCTGGGCCAGACTAGCTAGTTTTGGCCAATTAGGCCTCAACAGTGACCCTCAGATATTTTCGAAATTCCACAATGGAATCAATGATCCCAAAGGACAAGAAAATATAATCTAAACTATGATGTAGGGCAGGAAGACGTTTTACCGCCGCCACACATTCCCACACACCAGCTGTAGTGGAGTTAAATATGTTCTATAAAAGGGTTATCCTTTGGAAGCAAGGAATACACCACAGAACTGAAAATATGGAGTGTGCATGTTTTCTGGGCCAGACTAGCTAGTTTCGGCCAATTAGGCCTCATCAGTGACTCTCAGATATTTTCGAAATTCCACAATGGAATCAATGATCCCAAAGGACAAGAAAATATAATCTACACTATGATGTAGGGCAGGGAGACATTTTACCGCCGCCACACATTCCCACACACCAGCTGTAGTGAAGTTAAATATGTTCTATAAAAGGGTTATCCTTTGGAAGCAAGGAATACACCACAGAACTGAAAATATGGAGTGTGCATGTTTTCTGGGCCAGACTAGCTAGTTTCGGCCAATTAGGCCTCATCAGTGACCCTCAGATATTTTGATATTTGGAACCTTTTTGTTTTCATTGGGCGACAGGGCTGAGATGTCATTTCATCTCAATATCGGGTAAATGGAAGCAAAGCCTCCAAAATGACCCATACAGTGTTGACGGGCACGTTAAACCTCAAATCAAACAAACAAACTTAAGGCGTCCCCACAATGTAACAGGAGTCTGACATAGATTGTGATGCTCTTTGGACTAGCCTCAGTGAGGGGATTCTAAGGAGCAACCAAACAGCAAGGTTTGGATGCTCTTTTTATCAGCTATCCCCTGTATGTATTACATTGTAACGCATTGCCCCGATAATATATGCTATCTCAGGACAAGTGAGATTTATCACGCCGTGTCAACGGTCAACGTGACATTGCACTTTTTGAAAGAAAAGGACAATCGGAGAAAAATGGCTAAAATGTTATTATCTATGGAAGCCGATAGGGGACATTTTGACTTGTGACTTTTGAACTTGTGACTTATGACTTGCGACGTCGGAGTTGCATGCCTAATTTTTGCGACTTATGACTTTTGACTTTCGACAAATCTGACGCAGTGGAAGACGGCGGTCAACGACGGTGTCGATCCAGCGATTTTGCTGCTGGGTATTATATTGTTTGATGAATTCCATTAAGAAGACTTGTTTATGTTTTTTACTCTGTTTTTGTTATCTTTGTATGACTTATGACTTGCGACTTATAACTTTGACTTGTGATTTATGACTTGTGACTTATCACTTTCGACTTATGACTTGTTGACTTTTGGTGCAAACCCGAAAAATATCGGGTAGCGGACAACGGCACCGACAATTCCGGTGTATATTGTTTAGAAATGCCACTTAGAAGACCCTGTTTTATGTATTATCAACTCTGTTTTAGTGACAATTTACTACCGTCTGTGTTGTTATGCCCTATTACTTTAGATTCGCGCCAAGAAATTGTCTTAAGTTGCAAGTCAAAACTCAAAAGTCATAAGTGACAAGTCATAAGTCGAAAGTCACAATTCGAAAGTGAAAAGTCATAAGTGACAAGTCAAAACTCATAAGTCAAAATTCATAAGTGACAAGTCATAAGTCTTAAAAAATCACAAAATTAGAGTAAATAACCTACCATATGATCTTTTCGGTGGCATTTTTCAAACAATATAAAACAGAAGGAGAAAAATCGCTTGCCTCACCGGAATCTTAGCCGTCGTTGTCCGAAATCGGCCGTTGCTTGAGGTATGTCAAAAGTCACAAGTAAAAAGTCATTAGTCGCAAGTCGGTAGTCATAAGTCGTTAGTCACTAGTCAAAATGTCCCCTATCGGCTTCCATAATTATCACTAGAAAAATCGGAAAAAAATAAATAAAAAAAAATATCAAAAGAAAAATAACGGTCGGCTGGTAATAAATATACTGATCAATTTTATTCCTCATCTGAATGTTGGGACACACTGAGGACAATCCGTAAGTGATTGTTAATTGCCAATTTAAAGAGTTTAGAAGGGGAGAAACTGATAAATAGAATACCAGATTCGTATCATTTGATATCAAGTTTATCAGGCTCGGCTTCGAGAACGCATGTAGAATCGCGCGGCAAGCGTTCTCGAAGCCTTGCCTGATAAACTTGATATCAAAAGACACTCACCTGGTATTCTCTATTTAACAGTCTGAAAGAGACGGTTCAAGGGAATACCCACAATCAATCAGGAGTCTGAAATATATTGCGGTTGTTCTTTAGAACTCTTTTGTATATCTGGTTTATTTAGTTATAATATTTTCTAGGAAAACATTTAAGGTTTTCCTTCTTCCTAGCGCAAACACAGATTATGAGCGCTCTTTAGAAATACCTCAATGAGCCAATTCTAAAGAGCAGCAACCTTTTTTTTTTTGGGGGGGGGGGGGGGGGGGGGCGTGGGCTCTCAAACGTACATTAAGGGTGCTCTTTATAACAGTCTCATTGAGGCGGTTCTAAGGTGTATCCCACAATCTAACAGGAGTCTGATATACATTGTGGGTGCTCTTTAGAATAGCCTCCTTGAGGTAGCTCTAAGGAGAACCCACAATCTGTGTTTATAAACAGAAAAGTATCAAAAAATGAATACCCCGTAAGCGCCATTTTTTTCCTAAATATAACGTGTGGGTCTAAAGAGATGTTAATTCTGCGGACTTATTATTCATACGGAGCAATACTATTCTAAAGCAGAACAATTTATTGCCGTGGGGAGCAAATTTCCACTACATTTGAATAGGCGTCTTTTGGTAATGAATATTTCATTGCATTGAATAGATGTGTTTTAATAATGTTATGTTTTTAGCGAGTAAAAAATAATAGAAAAATATAGAGAGTCTTTAATCCATTCGTATAAATGTAGAAGTACAAGAGACAACCGATCTCTGCAAGCTGTATTTTGGAGCATATAGCTTATTATATTAGATGAGTGTATGCCACTTGTTTTTGCCATAGTCTTTTAACTGGTTAACTGGCAATAGCAATTTTTACGTTAAACCGCTATGACCAGTTAACTGGCAATAGCAATTTTAACGTAAAACCGCTATGAACAGTTAACTGGCAATAGCAATTTTAACGTAAAACCGATATGACCAGTTAACTGACAATAGCAATTTTAACGTAAAACCGCTATGACCAATTAACTGGCAATAGCAATTTTAACGTAAAACCGCTATGACCAGTTAACTGGGAATAGCAATTTTTACATAAAACCACTATTGCCAGCGATTTCCAGACACTTCGGCCCACTGCCACCGCGGCCCCTAGACAGGTCGGCCCAAAACCAAGTCGGCCCTAGACACCTCGGCCCTAGTCACCTCGGCCCTAGACACCTCGGCCCCACTGTCACCTCGGCCCCTAGACATCTCAGCCCAAAAGACACCTCGGTCCCATTTTGATATCTGTTAGGGTATGGGCATTTATAGCATGTTAAAATCGGCCCCGCCCATCGGGACTTCAAGAAACCGACAGCCTGTGACATGAGTACTGGTAAACCGCTTAGAGGTTCTAAGCCTGGCCAGGAAAAGTGGTGGGAGTCGGACCGTTCATACTTAGGCCTATAAACCCTGGCTACAGGGCTTGAGATTGAATCAACAGTGTTGACTGGGGCGTTAAACGACAAATCTAACAGACAAAATATCATGTTAACAAGCCCGTGTAATGAACACCCCTTGAACCCCAGTTTATTTGGGGAAAACTGGGGCTCATATGGGCATACATTATTTACATCACGAAGACACGCCATTATAATTTTGCCCCCCCCCCCCACCCCCCTTGAACCCCACTTTTATATAGTAAAACTGGGGTTTATAAGGGTAAACTTTATTTTTCTTATTTCTCCTCTAAAATATAGATTATGGGTACTCGTTAGAAACGCCTAGATGAGGCGGTTCTAACGAGTACCCACAATCTATATTTTGAGCAGAAATAATAAAAACATCACAATTTTCCTCTTATAATATTCGTTTTTTTGTATGGGCGTGTTTTCGTAATTCTTATTTCTGCTCCAAGATACAGGTTGTGTGTACTGGTTAGAACCGCCTCAATGAGCAGGACTGATCAGAATGCGTCTGTGATAACCTTTAATCACAACTAGTTTAATATTAATTTGTGTTTATGCAAACTAGTCATTTATTAGATCCCTTTCATATAAGTTAACAGGTCTATGCGATAAACCATCTCCTTGAGAACGATTTAACCAGTATCAAAGAGTAAGAAATATATTTTTTATTAACATTTTCGTTATATAATTGTGGTTTTTACGGAATCTTCTATTAAGTTGTTAGGAAATAAGATTAAATTATTTTATTGCTATCTTTATTTCATTTAAAAAGAACAACAAATAACCAAAGAGACGTTTATAATAAATATAACAACGCATACACAACATTTTCAGGTTAACTTGGACAGTCACTCTGAAGGACAGCTAATCCCCCGCCGCCTTCAACCGTACGTTGACATTGAGTCAGCATCACGAAAAGTGGGGTTTAGCGGGTTGTTCTAATTGTGATCCATTTGATCTGGATCTACTCTGTCATTCAGTTTGCGAATTTTAAATGAATTTGAGGGGCTGATAGTCAGAAATGTGACTAATAAATAAAGTATACAGTATACTTGTTACTGTTCGCCTTTAATAATGAGCTGAAATGACAATCAAATAGGAAAAATGTGTGAAAATTGATAACAATGGAAACATACTGAGCAATTCCTTCAAAAATACGAGCAGTGAAAACTTTGCACACAGTGTACATCCAGATCTACACTGTTTGCCACTATATATACATATAGTATACATGTATCAAGTTATTTGAGTGTCTGATAGTGAGTGAGTGAGTGTTTCAATTTTACGTCCCACCAACAGCTGAGGTCATACGGAGACGGGACCTCGGTTTAAAGACTCATCCGAAAGTCTGGAGAAGCCCGGGATCGAACCTGCGACCCCTGGTTTACAAGGCGAGTAGCGTAACCACTCGACCACGGAGGCTTCTAAGAGTGTCTGATAGTCAGAACTGTGACTAAAAAATAGATAAATTAAGTATACAACATGTAATACTCGTTACTGTCCGTCTTTGAATATGAGCTGAAATGACAATCAAATGTGTCTATGTCTATGTCTATGTCTATGTCTATGCCTATGTCTATGTCTATGTCTATGTTCATGCCAGCTAAATAGTGTACTAACCTATAATTCATTAACCCTTATCCCGCTGAACACGATAATCCTTATCTTTGCAAACAGTGTAGGTCCTAATCAGATTGCTTCTGCCCTCTGAACCGGATCTACACCGTTTTTCATGCAGTTATTGAATTGCATGCATTATTATATTAAATGGTTTAATTACGAGGATAGTTTTAGTTCAGTGAACCTGCACACTGATAATTACCTAATAAATAAATTATTTGTTTGTATTGGAGTTTAACGGCCCAGTCATTACTGTTTTAGGTCATTTTTGAGCCAGTCAGTTTACCTATCTACACTTTATACGTAAGCGGTTAACCAGAACAGTGCACATTTGTCGCCAGAAAGTGACAACTGCCCTTCTTGAATCAGCGGAAGGGAGGGAATGACCGAAGAAAAGATTTCATAATCAGTCGCCACGGAAGAATGTTGCAGACCCTGGTAGGTATCCAACCCCCGTCCTCCTGATCACCAGTCAAACGCGTATCCGACTTAGCTACCCAGGCCGGATAAATAAATCCAGTAATTTAATAAATAAATAAATAAATAAATAAATATGTTAACAAATATAAGATTATCTCCCACCATCACCATGATTGGCGAAACCGAGGAATGATTTTGTTGGGTTTGGGGGTTTACGGCCCTATCAAAATTATTTCACTCATATCGAGCCGATCGTTAATCAGAGGCAGAGGTGGGCGAAAACCGGAGTACCCGGGAGAAAACACCATCTGACCTACCGCTGAAGAACTTGGCGTCTCACATGTGACCCGAAACATGCTGGAACCAACCGCGGTGGGAGACCTAATGATTAAAAGTCAGCGCTCTGATCCACTAGGCCTCGGAGGCCACGTTCGAGAAATGAATTTACCAGACTTTGTTGTCCCATACAGATAATTGTTTACATGCTACTACTTTATACGTACGGACAGACAGTCGGATTTAGTCTTTGTTTCTTTATTTGATCTGATGTTTAACGTCCCCGTCAACACCGTAAAGGTTATTTTGGAGACGTTGCTTCCAATTTTGTGCGAATTTTATCCGACATTGAGATGAAATAACATCTCAAGCCCTGCAGCCCAATGAAACCAATAGGGCTAATATGCATGGACGGTCCGACTCACACCACTTTTTCTGGGCAGACTTAGAACCTTTTAGCGGCTTACCAGTTCTTCACTGCGGTCGGTTTCAGCTCTGCTGAAAGTATCATGCTGCCCAATCTGTTTCTTCAATCCCCTATGGGCGGGGTCCGTCGGATTTAGTCACTTATTTTTTCGTTTGTTTGTTTGTTTGAATTAAGGTTTAATGTCCCCGTCAGCACTGTTGAGGTCATTTTGGAGACCTTCCTTCCAACTTCGTGGAACTTTTACCTGACAATGACATCAAAAGACATCTCAAACCCTGCCGCCGAATGAAACCAAAATGCATATATGCATTGGAGGGTCTGCCTCGCACCACCTTGCCTGGCAGGCTTAGGCCTTCTAAGCGGGTTAACAGTACTCATGTGTAGTCAGATTCAGCTCTGCGTAGAAGTACCATGCAAGCCAGTCTATTTCTCTGAGCCCCGATGGGCGGCGCTTTTTTTACAGTCTCCCCGATCATCCACGTGATACATGTTTTATATTGTGTTCAATGTCCTTTGAGAGCTTTATGCAGGCGTCACACTGTCCCGAAAATGACACCAGGTGGCCATACGAATATGGAATTTTGAATTTCGCGCGAAGATCTCTCCGAACATGGTCAACAGCCAATCTCTAGCCAAAGCAAGTACGATGCATACAGAAGGTCACACGATGGCATCTGAACCACACACGAAGGCAACACGAAGATGTGTTTTTTTATTACGAAGTTTACCCGCAGGCCAAACGAAGGCCACACGACGGCTTCACGACGTCGTAATAAGAGTACGATGCGTTCAAACTAGGTCCCGAAGACGACACGTGACCTCCCGATGTTATAAAACCTTCGGCCGACCGTTTGAAATTCATTTGATGATCGGAGAGTACACAGTACATTTCAACTCACTTAAATTTGATTCAACTTAAAACCAATTTAAAATGCCACCCAAAGAGAAGACCACTTTTTCAGAGAGACTTGGTTTATAGGAAAATAAGATCTGCTCATCTTGTTCTCTAAGGTGCATCAAAAGAAGCAATGCTGTTGCCTTCTTTTTCCTGGTTGTCTCATCATCAAAGTATGCTATTCAGCAGGAACGGACGTGTGAATAATTGTGACTGAAGCTTTTGGAGTTACACAAGCCTATGCTCTACACAGTTGCTCATCAGGAATGACTGAGGAAGATGCTCTGAGGTTGGCCTTTTATATGTCTATGTTACCATGACACATGGGTATCGCTTGAGGTACTCAAATTCAGCTGTCTTCGTCGAAACCTTGGTCCAATCTCAATGTCATCGTACTATAATACGATAGCTACACGACGTCATTGCGAGGGTTACACGTAGTCGTATTGCCTTCCTAAGACAATCGGATGACTTCTTGTTTCCCTCGTATTATCTTCGTGAGGCGTAAAATGCCCGAGAGCACCGATGATCACACGAAGAAAAGACGAAGATGACACGATTTGACAAGATGCCCTCACGATGGCCTTTCGAATGGCAAGATGGACAAACGAATTCAACACGAAAATGAACCTTCACGAATATGGAATTTTGAATTTCGCGCGAAGATCGCTCCGAACATGGTCAACAGCCAATCTCTAGCCGAAGCAAGAACGATGCATGCAGAAGGTCACAAGATGGCATCCGAACCACACACGAAGGCAACCCGAAGATGTGGATTTTTATCACGAAGTTTACCCGCAGGCCAAACGAAGGCCATACGACGGCTTCACGGCGTCGTATTGAGAGTACGATGCGTTCGAACTAGGTCCCGAAGGCGACACGTAACCTCCCGATGTTATAAAACCTTCGGCCAACCGTTTTAAATTCATTTGATGATCGGAGAGTACACAGTACATTTCAACTCTCTTAAATTTGATTCAACTTAAATCCAATTTAAAATGCCACCCAACGAGAAGACCACTTTTTCAGAGAGACTTGGTTTATAGGACAGTAAGATCTGCTCATCTTGTTCTCTACGGTGCATCAAAAGAAGCAATGCTGCTGCCCTTCTTTTTCCTGGTTGTCTCATCATCAAAGTATGCCATTCTGCAGGGACGGAATTGTGAATAATTATGACTGAAGCTTTGGGAGTTACACAAGCCTATGCTCTGCAGAGTTGCTCATCAGGACTGACTGAGGAAGATGCTCTGAGGTTGGCCTTTTATATGTCTACGTTACCATGACACATGGATATCGCTTGAGCTACTCAAATTCAGCTGTCTTCGTCGACACCGTGGTCCAATCTCAATGTCATCGTACTATAATACGATGGTTACACGACGTCAATGCGAGGGTTTCACGTAGTCGTATTGCCTTCCTAAGACAATCGGACGACTTCTTGTTTCCCTCGTATTGTCTTCGTGAGACGTAAAATGCCCGAGAGCACCGATGATCACACGAAGAAAAGACGAAGATGACACGATTTGACAAGATGCCCTCACGATGGCCTTACGAAGGGCAAGATGGACAAACGAATTCAACACGAAAATGAACCTTCGCAAGGTCTTCGGGCAATTTTTTGGCATGCCAAAGATTTTGCCGCCGCTCACGAAGTTGCTGCCGGAGCCTCAGAAAATCCACCGGCGATCATACGATGGCTTAAGATGTCCTCACGAATGGCCCGATGTTTTCACGATCAGAGCCGAATTAGAACATTTCCTTTATCGTGTTTCCATCTTGTGTCAATTTCGGGACAGTGTGACGCCTGCATTATGGGAACTCATGAATTTACTACTGGTTTATTGATTTTGGAGGTATTTTGAGGGTATCAAGGATATAACTTTGCTAAGCGTTTAACTGGTTAAGGACGATAAACCTTAGGCACCCGCCCACCCGTCCGTCCGCCAAAATGCGTCCGTACGTCAATCCATCAATCCAGCCATCCACCGATCCATCCAGATTTCCATCCAATTAATAAGGATAATTAGGTTTCATGTTCTTATTGAAATTAATTTAAAAAGTTTTTAGAGGTGTGAAAATATTTCGGATAATAAAAAAGCCAACAGGTGATCAAAAGAGCAGAAAAGTAGAAAAAACAGCCTGTCATTATATTAAGCTCTAAAGCATGCCGCAATGCAATTAGAATTATACATTGAAATAAAAGAGGGGAATTTTCAAATGCATGTTCCATTCTTCTCAAATGGACATATAGATTGTCTATTTAGTCACGTTATAATATATAATAAATGTATTATAGGTTCAAATATTCGTGGCTCCCTATCAAAATAATCAAATCAGCAAATAAAAAAAAAACTCATCGGGCATCAACCCGATCTCCTATATAAGTGAAAACCCCGTGATAAGCAAAGTGGGGCCGAAGTGTCTAGGTATATGGGGCCGACGTGTCTAGGGGCCGAGGTGTCCAGGGGCCGAACTGTCTAGGGTTTCAATTTTATGTGGGGTCGAGGTGGTTTTGGGGCCGAGGTGTCTAGGGGCCGAAGTGTCTGGGGGACGAGTGGTTTTGGAGCCGAGGTGTCCTGTTACCTTGCCAGAACAGAACAGAACAGAACAGAACTTTATTTTCAGTAAATCTCAGGCTACAACAGTTAGCATATGAGAAAAAGTATGTATACAATGTTTGAAACACATATAGGGAATGACAAACATAACATGCTATATTAAACTATTACACTTTATGAAGACTGTCGGAGAGAAAATTTTGATAATGGCGTGTGTGTTGGGGGGGGGGGGGGGGGGGCGGCGGAGAAAGCAATTCCACGTTGACGTAGCGTCGCTTTGACGCTTATTTCACCATTTTTTTGGAAAGTAAAGCACGGTGCTTCCAGGAGTGTGCACTTAAGTGTCACTCATTGTTTTCATTACAGGTAGGAATAGTATTTTCTATCTTTTTTTTTTTTTTTTTTTTTATCACAATTATCAAATTTCCTCCGGCGAAGTCTACAGTATCATCTTTATGTTTACTGTAGTTTCAATGTAAGCAAGGCAAAAGTGCTGAAGTGGCTAAATTAACCCCCATCCTGCTGAATATTCATTTAAGCCACACCCAACTCGTCTATCCAGCAATAAAGTTACTTGATGTGATTTATTGCCACAAATTCATAAATCGAATGCCAAACAGTGTAGACCCCGATCAAACTAAGAAGCCATCTGATCTGGGTCTACACCGCTTGCAAAGATAGAGGCCGTCGTGAACAACAAGATAAGGTTTAACGTCCAATAAGTGACATCACGAGAACACACCTATATAATATTGTTGCGCCCCTTGAGCCCCAAGTTTTTATAGTAAAACGGGGGTTTACATGGGTAAAACTTATTTTATTATGTCCGTTCTAAAATACAGACTGTGGGCCCTCCCTAAAACTGCCTCGATGAGGCGGCTCCAACGAGTACCCACAATCCATATTTTGAGCAGAAAACAGAAAAATATCACAGTTTTTAATATTAAAAGTCTCATTTTTTCGACGATAAAGGGTACAATGTATTTGTATGGGCGTGTTTTCGTAATGTCTAACGATGGCACCATCAATCGGGTTTGTAAACTCATTCTTTAAATTATCAGGTCATATTGCACTGGAGTGTGTCATTTCCGCACGGACTTTTCATGCTTGACACATAAATATGGAAATCTACATCTATATGAAAAGTGAGGTCTTGCGATTTTACCAATAGTGTTGATGTAGCGGCATTGAAAGGGAAAAATAGGAGGATAGTGATTCATTAATTTTCCTCGGATTAACACCTTGTAGTTGGATAATGATGGTGACATCAGCAGGTGTGTATCGAAAAACCGAATCAGTTAACTGTCAATAGCCACCTCGTTAAAGAAATTGTGAACGGTCGGACGGCAACGGACGGTGGGTGATCATACTAGCTCACCCGGAGCCTTCGGCTCAAGTGGTCCCTCATTTTTGTTACATGTTTGGGGCATTTAAACTCTTTGATGCGGTCATCGGGCATCTCAATGGCGAAACAAGGGCCACAACACTTTCCAAATGAGATAGCCCGCAAAAAAAAATGATAATAATAAAATAAATAACAAAAATAAACAATTTTTCTTTCATCTTTAGAGAGTAACATTATGACGGTATGTTTACTAATATTTCCAAATAGCAAAATTCTACACGTGTCTGCTATGTGTACTTTTACTGTCTTTCAGTTTGATCCGCTAAAGTATCCTCTGGACAAACCCACCCTAACAGTAACTACATGTGTATATCAAAAACGACACAAATATTGATACTTGCCTAATATAAACCCTATTTTAAATGCCTCTATGCTGTCCTTGTCACTTCTTGTGCAGTCCGTATCAGTCCCTGTCTGTCCTTGTCAGTCCCCGCAGACTTGAGTAGGACCCGCACTTTATAAACTCCAACTTTGCAGGATGAGTGAGTTAACGTAAACCCGAGTTCCTAATAGGAGCCAGATTTGATTTCCACTTTCTCACAATGTACAGATACTTTCGAGAACTACCTTTGAAAGAACGAACTGGACCGCATTTGACTGCTACATTTCCCCATTTTTTTTTCTCTACCGGAAATTGGTGAAAGTTTTGAAAGTCCGATTAACTTTTCATTTTGCTGTAATAGGGACAAAAAATAAGGGAACCCCCAAATTCAAATAGAAAGAAGCGAAACTTCAATGTCACAGGGAAGGTTTATATGCAAAGGGAATCAGTATCTGGTCCATGCACCACGAGCATTGATGCATGCACGACACCTTCTGGGCATGCTAGTGATTGTGCGACGGATTATCTCCCTTGGTATCCGTCGCCATTCTTCTTGCAATGCTCGGCCAAGCTTTTGCAGACTGTTATCATGCTGCGGTCTGATGCGCACGCGGCGACCCAAGACATCCCAAATGTGCTCAATCGGCGACATATCTCGGGATTTGGCTGGTCACGGCAGGATGAAATACCGTTCTCGGTAGCTCAATCGGACACGTCTGACTGGTGGTCAGAAGGACGCGGGTTCGATACTTGCCGGGGTCAGCAACATTCTTTCGGGGAGATTGATCATGCTATCTTTTCTACGATCATTCTCTCCCTTTCGATGATTCAAGATGGGCAGTTGTCATTTTCTGGCATAAACATGTGCATAGTACTGGTTAACCGCTTGCGTATAAGCCTGCCCAGGAACCTGTGGATAGGTAAACTGACCAGTCCAAAAATGACCTAAATAGTGCTGAGTGGGGCGTTAAACTCCAATACAAGCAAACCAGCAGGATGAAAATTGGGTTTTCTCAGCTGTACGCTTTTGATTTCTAGTTTCTTACATAGTTTTTATGTGCCTACAACATGGTGGTCAATTGTTTGGAATTCAGGAGAATTTCTCATCCTGCTGTCCTTCCATGCTGCTAACTTACAGGTTCCAGCAGGATGAAAACTGATACTTTTGAGTACTACCTTTGAAATGACGAACTGGGGCGCATTTGACTGCTACATTTACACATAGGTTTTTGTTGCCTTCCCGATAGTTTTTGAAAGTCCGATCAACTTTTCATTATGTTGCATTTCCAGCAGGGTGAAAATTGAGTTTTTACAGCAGTACGCTTTAAACGCTGAGAGGGGCCAAATTTGATCTCCACTTTCTTACATAGATTTTAGTTGCCTACAAAATGATGGTAAAAGTTATGTGATTAGAAACAATTTTTCGTCTTAAAATTTGGTTTTCGCGGCCGTACGCTTTAATGATAGGAAGGGGCTAAATTTGATTTCTAGTTTCTTACATAGTTTTTAGGTGCCTACAACATGGTGGTAAATATTTTGAAATTCAGAAAAGTTGCTCTTTCTCAGCAGGATGAAAATTGAGGTTTTACAGCCGTATGCTTTAAACGCTGATAGGGGCCAAATTTTATTTCCACTTTCTTACAAAGATTTTAGTTGCCTACAACATGATGGTAAAAGTTTTGTGATTTGAAACAATTTTTCATCTGGGTGTATTTGTGGCAGGGCGAAAATTGGATTATCGCGGCCATATGCTTACAAGACGGGAAGGGGGTTATATTTGATTTCTGGTTTCTTACATAGTTTTTAGGTGCCTACAACATGGTGGTAAATATTTTGAAATTTAGAAGAATTTCTCATCCTGCTGTTCCGACATCCTGCTCAATTATTAGTTTCATCCTGTTGTCCTGCCATCCTGCTGACTAAATATTTCAACCTGCTGTCCTGCCATCCTGCTCTATTATTATGTTTCATCCTGCTGTCCTGCCATCCTGCTAACTTAATGTTTCGTCCTGCTGTCCTGCCATCCTGCTAACTTAACATGTTTCATCCTGCTGTCCTGCCATCCTGCTAACTTAATGTTTCGCCCTGCTGTCCTGCCATCCTGCTAACTTAACATGTTTCATCCTGCTGTCCTGCCATCCTGCTCAATTATTATGTTTCACCCTGCTGTCCTGCTAACTTAATGTTTCGTCCTGCTTTCCTGCCATCCTGCTAACTTAATACGTTTCATCCTGCTGTCCTGCCATCCTGCTAACTTTGTCAAGCCTAAAATGGCTAAGTTCAAAAGTCGATAAAAGTGACAAAACTACAAAAATAAATTGACGATAATGCCAAAATCACATGCAGACCTTGTAACAAAACAGGTTGAAAAGTCTAAAATTGATCAGTATAGATTTGGTTGGTTGATTTGAGGTTTAACGTCACCGTCAACACTGTAAAGGTCATTTTGGAGACGTTGCTTCCAATTTTGTGGGACTTTTACCCGACATTGAGATGAAATGACATCTCAATCCCTGTCGCCCAATGAAACCAATGAGGTTTTTCAGCATGGACGGTCCGCCTCGCACCGCGGTTCCTGGACAGGCTTAGATCCTCTAAGCGGTTTACCAGTACTAGTGTGCAGGCCGGATTCAGCTCTGCGTGGGATCAGTATAGAACTGTATGAGAAGTTGCGCACACAAAGTCGTCAAATCCCCAAGCCGAAAAAGCATTACGATGACACACCCTTGCGCTTATATGGCGTCTATCATATCTCTAAAACTAATATTTTTTACAATGAAAATGATTGATATTTGTCTAATTTTAAGTCCAAATATAGATTGTGAGTGTTCGTTAGAACCGCCTCAATGAGGCGGTTCTAACGAGCAGTCACAATCTATATTTTAACAAAAATAAGGAAAATAATGAATTCCCCAGTAAACCCCACTTTTCTCTCAGATATAAAGTGGGGTTTAGAGGGGTCTTCATTTCACGGACCTGTTGAACTGGTGGGGAAAAGGGGGGGGGGGGGGGGATTGGCTAATGCGCAATCGTAGCGATGAAAATGCGCACATGTAAGGTCAATTTGCGCAAATGTAAAACGTCGGATAGAAATATAGCTGACAAATTCCTGCCTTCAGCGGAATTTGAACTTGTTTTGTTTTGTTTGATTTGATGTTTAACATCCCCGTCAACACTATGTAGGTCATTTGGAGACCTTGCTTCCAATTTTGTGGTACTTTTCCCCGACGTTGAGATGAAATGACATCTCAAGCCCTGTCGCCCAATGAAACAAATAAGGTTTATAAGCATGGACGGTCCGACTCGCACCGCTTTGCCTGGGCATGCTTAGATCCTCCAAGTGGTTTACCAGTACATTTGTGCAGTCGAATTCAGCTCTGCGTGGAAGCATCATGCAGCCCATTTATTTCTTCAAGCCCCAATGGGCGGGGGGGCGTATATCCGATAGCGTGAAAATCCAGTCTCTTTAATTATATCCTGATACACCGTCTGGGCACATATCATTTTTTTTTATCAAAAATAATTTTGTTTCTGATGAGCGAATTCTCTCCTTCGGGAATTGACCCCATTTCTGTGCTTCGTGCCCCCGCCCACTGGGGCTTGAAGAAATAGATGGGCTGCATTATGCTTCCCCGCAGAGCTGAAACCGACCCGCAAACGGGTATTGGTAAGCCGCTTAGAGGATCTAAGCCTGCCCAGACAAAGCGGTGCGAGTGTCGGACCGTCCATGCTTATAACACCTATTGGTTTCATTGGGCGACATGGCTTGAGAAGTCATTTCATCTCATTGTCGGGTAAAAATCCCACAAAATTGGAAGCAACGTCTCCAAATGACCTTTACAGTGTTGACAGGGACGTTAAACATCACATGATTCAAACAAACAAACAAACATAAGCGCTTCGCTTGTTTACTTATCACGTGAACAAGTCCGTGAAATGAAGACCCCCCCCCCTCCCCAAACCCCACTTTATATAGAGAAAACTGGGGTTTACGGTGATAAACATTATTTTTCTAAGTATTGCTCCAAGATATAGGTTGTGGGTACTCGTTAGAACCGCCTCAATGAGGCGGTTCTAACGAGCACCCACAACCTATGTTTGCAGTATTTGTAAGAAAAATATTACGGATTTTCATCTGAAAAGTAGCCATTTTGTAGATGTGAAATAATGCAATATGTCGCACGGGGGTGTTATCTTAATGGCTTGTTTACAAATTGTGCCTCGGCCCCCGCCCACTGGGGCTTGAAGAAATAGATGGGCTGTATGATGCTTCCCCGCAGAGCTGAAACCGACCCGCACACGGGTACTGGTAAGCCGCTTAGAGGATCTAAGCCTGCCCAGACAAAGCGGTGCGAGTGTCGGACCGTCCATGTTTATAACACCTATTGGTTTCACTGGGTGGCAGGGCTTGAGATGTCATTTCATCTCGTTGTCGGGTAAAAATCCCACAAAATTGGAAGCAACGTCTCCGAAATGACCTTTACAGTGTTGATAGGGACGTTAAACCTCACATGATTCAAACAAACAAACATAAGCGCGCCGCTTGTTTACTCATCACGTGAACAAGTCCGTAAAATGAACACCCTATCTAAACCCCACTTTATATAGAGAAAACTGGGGTTTACGGGGATAAACATTATTTTTCTTAGTATTGCTCCAAGATATAGGTTGTGGGTACTCGTTAGAACCGCCTCATTGAGGCGGTTCTTAAGAGCACCCACAACCTATATTTGTAATATATATAATAAAAATATCACGGATTTTCATCAGAAACGTAGCCATTTTGGAGATGTCAAAAATGCACTATGTCGCACGGGTGTGTTATCGTAATAGGGGTGAAACGATTCATTGAAATCGTATTGTATCGCGATACTTTTGCTGACGATGCGTATATCGTATCGTGGGGCTAATATCGCGATACCCGACAATACGCCAAAAAGTACAATTTCCAAAGAAAATGACAGCTTTAACATACTTCAGGACCATTTTTATAACAAATTGCAAAGATCTGAATTGTTACTGAGCTAAATTGATCACTTCTATGACAAATATGGGCATCTATAAAAAGCCTTTGTAACAAAAGATTGAACTCTGAGATGGTTTTGAGCCAGTTTGAAAATTTTTGAGCTGTGACTTAAGCAAGAAAGTAGTATCGGGATATGTATCGTATCGTGAAGCAAGTATCGCGATACGTATTGTATCGTGGGATGACTGTATACAGCCCTATATCGTAATGGCTTGTTTACAAATCGTGCCATTGTACTTGCCTATCCATGCATCACGAAAACATGCCTATATATAATCTTGACCACCTTAAGCCCCACTTACTGGAGTATACAGTAAAATTCCTATATCAAGACCACCTTTGGGACAGTTCAAAAGTGGTCTTAAAGACCACTTTTGAACAGTACCAAAGGTGGTCGCTGAATAGAGGACACTGTATGCCGAGAACACAAAGACAAAATAACTGCGACCTACTAGATAAGTTTTCAAAAGCAGAAATAGTCAGAATTTTAGATGGTCTTAATAGCGGTATTTCACTGTACATTGTCTTAAAAACTTTTTTTTTTTTTTGGTTTTGGTTTTACGGCCCTTTCAAGATTATTTCACTCATATCGAGCCGATCGATAATCAGAGATGGGCGAAAACCGCAATACCCGGAGAAAAACCACCTGACCTTCCGTTGCAGAACTTGACGTCTCACATATGACCCGAGCGAGGATCGAAGCACAGCGGTAAAAGACCTAATGATCAAGAGTCAGCGCTCTTAACCACTAGGCCACGGGGGCCCGTGTCTTAAAAAACTTAGACTGTGAGTACTCTTTGGAACAGAGTTCTCAAAATCTATGTTTTGAGCATTAATATAAAAAATGTCGGGTATTTTTATGTAAACATTATCATTGTTTGGGTAAGCTTTTCAATATATTTTAATATGGTACGGAACCCGGAAAGGGACATGATTTTTTATTTTTATTATGTTGTGCGAGCAAGATAATATCTTGAGCGGACAAGATATTATCTTGTTCGGACAAGATATGATCTTGTTCCCACAACATATTATCTTGTTTGCACATCATAGATCTTGGGATGTTGTGCGGACAAGATATTATCTTGTGCAGACAAGATATTATCTTGTGCGGAAAAGATAATATCTTGTTCGCACAACTTAATATCTTGTGCGGACAAGATAATGTTTTGTCTGCACAAGATAATATGTTGTCCGCACAAGATAATATCTTGTGCGGACAAGATATTATCTTGTCCGCACAAGATAATATGTTGTCCGCACAAGATAATATGTTGTCCGCACAAGATAATATCTTGTCCGCACAAGCTATTATCTTGTGCGCACAACTTATAAAATAAAAAAAATCATGTCCCTTCCCGGGTTCCGTATATGCGTGCCGTTTTCGTAATGATAAAAACGATTAAATATTGTTTAAAGCAAACATAGCGGAGAATATGAAAGTTGTATTTGTTCACTTCAGAGTTTCGTCTCGTTTCGGCCTGCTGGTAAGTTTTCATTGTCCAACTGATCATTGAGTGGTTGAGGTATTATCTTCCCACCAGATGCTATAGACGCCGATCTGGATCGTGCGCGGTTACCAAATAACATACAAATGCGGTTTAAGAACTCCTTGGCTGTTCTCTTCAGTTCTAAACGAAATCGTCTGTTAAGAATGAAATATATCCAGAAATTTGCATGGTACGAAACTACAAGAAGAATTTCGTACACAGCATGGCACGCTCGGTTTGTGCGCAAGTCCATTATGCACTTCCCAGTTTGCTTACGGAGTACCGTATAAAGCTGAAATATTCCGTATGGAACTTCCGGTATGAGAAAAACAACAAGGAGAGTGCTGACGATGATCGACAAGCGTCTGTTACAATCATTACGGCGATCAACGGAATGCCGACTGACTCCTGCCGTGGCCATGATTTGCGTCGCAGTTGAAAAAAGAGAATGTATCATCAAAATAGATAAAATTACAAGCACGATGCAAGGTATCAGATGCATGAGCAGAAGTGATGCCCAAAGATACACAAGCGCCCATATGTCATCAAGAGCCCAATGACACATGCCATATTCGTTCGCCTTCTGGTGTAACAGGTGGTAAATATGGAGTACAGGTGAAACAGCGAATATCAGAGCCACACAGTAAAATGTTCTGTTCTTTGTGAAAATTATTTTCGTTTTCAGTGGCAAAAGTACGGAAATAAATCTTTGTAATGCCAAGAAAACAGTCAGCCATATTGAAACCGTGTGGAACCATTTTAACAGAAAGAATTTGGATATCATAAAAGCGTTGCACCAGCCCATTTCTAGTGCGTAGGCATCTTTCACGCCTTCACCTCCGGGCTCGTACTGGGAATAGACATGAATATATGTCGGAAGAGTAACCAGTCCCGTCAAAGAATCGGAAATTGCTATGGCAACAAGAACGGCGCTGGTACCAGAACGCATTTTTTTGCGCACGAAGACTGTTATTACCATAATGTTGAAAATTGTTGTTAGAATTACCAAGATCTCCCAAATATAAACATAAATTGGACGCTCAAAATCAAATCCTTCATAAAGAAATGTCGTATATTCCGAATATAGATAATAGTCAGTATTGAAAAAATTCCTGGTATAATTTTCAGAAGAGATATTTACAACAAGGTCGTAACTGACGTTTATGCCTCTCCATTTGAAATATTCCATTATCAGGTTTAGAATAAGATTTTCTTGTATTCGTTGAGTAAGTCCCGACTAATCCGTGAATTTGAAACGACGTCAATTTTCTTCTTTTTTTTTTCCTGTGGATTCCTCGATTTCGCGTTTCCTGCAGAGAAATAGAAACATGTATTTAAATACGCGTCTGGCAATAGATTAAGCTGCATGTAGCTTCCACACGGAGCTGAAACTGACTGCAATGAGAACTGACAAACCGCTTAGACGGTGTAAATAGAAGTGGAGGCAGGAATGGACAGAATTAACCCACAGCTCCCATCAGAGACACCAAAGGGAAAGAAACACAAACATGAAACAACAGACCCTAATGGAAACATCATTAGCGAAAAGCCAAGAGGACAGTTACTTTCCCACAAAATGGCCAATAGGATATCCAAAACAAAATAATATAAGCGACACAAACACCCAGAGACAAACCCTAACATAAATAAACCGCGACAGAAGAACGGTCAGCGGAAACGAATTCCACTGGGGGGCTTAAATCGATTTCACGTGGCCACAATCCTCGCCCTTACTTCCGTCGCGATTAAGACGAATAATTTGTTCAATCCGCATGAAGGCCTCCTAACTCATCAGTCTGCATAGGCAAAGCGGTGCAAGTTGGACCGGCCATGAATATAAACCCTATTGGTTTCATTGGGAGACAGAGCTTGAGATGTCAATTCATCTTAATGTCAGGTAAAAGTCCCACAAAATTGGAAGCGGCGTCTCCAAATAGCATATAAAGTGTTGACGGGGGCGTTAAACTTAAAATCAAACAAATGCGTCTGGCAGGCATATCCAATTTACACCCTAAGAGAAATGAAGATTGAAGAGCAAATAAATAAATAAATAAATAAATACAGATGAACTTCGATGTCTCGAACGTCTTAGGGACCTCGAAAATCTGTTCGATACAGGGGTGGTTCGAGCCACTCAGGGCTACTGCCAGGAGGCATAACGAGACACTTTCGGACATATTTTCGTTGTTCTATAATGATATGTATGCTGTGCGTACTCATTAGAATAGCCTCATCGAGGCGATTCTAATGAGTACACACAGCATACAGTGGTAATATTAAGGACTAAAATCTACTAACTTATCCCCCACTCTTTCTTATGTATAGGATTTCCCTAGGGGCCCAAGGAGGGGTTCGACTCAGCCATGGTGAACGAGCCATTGGTGTTCGAGCCATCGAAGTTCTACTGTAAATAGATAATGACAGATTATATCTGTCATTCACAGCTAGCACCTGAGTTTTCAAACTAGTTCCGGCTTACATTCAGTACCAGTGAAATATGAGTACGCGCAAGAACGTAGTCCTTTTGGCACAGCTTTTCTCAACCCATATTAATTAGATTTTTTTTTTATTATTATTTTTTTTTATCGAATGTATTTAGATACATGTATTGGTTTAGTTTGAAAGTGACTTAGATTATCATTATCAAATGGGCTTTAAGTGAATCCATAAATCCTTAAAGTGCCTTGTCAACTGAAGCAGACGAAGGTAATTTTCTTTTCGAATTTTCACAGAGAAGTCAAGCTTATATAAGTACATGCATTTCTTCTGAATTATATGTAAGAGGATGACTCGCTTGAAATTTGAAGTCGGATTTCTCTAAAAAAAATGCAAAAAAACAAACAAACAAAAAAACAGACACCTGCAACAGACGTAACAGGCACTTTAACACAGCAATGGATTAAATACGTGGCACGAGAAACATGGACCGCAGCCTTCTTTGGCCAGCAACTCCCCGCCAAAACGTAATGCAAATTCTGAGAACGTTTGAATGCTGGATAAGCCAAAGCATCTATAGTTATGCACATTCTTCGTTATTACCATAAGGAAGGTTGTAAGTTGAGCTGCGCAGGCGACTCGATTGAATTATGATGTTTAACGTGGACAGTATATTTTGGCTGCAGGAAACGTTATTTCCGATCAGACATTTCTGGTGTGTGTGTGTGTGTGTGTGTGTGTGTGTGTGTGTGTGTGTGTAGGTTGGGGTGTGTGTGTTTCACGTTCCACCAACAGCTAAGGTCATACGGAGACGGGGATCTCGTGATCACGACCCCTGGCTTATGAGGCGAGTAGCATAACAACTACACCACGGAGGCATCGAGACATGTTTGATGCTTGTTTGTTTATATGAGCCCCGCCAAGCGAATTTGTGTCTTCGAGCATTCCGTTTTGACAAATTTTAACTGCGCATGCCCAGCCATTCAGATGGGCCAGGGATGTGGCTTTCTGTCTGAAGGTTCCTCTTGATACACTGCTTGTACGAGCGAGCAGCGAAGGTTCTGGCGAGACTGCGCGGATGCGCAGGCTCGCCTGAACCTTCGCTGCTCGCATAGGCGATTAAGTACCAAAATCGCTTGACGGGGCCCATATATCAGTTGATTTATATATCAGTTATTAAATACCTGGTAAACTGATAGAACTTTAACTTTAAATTACTTGAACTTGCATCCTTCAGGAACTGCAATTTCGTTTTTTCATCGACGTTTGGCCCCCGCAAATCGGGGCTTGGAGAAATGGATTGGGCCGCAAGGTGCTTCCACGAGAGCTGAAACTGACAGTACATAAGTACTGGTAAACCACTAAGAAGGTCTAAACCTGCCCATGCAAAGTGGTATGACTTGAACAATCCATGGGTATGACCTATTGGTTTCATTAGGCGGTATGGTTTGACTGCATCGTCAGAAACTTACAACTGCCCGTCTGAATTGACAGAATGGAGAGAATGGCCATTTAAACGATTTCATGATCAATCTCCACAAAAGAGTGTTGAAGGCCCGGTGGGAATCGAACCCACAACCTCTTGATCACCAGTCCAACGCTATTCGACTGAGCCACAGGGGTCGCAGTTAAGAAGACAGCTTATACTTTCTATCTTAAAATAGCCTTCACTTTCTACTTAAGAAATACATCAGTTCTAACTGTGATTTGTTGAGTAATAAATCACAGTTTGGAGGTCAGTTGTAAAGTACATCAAATCACCAGCGCGTAGCGCGCGTGATTTTCTACTTACAACTGACCGACAAACTGTGATTTATTACTCAACAAATCACAGACTAGAGCTGATCTATTTCGGTTCTAACACGCTGAAAATCGGCAATAATGTTGTTGTTTCCTTCAAAATCTCACAACCTTTCGCCATTGTTAGAAGAAATTCCGCTAAAATTATCGACTGAAACACATGCATTAATATCCATTTCTTACGTTTTCGATGCGAGAAAAAGACGTGACACCGTCTAACGTCAAGGAAATCGACTAGTGACGTCATACATTTGCAGTGTTTAATGACGTCACTGATCACTCTCTTCCGAGCTGTGTTAGAACTTAGAATATTAGGTAGCTACCTTAGAATATTAGGTAGTATTCGGTTCTCGGTGCGAAGTCTGATACGAGTCGTAGCTGCGTGCTCGTGCCCGAAGACGTTTTAACTTGTCACGCCCCCAGTTTCGAACACAATTTCTTCATTATAAACCAGGCCCTGAGGTTATAAAACTTTTTTTCATGCTCAACTCAGCTGAGCATGAAACTTGTGATGCTCATAAAAATTAAAATACTAAGAAGTTGAGCGATTTTTCTTTCTCAGATAGCAGAGAATGTTATTTTTCCTGCTCACAAATTTTAAAATGCCAACAATTGTTGGCATTTTAAAATTTGTGAGTAGGACAAATTTCATGCTCAAGTGAGTTGAGCATGAAAAAAGTTTTATAACCTTGGGGCCAGCTCACGTGAAAAGGTTACCCAATGGATGGGCGTCAAGCAAAGGCGAGGGCACACGCGAAGTGGACACCTTGAGCAAACTTCATACAAAGTAGAAGTGGAGGCAATGATCAGGATACGATACAAATAACCCACAGCTCCCATCAGAGACGCCAAAGGGAAAGAAACACAAACATGAACCAACAGACCAAAATGGAAACATCAATAGCGGAAAGCCAAAAGGACAGTTACTTTCCCACAAAATAGCCAATAGGTTATCCAAAATAAAATAATATAAGCGTCACAAACACCCAAAGACAAACCAAAACAAAAATAAACCGCGACAGAAGAACCGCCTTGGAACGGTAGGCGGAAACGAATTCCACTGGGGGGGGGGGGGCTTAAATCGATTTGACGTTGACACAATCCACGCCCTTACTTCCGTCGCGATTAAGACAAATATTTGTTCAGTCTGCCTGAAGGCCTCCTAACACATCAGTGCAACATCGTGAAAACAAAAATCAAACAACCACAGAGATGAAACAACGGTGAGGACTCGACAGCAAGAAACCACTGAAATGCTGGAGCAAAAGAAAACCAACAGTTAGATTCCGATGGGCCCGACCAGAGACAGAGCATCAGGTACTAACCAACATAAGCCTTTACGCTGGAACCGTCATAGAATCTGAGGCCTGACCCACCGGCATGCAATTAAAGAGGGAAGCAAAGTTGTCAACCGTGATTGGGTTAACTACCATGCATGCAGTCTGTTGTATAACATTTATGTTGTACCCAATCTTTTTATATCGAAGAATGATTTTACGAAATTGGGTGCTGAAGTCATTGCGGTTATATATTTTTTCTGAATAATAATTATTTATATACTAAGTCACCATAAAATTCGGGTTCCGATAGACCTTCTTGCAGAAGAGATTTAAGTCCAATATTGAATTTTGAAATTAAATCAGAATGACGTCTATATAGTTAATATATGGTTAGTGTCTTTAATAATAAAATATAATCAGTGAGCCTTAGACAATTTTATAGGGGCGAGCTTTAGCGAGCCCCTATAAAATTGTCGGGGCGAACCGATTATATTTTATTGTTAAAGACACTTATCATGTATTTAGTTTATACCGCAATTCATATATCAAGAGGTTTTGCAGTAATTTAGCAAATTTAAGCAGAAAACACAGCAGACAGTGTGGCATATTAATCGACATTCAGTGCCATGGCGCGCACACGTAGTATAACGTGACGTCAACGAGTGCAAAGTTTCTGGCGTCACCACGACACAAAGACGTAGGAAACAATATGGACGCTCGAATAAAAGTTTCTTAGCGCTTTACATTCTGTATGAAAACTTGCAAATAAGTAGTTTATTTTAGCTTTAGAAATTACTTTCGAGGTTGAGACTCAACTGCATTAGCAGTGCGCAGTTATTCCAACTGGCCATTCAAACCAGGAAAGGCCGAGAAGGTAAGAATTTAGCTGAAATTTCTGAAAATCTGTTCAAATAAATATTGCAAAGATTTTAACTTGCAGTTTCGTTATTTCCCCATGTATAAAGGTTGCATGTTATTGTTTGCACTTGTAAAATCGTGACCTAACTTGTGTCTCATCCCTTTGTATGAAAAGATACAATAAAATCTAAAGTAAAAATGAATTAAAAAAAAAAACAAAAAAAAAACATATTGTATTTACCCTAAATATTCGGACACCTCAACTCCTTTCCATGCTTGTAAAATTTGAGCAAGTACAATTTTTTACCCGATGTTGTGTCTAAGAATAGCGGGATGAGTGGCAAACAGTGTAGACCCTGATGAGACGCCGCGTTCTGCGGCGTCTGATCTGGGTCTACACTGTTTGATCAGGCCTGTCCGTCCGAAAATATGCGCTAAATACGGTAGCTCATTTGTCAATATACAATCCTACCTTATAAAAAGTCCGCGGGAAAATCTGGATGCGTTAATCGCTACACGAGTCATACAACTATTAAAATATTACAAAACAATGCAAGTCCGGGAAAAAAAAATTCTGATAATTAATGCAGTCACATGACATCGATCAGAACTATTTAATTTCCCAAATTATACTTGAACAATGGTTGTACGAGTATATTTTAACATTATCGCTAACATAGTAATTCTGACACTAATTCATAGAAATTGATGGAATCTTTGTTGCCTACAGGGCATTTATTCTTGATTATTGAGGACTATCATTTCATTACATAATATTATGTAGCCCTCAGTGCTGACTAAAGAGAAGTCCTCTATCTTCAACAGGTAAGGGGCCTTCTAGGGGAAAATCAATAATTGAGTAACTGTTAACTACAGTGTACCTTATTGATTTTCCTCTTTAGTGCCTCAGTCAGGGGATTCAACATGAGCTACTAATCACCCTATAAAAGGCCGCCTTTGATCTGCTATAGACAGTATATCACAGGGGGGGGGGGGGGGGGGGGCAATAAAACAATTATGAACACACGGTGTGTCCTACTGTCTAAGAATAAATGCATTTAAACGACACGTGTGTCATACTCACCAACTGGCCTTGCTTTGTGTGCCGACCCTCATTTAGACCTGAACAAGAGCTGTCATCAGACAATATCACTTGCCTGGATAATGTCTTAATCTTTCACATTGTGGACATGGATTGTAATACTGCTGAATAAAAAATCCAGAATCATATTTGTCAACACACAAAATACAGTAAAATTCCGCTATTAAGACCACCTAAAATTAAGACTAATTCTGCTTTAAAAAGCTTATTTAGTAGGTTGCAGTTATTCTTTCTTTGTGTTTTCTGCATACAGTGTCCTTCGGTCAAGGACCAACTTTGGAACTGTTCAAAAGTGGTCTTAAAGACCACTTTTGAACAGTCCCAAAAGTGGTCTTAATATAGGAATTATTCTTTATTTGTGCTTTCTGCATACAGTGTCCTCTGGTCAGAGACCACCTTTGGGACTGACCACCTTTGGGACTGTTCAAAGGTGGTCTTAAAGACCACTTCTGAACAGTCCCAAAGGTGGTCTTAATATAGGAATTTTACTGTATATACCAAACCCATCATGTGTTTTGGGCAAACACGAGCTGCTCAAACGGTCAAGCTACAACGTTAACATGAAACATCACATATGTCCTCACGACATTCACATGTTTGTTTGTATGTGTGTGTGTGTGTGGGGGGGGTCATATGATAAGTTTGAAGTATTTTAGAAATGTGAGTGAGGCCACCGGCTCATTACATAAACATATATTACATGAAGGCATAATCAAATATTCAACATGCGCATATAAACAAACAAACATATGTCGTTTATATTATAATGTTATTAATCGAGTAATTTCGTATTGGCCCTGTAACAGGTCCGAGTTCTGCTAACTGTATTGGCCCGAGACCGAAGGCCGAGGCCAACATGGCAGACCTGTAACTGAACAATACGGAATTTCTTGATTAATGACAATTTTATTAATCGACACCATTAAAAACATGTTGATTGATTTTTGACCTCAATGTTAATACGGATGACCTCCGAACAATACAGGACAATTACAAGAAATTACGGTCGAAGCCTCCGTGGCGTAATAGTTATGCTACTCGCCTTATAAAACAAGGGTCCTGGATTCGATTCCGGGCTTCTCCAGACTTTCGGACGAATCTTTAAACCGAGATCCCGTCTCCGTATAACTTCAGCTGTTGGTCGGACGTAAAACTCACACACGCACGCACGCGCGCGCGCAAATGTTACATAAACGTTCGTGTCTTGGTACAGCCGAACTTTGATAACTCGAACACCTTTGGGACTATGAAAATGTATTCGAGATAGTAGTTCGAATTACTGAGGTTTACGCATAGTGGCAGGTAATGAGGCAAAATGGAGATCACTTTAGGATATATACACGATATACTATAAATACATGTATAGGTATGTTGTGCGTACTCATTAGAATCGCCTCAATGAGGCGATTCTTATGAGTACACACATCATACCTTTTCAAGATTTTTTTTTTGGTTTTGGTTTTACGGCCCTTTCAAGATTATTTCACTCATATCGAGTCGATCGTTAATAAGAGGTGGGCGAAAACCGGAGTACCCGGAGAAAAACCACATGACCTTCCGTTGCAGAACTTGGCGTCTCACATGTGACCCGAGCGAGGCTCGAACCACAGTGGTCAGAGACCAAATGGTCAAGATTCAGCGCTCTTAACAACTAGGCCACGGAGGCCCGTTCTCCTTTTCAAGATAAAATGAGAAAAAATCTTGATATTTTTTTTAAAAATATGGTTATCTGGAGCTTTGGAAAATACTATCAAGGGACACTAGAACTACAGTCGAACCTCGATGGCTCGAACCCCTTTGGGACCATGAAAATTTATTCGATATAGCGGTAGTTCGAGCCACTCTAGGTTACTGCCTAGAGGCATAACAAGATACTTTTGAACATCTTTCGATGTTGTATAATGAAAATGTTTTCTGTGTGTACTCATTAGAATCGCCTCACTGAGGCGATTCTAATGAGTACACACAGCATACATTTGCAAGATAAAAGACCAAAATCTCCTAATCATCCCCCACCATTTCTTATCTTGAGGATTTTCCTAGGGGCTCAAGTATGAGTTCGACCCAGCCATGGTAAACGGGCCATCGGTGTTCGAGCCATCGAAGTTCTACTGTAGTTCGAATTAGCCATGGTAAACGGGCCATCGGTGTTCGAGCCATCGAAGTTCTACTGTAGTTCGAATTAGCCATGGTAAACGAAATATCCGCGTTCCAGTTATCGAAGTTTCACTTTATATAGATAGCGTCATTTTTGAAAGTTGATTTTTTAAATCAAGTTTCTTTGTCACTACATTTCTACTTCCGGTACTGGACCGCATTACTCCACTTCCGCTGTTCGTTCGCTGCATAAAATAGTCTACTCTTGAAAATTAATTTTGCATGCCGGCCCCGCATGGAACGTCTTTCAAAATATTTCAGTTTTCCAGACTTTATACGGATTGAATATAAATTGGCACAGAAAGACGAATTCTGAAAAGAAAACAGTACTCTGGAACTATTTTCCTACGCACTTTTCGGTGATATTTATGTTTTACTCTTTCATCCCTGAGTTTCTAAACAGGACTCTTCTTGCCTTAAATATATTCATATAAAAAAGGATTTCTGATTAGTTCACTGACAGGATGGCAAACAGCGTACATGTAGATTCTGGCGAGACGTTCTAGCTACGTGCCGTCTTATCAGGATCTACAAGGTTGGCATAGATACAGTGTATTTCTACCTCGGTGTCTGCATCGGTCTACAGGGTTAAAAGAGTTAGCTATAATAGCCCTTTACTGACCTACAATTCGCCTGCTTTCGAGAGCTCTAATATTAAAAACACTTGTTGTTTAAATCAAGTGCTATCAATATTTAATCCATAAAGACCAGCCTGCTGTTGGACCAGGTCAGCTGCAGACAAGAATATTAATGGGTTTTCTGGCTTTCGAGGTCAAGTCTAGGTCAGTTACAACTTAGGTGTATATTAGACTTTGCGAGAAAGGCTGTCCCTTTCAACCCTGGAATATGATACAGATACCTATGCAAACAGTGTAGGTCCTGTGATACAATTTTAGGTGCCATATTTAGCAGAATGGACGAGCCCAACTTCAGTGATGGAAGAGTACACTCCATAAACTCAAGGTAGTGAATAAGTCAAAGCACTGACAACACTCATGCCGATTGTCTCTAAATGCAGTCTGGTCATTAACGGGGACTTGGACCGATTCGTCTAAACTCAAGATGTTAGTAACTGATGCAAAAATGTGTAGAACAAGATCAGCACCGTGCTCTGCGGCGTTTGAACTGAGTCTACAGTGTTTGCCAGATCCAACATTTGATTCAAGTGCAGATTTTACAGATAACACTTACATGTACCCAACACTGACAAACGACGCGGCTTTGTTTGGGTTGATTGTAACTAATAAGAAAAGCGATTCAGAGCTAACATCTATGTGACTATCACTGACTTCTCAGAATAACACTTTTTCGTGCAGAAAATAGCCGCAGTGAGATCAGGGTATTCCATAAGACTGAAGAGGGTTATCCTGGAATCATAGGGTGAGCTTGGCAAACAGTGTAGAACAAGATCGGACGCTGCAGAATCCGCTTCTTATCAAAATCTTCACTATTTGTTTGGAATTTCAGAGTTAGATTAAGCAGTTTAAATCTCAGCGCAGGACTATTACCCCAACTTACATCCCACAAACACTTTCAGTGCTTCGATTCTGAAACCAAACGATTGCATGATTCCAACACGCTTAGGCACCATGCCCTTAAGCTAAAAATGTTCGATCAATCAACCGTGACGTATGGTTACCAGTCCGGTCACGATCCTGTGTACCACCTTCACACCAGTACTGACAGAAACCACCAGGATCAAACTTTTGATGTGTGATGTAAGGTCGTGCCTAGAAAAGAAGAAACTTAATATTTTAAGTGAGAGCGTATTGCAACATTTTTCATTAAAGGATCGTAAGCGTGCCCCTGGACTGTTAGATTGAGTGAGTAGGTGTTTGAGTTTTACGCCCCACCAACAGCTAAGGGCATACGGAGACGATACCTCGGTTTAAAAGCCTAGAGAAGCCCGGGATCGATCCTGCGATACCTGGTTTACAAGTAGCATAACCACTACACCACGGAGGCTTCTAATGGACAGTTAGAAGCTGGTCGTAAAGTGGATGATGTTGACTCTGATTTTTGGCGCCACATGTGTGTGATCTATCGCCTACTGGAGCGACATCTCACTATAAACAGAATACGCTAGTTGACGTGGACGTAGCGGAAGACCGACGTCAGTACGTCAAGATCGATTCATCCGACAAACGCATATGCGAAACAGATTTCCGCCGGCAGCTGCTACACTGTACCTGTAGTTAAACAAGGGTCCCAACTACCGACTAATAAGCACTGACACTGTTCGTCGCCCTTATGCGATGCACGTTTGAGAGCTAGACGTGACCAAAAATAACACGTTGACATTACACAGTATGGATCACTTACGCTGGTGCATGAAATACGTAAATTGCCATCTTAGCGACTGACGTGATATGCGTTTCCGTGACAAATCACACTTCAGCGTGAACCATGCCGATTGTCGTTTCTGGGTGTTTCGACGTATAGGTGTCAGCTATGCCGATGAGCCTCGTGCGTAATAGAGCATGACATATTGGGTGGAATAAGCGTAATTGTGTGACGCGCTATTGCATGTAGTTAGCGAACGCAGCTTAGTGTCAAGATCATGGCTGAGACGTGAACTGAACGGCTAGACGTTACATCAATCAAGTGCGTCGGCCTCATGTGGTTCCATTTATTTGTTTATGCTCAGAATCCGGGGTATTTTGTCCAGCAGGATTACGCGCGGGCTCATAGTGCTGTTCGTACTAAAAAAATGTCTCCAGGCAAGTGGAATTCATGTACTGGACTAGCCTAGCCATCTTTTCTCCTCCGATCTCTTTCCCATTGAGTATCTTTTTGGAGAGGTAGACAAAAACTGTTACTTATGGACAGTAGCATTGTTTAAACTTGAAGTTTAATGTTTGGTTCAGAAAACGTAAACGGTTTCTTTCAAAAAATGTTTCATAATACCACCGGTCTATAGACATCTTGAAACATCATATAATGGAAATTGCAGAACTACTTTTCTAAATTTTAGGATCTTTTTAGAAAGGTTTTCTGTAAGTTTTCACAGTGTTATGATTTTCTCATAGAAGTTGTCATTTCAGTGTCTTTGGTGCTTTAATTATGTCCCAACGCTCGAAGGAACATAGCTCCAAGCGGCTGCACAACGTATTTTTATCGTCGTATCAATGCGACGTTGATGCGACGTTGCTAAGACATCATATGCCCGCTAGGAGAACTTCGCTGTAAGATTATTAGCAGACATGTACTGAGCTAATTTAGAAAGTTTATGGTTGGACCATGAAGAAATTGGCAGGCACGTTTTTCTTTTTTTCTTCCGTATTTTCTTCGCGGGGGTAGTTGAGTGAGGCAATGGCGATGTGTATCTTGTGTCACTGCGGAGTCCAGCTGACATTGACTTACAGGTGGGCAACACCTGCTGTCCTTGCAGCAGGTAATTTTTTTTATAAAAAAATGTCTGATATTTGTCACATTCCTCTCCAAACATAGATTGTGGGAACTCGTCAGAACCGCCTCGACGAGGCGGCTCTAACGAGTACCCACAATATATGTTTTTGAGCAGAAATAAGAAAAATTATGTTTACCCCTGTAAACCCCAGTTGTACTATATAAAAGTGGGGTTCAAGGGGGTCAGAATTATATAGGCGTATTTTCGTGTGTTACGAGCCAGGCGTAGCAGAAAGAAAAAGCAAACAAGCCTTTTGGAAAAATTTAACAAAATTTATTTACAAGTTAACTTAAACCTGTAGAAGTAAGAAAATTAAATGTACTTAGCTCTGTTATGAAATATCCTGAATGAATCTATTTTCCTTGATCCCACAGAATTCACAGTCCAAAATGAAAAGTAATATCCTTTCACAATCCAACACAAAATTTAGAAATAACTTTCCTTATAAGCCCAAACATCAAACTCCAAAGTCTGCCTCAATGAGAAAAATCAAGCTCTTTTATAGACCCTAAGATTTCTCTAGAACATTCCAGAGGGCTGTGGAATAAGATGATATAATTTTCTAAAAATAATGCAAACCTGAACTTTCTGGAAGGTTCCAAAGTACTTTTCCTTGTAAACATGTTGTTTACAAATAGAAATTAATCTGTGACTAAGTTTTCTAGAATCTTCTATAAGAAGATTAACAAGATATTTATAGCACTATTAGGTCAACAGTGGGGTGAAAGTGGGAATCAGAAAAAATAAATTCTTATGCATAACACTCCCCCTCTTCGAGGAAAAGAAAGATTTATGTAATAAAGCTTTCTTTTGCTTTAAGAATAATAAAATATTGAGCATAGCATATAAAATTACATGTATCTACAATCCACTTTAGTAGGAAAGAAAAACACAACTCCTGACACTGCTTAAGCTCTTGAAAGGGCATCAGGGATAATGTTATCTCTCCCTCTGATATGTCTTATGTCTAAATTATACTCTTGTAGCATAAGACTCCACCTGAGCAACCGCTGATTTTTGTTTTTCATTTTATGTATGAAAGTCAGTGGATTGTGATCACTGAAAACAACAATCGGTGCAGTAGTAGGGGTAAGATAAACTTCGAAATGTTGCAGACTGATTCTTGCTCTGCATCTGTCTATGTTCGAGAATTAATCCTTCTAAGAGTCTATAAACATTTTTGTCCTTTCATGTTCTGGTATAAGAATACTAGGAGAACTCCATTCCAGTCATTGTCCAGCAAATACTGAATTTCTTCTTTAAGATTTTTCTGTTTTATAGGATTCATCCTGTATAGGTGTTGTTTTGCAGGTTTAGACCCATTTATGTCCACATCGTGAAATATTTTGTCTGTCCGTGTTGGAATGTCAGGAAATAAGTGTTCATATTCAAAAATCAGCTGTTTCAGTTCATTCCGCTGATTTGGCTCTAGATGTGACAGTTTCTGGTCAAGATTCCGTAGAATGTCAGAATTCTGAAGTTTTGATGATGTGGGATCCGACTTCACTGAATTAATATCCTCACAGTCATTGTCACATGAATTAAGTGGAACAGAGCTAACTAGATTGACTGATGTTAAAGATGTATTGTCCCTATCTATGTATTCCTTAAGCATGTTAATATGACATAGCTGCTTTAGCTTGCGCCTCCCAGGAGTGTTTATTATGTAATTTACGTCACTGATCTTTTTGTCTACAGTGTATGGACCATAATACCTGGCCTGCAACGATTTTCCTGGAATAGGCAAAAGAGCTAGTACCTTATCACCTGGTTTAAAATTCCTTTCTTTTGTCCCTATGTCATATAGCTGTTTCATTTTCCTTTGGGCTGACTGAAGATTGGTCCGAGCAGCCTCACAAGCTTTTGAAAGTCTAGTTTTGAAATCAGACACATACTGAAGTAAATTCAGAGAGGTGTCATCATTGGAGAGAAATTTCTCTTTGAGAAGTTTCAAAGGACCACGAACAGTATGGCCAAATACTAATTCAAATGGACTGAAGCCAAGAGATTCTTGCACAGATTCTCTAACAGCAAATAAAAGCAAATGGATGCCTTCATCCCAATCCTTCTCTGTGTCAAAACAATATGATCTTATCATGTTTTTCAATGTTTGATGGAATCTTTCAAGGGCGCCTTGACTTTCAGGATGATAGGCCGATGACTTATACTGTACAATGCCAAGTTCATGCATTACTTGTTGAAATATTCCAGACATAAAATTTGAGCCTTGGTCTGACTGAATAGATTTAGGAAGCCCAACAAATGTGAAAAACTTCACTAAGGCCTTGACGATTGTCTTAGTTTTGATATTTCTTAAAGGAATGGCTTCAGGAAAACGTGTGGAAGCACACATAATAGTCAAAAGATATTCACAGCCAGACTTAGTTCTGGGCAAGGGACCCACACAGTCTATAATTATTCGACTGAAAGGTTCATCAAAAGCAGGTATAGGCTGCAAGTGAGCCTTAGGTATAGTCTGATTGGGTTTTCCTACCATTTGACATGTATGACAGGACCTACAATGCTGAGAAACATCTGATTTTAACCCAGGCCAGTAAAAATGATTAAGAATCTTGTGATAGGTTTTATTTACACCTAAATGTCCTGACATGGGAGTTTCATGTGCCAAGTTTAATATTTCAGGACGGTAAATCCGTGGAACCACTATCTGATGGTTGACAGTCCACTCGTCTTCTGCTGAGACGTCTGGTGGACGCCATTTTCTCATAAGAATGTCATTTTTGACATAATAACAGACTGGGACCTGAGAAACTTCCTGCTCATCTAAGGCCCTTTCAAATAAAGGCGAAATTTCAGGATCCTTATGCTGTTCTATTGCTAGTTGAGACCCAGACATTTTGTCATGCCCTAGATTGAAAGATGAGTTATTCTCATGAAAATCTGTCTGCTTATTAGGCAGGCTTGAAGACAGAGACCTTGTTATCTCGTCATTAAAAGACTGACCCAAAAAGGTATCAGTTAAATCAAAATCCTGTTTCCCATCAGTTTGCTTGGCCTTACGTGCCATAGCCCTTGTGACTGCACAAGACGGATAAAGATCAGGAATTTCCTGCTCAATGGGATCAGGCGGTTGGTCTATGCAAGGATTAGTAGTCAAAAGTGGGTTTACCACAACCTTATCTCCAGTTAAGTCATTGCCTAGCAACAAATGAACACCTTTAAAAGGTAAAGAAGCTCTAATGCCAACAGCCACTGAACCGGATACCAAGTCTGATGACAAATAAACGTTATGAAGCGGAACATTAACAAATCCACATTCCACACCCTGAATAAGGACACTTTGGCCCATAGAAGTCTTCTCAGAAAAAGGCAGAGTATCTGCTAGAATAAGAGATTGAGAAGCTCCGGTATCTCGTAAGATTTTAATAGGGGTAGGATGGGCATAACTGTCACCATTTAGTGACACAAAACCATCTGATAAGAATGGTTCATAACACTCCATAACTGTATCAGTCTCAGATAATTTGGTATCAGAAAGAGTTTCCTCCCTTACACAAGACTGTGGTTTTGGCCTTATAGAAGTCAAGCCTGTAGGCTTAAGTTCCTCTTGTCTTTCTCTTTCTTTTCTTCGCTTTAATTTTAAACATTCAGAGATCAAATGACCTGTATTTTTACAATAATAACAAACTACTTGAGATTGAGATAAGGGATTCTGGTCTTTGTTTTCACCAGAAGGTTTGGAAAAATTCTGGCTTCTGTTTTCACCAGAAGGTTTGGAAGGATTCTGGCTTTTATTTTCACCAGAAAGTTTGGGCATAGTACTAGATGTATGGCTATAACTACCAGAAGGATTACTGGGATAGAATCTTGGACCTGTCTGTGGATTATAAGGTTTTCGAGGATAAGGCCTGTTCACAAATGAGACTTTATGAGTCAAAGCATAATCATCTGCCAAACGAGAAGCTTCCTCCAAAGTTTCAACCTGTCTCTCATCGAGAAAAGATTTAATGTCTGAATTTATGCACCGTTTGAACTCTTCAACAAGGACAAGCTGTCTAAGTTTGTCATGATCAGAGCCTACTTTTTTAGAAGAACACCACCTATCAAATAACTGTTCTTTGGTTCGAGCAAATTCTATATGGGTCTGGGAAATTTCTTTTTTACAATTCCTAAATTTTTGCCTGTAAGCTTCGGGGACCAACTCATATGCCTTAAGAATAAGCTCCTTAACCAAATCATAGTCTGAGCTTTGCTCGACAGTCAGCTGAGTGTAAATGTCTCGAGCCTTTCCGACAACAACGCTTTGCAAAAGTAAGGTCCAATGCTCTTTTGGCCATTTTAAATTTTCTGCAACTTTTTCAAAATGCAAAAAATACTTATCTACCTCTTTTTCCTGAAATGGCGGAACTAATCTTATGTGCTTTGTGGCATCAAAGTAACTGCCAGAGTCAAAAACAGGGGTATGTTTCAACCTATCCTGACCCTGGAGTTCCATTTCCTTCAGCCTTAATTGAAATTGCCTTTCCCTTTCTTTTTCCTCAATACTATATCTCATTTTTTCCTTTTCTAACTCAATCCGTTCCTCCATTTCTCTTTGTTTTTCTTCCTGCTCTAATTTTTCTTTTCGAATTCGTTCTTCCATTTCTAATCTTTCCATCTGCATTTGCCTCTGCATTTCCCTTTCTTTTTCTTCCTTTTCCATTTTTTCTTTCTGTATGCGTTCTTCCATCTCTAATCTTAATTTTTCTAATTCAATTTGCCTTCCAATTTCAATTTGTCTCATTTGCAATTCAGTATGTGAAACCATAATGAGAGACAAAGCAGATGGATCGAAAAGTTCTTCATCAACAAAAAACTGTACCAAAATATTCTTAATTTCATGTTTTTTCATGCTTGTTTTGACAGCAGTGACCCCATAATGGGAAGCAATTTCTAGCAAATCTGTCCTTTTGGCCAGATTAAACAACTCCTGAGTAGGCTGAGCCAAAAAGCTTCTCAAATCAAACGACATGTTTGCTTTTTGTTTGTATTATAACGTAAGTATGGTAATTCAGATAAAGGTTAATTTGACAAAGTTTTTTTTTTTTTTTTTTTTTTTTTGAAATGACAAGCTCAACCAAAATTTCACATGAAATGACAAGTACTATTTCACCTGAAATGACAATTCATATGAAATGACAATCCCCTATATGCCTATAGGGAAATACCAATTCTGTGAAGCAACTGCCTAGTCTATTTGATAAGAAATGACAATTACCTGCCGTCACATGAAATGTCGGTTTTAAAATGCTCAAATGGTTTTATCCCGGACGAGCCCCCAATTTCTGTTACGAGCCAGGCGTAGCAGAAAGAAAAAGCAAACAAGCCTTTTGGAAAAATTTAACAAAATTTATTTACAAGTTAACTTAAACCTGTAGAAGTAAGAAAATTAAATGTACTTAGCTCTGTTATGAAATATCCTGAATGAATCTATTTTCCTTGATCCCACAGAATTCACAGTCCAAAATGAAAAGTAATATCCTTTCACAATCCAACACAAAATTTAGAAATAACTTTCCTTATAAGCCCAAACATCAAACTCCAAAGTCTGCCTCAATGAGAAAAATCAAGCTCTTTTATAGACCCTAAGATTTCTCTAGAACATTCCAGAGGGCTGTGGAATAAGATGATATAATTTTCTAAAAATAATGCAAACCTGAACTTTCTGGAAGGTTCCAAAGTACTTTTCCTTGTAAACATGTTGTTTACAAATAGAAATTAATCTGTGACTCAGTTTTCTAGAATCTTCTATAAGAAGATTAACAAGATATTTATAGCACTATTAGGTCAACAGTGGGGTGAAAGTGGGAATCAGAAAAAATAAATTCTTATGCATAACACGTGATGTACTGGCTTACAGTTGGGCAGGGTCTACTAAGCTAGCAGTAGGCATGGTTTTATTTGTTTCTTTAGAGTTAACAGTATTTAGGTCTTAACGAGCCAATCTGTTTTTTATTTTTGTTTTTTTTTTTTTTTTTGTATTTTCCGTTCTACACATTCTCCTTGCTTTGGTTTTATTTACTTATGCTCTTTTCTACCGTTCTCTGGGAGAAGAAGCAAAACATTAGAAAACACACTCGTGCACCATTTTATATATGAAAATAGAGGATCTTACATGAGTGTCCATGTATTATTGAATTTATTAAACGAGTTGAGGAAAAGGGATAAAATGCGAGGTTTTGCCGAACATTTTATCTCTTTTCCTCGACGAGTTTAATAAATCCAATAATACATGAGCACGAATGCAATATTCTATTTATCATATGACATTTAAAGCGCATTTTATTCACGATTGTTTACAAAAATGTCAATATTCCGCCGTTCGTAAACGCGACCTCGTTAACGACGTCGTACATGTAACGTTACTGGACGTATCTAGCTAATTTGCATATTTAATCCACTAGTGGATTATCGAAAATATTACATGGCGTCATTACACTCTCAGACGCGACGTCATGTGATAAATAGTGTTTTGTTCCACAACAGAGTTTGTAGGTGCTGGGTGGAACCGCCTCAATGAGACTCACTGAGGCGGTTCTTATTAGCTGCCACAATGAATGTCTTGAAGTTTGTTTGTTTGTTTGAATTTATTTTAACGTCCCCGTCAACACTGTAAAGGCCATTTTGGAGACGTTGCTTCCAATTTTGTGGGACTTTTACCCGACATTGAGATGAAATGACATCTCAAGCCCTGTCTCCCAATGAAACCAATAGGGTTTATAAGCATGGACGGTCCGACTCGTGCGCACCGCTTTTCTCGGGCAGGCTTAGATCCTCTTATCGGTTTACCAGTATTCGTGTGCGGGTCGGATTCAGCTCTGCGTGGAAGCATCATGCAGCCCATATATTTCTTCAAGCCCCGATGGGCGGGGGCCGAATGTCTTGAAGTACATCACGAAAACAAGCATATATACGTTTGGAATAAAACATATTGCGGGAACTCGGTAGAACTGCCTCATTGAGGAGGGGTGGTTGGGTGGGGCGAAGGTGACGTATATCTCGCGTCACTGGGGTGTCCAACTGATATTGGCTTATAGTTGGACAAGGCCTTCTGTCCTTGCAACAGGTAAGGGTAGAGGGGAATGTTGTTATTTCTTCTGTTTCTACACTTCCATTCATTTTCCTCTTTCTCCTCTGTCCCTCACTTTCATCTCCTCTACTTTCTCTTCTATCTCTTTTCTCCCTTTTTTCTGGGAGAAGACACAAAATGACTCACAAGGGTTGACGTGTAGTTAAACCCAAATCAATCAAACAACCAATCAATCAATCAATGCCTCATTGACGCGGTTGTAACGAGCACTCACAATCTAAGAGGTGCATGGTTCTACGAAGTTCCCTCATTTTGTGTTAATACAAAACGGAAAATGAATGAATAACCGTGTAAACCCCATTAAAAGTGGGGAAAAAACTACCACACATTTTCATGAGAACTGAAGGAAATCATTATTTCTCACGTGTGTTTTCTCTTATCCTGCTGAATAAAATGAGCCCTGACAAGCGAATTTGTGTCTTCGAGCATTCCGTCGTGACAAATTTTAACTGCGCATGCCCAGCCATTCAAGGCAGAGGGGCCAGGGATATGGCTTTCTGTCTGAAGGTCCCTCTTCATTCACTGCTTGTATGAGCGAGCAGCGAAGGTTCTTGCGAGACTGCGCGGATGCGCAGGCTCGCCTGAACCTTCGCTGCTCGCATAGGCGTTAAGTACCAAAATCGCTTGACGGGGCCCAAATAATATAGCCACACCCATTTCAGACTATCCACTATATAACGACAAACATTGAAGAGCCTGATCAGATGGCTTCTGAATAAGCCATCTGATCTGGATCTACATTGTTTGCAAAGGTAGGATTGTCGTGTTCAGCTGGATAAAGGTTTTCCTATGATATAGAAATTATAACCTATTTTTGTGTGATAAACCTATTATATTTTTTGCGCGATAAACTCTTTCATTACTTAAGAGTTGTGCTCATAAAACCTGATTTCTTGCTCAACTTGCTCATTAATATTGAGTTAAATGAGGAAATTTCCTTCTCATACTATTTTTTCACCCCAGAAATTTTAAAATGTTTGCATTTTACAGTTAAAGTGAAAAGAGCAGTACTGTGAACCGCACAGCAGCACTGTGAACCGCACTTTATGTAAAAAAAAAAATAAACAAAAATACTGGGGTTTTCAGGACTATTCATTATTCT
The DNA here is from genome assembly GCA_963580285.1 of Lucinisca nassula. Lineage (NCBI taxonomy): Eukaryota > Metazoa > Mollusca > Bivalvia > Lucinida > Lucinidae > Lucinisca > Lucinisca nassula. The sequence goes on from OY757023.1 coordinate 24,101,357, forward strand.
TATTTCTGCTCTAAGACAGTCTGAGGGTACTCGTTAGAACTAGAACCCACAACCTAGCCATGTTTGGAGTAGAAAAATAGAAATATCACAAATTTGCCTTAGGACAATGTAAGTTTCGGAGATATGAAATAAGGAATTATATCGTACGGACATGTGCACATGAATCATCAGCCCATAAAGAAATACATAAATAGATAAATAAATAAACACTTTCGTTTCCTAACCTTCTCGGGAACAATACCGCTTCAATATTCTCAATATTTTTACTTGGTTCATTTTTCTCTCAGATATATACTTCTTCCGATGCGCCTATGAATTATTAAGCTACTGTTCGGGAATGTTATTTGATAGTTAATGCAGGTTTTCCCCTTATGCTTTTTGACCCCTGCATGTTTAATGAGATAAATTTGATAAGCTCTTAACTTTCCATTTAAAACCTTTCAGGGTCGATCGTGTTCATATTGATTCTCAATATTATATAAACAATAACCTATCCTACAGCATTCAGTTCAATTTTGTTCGAGGAAAATCACCAGTCTCCGTTTATATATCAAGTACCCAACATGACCATCCTGAATAATTGTTGATTCCCGCATAAAATCCTATGAACATACCTTTTTGATGCTATTCTGGAATTGCCATAAGCCTTGTCCGTGTTCATATCATGAAATTGACATGCTATAGCATAGTTTCGTTATATCCCAGCAGACACACGTCGCTAAGGCAACGTCAAATCAACTCCGGTGCAATGTCATTACGTTGCACCGACGTTGATGTGACGTTGCATAAACGTCATGACGTAGCACCGACGTTGATGTGACGTCACAGTTACGTCATGTGCCTGCTTGGCCATGATTTGAAAAGCAAAGCAATACTTAGCCATTGCAACCTGATGTAAAAATACCAGTCTAGTGGGTCTGGGTCCTGAAGCATATGTTAAAAGCGTATTGCAATGTTCGAGATCGCTTCGTATCACCATAAATGGTGACTTTCTTGAAGACAGGGATTGTTACGGACCGTACGCAGTTCCTGCCATGTTCCTACATTGGTAGGTTGTGTTTATAACCATTCTCGGGAGTCGACTCTTCGGCTCAGTTCTGGCTCAGTGCTTAGAGCACTGGACTTTCTCCCGAGCTACCCGGGTCTGAATCCCAAAGGCGGCAGGGATTTCTATTCTGCAGTGCTTCTTTCCTTTGTTACGACTTTCATGTCGTAAGAGCTGCCACTGTTGATAGGTGCTTTTATATCCCATCACGAGAACAAGGTCGTGAAAATGAAAACCCCACTAAACACCACTTTACATAGAGAAAACTGGGGTTTACAGGGTATACATTATTTTTCTTATTTCTGATCCAAGACATAGGTTGTGGGTACTCAGTAGAGCCGCCTCAATGAGACGGTTCTAACGAGCACCCACAACCTATGTTTGGGTAAAAAAAAAGTACCACGTATTTTCATAGACATTTTTGAGACTTGGAAAACGCACTATGTTGCACAGGTGTGTTATCGTTGCCGTCGCACGTAACCTAGCAGGTTTCGCTCAGCACCGGCTCATGGAAACGGCATACTGTATCAACAAAATCCCATAAATATTGTAATAGCTGTAACTGAGGAAAATCCTCATTTTTTCCGCTTCAAATTGACTTTTACACACCACCAGGGGGATGATGCAGTGACTGCGTGAAAATAGCTTGCCGGCTGTAATACTTTAAGGGGAATGGGAACACCTGGCAGATTTGTCCGCAATCGTTCAAAGGGGGACAACGTTTGGAACTTCCTGTTCGCTTTTCTAAAAACCCTGTCCCAGTGGAAAAGGGCTCAACTCTTAAAGGAAAGAATTTGCTCCTCAGGAGCAAATTCTTTCCTTTAAGAGTTGACCCAGCCCTGCTGACATGGGGAATACTTTTGCAGGAGTTGCCTCCCCTGAAGGTGTATCCATTCCCCTTAAGGTGTCCGACAAATTCGAAGAACCAAAGCACAGACAGCACTTTGTACAGTCGAACTTCAATAGCTCGAACACCTTTGGGACCGCGAAAATCTGTTCGAGACAGGGGGAGTTCGAGCCACTGAGGGTTACTGCCAGGAGGCATAACGAGATACTTTTAGACATCTTTTCGGTGTTCTATAATGAAAATGTATGCTGTGTGTACTCATTAGAATCGCCTCGATGAGGCGATTCTAATGAGAACACATAGCATACATTTGTAAGATAAAAGACTAAAATCTCCTTAATTATCCCCCACTAGTTCTTATGTAGAGGATTTCGCTAGGGGCTCAAGAATGGGTTCGACTCATCCATGGTAAACGAGCCATCGGTGTTCGAGCCATCGAAGTTCTATAGTGTGTTTGATTTGAGGGTTAACACTGTATAGGTCATGTTGGAGACGTTGCTTCCATACAAAACGACATCTCAAGCACTGTCGCCCAATGAAACCAATAGAGTTTATAAGCATGGACGATCCTATTCGCACCGCTTTGCCTGGGCAGGCTTAGATCTTCTAAGCGGCTTACCAGTACTCGTGTGCGGTCAGTTTCAGCTCTGCGTGGAAGCATCATGCAGCCCATCTATTTCTTCAAGCCCCTATGGGCGAGGGCCGACGGACAGCACTGGTGGATAGATTGTCTCTGACTCTAGGCTGGGACAATACTTAGACTGTTGGTTTAAACAGTATTTATTATTCATATTTACAAGGAATATATATATATATATATATATATATATGGTACAGGATCTGACGGTAAGCACGATGCTTATGTGAGAATCATCTTCTGTGTCCTTAGACTGTTTCGTTTAGCTCTTAGATTTTTGTATTTTAGTAAACAGTGTAGATCCAAAGCAGACGCCGTTTGATCTGGGTCTTAACTGTTTACCAAACAAAATATGAGTCCAGCCCAGATCAGTTCTAGTGACCTTTATTCACGATTATGATAGGGCGGCCCCTATAAATAACCGTTACCTGGATTTCGTACAAATTAATGATGGTCACGTGGACATCAGCTGCGTCAAGCTTCTGCACTTAGTAATGTTAGTAACGTTTGGTCGACAGACAAACAGGCGACTAAAAATGCCGGCATTGTCGAGTTGCCGAGGTATATATCGATCCAGATTTGGAGTATTTGCGCTGGGCGCAAATAATCCTGCATTGGAGTTTTTGCATATCAATACACTATATTGTCACTGAATTGGAATTACATCGTCCTACGCAGAAACTCTGTCTTTGGAATATTTCAGAAAGGAGTTTTTGCGCTCTTACGATTTTGCGTACGGAAGCAGATATTTCAAAATTGGAATATTTGCGTCCAGACGCAAAATCCTATTACAGACGAGGATATTTTTGGCGTACCTACGCAGATATTCCATGAAAGGATTATTTGCGCTCAGACGCAAATATATTCCTCGGAAGCATTATCTGCGCTCAGATGTAAATTTGGGCGCAAATAATCCTGCATTGGATTTTTTGCATATCAATACACTATATTGTCACTGAATTGGAATTAGATCATCCTACGCAGAAACTCGGTCTTTGAAATATTCCAGAAAGGAGCTTTTGCGCTCTCACGAATTTGCATACGGAAGCAGATATTTCAAAATTGGAATATTTGCGTCCAGACGCAAAATTCTATTACAGACGAGGATATTTTTGGCGTACCTACGCAGATATTCCATGAAAGGATTATTTGCGCTCGAGCGCAAATATATTCTCGGAAGCATTATCTGCGCTCAGATGTAAATTTGGGCGCAAATAATCCTGCATTGGATTTTTGCATATCAATACACTATATTGTCACTGAATTGGAATTACATCGTCATACGCAGAAACTCAGTCTTTGAAATATTCCAGAAAGGAGCTTTTGCGCTCTTACGATTTTGCGTACGGAAGCAAATATTTCACAATTGGAATATTTGCGTCCAGACGCAAAATTCTGTTACAGACAGACGATGATATTTTTGCGTACCTACGCAGATATTCCATGAAAGGATTATTTGCGCTCAGACGCAAATATATTCCCCGGAAGCATTATCTGCGCTCATATACAATTTATATGAACGCACTATATTGTCTGTCTATCCTACGCAGAAACTCTGTCTTTGGAATATTCCAGAAAGGAGTTTTTGTACTCCTCCGATTTTTTTATTAGATCCTTGGATATTTTGCGTATGGAAGCAGATATTCTACAGTTAGAATTTTTGCGCTAAAACGCAGAATTCTATTAGAGACGTGGATATTTTTTGCGTAACTATGCAGGTATTCCATGAAAGGATTATTTGCGCTCAAACTTTAATTTCTATTTGCGCTCAGACTCATATATTTTCCTCGGAACCAATTTCTGCGCTCATATACAAATTTATATGAATTAATATGAACGCACTTCATTGTCACTCTTACGCAGAAACTCTGTCTTCATTGTCACTCTATCCTACGCAGAAACTCTGTCTTTGGAATATTCTTGAAAGGAGTTTTTGCGCTCCTCCGATTTTGTTTTATTAGACCCGTGTATATTTTGCGTATGGAAGCAGATATTCCACAGTTAGAGTTTTTGCGCTCAAACGCAAAATTCTATTAGAGACGTGGATATTTTTGCGTCCCTATGCAGATATTCCATGAAAGGACTATTTGCGCTCAAACTTTAATTTCTATTAAAGTAGATGATATTTTTGCGTACGCATATATATTCCTCGGAAGCAATTTCTGCAGTCATACGCGATGTTCTAGTTGATGCGTGGATTTTTGCGTACAAAAGCAGATGTTCCTCTAAAACATTTTCTGCGCCTGTGGGAGATCGCTTCATACATTTGCCTATAGCCTCCAAAATACTTTATTGCCTCCCTTTGACAACGATACTTATGTTCGGGAACAGGTAAACTATTATGTCAATCATTATTTGAATTGAGGTTTTACGTCCCCGTCAAACAATAAAGGTCAGTTTTTAAAGGCTGCTGCTTCCGATCCTGTGGCACTTTTACCCGACAATGAGTTGAAATGACATCTCAAGCCCTTCTCCCAAAATCTTCCACTTTACTATTTGAAAAAGCTTATTTAGAACTTTATGAGTATCCGGGAGATATTAAAAATAAATTTCTTTCGAAACGCGCCATGTTCACAAGTCAATGGAATGGACATCCATTATAGAGAAACTGGGGTTTAAAAGAGCATACATTTTTTCAGTTTCTGTTCAAAGGCATAGGTTGTTAAATAATCGCTGACAAGGTGGTTCTAACGAGCACCATGGCATTGAAGAACATGTACAAATAAAAGAATTGTCGGCTATATCACGATGATGTTCAATGTTGTAACCGCTGAAAATTTAAGTGACAAAAATTTGCGATAGATTTCATCCCGCTGCAAACAGCGGTTGCTACTTTAGCTGCCACAGCCTCATTGATGCCCCCGCCCATCGGTGCTTGGAGAGCACGATGCTTCTATACAGAGCTGAAACCGATTGCACACCGCTCACACGTGGGGCTATGCCTGCCCAGGTAAAGTGGTGGCTTTCGGCCGTCCCTGCATATAAACCCTATTTTTTGGACGGGAGGGCTTGAGGTGTCATCTCATCTCAATGTCGGGTAAAAGTCCCGAAAAATTGGAAGCAACGTCTCCAAAATGACCTACGTAGTGTTTACGGGGACAACGTACCCCATATAAAAGCCACAGCCTCACTGAGTCTCGAACGAGTAACACAGTCTATGTTTTGAACAAAATAAAGCACTTGATATATTGCATATTTGTTCAATTGAAATAAATTGTAGCGGGAGCCCCAAAGGTTTTTATAATACCCCCCAGTATGTTTGTGAGCAGATGGCTCCTTTACCATGGATGAGTCGAACCCGTTCTTCAGTCCGCAGAGAATGCCTCCAAATACGATATAGGGGTAATTTATGAAGATTTTCTTCATTTAGCTTGCAAACCCATGGAATCTTATGTTACACGCTTGTACACCCATGTAACGCCTTCTCTGCTTAATCCACCTGACTACTGCGACATGTGAAGACTGATAATGCATGTATCCAAATAATATAGGCACGGAACCGTATACAAAAATACGACGCATTTGCTTTCTAAACATAAGTAACGTGCTTTTTGACTAATCAAAGATGCAAAAAGAAGCGTAAGCTAGGTTTTAATTACTCTTTATTTGGTATATTTAATTAGGTTTTAATTACTCTTTATTTGGTATATTTTATTGGTTTACTACATACACAATACAAAGCAAACATGATTTAAGGCATATACGATAAGGATTCAGATGAACGTCTGAGACTTATATAATCTGTATCAATAAAACATTGAAATGAGTCCATTTAGTTGTCGATACAAAACAGTTGTAATTACAATGTGAGCAATAATATTCAAAAACAAATACAGTAGAACTTCAATGGCTCGAACTCCGATGGCTCCTTTACCATGGATGAGTCGAACCCGTTCTTCAGTCCGCAGAGAATGCCTCCAAATACGATATAGGGGTAATTTATGAAGATTTTCTTCATTTAGCTTGCAAATGTATGCTGTGGGTTTTCATTAGAATCGCCTCGATGAGGCGATTCTAATGAGTACACACAACATACATGTATAATACAGAACACCGAAAAGATATCCCACAATTATCTCCATTATGCCTCCTGGTATGGCACTAATAGCAACCCTCTGTGGCTCGAACTACCGCTGTCTCGAACAAATTTTCATGGTCCCAAAGGGGTTCGAGCCATCGAAGTTCGACTGTATTCCAATCCAAGGCGCCGGCCTCGGTAGCTCAATCGTATGCGCGTCTGACTGGTGATCAGGAGGACGCGGGTTCGATACCTGCCGGGATCAGCAACATTCTTTCATGGAGATTGATCATGAAATCTTTTCTACTGTCATTCTCTCCCTTCCGCTGATTCAAGAATGTCAGAAATGAAGCTGCTGATTTGATGCCTAAGAATCTGAGGAAGAAAAGATCACGACCATTTAAACCTTAGAACGCGGCGTCTGATCTGAGTTTACACTGTTTGCTTTTGGGTCGACTGATACCCAAAACTGGGATAACAGGTAATAGTGATAAGGACCATTGTCTCGAGTGGTGCTCACTAGCGACACACAACGGGAGGTAAGTCGCTCTGATTCCCCATTACCGCATCAACTCCATTCCTTCCATAAGTATATGGTTACTAAGAACCGTTAGTCTCATTCTGTCCCCAGAGTGGTTCGTCCATGTGAACTCTAAGAAAAAATACTTTTGCTCGCCTATGCACAATTGGCTAATGTGCAAACTAGCGCATGTGGTCGTGGCTTTAGGACTACCGGCCTCGGTAGCTCAGTTGGATGCGTGACTGACTGGTGATCAGGAGGACGCGGGTTCGATACCTGCCGAGGTCGACATCATCGGATCCTTTTATGGCCATGAAATCTTTTTACGGTCATTCTCTCCCTTCCGCTGATTCAAGAAAGGAAGTTGGCAGTTTCTGTTGAAAGAATGTGCGCTATACTGGTTACCGCTAACGTATAAGCTTGCCCAGGAAAAGTGTGGATAAGTGAACAGACCGGATCAAAAATGACCTAATATTGTGTTGACTGGACCGTTAAACTCCAATACAAACAAACAAATGTATCTGTAGGTTTAACCCGCCCCCGCCCATCGGGGCTTGGAGAAATAGATTGGGCTGCACGATGCTTCCACGCAGAGCTGATAGCGACCGCACATGAGTACCGGTAATCCGCTTAGAACGTCTAAGCCTGCCCAGGAAAATTGCTGCGAGTCGGCCCGTCCTTGCTTATAAACCCTATTGGTTTCATTGAGATAGGGATTGAGATATCATTTCATCTCAATGTCGGGTAAAAAATAATAAAAAATGAGTTCCTTTAAGAGCAATGAAAACATTCATAAGAAAGAAGATGGGTCATACTACGTAGTTTCGGCTAATAAAGCCTCATCAGTGACCCTGTAATGATCCGGCAAAGAAAGCCAGAGGAAACATACTGCAATTTTGCGAATTTCGAATAGGCAGTCGATTCAAAGACTGATATAAATCAAAATGGGGTCCAAATAATTAAAAACCTGTCTAGAATATGAGTCTAAACCAATAATTTATTTCTGATTTCTCAGAATATTCACACTGACCTCAAAGGACCAAAAGTAAAATATAAAGTCCCACAAAATTGGAAGCAACGTCTCCAAATGACCTTAATAGTGTTGACCGGGACGTTAAACCTCAAATCAAACAAAAAATATGTAGGTTTAAGCATTTGGTTTATGCGAAATAAATCGCAATTTGCGACATCACAAAATCGAATTAGTGATATCACAAAATCGATTTAGTGATATATCAAAAATATGTGATTTATAGAAAAACGACACACTATAAATAACCAATACTAAGCGACCAGCAAACGGCAGCTACCGACAGCTGCCCTACGAACAGACCTAGCATACCCGTTACATTAGGACCGCCTCAATCCGGGTCTCAATAAGGCGGTTCTAACAAACCTATCATTTGAGAAGCCTCTATGGTGAAGTGGTTATGCTACTCGACTCACCAGGGGTCGTGGTCTCGATTCCGGGTTTCTCCAGACTTAAGGAAGATTCTTTAAGCCAGCCCGCCCCCCCCCCCCCCCCCCCTGTCTCCGTATGACCTTACTTATGGTGGGACGTAAAGCCACACACACACACACACTACGTTCAGCAGTGGCGGTTCAAACCAGTATCCACAATATATCTATATTAACCAGAAATAACACCAAAGAAAAAGTATGACATGAACTAGATTATGTGTGCGTACATTTTGTTTGACGTTTTCTTAAATTGCATAACGTTATCATATTGCTGGGAAGAAGACCTCTTTAAACCCCACCTTAAAGGGAAAATAAGAGTTTTCTGTGACATTCGTTATTTTTCCCATTGCTAGTGGTGAGAACTGCATTAATGATTTTTTTTTGATTGATTGATTTGAGGTTTAACGTCCCCGTCAACACTGTAAAGGTCATTTTGGAGACGTTGCTTCCAATTTTGTGGTACTTTTACCCGACATTGAGATGAAATGACATCTCAAGCCCTGTCGCCCAATGAAACCAATTGGGTTTATTAGCATGGACGGTCCGCCTCGCACCGCGGTTCCTGGACAGGCTTAGGTCCTCTAAGTGGTTTACCAGTACTAGTGTGCGGGCCGGATTCAGCTCTGCGTGGAAGCATCATGCAGCCCATATATTTCTTCAAGCCCCTATGGGCGGGGGCGGACTGCATTAATGAAGTGGTTCTAACTTGTTTGTTTGAATCGACGTTTTACGTCCGCTCAACAATATTTATGGCATTTTGGAGACATTGCTTCCAATTTTTCGGGACTATTACCCGGCAATGAGATAAAATGACTTCTCAAGCCCTACCGCCCAAAACAAACAATAGGGTTTATATGCAGGGATGGTCTAACTCGTACCAATTTCCCTGGGCAGGTTTAGACCGTCTAAGTCATTTACCAGTACTCGTGTTCAGTCGGTTTCAGCTCTGCCTGGAAGCACCAGCCTATTTCTCCAAGCCCCGATGGGCGGGAGCTCGTTCCTAACATGTAAACACAATGCATGATTTAATCAAAAACAAGGAACATGTCGTTTTTAAAATCTGCACAATGGAAATTGTCAATATTGAATCGCATTTTTCTGCATAGTATATAGAGGATCTTATTTAATTTATTAAAGAGTTGGGGAAAAGGGATAAAATGCGAGGTTTTATACCTTTTCCTCAAGGAGTTCAATACAACAATACATGGGCACGAATGCAAGATTATATTTATCATATGACAGTAAACGCGATGTCGTTAAGGACGTCGTACATGTAACGTTACGGGGCCTGTGTAACTGATTTGCATATTTTATCCACTAGTGGATTATCGAATTTATTACATGACATTATTTCATTCTCCGACGCGACGTCATATGACAAACCTTTTTTATCATATAAAGATGGATAACGTCATGTCAAACAAATCCATATGACCACACGTGTAACAACACATACTTACTGGCGCGTAACGTCATGACGCCTTCCGTGACGACCGTAGGACTTATATTGAAATTCTTTTGCACTAAAATACGAATTAAAAATTACGAAAAAAACGCCTATCCAATTGCATTGTAAACTTAACCAGCGAAAAAGCGAACATTTTATTTTTCTATTTTTTTTTTTTTCTTATTTCTGTTCAAAATTTAGATAATGGGTACTCGCAGAACTGCCTCATCAAGGCAGTTCTAACGAGCACCCACAATCTATATTTTAGAATAGAAATAAGAAAAATAAGGTTTACCCCCTATACATCCCAGTTTTACTATATAACATTGGGGTTGAATGTGGTCAGAATTATAAAGGCGTGTTTTCGTGATGCACCCGTAATTACATATGAAATTTATGAAAATCGCCGAAGGCCCATACAAAATGACCACCTATGTAAGGTCCTCTTTGGATAGTGACCGGGTTTAACGCATGTGAAGGTGCTTTCTCAAATGAACGGCCTGTTCCTGTGCACACTGGATATAGGCGAATCAGATAAAAATTTGTGGTTTCAAATTTTACATGTTACTTATGACTCCAATTCTGTGCCCCCGCGCATCGGGGCTTGAAGAGATAGATGGGCTGCACGATGCTTTCACGCAAAGCTGAAACCGTCCACACACGAGTACTGGTAAACCGCGTAGAGATTCTAAGCCTGCCCAGGCAAAGCGGTGCGAGGCGGACCGTCCATGCTTATAAACCCTATTGGTTTCATTGGGCGACATCTCAATGTCGGGTAAAAGTCCCACAAAATTGGTAGCAACGTCTCCAAAATGACCTATACAGTGCTGACGGGGACGCTAAACCTAAAATCAAACAAACAGATGCCTTCAATTCTATTAGATTAAAAAAATACCCTGAAAATGCATTCACATGGAATGCTATCAACGCCGCATAAGTAGAGATTATGCCGACAAAAAGCCTATTATCCCAATGATCAGATTGCACTGATGCCAAAGCTATGAGCCATTGTTGTTAGCAGGCTATCCCATCTGCTAGTATGAACGTAAAGCCAAAACCGTAAAAATATCTTATCCAAACAGAGCAGAACATGATTAGACTTTCGGTTAAACCTTGATACAAAACTTTATGATCCTCATTTGATCTTAGGTTGTTACCTAATAGAGCCTTTGATGATAAGAAATGGTCTGGTGAACAAAGAAACAAATTAGTCACACCCGCCTCTCGGTGTTTGAACAATTTGATCATAGGGCGGATTTCTCACCAGGACCCCTTGGTAATTACTTATACACGCAGTCATAAAGATAGCCGCTCTGAGTCTAATTCAGAGTCAATTAAGAATGCAGATGGCTCACAATTAACAGTATTGAACAACCCGAGAAAAAAAAATCTTGACACTAAACAAGTAACGTGCGTACTTTTGAATATTGTGTTTGTGAACAGCTTTTTTTCAAAGCTATAATTTGAAGCATTTTAGCTCGGCTTCAATTAAAAAGTTAAGAGAGGGAGAGTGTTGTGTCATTACGAAAACACGCCTATACAAATACATTGGAAATTTTACCGCCGAAAAAATTAAAATCTTAAGATGTAAAATTGTGATATTTTCTTATTTCTGCTCAAAATATAGATTGTGGGTACTCGTTAGAACCGCCTCATAGCGATTACCCACAATCTATATTTTAGAGCATAAATAAGAAAAATATAGTTTATCCCTGTAAACCCCAGTTTTACCATATAAAAGTGGGGTTCCAGGGGGGGGGGGGGGCAAAATTATATAGGAGTGTTTTCGTGATGGTCTCCGGGTTGACCCCGGTAAAATAGTGCCTATAAATTCTGGGTTCAGACCCGGCTAAATCCAAGCCAAATAACGGCCCCCGGCCATAGGGACTTGAAGAAATATATGGGCTGCATGATGATTCCACGCAGAGCTGAATCCGGCCCGCACACTAGTACTGGTACACCGCTTAGAGGATCTAAGCCTGTCCAGGAACCGCGGTGCGAGGCGGACCGTCCATGCTAATAAACCCTAATGGTTTCATTGGGCGACAGGGCTTGAGAAGTCATTTCATCTCAATGTCGGGTAAAAGTCCCACAAAATTGGAAGCACCGTCTCCAAAATGACCTTTGCAGTGTTGACGGGGACGTTAAACCTCAAATCAACCAACCAACCAAGCCAAATAAGCCTTAAACTTTATCTTGGTTCAGACTCGGAGTTCGACCCCCCACCCCTCCCCCGGAGAATCCCGGTTATATATCCGTACATCATATACCCCACAAGCCCCCTCTCAATTAGACACTCCATTAAAACCCTATTATATTCTTGGTCCAAACCCTGTATGCTAGAGCCATCAAAAATTCCAGGGGATACTCCTGCCATCATCAAATGCATGTTAAAAACAAGAAAACTGTGTAAACACCTTATACATTGACACGAGGACGGCCGTAAAATATGGGGCACCCTTTTACTATTTATTCCCTATTTATAGATAACCATATTTATTTATGGATATAAATAACTATTTATGGATATCCATAACTCGAAATATGGATATCCATAATTAAGCCCGATTTATAGAGATCCATAATTCGATTTATGGATATCCATAAATCAGCGGAATAATGGATAAATCACATTTTGATTTATTGATTTCCATAATTGCAATTATGGATATCTATAAATACGGATTAAATAGTAAAACGGCACAAAATAGTAACACTTGTCGTTCCAACATAATAGTGACTAAAGAAGGGTCTTCGGATCGCAGGTCAGTTATTCTGTATACTGGATAAAGTTGCGAAACGATAATAACTCGTATCATATTATCTACATATCTCTATGATTGTGTGCAGACCGTCACTGAAATAATCAAAGCACTGAGAGTACTGGTTGGTCGATTGCCTCTGAGTGTAGGTCAGAGAAATAGATGATTAGTATAAGCAACCTTGTTTGTTTTCAAATCCTGTTGATCTTTCTAATATGTTATATTCTTGTTATATATCTGTAATTGAAAAGAAGTAAATAAAAATATTGTTTAAACTAAATAGTCCTGGACTGAGTGAGTGAGTGTTTCAGTTTTACGTCCCACCAACAGCTAAGGTCATACGGAGACGGGACCTCGGTTTTAAGACTCATCCGAAAGTCTGGAGAAGCCCGGGATCGAACCTGCGACCCCTGGTTTACAAGGCGAGTAGCGTAACCACTCGACCACGGAGGCTTCTAGTCCTGGACTGTGTTTTAAACTGTTTCTTTTAACCCTAAAATTCCGGTTTTTAAGCAAATAGTGAGGATCATTATCAGACGCTGTTTTCTGTGGACGGTCCGACTCGCACCGCCGTGCCTGGACAGGCTTAGATCCTCTAAACGGTTTACCAGTACTACTGTGCGGACGGTGTCAGCTCTGCGTGGAAGCATCGTGCAGCCCATCTATTTCTTCAAGCCCCGATGGGCGGGGCGGTGTATGATCACGTTCACAAGTCCGTAATATTGGACAAACATCCCTGCAAATCCCATTTTATAGAGAAGGGGAGTTTACATGCATAGATATACATGGTTTTCTCTAACTTTTGCGAGACAACATATATGTTGTGGGTACTCGTTAGAACCGCCCCAATGAGGTGGCTCTAAAGAGCACCCACAATCTATGTTTGGAACAGAAGTAAGGAAACTATCAAAACGTTACCGGGAAAAACGCAAATTTTTACGGCTACGAATGACGCAGTAGTTAACACAATGGGTGTGCCATTGTAATATAACCAAAACAGGTCTTGTATGCAGTTTTGATTATATATGCATTTCCCAATTGTTTAAAATTCCATGTTCGCATTTTATCTATTTTATTAGAAATTTCATGACACATAAATATATTCTATATGTACATATCGATATGTCATTGGATTGGATGTAGACATGGCCTAAATTTATCCTCTCCATTTTTTCTATGATTATAGGCGTGTCCATTAGGTACATCAGACATTTGCGTAATGAGAATTTTCAATACCCGGTACTACTCTTCAAAGAAAGATTTTGCACCTTTTAAGAGTTGTTACCTTTTGATAACGACATTAAACTTTTTTTCGTTTTTATCTCCCTTTTTGATTACATTCTGACTCCTCAAACTTTTGAAGTTCCCGTATATATTTTGTCAATCTTCGTATTTTTGGTGCTAGGTCCCAGCCTACGTAGTAGGCAATCCCCCCCCCCCAACAACTCCCACCCCGCTCCCCCTGGGACTATGAGCATCCGGCTAACGCGAAGTGTGTGTCACGTTAAATGGTTTTAAGCGGACGCACGCACGTTTCCACGACACTGTATAAATAATATGCGTATGTATGCAAAAAGCCCATTATAGGTTTATTAGCCTAGCTAGTGGCGTTTCCAATCCAACATATGAAATGTTACGTCTCCCTTGGAGAACTCCAAAAACATTTAATGAATGTGAGCCAAAAGTTATTATCACTTTGCCGGTGATATTCCCAAACCAACATGTTCGCATCCTTTCTGCGGACAAACGCAGAAAATTACAGCCTTTACAAATAATTAACGTATGTACGCAAAAAAATCCATCATACGGTTACTTTGATCGATAGTCGCAAAAATGCGCAGGCCGAAAGCTTTTGCGCCCTGCCAAAAGTCCAAAATAGGATTATAAGGAGTGGCGGTGATATTCCCATATCATTTTATGATTTGGCTTCACTTCTGTTTTGCACCTTATATTGAGGACTTTCTGGCGACGTACATGTACGCAGAAAAAAAATCCACGGCTCTAGAAAACTCAAAATGTTCGACATAGGGTTATTAGCAATAAAGGTAATTTTCCAGTCTAACACATATGAGAGTCTGAATTTTTTGCGTCCTTTCTGCGGACGTACGCAGAAAAATCCAATCTTTCGTAATGAATTATCGTATGTACGCAAAAAATCCATTTTAGGATAGCTGTGATCGATAGGCGCAAAAATTCCTAAGCTGGATTTTTTTCCCAGTCTTACATATGTGAGAGTCTGGATTTTTTGCGTCCTTTCTGCGGGCGTACGCAGAAAATCCAATCTTTCGTAATGAATTTGCGTATGTACGCAAAAAAAAATCCATTTTAGGATAGCTGTGATCGATAGGCGCAAAAATTCCTAAGCTGGATTTTTTCCCAGTCTTACATATGTGAGAGTCTGGAATTTTGGCGTCCATTCTGCGGACGTACGCAAAAAATTCCACTCTTCCATAAAGAATTTGCGTATGTACGCAAAAAAATCCATTTTAGGATTACTGTGATCAATAGGCGCAAAAAATCCTAAGCTTGATTTTTCCCCCAGTCTATCATAGATGAGAGTCTGGAATTTTTGCGGACGTACGCAGAAAAAATCCACTGTTCGATAGTGAATCTGCGTACGTACGCAAAAAATCCATTTTCGGATTTCTGTGATCGATAGGCGCAAAAATTCCT
Source organism: Lucinisca nassula (assembly GCA_963580285.1). Lineage (NCBI taxonomy): Eukaryota > Metazoa > Mollusca > Bivalvia > Lucinida > Lucinidae > Lucinisca > Lucinisca nassula. Next base: position 24,116,767 of record OY757023.1, read on the forward strand.
AGGCTGGAAGTTTTGCGCCCTGCGCAAATAATCCGGTACTGGAATACGTATATACCTGAGTTGCCGTGGATCATGGAAACATAGCTTATAGTACATCATTTGTTGTCGTATGGTCAGATTGTTTTGCAATTAGACTCGATTGGGCCAGCCCACTACGATTACACAATATTAACCCATCTGGTACCGGAAACCCCAAAACGGGTACCCGGGCAAACAGTGCAGGCCCAGATCAGACGCCGCAGAACGCGGCGTCTGATCAGGACCTCCACAGTTTGCTAATTCAAATCAAGTTTGATATAAACACAACCTGTCACCCCTAAATTTTGAAATGGCTCCTGATATAGATAAGGAGGAAGATTCCATTTGGTACAAAAAGGGTTAAAGTTACTATTCACAATATTTGCATTATTTGCTGGCTCCCAGCTTGCAAATTGTCAATATTGGAAAAAAGGTAACCAGACCCCGCTGACCTGAAAGGTCTGGTTACCTGTTTTTCCAACACTGTTAACGTTCAGACTAGGAACCAGCAGATAATGCAAATAAGGTGAATAGGAATCGGAGATATGGTGCTAATGTCCATGCAAGAACGCTAAAAACTTTTGAGCCGGGGCACAACATTTCCTACCATTTACATGTGCGCTCAGCGAAGAATCAGACAGCCTTCGAATCCACATGTCTCACCAGAGACTTATCTTTCTGTATGATGGGGAATTGGGTCCCTAGCTATCATTTGAGCGCATAACGAAGACTCTGGTCAGAATGCCCCGGCTCATTTGTGCGTAATCCATTTCCGGCTCCGCTCATCGGGGTTTGGAGAAATAGATTGGACTGCATGATACGTACACGCAGAGCTGAAGCCGACCGCACATGAATACTGGTAAACCGTTTCTACAAAGACGACCTAAGCCCGTCCATGCAGGCGAAATGGTGCGAGTCGGAACGCCAATGCATATATACCCTACCGGTTTCATTTGGCGACAGGGCTTTAGATGTCAATAATCTCAATGTAGGGTAAAAGTCACACAAATTTGGAAGCCACATCTCCAAAATGACCTATATAGTGTTTATGGGGACGTTAAATACCAGATCAAACAAGCAAACTTAATCCATGTAACAGTTATTCCGTCTCCCTGCGAGGTCAGAGTGTTGTGTAAAAGGGGTTCCTGGACTGGGGTCGTGAAATGGGACAATGATGGTAAACAGTGTAGACTCAAATCAGATGCCGCAGAACACGGCGTCACGCCACAGAATGCGGCGTCTGAATGGATCTAGACTGTTTAACTTATTACATTTGAACTAAAGGATTAAATGAAACACCACAAGTCAGGTCGGGACTATCTATTCGACCCACCAGTGCTGTCAGTGCTTTGCCTTATTCGGTATCTAGGTTTAAATCTAGGGTGGTGGGTGAGGAGAAGGTGTCGTGTATCTTATGCCAACGGGGCGTCCAACTGATACTAGCTTACAGTTGGCCAAGTCCTGGTGTAAGGGTAGAGCACAGCTGGTAAATTTGTTAGGGGAAGCGGGCGATTGTGCACTCAAATCCTAACGGGAACTTCCAGCCATGACTTACACATATTACTTTGACGTTCCATATTTTATCAGTTATCCCCTATATATATTGCATTGCAACGCATTGACCTGATAAAGATATTCTATCTCAGGACAAGTGAGCTTTATCACGTCAACGTGACATTGCACTTTTTCAATGAACCGGACAACCGGAAAAATGGCAAAATGTTATTATTACTAGAAAAATCGAAAAAATTACATTGAAAATTATCAAAAGAAAAATAACGGTCAGATGATAGTAAATATACTGGTCGATTATTTTACGCACCGGAATGTTGGGACGCACTGAGGACAATCGGTAAATGATCGAAAATTGCCAAGGGGATAAACTGATAAATAGAATACCAGATTCGTGTCATTTGATATCAAGTATATCAGGCTCGGCTTCGAGAACGCATGTAGAATCGCTCGGCAAGCCTCGCGATTATGCAAGCGTTCTCGAAGCCTTGCCTGATAAACTTGATATCAAAAGACACTCACCTGGTATTCTCTATTTCTCAACTGAAAGGCCTACAACCACAAAACCTTCTTAGTGCTTCTCCTCGATGTACTGACTTGGCAGGTACTTTGACCCAGTGACCTTGACCTGTAGTTTACACTCCAGTGTTTTTGACAGTTTTTACGTTCACGTTCGATATCTCTGCGCATATATGCCTCAATGTGGTGACTCAGCAGATTCTTTTTGACTAGGTGACTTTGACCTATATTTTGTGCTCTAGAAACTTCGACATATTTTATGTCCACGTTTTCAACTATCAACAGCCAAGATTGAAATTAACTTATTAACCGTTTTTGTACCAAATGGAATCATTCTCCTTATATTTAGCAGAAGTCCATTTCAAATTTAGGGGTTTCAGGTTGCGTTTTCTTCAAAAACTATTCGGAAAATAGCTGAACCTTTTGCAAACAGTGTGATCTGGGCCTGCGCTGTTTGCCAACTACCCGTTTGGAGGTTTCTGTAGTCTAGCTCCTAGACCTTGATGTCATATTGGCTAGTGACCAACCTGCCTGTGTGTTTTTATCAAATATGAAACCTTGTTAGACTTTAATCTTGTCTCAGACATCAAAATATCTTCCCAAGATAAAACAAGTTGCTATCAGAGAGGCAAAAAGAGGTAAAAATACAGAAGAATATTACTTATTAACTGTAAAATATGATATCCGACTAGTAGCTAGTCTATGGGTTTCTGGTACTAAATGGGATAAATAACCATGTTCTGATTGTCGTACTTGTGACTTTTGCCCCAGCAGGTGCGACGCCGCCTCTGTGGAATTCTTGTTTTCGGTGTAAGGTCGATTTTTGAAAGTTGATACGTGTATCAAGTTTATATGTCATTGCATTTCTTCTTCCGGTACTGGACCGCGTTACTACACTTCCGCTGTTCGTTCGCTGCATAAAATAGTCCAAATTAAGCACTTGCCTCATTTCCTTTTCCAGCGCATTGATTTCTTAACATTTGCGCTGAAGGCGGACTTGATTCCACAGGTGTTCCTTCCCTTTCACCCCTCAGTTGCCGAACTGGACTTTTCCAGCTTTGATACTCTGTGTATCCTTTTATATCAAGGCGGACTTAATTCCACAGGTGTTCCTTCCCTTTCACCCCTCGGTTTTCGAACTGGACATTAGCCCATATATAACTACCGTCACTTTTTTCTGGCATGTAAGTATTGTAGGCCAAGATCAGACGCAGCACAATTTTGCGTCTGATCTGAGTCTGCATTGATTGCTAAAAAACATATATTCTTGCAAAACCTACCTTTAAGAAAACAAATCTCACAATCCTGCTCCGAACTTATTTGTTGGAAGATTCAATTGGCATATATTGGTTTAGCAAATTCGGAAGCCACTGATCAGACACCTCATTCTGTGACCTCGAATCAGACCCTTCAGTGCTATAAAAGGAAGCTTTGCATTTTTGGGTGCATATGCACTCGTTTTATAGACACTTGGGAAGACGAATCTAAGTCGAAGCGTCCCCACTGTTTAAAATGTAGAAATTAAAGGGCCCTGCTGTAACGTCCCCGAAAGCAATGTACACTTCATTTTTGGAGACCCATGACTCGCCGAAAGAAAGCAATAGGTTTTAAAGTTCACTCCCGTCCAGTGCTCCAGATAAACAGCGTATTTGCGTAAATACTCAATTAATAAAAGTGTTGAGAGAACTGGTGGATCGATCGTCTCTGAATGTAAGTTTGGAGAATAGTCATGAACTGAGAATCGTACTGTTCGTTTAAGCAGGTACATTAGATCTGATCGGACACCGCATTATGTGGCGTCTGATTATGAAGGTTCTGTTTGCCAATGGCCAAATGCACGAGCACAGTCCTACCGCCCCCGCCCATCAGGGCTTGAAGAAATGGACGGACTGCAAGAAACTTCCACGGCGAGCTGAAATCGAAGGAGGATCTAAGCCTGCCAAGGCAAAGTGGTGCGAATCGGACCGTCCATGCCACAAGCCTATTTGGTTTCATTGCGCGACAGGCTTGATAATTATGTCATTTCACTTTAGCGTTGGGTAAAAGTCTCACAAAATTGGAAGCAACATCTCTAAATGACCTAGTCAGTGTTGACGGGGATGTTAAACCTCAAAACAAGCAAACAAACATACAAACAAACAAACAAGCACAGTCCAGAATTTTCTTCTGACGTTCCGCACTGACATCTTAGGGGTGCTATCAATAACCAATAGGAGCTTTTTTCGTGACGTACTTCCGGTTCTGAAAATAGAACGGGGAAAGCACTGGCCGTCAACGGCCAGTATTCTGTCGTATTGCTTCAAGGCAGTGGGACAGATAAAGTGTTAATTACAGCGTAAAACAGTGGATTTCTTTTAAACTTTTGACGAATTTTAATGTAAGATAATGGGAGAAACACTGATATGCTGCCAGGTGTGAAATTTCGCATTACGAAAACATGCTTATACAAGCACATTATCAATTTTTCGGCAAAAAATGACATTTTAAGATGAAAAATTGTGACATTTTTTTATATCTGCTCAATAATAGATTGCAGGGACTCGATAGAACCGCCTCGACGAGGCGGTTCTATCGAGTACCCACAATCTATGTTTTTGAGCAGAAATAAGAAAAATAATGTTTACCCCTGTAAATCCCAGTTTTACTATATAAAAGTGGGGTTTGAGTGGGGGGGGGGGGCTCAAAATCGCATAGGCGTGTTTTGTGTTTTCATGGTGTTATTTTTCTAGTTAACTGCTCATAAAGATATATTGTACGTACGACCCAACAGGGTCCTCTCTCTCTCTCTTTCTCTCTCTCTCTCTCTGGGTGTGCCATGGCTTACATGTTGCTCTCTCTCTCTCTCTCTCTCTCTCTCTCTCTCTCTCTCTCTCTCTCTCTCTCTCTCTCTCTCTCTCCGAGTCTCTCTCTTAGCGTACCAGCAATTATCGAGCGTAGGTGAATATCAATTACAGTTTGTCGTTATAGAATAACATCATGTCAACTGACATGTAACGTGTCAACAACGTCGTGTCTACGTCAAACCAACATCAAAGCGATGCATTGAATTTGACTTTGCAACGTCGATGTAACGTCAGATAATACGGCGTTGCTTAATAAAATACCATTTGCCCAATGCTCGGACCCATCAAGATGCAGTGGGATTAGAACATTAAATTCAAAACAAACATAGAACACACTTTCAGTGCATGAGAATGAAACACTCCTTCGCAAGGGCAAGACTGGTAGATTTGTAGATTTGTTCAACCTGCCCAGCACTTACATTAAACCATTTGGTACCGGAAACCCCAAAATGGGTAAGTGGCAAACAGTGCAGGCCCAGATCTGCGTTCTGCGGCGTCTGATCAGGGCCTATACTGTTTGCAGAAAGTTCAGCCATTTTCCAAATCAATTTTGAAGAAAACACAACCTGACACCCATAAATTTTGAAGTGGACTCCTGCTATATATAAGGAGGAAGATTCCATTTGGTACAAAAGTGTTAATGGCTTATTACATGTAGCTTAGCTTTACAATATCGTCTTGGATACAGGGATCAGTCAAACCTCTCACATCTCAACGGTCACATGACATTGAAGTGAGTTGGAGTGGGTGTCGACAGCATGACGTCGAAACATCGTTGACTCGACGCCCGTCTGTCAGTCCACTCATTAGTTTTTTTTTCGACTGACAGTATGTTTATTTGTCTGTCTAACTGTCCGTCCGTTCGTCTATTAGTCAGTCATTCAGTCGGTCGGTCGTCTGTCTGTCTACTGTCAGTTTGTCAGTCACCTCTCTCTCTCTCTCTCTCTCTCTCTCTCTCTCTCTCTCTCTCTTTCTCATCTCAACGGTCATGTGACATTGAATTGAGTTGACATGACGTCGAGCCAGCGTTGACTCGACGCCCGTCTGTCAGTTCACTCATTAGTTTTTCCGACTGTCAGTCTGTTTATTTGTCTGTCTAACTGTCCCTCTGTTAGTCAGTCAATTTGTCTGCCTGTCCGTCTGTCTGTCTGGTTGTTTGTCTGTCGTCGGTCTCAATCACAACCAATTTAAACATAGATAGATAGATAGATAGATAGATAGATAGATAGATAGATAGATAGATAGATAGATAGATAGACAGACAGACAGACAGACAGACAGACAGACAGACAGACAGACAGATAGATAGATAGATAGATAGATAGATAGATAGATAGATAGATAGATAGATAGATAGATAGATAGATAGATAGATAGATAGATAGATAGATAGACATAGATAGATAGATAGATAGATAGATAGATAGATAGACAGACAGACAGATAGACAGAGATAGATAGATAGATAGATAGATAGATAGATAGATAGATAGATAGATAGATAGATAGATAGATAGATAGATAGATAGATAGATAGATAGATAGATAGATAGATAGATAGAAAGATAGATAGGTAGATAGAAGTTCTGTCCGTATGTGATTGCTATATTTGGATAGCGAATAAAACGAAAAGTTACTTAAAAACTTATTTTGTAAGTAACTTAATGACTTGACCCATGTCAAGTCATTGACATGGGTCATTCACGAAGAGATTTTCGTCAATTAAAAACGGATCCAGGATAAATGTATTTCAGTAACCAAAGCAAAATATCATTCTTTCCTTCTCGAAGCATTATTTCAATGTAAACGGGTATATTTTCTCTCAAAATGTCTGAATATTGTTAGCATTTTGAGTTCCGCCAATACATTTGAATAGCGATGGCCGTTTTAATTGACGGCCAGTGCTGTGCGCATGCGCAAGGATGACGTCATAAACCGTATTCCTAAAACCTCCAATACCTGGAGTTTGTTCAGGGAACATGAATACGTCGGGCACCACAGGGGTACACATCGCAAATAGCGAGAACCCCCAATCACCTACAGAAGCAACGAAAGAAAAAGAAATAAGCACCGCACCTGCACCCGCACAAAATAGGCGGAAAACAATAATCCCAAGGAGGCAACATAACAAACGCGAACCACAAGAGCTCTTAAGGAAAAACGCGGACTATAGTTCCACCGATCCTAGACCAAGGATCAAGGGTGGACGTAAAATCTCACGCCGTTAAAACAAAAAATATATTACTGCCTAATTATGGATCCCAGCACCACTGCTAAAATCCGCGTGTTACAGTGGAACGCCCGCAGTCTGTCTGGCAAGGATAACGGAACAAAACTCGGGGCCTTAGGCCATTATCTAGAAACTTTAGGCTACACACCGGAGGTAATAGCTATTCAAGAAACTTTCTCAAAAAAAGATAGTAAACCAACAAAACTTCCAGGATATAAAACCCCGGTCAGTTTCAGTAGGGAAAAGGGGAAACATGGGGGAGGACTAGCCACCTTTATCAAATCAGGACTAGATTCGGAAGAAATCAAATTTAGACACACAAAAAAAGAAATAGAGGTGGTGATCGTGAGACTTTTTGGACAAAATGAAAACATAGACATCGTTAACTTTTATGCACCACCCCAAACAAATGTAACGTCTGACGATTATGATGAAATTTATAAAAAAGTGGGGAAAAAATCAGTTTTCTTGGGGGACTTCAATGCCAGACATGAACTATGGGAGACAAACCACAACCCCACATACGACAAACGGCGAGGCCTAGAACTGGTCGAGTTCATAAATAGCACAGATTACGTAATCTTAAACACGGGGTGTGGCACACGACTCAACGTCGAGCGCGGAAGCACGAGCGCCATAGACTTAACACTGGTCAGCGCATCACTATGCCGATCTAGTGAGTCGCACGTGGGAGACGACACGATGGGAAGCGACCACTTCCCCATCCTGACGTCGCTCAATGTCACTCACAAATGCGTAACGCAGCGGCCTGCCCGACGTTGGAAATTAGACAAAGCAGACTGGGACCTCTTTAGGCAGCAACTTAAACACATTAACATATCCCTCGAAGGCACAAATATCGATAAAAGCAATGAGGATTTTGTTTCGGAAATAATGGCGGCATGTGAAAAATCAATACCAAAAACGCAACCAAAAAATAAGCATAAAAACACCCTGCCATGGTGGGATGAAAATTGTAGCGAGGCAGTCAAAAAGAAAAATAAAATATACTACAAATACAGGAAAAACAAAACAGCCGCACTTTTAGAAGAATATAGACGCGTAAGGGAGGAAACAAAATACCTTTTAACACAAACAAAACAACAAGCCTGGAGGGATTTTGTGTCTACTCTCACATATAAAACAAACTCTAAGAAAATTTGGGACACAATAAAAAGATTTAATGGAAAACCACTAAAACCGGTAGAAGTTTTAAAACAAGGAAACGCAAGATATCACGAAAACAATGAAAAAGCAGAAATCTTAGCACAACACTACCGGAAAGTCTGCAGTAACGAAAATTTAGACCCAAATTTTAGGCGCATTAGGGAAACGCAGGACCCAATAATTGAGCAGGCCGTTCAAGACGCCGATCGCGCTGGCCAGTGCCGTGCATACAATGCGAACTTCTCCCATAGGGAGCTACAGAGCGCGCTTAATAAGAAAAGGAGCACCGCCCCCGGGGCAGACACCGTTCACTACGACATGTTAAAAAATCTACCAGAAAAGGGAAAAAATCAACTTCTCGCACTAATAAATAAATCTTGGGACGAGGGGACCCTCCCTACACAATGGAAGGAGAGCACCATCGTTCCAATATTAAAACCAGACAAGGACCCCCACGAGCCGAAATCGTATAGGCCGATTTCACTCACATCAACCATATGTAAAATCATGGAAACCATGGTAGCATCTAGATTAACAGCACACATTGAGAAAAACAACCTCTTAGCAAATGAACAATCAGGTTTTAGAAAACATAGATCTACCATTGATCAAATCACCAGACTGGAATCCGCCATCCGAAAGGCAAAACTAATGAAACACTCACTGGTAGCGATATTTTTGGATTTAGAAAAAGCTTTCGACCTACTATGGACTAGGGGGGTCCTCCTAAAACTAAACAAATTCGGAATTCAAGGAAAAATGTTAACCTGGATCAGAGACTTTTTGACTGATAGAAAAATGAACGTAAAAATAGGTAGCGAGGTGTCCGGTTTTTATGAATGCGAGAACGGTTCCCCCCAGGGGTCGGTGCTATCTCCTATCCTTTTCAACCTATTAATGAACACACTGCAGGAAACACTTAATGCATTACCGCTGGAAATATCCATGTTCGCAGATGACGGCTTAGTATGGAAAACCGCGAAAAAACCGAAAAGTGCCATTCCTGCATTACAAAAAGCGTTAAATGCCATACATGATTGGGCTACAAATTGGGGCTTCAAATTGTCAACTGAAAAAACAACAGTGGTAGTTTACAATAGAAATTTCGCAGAAACAAAGGGCATGCCCAGGCTGACGTATGACGGGCAGGAAATAAAGTACGCCGGTCATGCCAAATTCCTGGGCATGTACTTTGACAGCAATCTAACATGGAGACTGCACATTGAAAACCTGGTGTCCAGGTCCCAGCGGGACCTAAATGTGCTAAGGGCGGTCTCGGGGGCAAACTTTGGAGCAGACAAGAAAACCCTGATCAAAATGTACACAGCACTCATAAGAAGCAAAATTGATTATGGCTGCCAAGCATACGCGTCTGCGGCGCCCTCACACCTGAAAAAACTAGATAGCATACAGGCCACGGCCCTTCGAATCGCTACTGGGGCATACAGGGGAACGCGGAACCTGGACCTGGAGATTGAATGCAGCGTCATGCCCCTGCACCTGCGGAGGGATGAACTGCAACTCAAGTACTGGGCCCGCTCAAGCAGTCTTAGGGAAAGTCTCCCCATAAACGAAATGATCGCCGACACGCCCAATCATGTTAAAAGAGATAGGTTAAGAGGAAAGATCCCCTATATTATCAAAGTCCAGGACCTAATTAAAAACCATGACCTCGAGCAGGTCAAAACAGCGGAACAAACATATCCGGAAGTTTTTAACTTAAGAAGCCTATGCGCAAAAACAACACTAACGGGTGTCATAAAGAAAAATGAAACATCACAGAAAAAATGCAATGAGATCGCAGAATCACACATCAGTGAAAACTATAAGCAAGCGCTTAAAATTTTCACTGATGGAAGCAAAGATGCTGACAAAAAAGAAACGGGGTGTGCTTTCACAATACCAGAATTAAACTTCGACCAAAAATTCAAACTTAACCAGCACCTCACAGTCTACACTGCAGAACTTATAGCCATACAAAAAGCTTTGGAATGGATACAGGAACAAAAACCCGATAGTGTTGTTATACTAACAGACTCATTAAGCTCAATACAAAGCATAAACTCTGGGAATAGCACTACAAGACCAGATATACTGCAGGACATTCATATCTTAATACACAAAATTCTAAAACAAGATATCACCCTGAACATAGATTGGATCCCCTCCCACTGCAACGTGCAGGGGAATGAGCGCGCAGACACACTGGCCAAAGAAGCTCTGACCCGGGGAAAGGCACTTGACTACCTCCCCACCCCACAAGAAGTATACGCAATCATTAAGGCCAGCATCAAAAAGGAATGGGCGCGCATATGGCAGGGACAACACGGCTTTAGACACTCGATCTGTCAGTCCTTGACCCCGAAATTGGTACAATATAGCGACAGCCGAAAGCTCGATCGCATATATACACGACTAAGACTCGGGGTCAACGGACTAAATGCACACAACATCTTCTATAGCGAGGCCGATCCATTATGCGGGCACTGTGGCGGGGTGGAGTGTGTTCAACACTACCTCGCAGAGTGCCCCGCACACGGCCCCGCCAGAAGGGAACTAAAGGGAGAACTGACAACATTAGGATACCAAGGGGAGATAAACGCGGTTTCTCTGCTCAATCTAAATTCACAGGAAATGAGGGACGCGGTCTTCAAATTCTTTGAGAAAACAAACTACCTGGACAAAATATAGGGGAAAACTAAGGGCGCAGACTAAAATTAATCGCATTGTACCGTAAAACACACCCCGTACGAGAATACATACTTTAAACCAAAATCTCTAGAGACCCGAGTTCAGAACAGTAAAAATAAATATTCGAACCGCACCTTAGACGCTACCAACCAAAAAGGGCCGTAGTGATCAAAGGGCGGCCGTCTCACAGCGAAAAGGGGAACAAAGTCAACGATAGGCGCTGTGATTGCGGCCTCGGCTTTGCACTAAGGAGTGCCTATCGGTGACAGCGATCCCTGGATCACTGTGAGAAGACCATAGCAGAACGGGGCATGGACTCACCACAAGGAAAATCCATGGCCCCGACCCACTCTCCAGAGGGGGTGTGCCAAGCGAGAAGTTAAGACAAGGTGTAGCGTTGTGGTTGCGGCCCACTGGCTTTGCACTTATGAACGCTGCACCAAAGCCCTAGCTGATCGGGAACCACACAGCCCGAAAGAGGACCACACGAAAGCACGCCGGGACTGGGCATGGACCCACCACAAGGAAAATCCGTCGCCCAGCCCCTCCTGAGGGGGTGAGGCAAACGGGAAATCAGGACGAGATGTAACGCTGGGGTTTGCGGTCTTAGGACTTTGGCACTGAGCAGCGTTGCGTCAAAATCCTGGCTGATCGAGAGCCACACAACCCAAAGGAGAACGGCACAACAGCACACAAGCAAACAAAGCCTCTCCTTCAGGAACACATACAGAAAAGTGGGGCAGAAATAAGAAACAAGACGCCTTATCACATCTTTTTCTTTATTTTTTCGCAACTTTCGCTTTCCATAAAGGATGTACATTATAAGGTTACCCAAACGGAATGACCTGGGGGCCCTCAAAAGGGCCTTCTGCATACCACCACGACTGAAAAACCGCATCTCACCCGGTATATCATACAGCCCTCCGTACTGCCCTTGTCGCATAACATAAAAATCACCAAAAACAGCAAATTGCGCCATGACCGTAATAAAGACAGACGGTCAAGATGGCCACATATCAATACAGACAAGGGCAATTAACTAATTAACTAGGGCATGACTTAGCGCGACCTGAAGGAAGGCTTTTAACACACACAACCACCCACGCGAAACTAAACCAACATACAACCACACTAGATAGGTAGATATAGCGATAGTTGTAGGATAGGAATACAGTAGAGAGGATAGTATAGAAAAGAGAGATCAAAAACCTGGAGTTAGAAGAAGAAGAAGAAGAGTTTTCTCAAAAAGCGATTTCAAACATTTTTATTTGTGTAAATATGAAACATTAAAAACAAGATCGCATAGGAGCGCTCGACTGCGCACGTGCGCAGGCGGACGCTTGTATGCGACCTTCATGATTATATAACAATTTGCACTAACCACTTTGCCTAAAGAGATTGGCAAACGTTGTCTCGGGTCCCCAAACGGCTAGGCAAGAATACTTTTATTTCTACTATGATGCCTTCCTACACGTAGGATGCGATAGTGATATGCAAACGTGGCGACACAAAATGACTCTCCTACGGTCCCACAGAATACGACATCCTGCGTCGAGGAGGGCATCGCCTTTTCTTAACTTCAAACGAAAAAGCATGAAAGGGGACTGACCTACTTTCCACATCCTCCGCGATAGAGGTCACCCACTAACTAAAATAAATACGAATTTGGGCCCGAGACGGCGGAAGCCAACACACCATGTTACTATGTTATATGTTGTATGTACAGAAGAAACAAAACACAAATATAATCTTCAAGCACAACCTTGCAGGTACAAAAATTGTCCTTCCCAGCAACTGTGGGCGGATGGGCTTGTCCCAAAAAGGACAACAACACAAAGGAGATCGGCTAACGTTGTCTCGGGCCTCCAAATGGCTAGGCAGGAATACGCTTTCATCCTATGGTGCCTTCCTTCACGTAGGATGCGTTAATGATATGCAAACATGGCGACTGACCCACTTATGGTCCCGCAGAGTGCGGCATCCTACGCCGAGGAAGGCATCAGTTTTTCTTAACTTAAAACGGCAAATGCATAAAGGGGGATTGACCTAATATGCACATCCTCCGCGATAGACGTCACTCATTAACAAAATAAATACAAGTTCAGGCCCGAGACGGGTAGGCCGGCACTTCATGTTATTATGTTACATATTGTATGTACAGATAAACAAAAAAAAAAAACAAAAAAACAACGACACAAAATATAAACCACTAGCTTAATCTTGCAGGTACAAAAACTGTCCTCCCCAGCAACTGTGAGCGGGTGGGCTTGCCCTAAAACGGACAACGCCACCTTTAAGGCACAAGAAAAACAAACAAAACAGGTCCGTGGCGGAGTAAGCACAACCGCCCGCATATATACTTAAAAAATAGACCACTCAACAAGATGGGGAAACAGACCAAACAATGTAAAAATGTACATACGTTACATAAATATACAAAAATCAAATAAAAAAAAATAAAAAACAAAAATACCAATATCAAAATTGACCCTTTCCTGCTCTGATACGGTTCGGCATATTGACAAGCAAAAAATTATAACGTCGAGTAGAAGACAAAATGGACCGACTGCAGCGGACTTACGATAGACACGGACGGACGGGGCTGGAGCCGAGCGGTGGTCTCCCCATTCACCGGCAACGTGGAATGGGGGTAGCACCGAACGGCTAAGGTGTAGTGCCAGAATGGATTAGTTCCCTGGGACCCCACCAGCTGACGACCCGCGACACGGGGAAACTGGAAACAACAACAAGTTTGTTCAGGGTCGGCGCCAGTCAGATGGTCAGTGATTGTCACGAGGACAATGACAAGCAACAGGAATTTTTTTCTTTGTCGAACCTGGTTAAACTCCCTTTTCAACCTTGTCAAAAAGATACTTAGAGAACTGTTTAATCTACCACTACCAATTTTATCATGGTGAATATGCCTCATAAATCAACTTTCCTCAGTACTTTCAGTACTTTGATTCTACCTCTGAATCCTGAGAACCAGACCCTAAAGTGGCTTGCGCATTTCTGTAGTTTTCCAAGCTTTCAGTTTTAAAGGCATTTATTCTTAGACAGTAGGACACAGAGTGTGTTCATAATTGTTTTATTGCCCCCTGTGTTTCAGTCAGTGTTTCATTTTTACGTCCCACCAACAGCTAAGGTCATACGGAGACGGGAATTGCCCCCAGTGATAGACGGTATATAGCAGACCAAAGGCGGCCTTTAATAGTGTGATTAGTAGCTCCTGTTGAATCCCTTGACTGAGGCACAAAAGGGGAAAATCAATGAGGTACGCTCTAGTTAACAGTTAGTCAATTATTGATTTTCTCCAAGGAGTCCCCTAACCTGTTGCAGCCAGAGGAGTTCTCGTCAGTCAGCACTGAGGGCTACATAATATTATGTAATGAAATGATAGTCCTCAGTAATCAAGAATAAATGCCTTTAAGATACCTTCAAAAACAAACCAAGTTTTGGACCGTTTATAAAAAATATAGCTTATAGGAATTGTGGATATCATCTTCGGAACCCGGGAAGGGATATGCATTTTCTTTTTCTTTTTTATGCGGTGCGAACAAGACCAATGCAAAGAAAACTGTATCATTTTAAACATTTTAAGATTGCTAAATTTTCGATTTCTTTTTAGAGCCGGATTTTCATCGATTTTGCTTTTTTTTTTTTAACACTACATTTGCAGTTTCCATGGAAACGTAGTGAATATCGAGAAACCGTAATACATTTTTTGACCGACTTGATGACCGGCCCCGATAGCTCAGTTGGTAGAGTATCCGCTCCGGGGAACGGGAGGTCACGGGTTCGATCCCGGGCCGCGACATACCAAAGTCGTTAAAAAAGGTACTAGCTGCTTCCCGCTTGACACTCAGATTTACAGGGTAGAGCTAGGACTGGTCGACCCAGTGTCAGGATAATGTGACTGGGTGTGTTATCATGTAATGATTCTGGGATTCTGGGACATGATACTTCCCAGTGAGGCAGCACATTAAAAGTGAGCATTGAGCTCCCTGTCACAACCAGACACCGTCGTGGTATGACTGAAAAATTGTTGAAAGCGAATTGTGGGTACTCGTCTGAACCGCTTCGCCGAGGTGGTTCTAATGTGTACCCACAATATATGTTTAGAGCAGAAATAATAAAGTTATCAGGATTTTATCTGAAAAAAAAAAATCATTTTTGGTGGAAAAAAATTACCAATTTATTTGTATTGGCATTTTCTGTAATGATTATAAATAATGGCTACTAAATATAAAATCGGAAAGTGCTGTTGTTTCTTCCATGCAAATCAAAATAAGGACTTAAATAAATAGATGTCATTTGTCAAAGTCATATCCCTAGGTAATTTTCCCTCTCTTGGTCCCCTACCTGTATGACAGCCTGAATACCCCAAGTGTATTTTATCTCAATGCTGGACTCTTTAATAAACGGTCATTAGGATGTTATGTAATCGAAAAATGTGTCTTTAAACCCGAACCAGTGCTTCAGCTGAAGTGCACGACCCGCCGGATGCTTTTAACTTTATGAGTGTTACCATATATGGGTATGGCGGCCATTTTCGTCATGTGACCTGGACCTAAAACGGTTCCCCCAATAAATGCGCCTTATTGTAAGGAGCAAAAATATATCTTATACTTTAGTACTGTATTCTGAATCGTTTGCAGGATAAAATGCATTCTCACTTTTCCAATACAAAAGCATATGTGTCAAAGTTTGACCTAGGCACAAAGAAGGTCATGGTCAACCCAGGGTCACCATTTTAGCAATTAATGATGGGCCTACGTCCCAGATGCTATTTATCAAGTTTCGTGGAAATCTGCCCAGTGGTTCTGGAGAAGACTATTTTTGAAGGGTTTTTACCATATATGGCTTGGCGGCCATTTTGGTCATGTGACCTGGACCCCATGAGCAAATTTTGGTTTCCCCCATCCCATAGAGGCTCGAT
The DNA here is from genome assembly GCA_963580285.1 of Lucinisca nassula. Classification (NCBI taxonomy): domain Eukaryota; kingdom Metazoa; phylum Mollusca; class Bivalvia; order Lucinida; family Lucinidae; genus Lucinisca; species Lucinisca nassula. The sequence continues at coordinate 24,132,686 of OY757023.1, forward strand.
ATGAAATTTGACTTCAATCGGCCCAACGGTTCCGAGGAGAAGCAGTTCGAAAATTTTCACATTTTTCGCCTCGGCGAGGCTATACTAAATGGAATGTAATATTTCGCAAGTTCATTGGTTAGATCACATTGATATCTATCAGTATGCCAAAAATTGTTTTCCAAGCGGTTAAGTCACTATCACCAATTTTCACAAACGGGTTACGGACGGACAGACAGACATACCATATATGGCTTGGCGGCCATTTTGGTCATGTGACCTGGACCCCATGAGCAAATTTTGGTTTCCCCCATCCCATAGAGGCTCGATATGAAATTTGACTTCAATCGGCCCAACGGTTCCGAGGAGAAGCAGTTCGAAAATTTTCACATTTTTCGCCTCGGCGAGGCTATACTAAATGGAATGTATTATTTCGCAAGTTCATTGGTTAGATCACATTGATATCTATCAGTATGCCAAAAATTGTTTAAATATTCCAAGCGGTTAAGTCACTATCACCAATTTTCACAAACGGGTTACGGACGGACAGACAGACAGACCATATATGGCTTGGTGGCCATTTTGGTCATGTGACCTGACCCCATGAGCAAATTTTGGTTTCCCCTATCCCATAGAGGCTCCATATGAAATTTGACTTCAATCGGCCCAACGGTTTCCGATGAGAAGCAGTTCGAAAATTTTCACATTTTTCGCCTCGACGAGGCTATACTAAATGGAATGTAATATTTCGCAAGTTCATTGGTTAGATCTCATTGATATCTATCAGTATGCCAAAAATTGTTTAAATATTCCAAGCGGTTAAGTCATTAACACCAATTTTCACAAACGGGTAACGGACGGACAGACAGACAGACCATATATGGCTTGGTGGCCATTTTGGGCATGTGACCTGGACCCCATGAGCAAATTTTGGTTTCCCCCATCCCATAGAGCACACTGGTCAATACATACGCACAGGCTGCGTAGCGGTCGCATAGGCTTCGTATTTTGGACGCATAGGCTTCGATGAAAAATGGCGGGTGACAGTTCGTCAATGCAGGTAAGAAACTGTTTTACGTTAATCTAAATGTTGTATAGCGTTGACCGATACTGACATCTGCCTTACGGACCACTTTATTAACGCGCGGTTTCGTCTGTTGCAAGAAAAAGTTTGTAAAACGGAATATAGAAAAATAGACCCCAAAAGAAATTTGGCAGTCAACACAGATTCACCTGTAGTTTCACTTTGGCCCGGTCGCCCTATGTAACTACACGTTTTTGGCTGGTGTTCTGGTCGATAAATTGTGAATAATGATAACGGAATCGAAAAGCTAATATGCAACTTTCGTCACATCTTTTGCGAAAAAGAAAAATCTTGATATTTCGATACAACGAACGTAGCTTCGTTACCTATTACAACGCAGAGGCTGCGAACTAAATTTGAAAGCCCTGAATTATGTAGAATAATAACGAATGATATTTAATTAATGTCGAGAAATGAGCCAACCATCATTAGTTGATGATGCTAAAGACATTCTGTATCATTTATACCAAACACATTTTCATTCTCAGCTATGTAAATACAACATTATGATTCGAATGCCAAAATCTTATTTACACTACCGTTTATAAACTTGGTAAGTCTTCGTCAAATCTGTTAAGTATTAAACCAAATAATATTTGCACTGTATGAATTTCTGTCGTGTTTTATTACAACGCATGTGGCTTAAGAATTTAGGACGCGCAGGTTACAGAGATGGGAAGACGCATTACGAAAATATGCCTATTAAAATACCACTAAAAAGATGAAAACATTCAGATAAAACATCCTGATAGTTTTTATATTTCTGGTCGCCCGGGCCAGGCGGTTCTACTGCGTATCCACAATCTATGTTTCTGAAGAAGAAATAAGGAAATATAATAAATGCAGAAAATGTGTCATTGTACACTACCGTTCATAAACTTGGTAAGTCTGTCTTCGTCAAATCTGTTAAAGGAGACAGGAAAGCGATAATATGTTACAATAAATAGATAGGCATCAATAAACCCTTTCTAACGGGCCTCCGTAGCCTAGTGGATAAGAGCGCTGACTCTTAGTCATTAGGTCTCTCACCGCCGTAGGTTCGAGCCTCGCTCGGGCCAAGTGTGAGACGCCAAGTTCTGCAACGGAAGGTCAGGTGGTTTTTCTCCGGGTACTCCGGTTTTCGCCCACCTCTGATTAACGATCGGCTCGATATGAGTGAAATAATCTTGAAAGGGCCGTAAAACCCAAACCAAAAAAAAAAAAAAATAAATAAAAATAAACCCTTTCTTCCACTGAATACTGCAGGTTTCTAAGTGGTCTGATAAGGATTTTATCACTGTGTAATCTCCAGCCATTTACTCTGCTAAAGAACTGACCTTGAAAAATCCAATTAACCACAGATATGCCCTGACGTCATCCATGAGGAATCTAGAAGCTTGGTGTGTACTGAATAGGCAGATGTAGCAATGTTGAAGTTTAAAACAGAAGCTTAAAATGGAGCAAAATAAGCAAGAACTGGCCACTCTTTGAGGGGACTTCAAATTAGATAGTCAGCCGTATATTTTTGAGTCGAGGGAAAATTGTGATCAGGAATTTAGTGAGGGACGCAGCAGCTCTGAAGATAGCTATGTTACATGTCAATGACAACAACTGTCGTCTGCTTAGTCATCTGCTGCTTTCTTTAAATGTCACCTTTAGGAGCAGTCTGATCCAGCCTGATCTTGGTCCACACTGTTTGCCTATAAGCGAAAATATTATTTAAATAAAAAAAAAGGGAAAAAAAACTTTAAGAAGATGCAGCAGACAATATAAACAGGGACCATTTTACAATTCAGGTTTTCTTACAGTTTATTCGCCCGGTGTTCCACGCATGCGCATTCATGAGCACTCTTAAAATGGAGGTAGCAGTTTTCATTTTTTATTGGGTGTTTATGGATTTGCCTAACTTTGACCCTTGCCGTAGGCGTGATATATGTAAATGAAACAGCAACCAAAGTAGCAAAGCTAGCCATTGGCTCCAGATGAATTCGGCCTAGGTTGGTATCCCTAACGAACGGTTGTATGTCAATTCATTATTGTTAGAGAATCCTCTCATGTCACTGAGCATGACTCAGTAGAATCTTTTTGTTTGTGTTGATGTTAACGTCCCAGGCAGCATCATTCAGGTCATTTTTGAGACATTGTTTCCGAATTTATGGGACTTTTACCCGACACTGAGACGAAATAACATCTCAAATCCTACCGCATATAAAGCATACTTGCAATTGCTAAATAGGAATGACCCGTTTACTTTTTGAAAAGGCAAATACTAGTTTGTGGGTCGATTATTTATCAATCGTCACAAAGTAAAAAAAGTGCAAGTAGCTCCACAGTGATTATCACTGGTTTGTCGGAAATTCAGGGAACTTGTATATAGAAAACAGCAGCGTTTATTTTTTATCGAAGAGAGGTCAGCGTGTTGCGTAATACGGTAATCCATAGATCATGGATTGGGCTTTTCAAACAGTGTATGTCCAGATCTAATACCGCAGAACGCGGCGTCTGATCAGGGGGAGGGGGGGGGGGTGGCTACACTGTTTGCTCACATTACCTGAATTGAAGGGCAAAACGCAAGACTTATCAGGGTCTTCACTTTTTGCTTTGAATTGTAATTTAAGGGTTAAAGGAAGCAGTTTTAATCCATAAGTAAGCATCCAGCCGACAGACTTTCTTAAAAAAAGTAAACCTTTGGGCCGGAGCCGTCATAGAGTTATGAAAGGGCCGTAAAGCAAAAACATTTTTTTTTCTATCTTCAGATTCTGATAGGCTATGTTGCAGAAGACAGTCTAGTTAGCAAAAATTATGATCGAAGGACAGAGATTGAAAATAGATCTGAGATAAAGAAAAGTTTTTTTTTCTTCTTTGATCCTACAAAGGCTAGAATTAGCTTATATGTTTACTGTTTAATGAGCAGATGCTTCTCTTATCGGAAACGAAGCCTGGGTTCAGACAGTGCAGGCGCGATTAATGAACCTTTGCTGAAGTTTTGTAGGAGCTGCAGGTATTCGATTCAAGTATTTAAATAGAAGTCGGAGAATCACGAAAACATGCCTATATAATATAATTCTGACCCCCTTAAATCCAACTTTTATACAGTAAAACTGAGCTTTAAAGGGATATACATTATTTTCCTTATTTCTTCTCAGAAATACAGATTGTGGATACGCGATAAAACCGCCTGGTCCGTGCGGTTGTAACAAATTCCCATACACTATGTCTTGAGCATAAATTTTAAAACTGTCAATATGTTTTATCTGAAAGTTTTTTATCTTTTTAGTGGTATTTTAAAAGGCGTGTTTTCGTAATGCATCTTCCCAACTCTGTAACCTGCGAAGCCACGTGCTTTGTAAAAAAAACATGACAGAAATTCATACAGTGCAAATATAATTTGGCTTAATACTTAACAGATTTGACGAGGAATTGCCGAGTTAAAGAACGGTGGTGTAAAAAATTGTAAATTGACAGATTTTGTGTTCTCGAATCAAAATGTTGTACATGTATTTGCATAGCTTAGACTGAAAATGTTTTCGGTATAAATGATACAGAATGTCTTTAGCATCACCAACTAACGCTGGTTGACTGATTTCTCGACATTAATTTAACAGCATTCGCTATTATTCTACATAATACAGGGCTTTCAAATTTAGTTCGCAGCCTCTGCGTTGTAATAGGTAACGAAGCTACGCGCGTTGAATCGAAATATCAAGATTTTTATTTTTCGCAAAAGATATGACGAAAGTTGCATATTAGCTTTTCGATTTCATTATCGTTATTCACAATTTATCGGCCAGAACACCAGCCAAAAACGTGTAGTTACATTGGGCGACCGGACCAAAGTGAAAATACAGGTGAATCTGTGTTGACTGCCAAATTTCTTTTGGGGTCTATTTTTCAATATTCCGTTTGTCAGACTTTTTCTTGCAACAGACGAAGCCGCACATAAATAAAGTGGTCCGTAAGGCAGATGTCAGTATCGGTCAATGCAATACAACAGTTAGATTAACGTAAAAACAGTTTCTTACCTGCACTGACGAACTGTCATCCGCCATTTTTCATCGAAGCATATGCGTCCAAAATACGAAGCCTATGCGACCGCTACGCAGCCTGTGCGTATGTATTGACCAGTGTGATAGAGGCTCCATATGAAATTTGACTTCAATCGGCCCAACGGTTTCCGAGGAGAAGCAATTTGAAAATTTTCACATTGTTCGCCTCGGCGAGGCTATACTGGATGGAATGTAATATTTCTCAAGTTCATTGGTTAGATCTCATTGATATCAGTATGCCAAAAATTGTTTTAATATTCCAAGCGGTTAAGTCACTCTCACCAATTATCACAAACGGGTTACGGACGGACAGACAGACAGACCATATATGGCTTGGCGGCCATTTGGGTCATGTGACCTGACCCCATCAGCAAATTTTGGTTTCCCCTATCCCATAGAGGCTCCATATGAAATTTGACTTCAATCGGCCCAACGGTTTCCGAGGAGAAGCAGTTCGAAAATTTTCACATTTTTCGCCTCGGCGAGGCTATACTAAATGGAATGTAATATTTCTCAAGTTCATTGGTTAGATCTCAATGATATCAGTATGCCAAAAATTGTTTAAATATTCCTAGCGGTTAAGTCACTATCACCAATTTTCACAAACGGGTGACGGACAGACAGACTGACAGAATGACACGGTGATTTTAGGGCACTCTTAGAAATCAACCGACTTCAGTCGGTCGCTTTTTCTGCGGGTCGTGCAATTCACACACACACACATTGACCGACTTGATACATTCATTCATTTGGTGATAGTTTAATAATCAAAGCGCCAAAGGCACTGAAATGACAGATTCTATGAGAAAATCTTAACACTGTGAAAACTTACAGAAAACTTTCCTAAAAAGATCTTGAAATTTAGAAAGTTAGTTCTGCAAATTCCAATATATGATATGTTTGCAGATGTCTATAGACCGGTGGTATTATGAAACGCCATTCGATGTTTCAAAAGGAGATCCAGTACATGAATTACATTGACTTGAATATGTTCTATAAAAAAGGGTTATCCTTTGGAAGCAAGGAATACACCACAGAACTGAAAATATGGAGGGTGCATGTTTTCTGGGCCAGACTAGCTAGTTTCGGCCAATTAGGCCTCATCAGTGACCCTCAGATATTTTCAAAATTCCACAATGGAATCAATGATCCCAAAGGACAAGAAAATATAATCTACACTATGATGAAGGGGAGGGTGGCGTTTTACCGCCGCCACACACTCCCACACACCAGCTGTAGTGAAGTTAAATATGTTCCATAAAAGGGTTATCCTTTGGAAGCAAGGAATACACCACAGAACTGAAAAATATGGAGGGTGCATGTTTTCTGGGCCAGACTAGCTAGTTTCGGCCAATTAGGCCTCATCAGTGACCCTCAGATATTTTCAAAATTCCACAATGGAATCGATGATCCCAAAGGACAAGAAAATATAATCTACACTATGATGTAGGGCAGGGTGACGTTTTACCGCCGCCACACACTCCCACACACCAGCTGTAGTGAAGTTAAATATGTTCCATAAAAGGGTTATCCTTTGGAAGCAATGAATACACCACAGAACTGAACAATATGGAGTGTGCATGTTTTCTGGGCCAGACTAGCTAGTTTCGGCCAATTAGGCCTCATCAGTGGCCCTAAGATATTTTCAAAATTCCACAATGGAATCTATGATCCCAAAGGACAAGAAAATATAATCTACACTATGATGTAGGGCATGGAGACGTTGTACCGCCGCCACACATTCCCACACACCAGCTGAAGACATTTTTGAGTAAGAACAGCACTATGAACCCGCTCGTAATCCTGCTGGATAAGATATCCCGGATTCTGAGCGCAAACAAATAAATGGAACCATGTGAGGCCGAAGCACGCTTTTCAGTTCACGTCTCAGCCATGATCTTGAATGTTCCTAATGACACTAAGCTGCGTTCGCTAACTACATGCAATAGCGCCACACAATTACGCTTATTTCATCCGGTATGTCATGCTCTATTACGCACGCGTCGCCTCGGCATACCTTACACATGTACGTCGAAATACCCGGAAACGTCAATCGACGTGATTCACGCTGAAGTGGATTTGTCACTGAAACGCATATGTCAGTCACTTAGGCGCCAATTTACGTATTCCATGCACTAGCGCAAGTCTTCCGTACTGTGTCGACGCGTTAACTTTGGTCACGACAGGGACGTCTAGCTCTCTAAAGTGCATCGCATAAGGGCAAAGAACAGTGTCAGTGCTTATTAGTCGGTAGTTGAGACCCCTTGTTTATCTACAGGTACAGTGTAGCAGCTGCCGGCGGAAATCTGTTTCGCATATGCGTCTGACGGTTGAAACGATCTTGACGTACTGACGTCGGTCTTCCGCTACGTCGACGTCCACTAGCGTCTTCTGTAGATAGTAAGATGTCGCTCCGATAGACGATAGATCACACACATGTGGCACCCAAAATCAGAGTCAACGTCATCCGCTTTCCGACCAGCTTCTAACTGTCCAGGGGCACGCTTACGATCATTTAATGAAAAATTTTGCAATACGCTCTCACTTCATGCAATTTCTAGGCACGACCTTACATTACACATCAAAAGTTTGATCCTGAACATGTGGTTTCTATCCGTACTGGTGTGAAGGAGGTGCATAGTATCGACGTGGCCGGACCGGTAACCAGGCGTCACGGTTGATTATTTTAACCTTTTTAGCTTAAGGGCATGGTGCCTAAGCGTGTTGTAATCATGCAATCGTTTGGTTTCATAATCAAAGCACTGAGAGTGTGGGGTGTAGGTTGGAGTAATAGTCCTGGGTTGAGATTTAAGCTGTTTCATTTAACTCTGAAATTCCAAACAAATAGTGAAGATTTTGACAAGAAGACGCGTTCTGTAGCGTCTGATTTTGGTCTACACTGTTTGCCAAGCTCACCCTATGATTCCAGGATAATTCTTTTAAGTCTTATGGAATATGGCTATTTTCTACAAGACAAAAGGTTATTTTGACAAGTCAGTGATAATCACGTAGACGTTAGAACTAAAGCGCTTTTCTTATTAGCAACTTTGGGTCGAATGCAAAACAATCAACCCAAACATAGCCGCTTCGTTTGCCAGTGTTGGGTACATGAAAGTGTTATCTGTACAATCTGCACATGAATCAAATGTTGGATCTGGCAAACAATGTAAACTCAGATCAAACTCCACAGAACACGGTGCTGCTCTTGTTCTACACTTTTTTTGCATTTGTTACGAACATCTTAAGTTTAAACGAATCAGTCCATGTCCCCGCTCATGACCAGTCTGCATGTAGAGGCAATCGACATGAGTGTTGTCAGTGCTTTGATGTATTCACTGCCTTGAGTTTCTGGATTGCACTCTTCCATCACTGAAGTTGGGCTCGTCCATTCTGCTAAATATGGCACCTAGAATTATATCACAGGACCTACACTAAGTATCTGTACCATATTCCAGGGTTGAAAGGGACAGCCTCTCTTTCCAATTTCTCCACGCAAAGTCAATATACACCTAAGTTGTAACTGGCCTAAACTTGACCTCGAAAGTCAGAAAGAAAACCCATTAATATTCTTGTCTGCAGCTAACCTGGTCCAACAGCAGGCTGGTCTTTAAGGATTAAATATTGACAGCACTGATAGAAAACAGTGTAAACCCTGAGCAGACTGCTGAGCAGACGCCGCATTGATCTGGGTATACAGTCTTCGCCAAACCCGTCGCATGATGCAGCTGATTTATATGAAATGCTGAATCGTAAGATAGAATCGTCAAGTCGTCTGCTTCAAAAATTTGTATTACGCTTACAGGATAACTAATACGCTTGTACAATTTTGATTACTGCGCCAAACCGGACTACATTTTGTGCGGACTCATATTGCGGTCAAAGCCGGAAGAAAGCCTGAATTGGATAGCTAGAAGTGACAGATGGAATCTGTGATTAATCAAAGCGCCAAAGGCACTGAAATGACAGATTCTATGAGAAAATCAAAACACTGTGAAAACTTACAGACAACCTTTCTAAAAAGATCTTAAAATTTAGACAAGAGGGCCATGATGGCCCTGGATCGCTCACCTGATCCACAGAGTAACAAGTGGGCCCCGGAGAGGGCTATTATTGACCCCAGAGCTATTATGTGTGAGGGAAGTCTAAAAAGGTGAAGCTTCATACCAAATATCAACAAAGGCTATTATTTGAAAAATCTTGGCAAAAGTCCACTAGATGAAGCTACACACAAAATATCAAAGACCTGGGCCTTGCGGTTTCAGAGAAGATTTTTTTAAAGATATTCCCTACATAAGCCTATGTGAAACCAAATGGCCCCAGGGTGGGGGCATTTTTGGCCTCAGGGCTATAATTTAAACCATCTTGATAGAGGTCCACTAGATGAAGCTTCACACCAAATATCAAAGACCTGGGTCTTGCTGTTTCAGAGAAGAAGATTTTCAAAGATAATCTATGTAAGTCTAAAGGGCCTAGGGCGAGGACATTTGCAACCAGAGGGCTATAATTTGAACAATCTTGGTAGAGGTCCACTAGATGAAGCTCAATACCAAATATCACAGACATGGGCCTTGCAGTTTCAGAGAAGAAGATTTTTAAAGATTTCCCTATATAAGTCTATGTAAAACCAAAGGGTCACAGGGCGGGGGCATTTTTGGCCCCAGGGCTATAATTCGAACAATCTTGATAGAGGTCCACTAGATGAAATTTCACACCAAATATCAAAGACCTAGGCCTTGTGGTTTCACAGTAGAAGATTTTTAAAGATTTTCCCTATATAAGTCTATGTAAAACCAAAGAGCCCCGAGGCGGGGGCATTTTTGGTCCCAGGGCTATAATTTGAACAATCTTGGTAGAGGTCCACTAGATGAAGCTTCATACCAAATATCAAAGACCTAGGCCTTGTGGTTTCAGAGAAGAAGATTTTTAAAGACTTTCCTTATATAAGTCTATGTAAAACCAAAGGGCCCCGGATCGGGGCATTTTTGGCCCCAAGGCTATAATTTGAACAATCTTGGTAGAGGTCCACAAGATGAGGCTTCATACCAAATATCAAAGACCTGGGTCTTGCAGTTTCAGAGAAGAGATTTTAAAGTTTTTCCCTATATAAGCCTATATAAAACCAAAGGGCCCCGGGGCGGGGGCATTTTTTGCCCCAGCACTATAATTTGAACAATCTTGGTAGGGGTCCACTAGATGAAGCTTCATACCAAATAGCAAAGACCTGGGCCTTGCAGTTTCAGAGAAGAAGATTTTTGAAGATTTTCCCTATATAAGCCAATGTAAAACCAAAGGGCCCCGGAGCGGGGGCATTTTTGGCCCGGCCATTATAATTTGAACAATCTTGGTAGGGGTCCACTAGATGAAGCTTCATACGAAATATCAAAAACCTGGGCCTTGCGGTTCCAGAGAAGAAGATTTTTAAAGATTTTCCTTACATAAACCCATGTAAAACCAAAGGGCCCCGGGGTGGGGGCATTTTTGGCCCCAGCACTATAATTTGAACAATCTTGGTACGGGTCCACTAGATGAAGCTTCATACCAAATAGCAAAGACCTGGGCCTTGAGGTTTCAGAGAAGAAGATTTTTAAAGATTTTCCCTATATAAGCCAATGTAAAACCAAAGGGCCCCGGAGCAGGGGCATTTTTGGCCCCAACACTATAATTGAACAATCTTTGTAGGGATCCACTAGATGAAGCTTCATACCAAATATCAAAGACCTGGGCCTTGTGGTTTCAGAGAAGAAGATTTTTTAAGTTTTTGGTGAAAAAAATATAATTTTGGCTCCTGTGACCTAGATGTGCAACGGACCGAAACCATTTGAACAACTTTGAAAGGGGACCACCTAAGGGTCATTCCTGTGAAGTTTGGTCAAAATCCGAACAGTGGTTTAGGAGAAGATGTCGTTTGAAGAAATTGTTTACGCACGGATGATAGTCAAAAAGTGATCCTAATATAAAACACAAGAGGGCCATGGTGGCCCTGGATCGCTCACCTGATCCATAGTGTAACAAGTGGGCCCCAGAGAGGGCCATTATTGGCCCCAGGGCTTTAATGTGCATAATGTTGAGGGAGGTCTTAAAGGTGAAGCTTCATACCACACATCAACAAAGGCTATAATTTGAAAAATCTTGGCAAAGGTCCACTAGATGAAGCTACACATCAAATATCAAAGACCTGGGCATTGCGGTTTCAGAGAAGAAGATTTTTTTAAAGATATTCCCTACATAAGCCTGTGCAAAACCAAATGGCCCCGGGCTATATAAATCTATGTAAAACCATAGGGCCCCGGGGTGGGGGCATTTGTGGCCCCAGGGCTATAATTTGAACAATCTTGGTAGAGGTCCACTAGATAAAGCTCCATACTAAATATTAAAGGCCTTGGCCTTGCAGTTTCAGAGAAGATTTTTAAAGATTTCCCTATATAAGTCTATGTAAAACCAAAGGGCCCCGGAGCGGGGACATTTTTGGTATCAGGGCTATAATTTGAAAAATCTTGATAGAGGTCCACTAGATGCAGCTTCATACCAAATATCAAAGACCCAGGCCTTGTGGTTTCAAAGAAGAAGATTTTTAAAGATTTTCCCATTTATAAGTCTATGTAAAACCAAAGGGCCCCAGAGCGGGGGCATTTCTGGCCCTAGGGCTACAATTTGAACAATCTTGGTAGAGATCCATTAGATGAAGCTTCATACCAAATATCAAAGTCCTGGGCCTTGTGGTTTCAGAGAAGAAGATTTTTAAAGATTATCCCTATATAAGCCTATGTAAAACCAAAGGGCCCCAGGGCGGGGCCACTTTTGGCCCCAGCACTATAATTTGAATCATCTTGGTAGGGGTCCTTTAGAAGAAGCTTCATACCTAATATAAAAGACCTAGGCCTTGTGGTTTCAGAGAAGAAGATTTTTAAAGATTTTCCCATTTATAAGTCTATGTAAAACCAAAGGGCCCCGGAGCGGGGGCATTTTTGGCCCAAGGGCTATAATTTGAACAATCTTGGTAGGGGTCCACTAGATGAAACTTCATACCAAATATCAAAGTCCTGGGCCTTGCGGTTTCCGAGAAGATGATTTTTAAAGAGTTTCCCTATATAAGCCTATGTAAAACCAAAGGGCCCCGGGGAGGGGACATTTTTGGCCTCAGCACTATAATTTGAATAATCTTGTTAGGGGTCCTTTAGATGAAGCTTCATACCAAATATAAAAGACCTAGGCCCCGGGGTGGGGGCATTTTTGGCCCCAGCACTATAATTTGAACAATCTTGGTACGGGTCCACTAGATGAAGCTTCATACCAAATAGCAAAGACCTGGGCCTTGAGGTTTCAGAGAAGAAGATTTTTAAAGATTTTTCCTATATAAGTCTATGTTAAACCAAAGGGCCCCGGAGCGGGGGCATTTTTGGCCCAAGGGCTATAATTTGAACAATCTTGGTAGAGGTCCATTAGATGAAGCTTCGTTCTAAATACAAAGTCCTGGGCCTTGCGGTTTCAGCGAAGAAGATTTTTAAAGATTTTCCCTATATAAGCCTATGTAAAACCAAAGGGCCCCGGGACGGGGGCATTTTTGGCCCCAGCACTATAATTTGAACAATCTTAGTAGGGGTCCACCAGATGAAGCTTCATACCAAATATCAAAGTCCTGGGCCTTGTGGTATCAGAGAAGAAGATTTTTAAAGATTTTCCCTATATAAGCCCATGTAAAACCAAAGGGCCCCGGGGCGGGGGCATTTTTGGCCCCAGCACTAAAATTTGAACAATCTTGGTAGGGGTCCACTAGATGAAGCTTCATACCAAATAGCAAAGACCTGGGCATTGTGGTTTCAGAGAAGAAGATTTTTAAAGATTTTCCCTATATAAGCCAATGTAAAACCAAAGGGCGCTGTGGCGGGGGCATTTTTGTCCCAACACTATAATTTGAACAATCTTGGTAGGGGTCCACTAGATGAAGCTTCATACCAAATATCAAAGACCTGGGCCTTGTGGTTTCAGAGAAGAAGATTTTTTAAGTTTTTGGTGAAAAAAATCTATTTTCGGCTCCTGTGACCTAGATAATCAACGGACCGGAACCATTTGAACAACTTTGAAAGGGGACCCGCTAAGGATCATTCCTGTGAAGTTTGGTCAAAATCCGATCAGTGGTTTAGGAGGAGATGTCGTTTAAAGAAATTGTTTACGCACGGACGCACGCACGCACAGACGCACGGACGCTCGACGGACGGCGGACAGAAAGTGATCCCAAAAGCTCACCTCGTCACTACGTGACGGTGAGCTAAAAAGTAGTTCTGCAAATTCCATTGTATGATATCAGTCTACAGTTTTAACCGGATTCTCCCAAAATTTTGCCTTGGTCTTATCAGAGGCAATTACCATTAAAATAACAGTTTCATGTGTCGGACTGCCATCAACCATCACAATTTATGCTAACCGCAGGTGATTATATCCAGATGCTGACTGGTGCTTTACAGAAAAAGTTCATCTGTGAATTTTTCTCTTTAAAACATCAGAGATGACATATTAATTTATTATTTTAATTTAATTTGTTTCAGTATAAAAAGTAACTGTTCATTTTGTCCAGTTTGAGATGGTGACTAAATTATTAGGGCCCCGCAAAGTGTTTACGGGTGCCCTTCAGCATCAAATGAACAAGTCCATGAAATAACCACCCCCTAAACCCCACTTTAATAGAGAACACTGTGGTTTAGAGGGGTATACATTATTTTTTCTGCTCCAAGACATGGGTTGTGGGTACTCGTTAGAACCACCTCAATAATGTGGTTCTAACGAGCACCCACAACCCATGTTTGCAGTATAAATAAGAAAAATATCACGGATTTTCATGAGAAAAGTAGCCATTTCGGAGATGTGAAAAACTGCACTGTGTCACATGGGTGTGTTATCATAATGGTATTCACTCTGTCCGTCCATCCCTCCGACCCCATTTTTTGTTGTTGTTGTTTTGTTGTTGTTTTTTCCTTAATAACTTGCAAACACTTGAACTTCAAACTGACAACAACAATACACAATTTCATAGCAAATTATATTACTCTAGCTACAATATTGCTAGACTTATGGCCCTTTGCAAAATTCAAATTTTCAGCATTTTTATGCCCCGCCATTAAAAGTGGATATTATGTTATACCCTCCGAAGTTTTGAGTGTCTGTACATCCGTCCGTCAGCGCCTAATAGTTTCATGTCCGCTCCATAACTCTGATACCGTTTGAGATATTTTCACAGATATGTAGAGCACTATCAGACGACGTGCAGAACACTGGAACGGTAACTCTGATTTTTCCTACTTTTGGAGTTGTTGCCCTTTGTACATTGAACATAGCCATGTCTGTCATAGTTTCGTGTCCGCTCCATTACTTCGATACCGTTTGAGATATTTCCATGAAACTATACAGATATGTAGAGCACCATGAGATGACGTGCTGAACATATAACCTGTGACTTTGGTTTACCTACTTTTGGAGTTATTGCCCTTTGAACTTTGCATACCGATATACATGTGCCTGCTGCTATCTGTTTCGTGTCCGCTTCAAAACTCTGAAACCATTCGAGATATTTTCATGAAACTTCACTGATATGTAAAGCATCATAAGACGACGTGCAGAACATATGAACCATAACTCTGATTTTCCTAATTTTGGAGTTATTGCCCATTGAACATTGAACATAGCCATTTCGGTCATAGTTTTGTGTCCACTCTATAACTTCGATACCATTTGAGATATTTTCAGGAAATTTCACAGGTATGTAGTGTACCATGAGACGACGGGCAGAACATATGAGCCGTAACTCTGATTTTCCTACTTCTGGAGTTATTGCCCTTTGAACTTTGAACATAGCTGATGCTATCAGTTTTGTGTCCGCTCCATTACTCTGATACCATTTGAGATGTTTTCACATAACTATACAGATATGAAGAGCACTATGAGATGACGTGCAGAATGTATGAACCGTAACTCTAATTTTCCTACTTTTGTAGTTGTTACCCTTTGAACATTGAGCATAGCCATTTCTATCATAGTTTGTGTCCGCTCAATAACTTCAATGCTGTGTGAGATATTTCCATGAATCTTCAAAGATATGTAGAGCAGAATTAAACGACGTGCAGAAGACATGAACCATTACTTTGATTTTCCTACTTTTGGAGTTATTGTCCCTTGAACATAAAACATAGCCATTTATATCATGTAGTCTGTTTGAAGCACTATATCTACTGAACCTAATGATTGATTTTGACCAAACCCGCATGGTTACATCACTAGGATGGGGGAAATCAGCATTTAGGTTTTGGTGACCTTGACCTTATTTTCAAGGGCACAGGCCCCATCAAATTGTCAATTTTGGGCCAAAGATGGCTTGTCTGCACCCAATCTCAAGAACACATCAATGCAATGTGGTCTAACTTGATACAAAATATATTGCAACTGACCAAAGATTTGACTAGATTTTGAAGACTTGACTTTAGTTTAAAGGGCACCGGTCCCCAAAACTGAAAATGAGAATTTTAAAATTTGGTTTACTTTCTTTTGGAGCCATGGCTCTTTGAACATTGAAAATAGTCATCTTAGCCGTGTATTCCTGTCAACTTTATTAAGGGAAATAGTAATGCAGCCTTACTTTTAATTCCCTTTTCACTGTGATATGGCACTTGCTTGATATAATTGTAGTGGCGGGGCATCATGCAGTGCTTGCAGTTTTATTCTTTTATTCTTTTTTATTCTTCATAATTTGAAAACATTATGAAAACTGTTATAGATATTCCAATTAAATGTGTTGTACTTATTGTCAGTGACAATGCGCACATGATTATGAAGCAAAGGGCTGTCTGTCTATCTGTCTATCTGTTCATCTGTCTGTCCATCTGCCCGTCCATCTGTCCATCCACAGTTTTGGTCGTCATCATCATCATCATCATCATCATCATCATCATCGGAGTTTTGATTAACATGTAGGTACAGGGGCAAAGCCACAAAAATGGGCCGCTTCCAGGTATCCGGCTTGCTGCAGGCATGGCAGATCTCACACCAGATCTCCAGGTTTGTCTATCATGAGGGTCGAGCTTCCACTTTCTGCGATCTCTCTCTGTCAACTGCTTCCAGGTCATCCTGTGCCTCCCCGGCCCACGCCTTCCATCTACCTATATGTTACAGGCAGTCTTGACTGGACCGTTGGAGGGTTCCACGTGTCCATACCAGCGGAGCCTTCTCTCTTTCAGGATGAGGTTCAGGTCCTCAGTGCCAAGACGTTCAAGTAACTCACTGGACCTGATGGTGACAGTGTCCTGTGGCTTGACATTGCAGATCTGTCTGATCATTATTGCCCTGTGACATTCCACTGCAGACACTGGAGGTTTGGCTTTGTCAATGGCCAAGTCACACTGGCATGAGGCATTGCGCTCCGCCTGTCTTGAACGAGAGATGGCGGGAAGAGGGAACTGGTAGCAGCTCCTTGAATTTCTTCCAGGCTGTTTTAACACGTGATGTGGTCAAAAGACCATAGCCACCCGCTGCTGAGAGCATGCCACCTAAATGGCAAAAGGAAGCTACCACTTCCAGCTTGTCAGGTCCGACTTCGACTTCCCTCTGTGGTCTGCCATCTAAGTGGTGTGCAGTTCCTTGGCACTGTGTAAACCTGTAATCAGGGTTCTCTGCCAAGCGCTTGAGCTCACTGCATTTCCTGTGCACCCAGAACCATTGCAAAACAATATTGTTGTTGCCCACTCCAGTGCGACATACGACACATTGGAACTGACCCATACTCTGCAGGAGGTCCAGGCCTGTACCACGCATCATGATCTTCGTCTTTCCTGCATTTACTCTCAGTCCTTTTTCCTCCATTGCCTCTTTCCAAGTTAAGAGCCTCCTGACACATTCCTCGAGTGATTCAGCTATGATGACCAGGTCATCGACATACAGCTCCTCCAAGGGAACTCTAGAGCGGAACTCGCATGACAAGGCTTCAAGCAAAATGGTGAAAAGCAGTTGGCTGAGAACAGAGCCTTGATAACCATCAACCTTTACTTCAAACTCTGCACTATACCGGTAACTATCACCAACATGGACATGGCTTCGAGCATTAGCATACATCCCCTGGACCAGTCGCACAATACACTCATCCTATTCAAGTTTTCTTAGTGCCCACCAGATGACATTCCGATGTACTCGATCAAATGCCTTCTCCATGTCTACGAAAGCCAAGTAGAGTCTTGTTGGCAGCCAGATACTATTCTTGCAGCTGCATTACAACACAGATTGTGTCTGTTGTGCCTCCTCCTGGGACGAAAACTGTCTAATGAGGCCATCCACAATCCTCTTCAGACTTTCATGACCTGTTCTGTCAGCTTGAGACCACGGTAGTTGCTCCTGTCCAATGCATCATGCTGACTATGAAACTCTGTACCCCGTCAGAGGGTATCTTGCCATCACGGATGATCGAAGCTGCAAGGTCACGGATCGTTGAGGCACCCGCATCACCTATCATCCCCACCATTATGCCCGATGGGCCCGGTGCTTTGCCAGCTTCGATCTGAGAGATAGCCTTCTTAACCATGTCAATAGTGGTAGGGATGGGCGGCCCTTCACTAAGGTGGTCCAGGACCCAGTCAAACTCAGTGTTGAGTTACATGTTTTTTTTTTGTTGTTTTTTTTAATAACTTGCAAATCGTTATACGCATCATCTACAAACTTTAAACACAACACACTATTTCCGTTCGTATGTTCGTTCGTTCGGCCATTTTTTTCATGTTTTTGAATTTGAAATGATGTTTGCTGTAACTTTTGTTTGGTTTGTTTGGTTTGAGGTTTAACGTCCCCGTCAACAATGTATTGGTCATTTTGGAGACGTTGCTTCCAATTTTGTGGGACTTTTACCCGACATTGAGATGAAATGACATATCAAGCCCTGTCGCTTAATGTAACCAATAGGGTTTATAAGCATGGACGGTCCGACTCGCACCGCTTTGCCTGGGCAGACTTAGATCCTCTAGGCGGTTTACCAGTACTCGTGTGACGGGTCGGTATCAGCTCTGCGTGGAAGCATCATGCAACCTATCTATTTCTTTAGGCCCCGATAGGCGGGGGCCTGTTGGCTGTAATAAGCATGAATTTCTACAAACTTACAGTGAAGTTTCATAATAACCCCAAAAACTGAAAACTATGGGAATTCTGATTCATTTTATGTAGTAAAGTCCGAGATTATGTAATATTGTTGAATGAAATTACCTCATATGCTAAAAATAATGATATCCAGAAGTTTATGGATTACTTTTTAAACTTACATGTTTACCATCTATTATTCTCTGTTTGTTTGTTTCATTTGAGGTTTGCTTGTTTGTCTGATTTGAGGTTTAACTTCTCCGTCAATGCTTGTTAGGTCATTTTGGAGACACGCTTCAAATTTTGTGTGACTTATAACCGAAATTGGGATGATATGACACCTCAATCCCTGCCGTCAAATGAAGCCAACATGGTTTATATGCATAAACGGACTGATGCGCACCACTTTGCAGGCTTAGACCTTCTAAGCGGTTTACTAGTACTCATGCGCGGCCGGGTTAAGCTCTGCATGGAAGCATCATGCAGCCCAGTCTATTTCTCCAAGGCTCGATTGGCAGGGGCCATATTATTCTCTGATTCAATATTCTAGAAAAATATTTCTTAAAATAACTTTGTACATAAAAAAAATCCACTGGGTGAATATGAGGATCAGAAAAAAAAAGAACAAAACAGTCTTATACATAAAAAGTATGTCCTGGTAATATTGTTTTATTTTGGATACTTTGTCGTTATGGTCATTTTCAGGGAAAACACTGCACTTGTAATGTTTTCATTACACTGTCTCTCTTTCTTTTTGTTCTATAAAATGGTTATCCTTTGGAAGCAATGAATACACCGCAGAAGTTAAATGTATGGCATGTACAAGTTTTTCTGGGCCAGACAAGCTAGTTTCGGTCAATAAGCCCTCATCAGTGACCTCAAACAGTTTCAAAATTCCACAATGAAATCAATGATCCCAAATAACAAAAGAAAATATAAACTACATTATGATGAAGGTCTGGGAGACTTTTTACGGCCGCCACACATTCCCTTTAAATTAGCTGGGAGTTAAATATGTCTGACAAAAGGGTTATCTTTCGGAACCAAGAAAAATACCGTAGCAGGAAAAAGTATGGAGTGTTCTGGGCCAGACTAGCTAGTTTCGGCCAATTAGGCTTCATCAGTGACCCTCAAATACATGTATGTTCAAACATCCTCAATGAAATCAATGATCCCAAATGACATGAAAACTATGATGAGTTAACCTAAATACGCATAGCTTCTTATATTTTGGGGCATTAACACAGGGTGGACCAAGATCAGACGCCACAATGTGGCGTCTGATCTGGGTCTACACTGTCTATAAAGTAACATATATTTTTGCCCCCCCCCCCTCCACCCCATGCCTCTCATCACACGCCTATTTAAAATACCACCAAATAATGAAAATTTTCAGATAAAAAATTCTGATATTTTTCATGTTTCTGCTCAAAACATAGATTGTGGGAACTTGCGTTAGAACAGCCCCGATGGGGGGGGGGTGTGTTTAACGAGTACCCACAATCTATATGTTTAAGCAGAAATAAGAAAAATAATGCTTAGACCTGTAAGCCCCAGGATTACTGTGTAAAAGTTGGGTTTAATGGGGTGTAGGTGTGTTTTCATGATGAAGTGATAGATATGGACGGTCTGATTAAAACTGTATGTATTACTGGTATTTTATTCTGATTTGCGTTGTTCGGTTTCAGCCCTTGCCGTTTAAAATGGCATTTCACATGTTGATGCCATTACTGCAACCTATACCAGTTTCTTTATAACTCTTATTGTTTGTTTATTTATTTATTTAATTAATAATTTATTTGCCTGTTTATTTACTTACCCATTACGATTACACATCCATCTTTCATATCTGATGAAACTTTATTATACTTTACTTATTTTTACTCCAAACATAGGTTCAGTGTGCTCGTTAGAACCGCTTCATTGAGGCGGCTCTAACGAGTACCCACATCTTATGTCTAGGAACAGAAATAAGAAAAATAATGTATACCCCTGTAAACCCCAGTTTTCACTATATAAAGTGGGGTGTAGAGGGGTGTTCATTACATGGACTTGTTAGCGTGTTGACTTTGTATTGTTGATGGACCGTAATAACAATTTTCACCAAATTAAATATGAAGCAGACAAATCTTACAGGTAAGGCATCTGGCAGCAATAAATTCTCTACACTAGCATATCATATTGCTCTCAGACCAATTTAACATGTTTTGTTTAGATCACAGAGCAGATAAGCAATCGCTCCTCAAGAGCGGGTCTCTTTGTATAAAACTTCATACTGATATGTTTGCAGTTGTCTATACACCGATGGTATCATGAAATGTCATTCGATGTTTCAAATTTTGGAAAGAAACTATTTACTTTTTCAAAACCAAACATTAAAATTCAAGATTTAACAATACTACTGGCAATTAGTAACATTTTTGTCTGGTCGGTTGTGGATACCTCCCCACAAAAGATACTCTATTTTTCACAAAGAGACCGGAGGAGAAAGGCTGGTCAGTCCAGTACATGAATTACATTGGCTTGAAGACATTTTTGAGTAAGAACACCACTATAAACACGCGCGTAATCCTGCTGGATTAGATATCCCGGATTCTGAGCGTAAACAAATAAATGGAACCACGTGAGGCCGACGCACTTGATTGATGTAACGTCTCGCTGTTCAGTTAACGTCTCAGCAATAATTGGAAGCAACGTCTCCAAAATGACCTTTACAGTGTTGACGGAGACGTTAAACCTCAAATCAACCAACCAACGTCTCAGCCATGATCTTGAATGTTCTTAATGTCGCTAGCTACAATAGCTCGACATACCATTTCGCTTATTCAATCCGATATGTCATGCTTTTATTACGCACGCGTCGCCTCGGCATACCTTACACCTATGTGTCGAAACATCCCGAAACGACAATCGGCGTGATTCACGCAGAAGTGCGATGTGTCACTGAAACGCATATCACGCGAGTCGCTTAGACGCCAATATACATGTACGTATTTCATGCACCAGCGTAAGTGTTCCGTACTGTGTCGACGTCTTAATTTTGGTCACGACAGGGACATCTAGCTCTCAAAAGTGTATCGCATATGGGCGACCAACAGCGTCAGTGCTTATTAGTCGGTAGTTGAAACCCTTTGTTTATCTACAGGTACAATGTAGCAGATGCCGCTGGAAATCTGCTTCGCATATGCTTCTGTCGGATGAATCGATCTTGACGTACTGACGTCGGTCTTCCGCTACGCCGACGTCCACTAGCGTCTTCTGTTGATAGTAAGATGTCGCTCCAACAGACAAATAGATCACACACATGTGGCACCCAAAATCAGAGTCAACGCCATCCGCTTTCCGAACAGCTTCTAACTGTCCATTAGAAGCCTCCGTGGTGTAGTGGTTATGCTACTCGCCTTGTAAACCAGGGATCGCGGGATCGATCCGGACTTCTCCAGACTTTCGGATGTGTCTTTAAACCGAAGTATCGTCTCCGTATGACCTTAGCTGTTGGCGGGACGTAAACTCAAACACTCACAGGGTTCAATGAAAAATGTTGTAATACGTTCTCACTTGATGCTTTTTGAGAACAAAATACAATTTCTTCTTTTCTAGGCACGACCTTACATCACACATCAAAAGTTTAATCCTGAACATGTGGTTTCTATCAGTGCTGGTGTGAAGGTGGTACGCAGGATCGTTGGCCCCCGCCAATCGGGGCTTAAAGAAATAGATGGGCTGCATGATGCTTCCTTGCAGGGCTGAAACCGACCCGCACACGAGTACTGGTAATCTGCTTAGAGGATCTAAGCCTGCCCAGGCAAAGAGGTGCGAGTCGGACCGTCCATGCATATAAACCCTATTGGTTTTGATTGGGCGGCGGCAGGGCTTGAGATGTCATTTCATCTCAGTGTCGGGTAAAAGTCCAACAAAATTGGAAGCAACGTCTCCAAAATGACCTATACAGTGTTGACGGGGACGTTAAACCTCAAATCAAACAATACAAAACATAGGATCGTGGCCGGACTGGTAACCATACGTCACGGTTGATTGATTTAACCTTTTTAGCTCAAGGGCATGGTGCCTAAGCGTGTTGTAATCATGCAATCGTTTGGTTTCAAAATCAAAGCACCGAAAGTGTTGGTGGGATGTAGGTTGGGGTAAAAGTTCTGGGCTGAGAATAAACTGTTTAATTTAACTCTGAAATTCCAAACAAATAGTGATAATTTTGATAAGAAGCGCGTTCTGCAGCGTCCGAACTTGGTCTACACTGTTTGCCAAGCTCACCCTATGATTCCAGGATGACCCTCTTCAGTCTTTTGGAATACCCTGATCTCACTGCGGCTATTTTCTGCAAGAAAAAGGTTATTCTGAGAAGTCAGTGATAGTCACGTAGACGTTAGCTCTGAATCGTTTTATGCCCCCGCATCATATGATGCCGGGGGCATATAGTTTTTCGGTTTTCCGTACGTGCGTACATGTGTACGTCCGTCTGTACGTGTGTGTGTACGTACGTACGTGATCCTGTAACCTCAGGTTAAAGTTTTTTGTAACAGGTAGAGCCTGATTTATGAATGGTATTTGGCGGGGGCATCCGTGTCCTATGGACACTTTTTCTAGTTTATTAGTAACTTCGGGTCGAATGCCAAACAATCAATCCAAACATAGCCGGGTCGTTTGTCAGTCTTGGTTACATGTAAGTGTTATCTGTAAAATCTGCACTTGAAAAAATGTTCGATCTGGCAAACAATGTAGACTAAGATCAAACGCCACAGAACACGGTACTGATCTTGTTCTACATTTTTGCATCAGTTACTAAACTTCCGTTAAGTTCAAACGGATCAGTCCAAGTCCTCGTTCATGACCAGCCTGCATTTAGAGACAATCGGCATGAGTGTTGTCAGTGCTTTGATTTATTCACTGCCTTGAGTTTCTGGAGTGTACTCTTCCATCACTGAAGTTGGGCTCGTCCATTCTGCTAAATATGGCACCTAGAATTATATCACAGGACCAACACTGTTTGCATAGGTATCTGTACCATATTCCAGGGTTGAAAGGGACAGCCTTTCTCGCAAAGTCTGATATACACCTAGTTGTAACTGACCTAGACTTGACCTCGAATGTCGGAAAACCCATAAATATTCTGGTCTGCAGCTGACCGGCTGGTCTTTAAGGATTAAATATTGACAGCACTGTTAGAAAACAGTGTAATACCTGAGCAGACGTCTAAGCAGATGCCGCATTGATCTAGGTATACAGTCTCGCATGATGCAGCTGATTCATATGAAGTGCTGAATATATTGTCTGAAAGGTAAGATAAAATCGTCATGTCGTCTGCTTCAAAAGTTTGTATTGCGATTATAGGATGTACAATTTTGATAACTGCGCCTAACCGGACTACATTTTTGTGCGGACTCATATTTCTTTGGCGGTCAAAGCCGGAAGAAAGTCGTAAGAAAGACGGAACTACTTTACAACACGCAGGATAGCTAGAGATGACAGATAGAATCTGTCATTAAAAATCCCTGACAGTGTGTACCGCAGAATTTTGGTGCTTACAGAGAATTGGTCTTAAGTTGTGCAAACAAGATATTAGATGCACCTGATGAAGAAATGTGTAACAAAGTATGGGATCTGGGCGATTTAAGGCAGAAAAAATAGCGAATGCATTACACATTTCACATATTAGCGTTTCAACAATTTTACATGTTCGCTTGCATATGTGCAAGCTTACAGCCCGTTTAGTCCCAAAATCTTTCAGCGACGAGCAAATGGTAACCAGAGCATAAGTATGCAGCACATTGTTGAAGCGGTTAGGTCAATGGAAGATGATTTTCTTTCACGTCTGGTGACTGTAGATGAGACCTGGGTCCATTATTATGAGCCAGAGAATAAAACTCAAGGTCGCCAGTGGTAGGGTCGGGATCTCCGAGGCCAAAGAAGTTCAAAAGGCAACCCTCTGCTGGTAAGGTGATGGCAAATGTAATTTGGGACGCACAAGGCGTTATTACATTGGACTTTCTAGCAAATAAAAGTACAATAACAGGTGCGTATTATGCAAATTTGCCCAACTGAGAACGGCGATCCGTGAAAAAAGCCGAGGTTAACTCTCCAAAGGGATTCTGCTCCAACAGGACAATGCAAGAGTCCACACTTGCACAACTGCATTTGAGGCTGTTGAGCGGAATGGGTAGGAGCTAAAACCTTACCCACCTATTCTCCGGACTTAGCTCCTTGTGACTATTTCCGATTCCCAAACTTAAAAAAGGATATCCGTGGACGTCATTTCCGGTCCAAGTTGTGGCGGCAGTTGAGGAATGGGTTGGAGACAAGGACCCTGGCTGCTGCAGTTCTGTGCTGGTGGCACTGGAACAGCGTTGGTCCAAGTGTATAATTTTAGAGGGCAATTACATCGAGAGAGAAGAGATCAATCTCACCCAGAAATAAGTTACGCCGTGTTTTTTTTATTGACTCAAACTGTTGCCGGGTCAACGAATTGGCGATCTAGAGTAAAGGGTATGCTCTATAATATATGTTGGTAAAATCAGTTTATCGAAGATGAAACGATTTATACCTGTTTTCTCCCAGAGGCTCGTGAAACAATTTATACAATCGCGGTCAAATAATATTCGCAATTCTACGGAAACCGGGACCGGCCCCGAAAGCTCAGTTGGTAGAGCGTCCGCTCCGGGGAACGGGAGGTCACGGGTTCGATCCCGGGCCGCGACATACCAAAGTCGTTAAAAATGGTACTAGCTGCTCCTCGCTTGGCACTCAGATTTACGGGGTAGAGCTAGGACTGGTCGACCCAGTGTCAGGATAATGTGACTGGGTGTGGTATCATGTAATGTGTCTGGGACATGATACTTCAGTGAGGCAGCACTATAAAAGTGAGCATTGAGCTCCCTGTCGCAACCAGACACAGTCGTGATATGACTGAAAAATTGTTGAAAGCGACGTTAAACCCGAATTCACCGATATCTTTTTTTTATTTAAAAAATCTGAATGGAAAAAAAAACAAGGGATATTTTTGTTTAAGAAATAGATCAGCTCTAGCTGTGATTTGTTGAGTAATAAATCACAGTTTGGAGGTCAGTTGTAAAGTAAACAAATCACAAGCGCGTAGCGCGCGTGATTTGTCTACTTACAACTGACCGACAAACTGTGATTTATTAGTCAACAAATCACAGACTAGAGCTGATCTATTTCGATTCTAACAGGCTGAAAATCGGCAATAATGCTGTTGTTTCCTTCAAAATCTCACAACTGTTCGCCATTGTTAGAAGAAATCCCGCTAAAATTATCGACTGAAACACATGCATTTATATCCTATTCTAACGTTTTAGATGCGAGAAAATGACATTACACCGTCTAACGTCAAGGAAATCGACTAGTGACGTCATAAATTTGCAGTTTTTAATGACGTCACTCGTCACGCTCTCCCTTGCTGTGATTTGTTGTAGAATAAAACACAGTTGTTTTCCATTGCCTATATAGGCGCGCTGTGTTAGAATTTCTGTTCCATTCCAATTTTATTGTTTTAAATTCCACCCTACTTTTTTCCAGAGTGGAAAGGAAAACAAGAAATATGTCGTTTAAACGACATATTTTTGTTTTTTGTTCCATTCTAATTTTATTGTTTTAAATTCTATCCTACTTTTTCAGAGTGGAACAGAAAACAAGAAATATGTCATTTAAACGACATATTGTATCGTTTAAACGACATATTTCTTGTTTTCCCCCAACTCTAATTTTATTGTTTCTAGATACTGGGACAGAAATTTGGTCTTCCCGGGTTCCGTAGAATTGCGAATATTATTTGACCGCGATTGCATAAATCGTCATCGTTTGAACGACATATTTCTTGTTTTCCTCTCCATTCTAATTTTATTGTTTTACATTCTGTTCGGCTAGATACTGGAACAGAAATGTCCCTTCCGGGTTCCGTACAATTTCGATATATTTTGTATGTTTATATGCGCACACGATTGGTTTATATCTGGTGCGAGAGATATGATTTTTTTTTATTTTTTATCATGAAGTCTTTTATTCGCAGTATTCCAACATCTGCCTACAACGACAGATTAAGATACTTTTCCAGGCTAGTGATATTTTGTCATGACAGCTCTTGTTCAGGTCTAATTTTGCATGCAAAACCATCACAAGTAAGGGTCGACACAAAAATCAAGGGCAGTTTGGAAGGTGTGATACACCCGCGATTTCCATGAATTTTATCCAGTTTTAGGCTGTTGGCGGTTACCGGGAATGTTTAAATGCACTAATACAACCACGCATGAAGCAAAACGCATAAATAACGTATATAATGCGATATCAATGCGCTGTTTTGCGTCATCTTAATTGCTTCCAAAACGCACTTGAAAAAGCGCATTGTTAGCGATTTTTCCCTCTTAGTTATTTGTATGATTTAAGGTTTAACGTCCCCTTCAACACTGTATAGGTCATTTGGAAACATTGCTTCCAATTTCGCGGGACTTTTACCCAAGAATGAGATGAATGACTTCTCAAGCCCTGTCGCCCAATGAAACAAATATGGTTTATAAGCATGGACGGTCCGACTCGTACAGCTTTGCCTGGGCAGACCCAGATCCTCTAAGCGGTTTACCAGTACTCGTGTGCGGTCGGTTTCAGCTCTGCGTCGAAGCATCATGCAGCCCATCTATTTCTTCAAGCCCGATAGGCGGGGACGTTAGTTTTCGGATGAAAATCGGTGATTTTATTCATATGTATACTTTAAATATAGGTTGTAGGTGCTCGTTAAAACCGCCTCTTAGTTATTTGTATGATTTAAGG
The DNA here is from genome assembly GCA_963580285.1 of Lucinisca nassula. Classification (NCBI taxonomy): domain Eukaryota; kingdom Metazoa; phylum Mollusca; class Bivalvia; order Lucinida; family Lucinidae; genus Lucinisca; species Lucinisca nassula. Next base: position 24,159,671 of record OY757023.1, read on the forward strand.
TTTAACGTCCCCTTCAACACTGTATAGGTCATTTGGAAACGTTGCTTCCAATTTTGTGGGACTTTTACCCAAGAATGAGATGAATGACATCTCAAGCCCTGTCGCCCAATGAAACCAATATGGTTTATAAGCATGGACGGTCCGACTCGTACAGCTTTGCCTGGGCAGACTCAGATCCTCTAAGCGGTTTACCAGTACTCGTGTGCGGTCGGTTTCAGCTCTGCGTGGAAGCATCATGCAGCCCATCTATTTCTTGAAGCCCCGACAGGCGGGGGCGTTAATTTTCGGATGAAAATCGGTGATTTAATTCATATGTATACTTTAAACATAGGTTGTAGGTGCTTGTTAGAACCGCCTCATGAGGCGGTTCTAACGAGTACCAACAACCTATGATTTTAGCAAAAATAAGGCAAATAATGATTATCCCAGTAAAACTAACTTTTTTTCTGTATAAAGTTGGTTTTAGAGAGGTTTTCATTATCTGACGCAGAGCCCCCTGGACAATAAAGGCAACCGCTCCTCTATATATGTCAAATGCGACACGAGTCCGTGATTCCGACTTTTTTCTATATAAAGTGGGCTAAACCCTTTTATAGAACACATTTAACTTCACTACAGCTGGTGTGTGGGAATGTGTGGCGGCGGTAGAACGTCTCCCTGCCCTACATCATAGTATAGATTATATTTTCTTGTTCTTTGGGATCATTGATTCCATTGTGGAATTTTGAAACTATCTGAGGGTCACTGATGAGGCCTAATTGGCCGAAACTAGCTAGTCTGGCCCAGAAAACATGTGCACTCCATATTTTTCACTTCTGTGGTGTATTCCTTGCTTCCAAAGGGTAACCCTTTTAAAGAACATATTTGAAGAAGTTTTCATTATCTGATGCAGAGCCGTCTGTAAAATGTAGGGAACCGCTTCTCTATATATAAAAGTATATAGAGAAGCGGTTGCCTTCATTTTCTAGAGGGCTCTGCATGAGATCATGAAAACCCCTCAGTAATGCGACATGAGACAGTAATTCCCACTTTTTCTTTATGAAGTGGGTTTAGAGGGGTATTCATCATCTGACGCAGAGCCCTCTAGAAAATATAGACAACCGTTTCTCTATATACAAATGTATGTCTAATGCGACATGAGACAGTAATTCCCAGTTTTTCTTTATGAAGTGGGTTTAGAGGGGTATTCATTATCTGACGCAGAGCCCTCTGGAAAAAATAGACAACCGTTTCTCTATATACAAATGTATGTCTAATGCGACATGAGACAGTAATTCCCAGTTTTTCTTTATGAAGTGGGTTTAGAGGGATATTCATCATCGCGTCTCTATATACAAATGTATGGCTAATGCGACATGAGACAGTAATTCCCACTTTTTCTTTATGAAGTGGGTTTAGAGGGGTATTCATCATCTGACGCAGAGCCCTCTAGAAAATATATACAACCGTTTCTCTATATACAAATGTATGGCTAATGCGACATAAGACAGTAATTCCCAGTTTTTCTAAATAAAGTGGGTTTAAGAGGTGTTTTCATTTTCTGACCCAGAGCCCTCGAGAAAATGTAGGCAACCGCTTCTCTATATACAAATGTATGTCTAATGCGACATGAGACAGTAATTCCCAGTTTTTCTTTATGAAGTGGGTTTAGAGGGGTATTCATCATCTGACGCAGAGCCCTCTAGAAAATATAGACAACCGTTTCTCTATATACAAATGTATGTCTAATGCGACATGAGACAGCAATTACCACTTTTTCTCTATGAAATGGGTTTTAGAGGGGGTTTCATTATCTCATGCAGAGTCCTCTAGAAAATGTAGGCAACCGCTTCTCTATATACAAATGTATGAGCCGCTTCTCTATATACAAATGTATGTCAAATGCGACATTAGACAGTAATTCCCACTATTTCTATATGAAGTGGGTTATAAAGGGGTTTTCATTAACTGACGCAGAACCCTCGAGAAAATGTAGGCTACCGCTTCTCTATATACAAATGTACGTCTAATGCGACATGAGACAGAAATTCCCACTTTTTCTTTATGAAGTGGGTTTTAGACAGGTATTCATTATCTGACGCAGAGCCCTCGAAAAAATGTAGGCAACCGCTTCTCTATATACAAATGTATGTTAAATGCGACATGAGACAGAAATTCCCACTTTGTCTTTATGAAGTGTGTTTTAGAGAGGTTTTTCATTATCTGACGCAGAGCCCTCTAGAAAATGTAGACAACCGCTTCTCTATATACATATGTATGGCTAATGCGACATAAGACAGTAATTCCCACTATTTCTACATGAAGTGGGTTTTAGAGGGGTTTTCATTATCTGACGCAGAGCCCTCTAGAAAATGTAGGCAACCACTTCTCTATATACAAATGTATGTCAAATGCGACATGAGACAGAAATTCCCAGTTTTTCTTTATGAAGTGGGTTTTAGAGGGGTTTTCATTATCTGAAGCAGAGCCCCCGAGAAAATGTAGGCAACCGCTTATTTATATACAAATGTACGTCTAATGCGACATGAGACAGAAATTCCCAGTTTTTCTTTATGAAGTGGGTTTTATAGGGGTATTCCTTATCTGACGCAGAGCCCTCGAGAAAGTGTAGGCAACCACTTCTATATATACAAATGTATGTTAAATGCGACATGAGACAGTAATTCCCACTTTTTCTATATGAAGTAGGTTTTAGAGGGGTTTTCATTATCTGACGCAGATCCCTCTGGAAAAGTTATCTACATTTGAGCCCCGCCAAGCGAATTTGTATCTTCGAGCATTCCGTCATGACAGATTTTAACTGCGCATGCCCAGCCATTCAGAGGGGCCAGGGATATGGCTTTCTGTCTGAAGGTTCCTCTTGGTTCACTGCTTGTATGAGTGAGCAGCGAACGTTCTGGCGAGACTGCGCGGATGCGCAGGCTCGCCTGAACCTTCGCTGCTCGCATAGGCGATAAGTACCAAAATCGCTTGACGGGGCCCATATATTTATGTCAAATGCGACATGAGACGCAGCCTTTAAGCGCGATTTTGCAAAACAATTGTTTCTAATAAATAATGCAGTTATGACTTTGACCTTGTTGACTTTCAGTCTAGTTCTAAATGTTTCCTTTTATTTAATTTCCCAAATGGCCATGCTCTTCAATACTAAAAAAGTACAAAGTAAAGGTTAGTCAAACGTTATGTAGCTGGAACCTTAATGTAAACCACCATGGCAATTGATAAAATCTACGAGGCCTTGAACGAAATGCGTGTTGCACTTTAATACCATACTTGCCTTAGATTTTTTGAACCGATCCTCCTATTTTTATGGAAAGCTGGTAAATATAACCGACCCTAACATTTAAACAAGAGCTAACATAAGACAGCATAGCTCGCCTGGGAGGTGTCATAATCCGAAACATGAGGATTACTGAATAATATCTATCTGCAGAATAATATCTATCAAGCACCAACTATCAAATCCATCATACAGTTTTGGAAAATATGAGATGCTCATTTTGTTTAATATAGAACATTAACTTGAAATACCATATATACATGTAAACTAAATCCATCGTATGGTTTGGAAATAAAACTAAAGAAAAAAACTTTAATATAAAAGTTCTTAGTGTGTCCCTAACGTTAAGGCTATGGGCATTAATTTGGTTGGTTGATTTGAGGTTTAACGTCCCCGTCAACACTGTAAAGGTCATTTTGGAGACGTTGCTTCCAATTTTGTGGGACTTTTACCCGACATTGAGATGAAATGACATCTCAAGCCCTGTCGCCCAATGAAACCAATAGGGTTTATTAGCATGGACGGTCCGCCTCGCACCGCGGTTCCTGGACAGGCTTAAATCCTCTAAGCGGTTTACCAGTACTAGTGTGCGGGCCGGATTCAGCTCTGCGTGGAAGCATCATGCAGCCCATATATTTCTTCAAGCCCCTATGGGCGAGGGCCATATGGGCATTAATAGGGCTATTGTTGAATAAAACTGTGCACCCCCATAACACCAATTTATATGGAGAAAACTGGGGTATACGGGGGTATACATTATTTTTCTGATTTCTCCTCCAAGACATAGGTTGTGGGTACTCGTTAGAACCGCCTCAATGAGGCGGTTCTAACGAGCACCCCGACCTATGTTGTCTATATAAATAAGAAAAGTATAACGGATTTTCTTAAGAAAAGTAGTCATTTTGGAGATGTAAAAATGCTCTATCTCGCACGGGTTTGTTGTCGTAATGTACATGCACATCCATTATTATACCAAATCAAGTAGCTCATCATAAGAGCTTTCAGGTATAAATTCAGCTCGTGGAAGCCGGGTTGACTAAAAACAGTAATGTAGCAAAATGTACAGTAATTCACAGTAGTGTACAGTAATGTTAAGTAATCCACAGTAATGTTTAGTACTCCACAGAAATGTTCAGTAATGAACAGTAATGTAGTTTACTAAAAACAGTAATGCAGAGTAATTCACAGTTATACACAGTAATGCACAGTATTGTTCAGTAATGGGTGGATTTTTTTTTTCTTTTATTTGTTTTCAATTTTTCGAGAAATGTTAATGTTAATTAAATTCATGATATGGCCAGGTGCATATTGAGAGCGCTGTTTTCTACTCGGGCCAATACTGATCACACGGCCCTGCTCTGTAAGTATTATTTCTAATAATTTCTAATGTATGTTTGGTTTACGTTTTGGTATGTATAGCGGATTTAAAAATAATGCAGTGTCACCAAACTTGCAGAACAAAATAAAATAAATTGGGAAAAAACGCAAAATCATAGCATTTCGGTTTTCTGATCAAAAGACAAATGCTTTAGAATATGCATCATATTAATACCAAACAAGTAATGAAACTTCTAAAAATTTACATCCCCCCCCCCCCCCACCCCCCAACCCCCAACACACTTCCTACATTTTCCCCGGATGTTTACTGTTTACATTTTTAAGGCTTTATATACCATCCAACAAACTAAAAGGCGTATTTTCTCCCCCGCCCATAGGGGCTTGAAGAAATATATGGGCTGCATGATGCTTCCACGCAGAGCTGAATCCGGCCCGCACACTAGTACTGGTAAACCGCTTAGAGGATCTAAGCCTGTCCAGGAACCGCGGTGCGAGGCGGACAGTTGATGCTGATAAACCCTATTGGTTTCATCGGGCGACAGGGTTTGAGATGTCATTTCATTTCAATGTCGGGTAAAAGCCCCACAAAATTGGAAGCAACGTCTCCAACATGACCTTTACGGTGTTGACGGAGACGTTAAACCTCAAATCAAACAAACAAACAAAAGGCGTATTTTCTCCGATACTCTTAAAATAAGATTCTTATTTCAAGACACAACAACACCTCAGCGAAAAAGAGTTCATTTTGTAAGAGATGAGTAAGGCATGTCAGATTTAAATGTATAATGGCTTTTAGGAGAGTTATTGAGCTAGACGTTTTGACATGCAGCTTTTCGGGTGGAATTTTTTTTAAGTCGCTTAGAAGCCATAGCATCATGCATTCGCAAGTTTCATTAGATAAACAAGCCCAGGCTATGAATACTCCTGTAAAGTTCGTTAAATAAAGACCGACCACAGCTATCTAAATGCTTAATCAGTTATTCCAGAGAAATATCCATTAAGTATAGGTTAGAAGTCATGAAGAGATTTCTTCACAAGTAAGAATCTGCGAAGCTGATTTATGTGTTAAGAATTCTTCTTAATGGCTAAGAACCTTTCTTAATCATTAAGAAGGTCTCTTCACAATATAGTCAGCAGCAGAAACGACTTCTGATTGGCTGAAAGAGAAGAAACGTCACAAACCGCAGTCTAAGTATAGGTTAGAAGTCATGAAGAGATTTCTTCACAAGTAAGAATCTGCGAAGCGAAGCGTAGCAGATTCTTACTGTGAAGAAATCTCTTTATGACTTCTAACCAGCTTAGACTGCTGTCAATTTTCTTGAATTATGTCCACTGATGGTCTCTTGAGTTTACATTAATTATGCTCAAAACTTAATTGTACTCTCATCCATTCACTTAGTTGCTCTTCACTGAGAAGTTACCATAAGAAGGTATCTTTTTCATTTTTTTTTTTTCAATTTGAACTTGAAGTAAAAAATGTCAGATGGGAGACACGGTCTGGATTTCAAGAGTTTGAAATAGGCCTGTCATCAGCAACACTTTTTCTGTTCCTGAAAAGAATAATAAAACAGAAGTTTATAGGTTGTTCATCAATCGGATGGTTGTTGTCAGGTATGAAATTTGATTTATTTTGAATTTTTGACTTATAGTCTCACTCACAAGCTCTGGTCTGGAATATTTGTTTTGTATGATAAGATTTTTGTTAAAACAAGAAAAAATGTGTTGCTGTTCTGACAAACTGTAGCCTCCCTTGGAAGTGTACCCATTTTGTACTGGAAACCCCTGAACGGCTTATTGGCAAACAGTGCAGGCCCAGACAAGATGCCACAGAACACGGCCTCTGATCAGGGCCTACACTTTTTGCAAAAAGTTCAGCCAATTTGCAAACTTTGAAGAAAACACAACCTGACAACCCTAATTTTAAAATGAACATGTGCTATATATAAGGTGGATGATTCCATTTGGTACAAAAGGGTTAAAGAAGTAAACCTGTTTTTTTTTATTTATTTTTTTTTTTTTTTTTTCATTTATTGTGAGACTTTGGCGATGCATGCTTTGTATTGATTATCCTACTTCTTTTGAACTGTCAGTTTGTCAGTTTCTGCTAATTTCATTTCGATATTCCAGAAAAAAGGAAGACCATAGATAATTAACTGGACATTAAAATCACCTTGCTTGATTTCTCTGTCAGGTACAGGGTGAAGTTTTATTGCTTTTCAGTCACCCAGGAGCATCTGGGCTGATTTATGTGTTAAGAATTCTTCTTAATGGCTAAGAACCTTTCTTAATCATTAAGAAGGTCTCTTCACAATATAGTCAGCAGCAGAAACGACTTCTGATTGGCTGAAAGAGAAGAAACGTCACAAACCGCAGTCTAATCTGACTTTTATTGCCTGTTGAGGGCTCTAATTTATGTTGTTATACTGGTCAGCTGTAACGCTTATCAGTTTGCTGGTTTCTTACACAATGTTGCAGAGAAAAGTGGTATCTGCAGGGCCACCCACAGGTTTGTATTTTCGGCCCCAAAAACAAGTAGAACCGCCTTATTATTGAGAATCCATAGTCTGTGGAGTATCACAAATGTTCAACTGAAAGAGGCCATTTAAACTTTGCATGGATTCGACATTGGGTACTTGCGAAAACGGTCTCAGCGAGGTTGTAATATCTTTTTAATTCAGCTAAAAAGCTTAAAATATCACAAATTTTCGTCTTAGAGAGAGAGAGAGAGAGAGAGAGAGAGAGAGAGAGAGAGAGAGAGAGAGAGAGAGAGAGAGAGAGACCTAAAATATGTAGTCCTTGAAAGATTAGCTATATTGCCTCGGTTTTCAAGTAATTTCAGTGGACATTTGTTTGTTGTATGTTTTCACTAAGGTTTTTCTCCAACAATATTGAGGTGTCAGAGTTTATTTTCGCATTACATGGGTTTCTTGGAAGCGACTTTATTTCGGTAAATTTATCGATCTCTCAACCTTGATTGATACCATGCAGTGATACCATTTTGATAGATTGCTCAGAACCTGTAGATTGCTCAGGACCTATGGTATATACCGCCGCCCCCCTCCCATCGGGGCTTGAAGAAATAGATGGGCTGCATGATGCTTCCGCGCAGAGCTGAAATCAAACTGCACACGGGTACTGGTAAACCGCTTACAGGATCTAAGCCTGCTGCAGGCAAAGCGGTGCGAGTCGGACCGTCCATGCTTATAAACCCAATTGGTTTCATTGGTCGACAGGGCTTGAGATGTCTTTTCATCTCAGTGTCGGATAAAAGTTCCAAAAATTGGAAGCAACGTCTCCAAAATGACCTTTACAGTGACGACGGGGACGTTAAACCTCAAATCAAACAAACATGATTAAAAGCACATCGCGGCCATAGCCCCATTCACTAGTGATGTATTACCGATCTGTCTGTCTGGCCTGTAACTGACAATGTTTTGTTATGTGATGTCATGTATGTTTGTCATTCCCCTGTTCCCCCGCCCATCGGGGCTTGAAAAAATAGAACGGCTGCATGATGCTTCCACGCAGAGCTGAAACCGTCCTCACACTAGTACTGATAAACCGCTTAGAGCAGGAACCGCGGTGCGAGTCGGACTGTCCATGCTTATAAACCCTATTGGTTTCATTGAGCGACAGGGCTTGAGATGTCATTTCATCTCAATGTCGGGTAAAAGTCCCACAAAATTGGAAGCAACGTCTCCAAAATGACATATACTGTGTTGACGGGGACGTTAAACCTCAAATCAAACAAACTCCCCTGTTGCTGGTGGATTGGGTGGCCACATTACGAAAACAGTCATATTCAAATATATTGGAAAGTTTATCACCCCCCCCCCCCAAAAAAAAAAAAAAAAAAAAAGAAAAAAAGAGAAAATTGTCAGATATAAAAAAGCCTGATATTTTTATATATTTCTGCTCAAAACATAGATTGTTGGTACTTGTGAGAACCACCTCGTCGAGGCGGTTCTAACGAGTACCCACAAAATATAATTTGAGAAATAACAAAGAATGTACAACCCTGTAAACCCACATTTAACTTTATAAAAGTGGGGTTTACAGGGAATCAAAATTAAATAGGCGTGTTTGCGTGATGACGATTGTTTATTTTACAACGGCATTTTATTTTTGTTTGTAATACTTTACGAAAACACGCCTTTACAAATGCATTGTAGATTTTACCGTCGAAAAACACACACAAAAAAAACGCACATAATCAGTTTTACGGTGAAAAATTGTGATATTTTTCTTATTTATACTCAAAATATAAATTGTGGATGCTTGTTAGAACCACCTCACCGAGTACCAAGATTTATATTTAGAGCAGAAATAAGAAAATTAAAGTTTACCCCTGTAAACTCCAGTTTTACTATATAACAGTGGGGTATAAGGGGGCAAAATTATATAGGCGTGTTTTCGTGATGCCATTAAATTTTTATATTACATCGGCACAGCTCTTCACCACGGTGTATATGTCTTTTGCAAATGGACATTTTAAGACCATTTACTTTATATTTGCTATACTATGCCCACCCTTCCCATTTTTTTGCCAAAAATGATGATGAATGTAATATTTATCATATTCCCGTCGAAATGTCGGGGCTTGAGTTCAGAAGGCAAAGGACGTAATATCTCAAAAGGCAACAACTTTCCAGCCATATTTCGAGGGAGGATACTGCCACTGCTGGAAAATTATGTTCTTTATCGTGCGCGTGTCAAAGGAGTTGATGCAGATTGGACATTATTTTTCTTATTTCTGCTCAAAAACATAGATTGTGGGTACTCGTTAGAACCGCCTCACCGAGGCGGTTCTAATGAGTACCAAATCTATGTTTTGAGCAGAAATATGAAAAATATCCGGATTTTTATCTGACACTTTTCATTTTTTGGTGGTAAAATTTTACCTATACATTGGAATAGGCATGTTTTCGTATTTTTTTCTGCTTTTCATGAAAGTATGAACGACAGAGGGCCGCTAGCAAAATTTGCATGAACCTCTTCGGGGTTCATTTACTTTGCACGCGACCCGCTGCGTTCATACTTCCATGAACATTATGTATTACCCTTTATTGCATAATATTTACCATTTTTCCACCCATTTTATGACTAAAACTTCTGAAAACAGTTGTGCGCAGTTTTCCCACTAACGGCGGAAGAGCGCCGTTGACGTCATATCGACGTCGTTGTCCAGTCAAATTAAGGGGAACCACGGTTTATTTTTGACATCATTTAATGATCATGTGAGGTCTTGTGAGTCACTGTAATCATTGAAGTATCTCAATTGTTTACTATAGGAGTTTTCTGTAAATTCACTGAGTATGTAAATACTTGTTGATAAAGGCAATGTATATACTGAGTCAAAAAAGTTCCTATACATAAAATTGCTTCTGTTACCATAGTTACTACAAATGAAAAACACACAAAATTTGTTTTGTTCCAGTTAGAGGACTCATTTTACCATGTAAAAGTCCAAACTGTTTTTGTCCATGTAAACTCGCCAGCCTGGGCTATTGTTTTAAACACCCAAGGGGTCACTGTGACAATTTCGCAGAATAAATCATTACAAAGGCCAAGATTTAACATCATAAAAATTACACTTAGCGCAAGATTTCTAAACTTTGATACATGTAACCTTTTATTAGATACCCTGTGTGTCTATTTACAAAAGGTTTGTAACTTTAGTTCCATTCGCTAAGAGAAACAGACGATCGCGTATAGGCCTCCCATTCTTTGAAGTTGTGTGCAAAATGCTGATTTCAATTGAAACACCATAGAAAATTGCAATTGGTAGTGCTACATGCTACATGAATTTTCTACATTCTTTTCCATCAAGATTAACAGCAATGGTAGCAACAAAGCGCTTTTTAAAGAAACTGCAAAAAATGAATGACAGGTATAGAAATAGCAACAGTTTGAAAATTGCTATATTTTTAATTGAAAGGGAGATAATCTGAGAATTTCACAAATTAAAGCTTTGATTGTAGGGCAAGATCATGAGATATTGGAATGTAAAGTGAGTTTCGATGATCAGTGGTCATGATCTTTCATCTCTGACAAAAAATTCTCATCTGCGCATGCGCAATGCCAAATTCCTTGCAAAACCTGTCTAGGCACATATTGTAAGACAACTCTTGAGCAGAATAGTATGGGCAAATGTAAATGTATGCATTTTGTAGCTAAACGTCCGATTCGCATGTTTACAACCACGCTTACTGGATGGCTGCCGGATAGCTACTGGAATTTACCCGGAAGTTGGTATAGTTACTTTTTTGACTGGGTATATATCCGAAATTTATTAACTGCATATTTTGAATTCATGTATAAATAATGTTTTGTTTGTTCAATTTGAGATTAACGTCCCCGTCAACACTAACATGGTCATTTTGGAGACGTTGCTTCCAATCTTGTGGTACTTTTAACCGACCTTGAAATGAATTGACATCTCAAGCCCTGCCACCCAATAAAACCAATAGGGTTTATACGCATGGATGGCCAGGTTCACACCACTTTGCCTGGCCAGGCTTAGCCCTTTAAGCGGCTTACCAGTACTCAAGCGGTCAGTTTCAGCTCTGCGTGGAAATAACATGCAGCCCATTCTATTTCTTCAAGCCCCGATGGGCGGGGGCGAGTAGTAAGGGCATTACTTGGGCGTCATGGACTGCGCATGCGCAGCATTTGTATCACTTCCGGTGAAACGTAAGCGAAACGATGACGAAACTACCCTAAATATCGGACGAGTGTTCGAATGACGTAACTCGCGGTAATTACGCCGTAAGTATCCTAAATTTTGAGGCGAAAGATGTTCCCGCGGATTGACGCAGTTCGCCGTCCCCGATCTGGTCGGGGTGATCGGGGTCTACCCCGTTCGCTCGAGCGCTCCTATCCCAATATTTAGGGAGATACTACCCGGTATAGTATCGATGGGGCGCAAATTAATTCTCTCACCCGCAAAGTAATTATCGCCTCGAAAACCGGGAAAACAATGGAAGGTGTTGGAAGAGCTCGATTTGATGCGAGAAACTAGGAATGGACCGCGTCCCGGAAAAAAAAGTTTGGTTTGTTCGATTTTAGGTTTAACGTCCCCGTCAACGCCGTATAGGTCATTTTGGGGGGCGTTGCTCCCAGTCGCGCGAGACCTTTACCGGACATATCTACAACATTTGAATCTCGGAGAATCTTTCTCGGCTACGGAATTTATACGGATATCGCGGGGGCGTAGTAAGGGGAAAGAACAACAAAATGATAAACGGATGATGATTAGCGTTATTATCCTAAAAATGTTAGTGAAAGAAAAAAATCGTTGACGCGACGTTGGTGCAACGTTGTATACCACGGCGTCTTATACGCATGTGCGTGTGTACGCGCTTGTCCGTTTTATGTCCAACCAACGACTAAGGGCATAGCGGAGACGGGGTGACGTATAAAGCTTGTCCGGAGCGTACCTCTGATAGTTTTAAAGGTAATTTAGTGAAACACCGATGTGGGGCTATGAGAGAAATCGCGGAATGCGATAAACATAACCATGCTAACACTATTTACGGAGTTACTGCCCTTCTTAAATAGGACCCCCGCACAGTATTGTGGGTGCCCTATAGAAATCACCGAGTCAGTCAGTTTGTCGCACCTAAACCAAACTATTTATCGGTCATAACTTTAAAGGTCACGAAACTTCGCATACATACCATCACAAGACCCTATACATTCTGACAAACGGTCATAACTGTATTGATTTTTGGTGCGCGTTTGTCAGGCCAAAACCAAACGACTTAAACTCGGTCATAACTTCGAAAGGATTTGTCCTGCTGTCACGAAACTTCACACACACACATACTTTCCATCACAACGGCCCCCGCCTAAAGGGGCTCGAGGAAATATATGGGCCGCGTGATGCTTCCACGCAGAGTTGAATCCGGTCCGCACACTAGTACTTGTAAACCGCTTAGAGGATCTAAGCCTGTCCAAGCAAAGCGGTGCGAGTCTGTCAGTTCGCGCTAATAAACCCTATTGGCTTCATTGGGCGACAGGGCTCGAGATGTCATTTTTATAACCGACCAACGACTGAGGGCATAGCGGAGGCGGAGCGATATACGCGCTCGATCAGGGTCAGCTCCGTTTGGTCAGGGGCAGTCGGTCAGTCGTTCACGCGAATTGTTGCGCGTGTTAAACGAAACGACGTCGTTTTAACGTTGTACGCGCGGCGTGTGCCAGTGCACGGCAGCAGCACTCTTCCAGTCCAACATTTAGGATATAACTACTGTCAAACGCTGGTGCGGTGTCATGGTCAGCTTAATAAGTGGGATGTTTGGCCTAGACCCTCTAAGCGGTTTAACAGTACTCGTGGGGGTGAAAGACACGTGCAGCCCGATCTATTTATTTGAGCCCTAGAGGGGCGGGGAGCTAAATATCACGTACAGAGGGCCCTCGCTATAACGACAGTATTTGTTCCCTTCTATGGCACCGTTATAAAGAATTCCGATTTGGAGTATGACGGGTACATTTTAAGGACCTCCTCGCCTTTTATCTTTCTCTACAAATGTTAAAGATATATGTTAGAATCGCCTCATCGAGGCGTGGGTGCATTACGGCGTTTTGAATGTAACCCCCGACGATTTTAACCATTTGTGATTAAATATGCCTCACAGATACGTATACGAATGTCCTATATGCCGTAGAAAGAATGTGTTGTATATCGTTTGTCATTTGAGAAAAGTACACCGTGTGACTGTAGAAGACTGGTTGGAGAAAGTAGAAAGAATACGCGTAATTATTATAGGTAGTGTTGATAGTTGATCTTTCCAATAGAATCTATAATCAAAGATATTTAAGTTCTAAAATAAAAACCAATCAGAAAGAAGGCATTGCGTATATAAACGACGCGTGAACGATGTATCGTCATTCTCATCATGAACGTCATGGACAGTAAAGCCGATCAACTCGACATGGAATTCTTCGAAAATAGACTCAAAACATTCGATACTTTTCCTAAACAGATGCAACCGGATAAATACCAACTGGCAAGGACGGGACTTTATTACACGGGGAAATCGGATTTATGTCAGTGCTTCAGTTGTTACGTAAAACTCAGCTCTTGGGAACGAGATGACGACGCCATCCAAGAACACTACAAATGGTCACCGAACTGTACATACATCAAGATGGTCGGGGCACCGCCTAAAATACAGACAGGGTTCATGTTCGGGTCAAGTGCGACCTTAAGCGGTTTCGGGAAAGCATCCGATAATTTAGCGAGTACATTGGATCCAAAACGCTGTAAAAACTGGAGAGTTAACGGAGACGAACCTATGTGAGCAATGTTTGGATTAATGCGTATGGCATTAACAATATTTAAAGAGTTGTGTTGGTGGTTAAGATGCCGCCAGTTGCGAAGAGAAGCCAGAGAGGCTTCAGAACGGCGGAGAGAAATATTTGAAAGACAGCGGCACGAACATTCGTACAGCGTTATATCGTAAATTGTATTGCATTGTAAACTCGTAGGAATGCGTATACGTATTTATCCTTTACGATAAAACGGGTCAGACTCGGAACAGTACTCGTCTTCTTCGTATTTTAACCCCGAGCCACTAGCGAGTTATCTAGGTCCTGAAAAATATAATTGACAATACGGGAGGTGACCTGGCTACTTGTATCGATTACTGATCATTGCCTTCACTTTATTTTTAGAGCGTTTACGGCCGTACACTTCATATGTTCCATTTCTGTGGCGTATTTCGCGCTTCCAAAGGATAACCCTTTTATAGAACATATTAGGATAGAACGTGTGGCGGCCGTAAAAAGTCTCCCTGCCCTACATCGTAGTGTAGTTTATATTTTCTTGTCCTTCGGGTTCATCGATTCAGTTGTGGAATTTTGAAAATATCTGAGGGTCACTGATGAGGCCTAATTGGCCGAAGCTAGCTAGTCTGGCCCAGAAAACATGTACACTTCATATTTTACCATTTCTGTGGCGTATTTCGTGCTTCCAAAGGATAACCCTTTTGTAGAACATATTAGGATAGAAATGATTACAAAACAAACGTATAGTTTTACATATTTATTTACACGCAACGTAGTGGCAAATTATATATATACATGTATAAATGTTCATGTAAAGTCTTTCCGTCTTCTTCTAAGCATTCTTTTCGTTTTAGACACAATCAGGCGGTCGTTGAACTTCTTCTGGCGTGGGTTGAATTCTTTGATAATGTCTCGCATGGTTTTACCTCGAGATCTAGCCATCACGTAGTACGCGCAGTATAGTCCGCATACGTTAGAAGCTGTTTAACGTTCATTAAGTAGGGTTTATTGAGTACCTCTTCGAACCCAACGCCGTAACTTCTAGGATCGTTTCCTACTGAATCGAAAAATTCGTACGGTCCGTGTTTGGGAAAATAAAATGTTACCCAGTGTTCCCCTCTTTGATAACTCGTGGATGTGTTGGAAATGACGAACCTTCCTCTTCGTTTTTTAATTTGGTCCGCTGCGCAGACAGTTACGGGGTATCCGGAAAGTATACGAGTCAGTTGATCGCTGTTCATCGTCGCTTAATATTTAAAGGTTGTCCAGTCTACCAACTGCCCGCTTTTCGCTCTCGGTTTCTTACGATCAGAGGCCTCGCCCTTATGCTCCTTTCGTAATCGTGCTAGTTCTGACTTTGCCATTTCAACCGCTTGAGCCACGCTGATCTTCCATTTCATTTAGAAGACGGTTTCTTCTACCGCTACCGACGATATACCGTCCCTCGTGATCGGGCTGAACGTAGCCCTCGCTCAAGTCTTTGAAATGTTGATACCACGCGTCGTAGTCCGGGACATAAGGCACCCATTTATTCAGTTTCTTGTCAAACACTTCTATAGAACCCATCTTTTTCTCTAAGTATAGCGATGCTTTACCCTTCTTACGTATATTTCATTCGGCATCGGATTCCTGGTTTTCATCGGTTTCTGTCAAGACATGGTCGGGCCAAACGCTGGCGAATAAATCCTTCCTCAGTTTCACGGCTTGCTGGATGGATTCGTCGACATTCATGTCATGCTGTATTCTTAACGTTTTAGCCGACTGTAGAATCGGGAGGGCAAGTCCTCGTTTGCTGCGCGATGATAAGCGTCCTCGGGAGCAGTCCCATCTTCGGTGTAGCTATTAACCTTGTCTTTAAAGAGCTCTGCATTCGATTGCCTTAGAGGTTCCTTAAACCTTCTCTCCAATATTTCTAAACACAGGCGGTCTTCTGCCAGCTCATCTTTGACGCGTTTACCCGGAGGTCTCATATAGGGGTAATGCGTGTCGTTTACGTCGCTTATCGATTCCCTGTCATCGTCACTGTCTTCGTCATTTATATCGGACTCTTCGGATACCTCTAATTTCCGCTTTCTTTCTACCGGAAATATTAGAAGCCTCCGTGGTGTACTGATTACGCTACTCGCCTTGTAAACCAGGGGTCGCAGGATCGATCCCGGGCTTCTCCAGACTTTCGGATGGGTCTTTAAACCGAGGTCTCGTCTCCGTATGACCTTAGCTGTTGGAGGGACGTAAAACTCAAACACTCACTCACTCTACCGGAAATATGTCACTGCGTAAACGCTCTTGTTCGGGCGTGCTCGATTTTAGGTCGACTATCAGGTACCCGTAAGGCTGACTCGTAGCCTGTTCGAATCGTTTCATAAACGCGGAATGGGATGCTGGATAAATTCTTCTCGCCAACGTCGCCACTTGTTGTCTGTCGATGGGATTATTGAAAAAGGACGAGGTATTGCGTGTTCAAAGCGATGTCTCTACAGGCTTTTCCTTGCGGAAATAGATTCTGCGTGAGATATACGACGGACAAGTTTCTGTGATGACTTCCCTTAGTAAAGAGGTCCGCAATTCTTTGATCGCATTTAGCCTCGGTCATCAAGTCGTCAAAAACCAGGACGTTCCTTTTTCGGGTATCCACATACTCGGAGCTAGTCAGGTTGTCCGGTATACCGTGTAAAAACTCTATCTGGGGAAGAGTGCGTTGCAAGTCGTCGTACAAGCTTTGCCATTGGCCAAAACACCATACGATACGTTCGGGTGGAGGGTATATGAGGTCGGACAGGAGTAATTTTCTAGTCCAGTCCGTTTTACCGCTTCCGCTAGGGCCAGTCACCACCATAGAAAACGGGTGTTGGAAGGTAATGTCGTTTGTCATGTCTGGGACTATCCCACTACCGTGCGTATTGCGTTGGTGTCTTAACAAAGCATCACGTCTCGAGAACCCGCGGTTACAGTCCGAGCATCGATTCATTTTCGTTTCAAGAGTTTGCAGTTTGGTTATTCTTACAAACTTTTCACATCATTGACCACCACCACTACAGTCAACACCACCACAGCCACCACCACCACCACCACCACAGACACCACTGCAGACACCACCCGCCCATAGGGGAAATATATGGGCTGCGTGATGCTTCCAAGCAGAGCTGAATCCGGCCCGCACACGAGTACTGGTAAACCGCTTAGTGGGTCTAGGCCAAACATCCCACTTATTAAGCTGACCATGACACCGCACCAGCGTTTGACAGTAGTTATATCCTAAATGTTGGACTGGAAGAGTGCTGCTGCCGTGCACTGGCACACGCCGCGCGTACAACGTTAAAACGACGTCGTTTCGTTTAACACGCGACACAATTCGCGTGAACGACTGACCGACTGCCCCTGACCAAACGGAGCTAACCCTGATCGAGCGCGTATATCGCTCCGCCTCCGCTATGCCCTCAGTCGTTGGTCGGTTATAAAAATGACATCTCAAGCCCTGTCGCCCCAATGAAGCCAATAGGGTTTATTAGCGCGAACTGACAGACTCGCACCGCTTTGCTTGGAAGGCTTAGATCCTCTAAGCGGTTTACGGGTACTAGTGTGCGGACCGGATTCAACTCTGCGTGGAAGCATCACGCGGCCCATATATTTCTTCGAGCCCCTATGGGCGGGGGCCGTTGTGATGGTAAGTATGTGTGTGTGAAGTTTCGTGACAGCAGGACAAATCCTTTCGAAGTTATGACCGATAAATATTTTTGACTGACTCGGTGATTTCTATTGGACACCCACAATACTGTGTGGGGTGTCCTATTTAAGAAGGGCAGTAACTCCGTAAATAGTGTTAGCGTGGTTATGTTTATTGCATTCCGCGATTTCTCTCACAGCCCCCCATCGGTGTATCGAGTTTCGCTAAATTACCTTTAAAACTATCAGAGGTACGCTCCGGACAAGCTTTATACGTCACCCCGTCTCCGCTATGCCCTTAGTCGTTGGTTGGACATAAAACGGACAAGCGCGTACACAGGCACATGCGTATAAGACGCCGTGGTATACAACGTTGCACCAACGTCGCGTCAACGATTTTTTTCTTTCACTAACATTTTTAGGATAATAACGCTAATCATCATCCGTTTATCATTTTGTTGTTCTTTCCCCTTTTGCGATCCGAGATTCAAATGTTATAGATATATGTTAGAGTAGCCTTGCCGAGGCGGTTCTCACGGGTACCCACAACTATGTCTTGGAGCAGTAATAAGGAAAATAAAGTTTACCCCTGCAAAGCCAAATTTTACTGTATAAAAGTTGGGTTTAAATATGTTAGAATCGCCTCGATGAGGCGGTTCTAACGAGTACCCACAACCTATGTCTTGGATCAGTAATAAGGAAAATACCCAAAGTTTATCTGGCTACGCCCCCGCGATATCCGTATAAATTCCGTAGCCGAGAAAGATTCTCCGAGATTCAAATGTTGTAGATATGTCCGGTAAAGGTCTCGCGCGACTGGGAGCAACGCCCCCCAAAATGACCTATACGGCGTTGACGGGGACGTTAAACCTAAAATCGAACAAACCAAACTTTTTTTGGCCGGGACGCGGTCCATTCCTAATTTCTCGCATCAAATCGAGCTCTTCCAACACCTTCCATTGTTTTCCCGGTTTTCGAGGCGATAATTACTTTGCGGGTGAGAGAATTAATTTGCGCCCCATCGATACTATACCGGGTAGTATCTCCCTAAATATTGGGATAGGAGCGCTCGAGCGAACGGGGTAGACCCCGATCACCCCGACCAGATCGGGGACGGCGAACTGCGCCAATCCGCGGGAACATCTTTCGCCTCAAAATTTAGGCTACTTACGGCGTAATTACCGCGAGTTACGTCATTCGAACACTCGTCCGATATTTAGGGTAGTTTCGTCATCGTTTCGCTTACGTTTCACCGGAAGTGATACAAATGCGCAGACCGGAAGTGATACAAATGCTGCGCATGCGCAGTCCATGACGCCCAAGTAATGCCCCTACTACTGGGGCGTATCGAAATAATGTTACTTAGTCTGAAGTTGTGATGTAGTATGTTGACCAGTGACTTTACAGGAAGCTAAGACTGCATATGCATGTTTATCGTTTTTATTACGTATGGTAACTTGGTAGACATCTGAATAAAATTTATAAAATATAATGATTTTTGATTTTTTCTATGGTTTTATGTCCACATCAGCGTTTTTTTTTTTTGTTTTGGGTTTACGGCCCTTTCAAGATTACATCACTTATTCCGACCCGATCAATAATCAGAGGTGGGCGAAAACTGGAGTACCCGGAGAAAAACAACCTGAACTCCGCTGCAGAATTTGGCATCTTACATGTTGCACTTTTTTGGTTTCGGTTTTACGACCCTTTCAAGATTGTTTCATTTATATCGAGCTGATCGTTAATCAGAGGTGGGCGAAAACCGGAGTACCCGGAGAAAAAGCACCTGACTTTCCGTTGCAGAACTTGGCGTCTCGCCAGGCTCGAACAATATCGTAGAGAGACCTAACAACTCTGGCTTTGCTACCTTTAGAGTTATATGGTCCTTTAGACATTCAAAATAGTGATTTTGTCATTTACTCGACTTGAAAACTCTTCGTCATAAACTTCACATGCACAACAATAAACTGGGCGTAAAAAATACATGTGACTCCGCTAACATGTTGAAAAAAAATGTCTCGGTATCGGTAGGTAGGAGAAACTTTTTTATTATTTTATTCCCCCCCCCCCCCCCCCCCCCCCAAAAAAAAAAAAGGGTCGGACCTGTATTTTATGTGTTTATGTTTGTGTACATGTTTATTTTAATAAACGTGTCATATTGAGACTTGCACTGTATATCATAATTCATTTTAGATGCTCAAAAATGTCATCTCTGTATTTTGGAAGGTACTAAATGCCAAAAACTACAAAAATGTACTTAAAACGCGCAATTACTATGGGAAAATGCAATGACGACACTGCATGGGTAGGGTCGACAATTGAAACGGGTAGGGTCGGTGATTTATTTTTATTTTTTTTTTTTGCTTTTATTGATAAAAATAGAAGTGTCGGGGGGTGGGGGGGTGCTCACACGGCTATTTTTTAGGCCTTATGCAAATGTGTATATGCTTGGTTTAGGCCAGTAAACCACCATTTATCTTACATTTTCTCTATTGCCGGCTACTTAACACATTTTAATACGTCAAACCCCAAAACGAGACACTGGCAAACAGTGCAGGCGTATCTCAGACACCGCAAAACACAGTCTGATCAGACACACAGAACAAGGCGTCTGATCAGGTCTCTCTCTCTCACACACACACACACACACACACACACACACACACACGGTTTTTTATTCATCACCTGGGCAAGTCTTGAACTCACATCTTCATTATAAGAGTCACAACGAGTGAAAAATGTCTTCAGACATGTTTCCAAATGAATGCCCACTCAAAACACTGTCCTTCCCGTTTTATAATAAGGAGTCAGCAAAAAAGGCAGAAATTTTGAGCAGTGAAGACTGTAAAAAATGCAGTCTTCAATTAGCACACATGTCTGGAGACAAGTTTTCGCAAAGGCGCAGCCTCCCAGTGAACCTAACGTACCATCATTAACACCACCTTTGGGACTGTTAAAAAGTGGCCTTTTAGACCACATTTGAACAGTCCCAGGGGTTGTCTCATACTAGATTACATAAAGTATAGAAAACACAAAGGTAGAAAAACTGAAACTTTCAACTGTGTCTGTGTTTTTTTTTAAAGAAGAATATGTCTTAATTTTAGCTGGTCTTAATAGCGGTATTACTGTATGTTATGAATTATAAATATTTTAATAGACTGTATGTGTTCCTTAGAAAATGCCTTGATGATGAGGTTCTTATTTCCAACAATCTTTTTTTTTTCGGGGTTTCAGTAGATAACAAGGTCGAGATGTTTTTTTTTTCTTTATAAGATGTTTGATGCCGAGTTTAGTACGTTAGACATTAACCACGCCGTAGATCAATGGTTAAGGGGTTTACCTGATTTATTATGTTCTGATGGAATAAGCTGTTTAACCAATTTACAAGCAGTGTAGGCCGAGATCAGACGCCGAGGACCATGACGCCACAGAACGCGGCGTCTGATCAGAGCCCTTATCGCTTGCCAAAAAAATAAATCCATCGGACTCCCATCAATTTCGAAAGGGCCACCAAATAATATGTTTCAGACAAGAAATAAAGAAAATCCGAATGTTTGAACATTCATTTGCAAGATCTCAAAATATGTTCAGTCTATATATAGAATAAGAATCAGGGAAACAATTGACCCAGTTTTACAACCCACCATAATGGTATGATCATAATTTTTTTATCAACTGCCGCCAACAATCAATTCACAGGTACTTGAGAGTACTTATCACCTTATCGGGTCTGGAAGCCTCTTAAACTCCAAGCTGGCACTTATTCCTAAAACTGCACTGCCCCATTTAGAAAACCGTCATTAGCATCACTCTTTCTTTCTGGGCTTTTTTTTGTTGTTTTTTGGTTTATACTTTTTAATTTGTAACGCACGCTTTTATTTAATTTTCAATTTTGACAACACTGCATATTCCTAAGCCTCAAGACACGCCGAAAAGTCATTATGATAACACGTCCGTGTGACATAGTGCATTTTTTCATATCTCCGAAACGGCTACTTTTCCGATGACAATTTGTGATATTTTTTTTACTAATACTCCAACCATACATTGTTGGTGCTCGTTAGAATCGCCTCATACATTGAGGCGGTTCTAATGAGCACCCACAACCTATGTCTTGGAGCAGAAATAAGAAAAATAATGTATACCCACGTAAACCCTAGAGGCGGTTCTAACGAGCACCCACAACCTATGTCTTGGAGCAGAAATAAAAAAAAATAATGTATACCAACGTAAACACCAGTTTTCTCTATATAAAGTGGAGTTTAAGGGGGTATTCATTTCACGGACTTGTTAACGTGATGTAAACACAACGCGCTTTAGAAATATCATTAAAAATAATGCAGACCATGGAAGGTCGAGAATGCTTATTAATAGAAGACGTTTTCGATTTAAAGAGCAGTATGCAAATATAATTAGTACACCTGACCTTATAATTTAAATAGGCATGGTAAATTGTACTAATAAATCATTTACACGGTATCGTAGATAAGAATTACCTTCGCGGCAACACATTGCAAAAAAAGAAAAATAAAAAAAGAAAGAAATAAAGAAAGAAAAACCTGAATTCCTCGGACAGAAGTGAAAAGCTATTGCATGGCCTGCTCTCTCTCTCTCTCTCTCTCTCTCTCTCTCTTGAAACAAAATATCTTCAAATTGCACTATATGTATACAGGTACCCTGCCGTAATATGTCGGTGTTATGGTTTCTATGTTGATAAATACTCGTCTATTTATGAATCATAACAAACAACGGTGTTTTCCACAGGTACGTAACGGGTTATATTCTAACACAAAATCACTTAATTTTGCAATTTCAATGTAATCAGTTGCGTAGCGCAACTAGTAGCGGGGAGCGCCTAAAACGACTGGTTTACTTTCCTGAGGGTCGCAGGTTCGGTCCTCGCAGTCATCCTTTTTTTCATAAAGCTATTAAAAGCATGATTTATTTTATTCTTGATTTTTTTTTTTTATAAAATAGTTTCAGAATTTACATTCTTATTATTTCTTGTTTAATTTTCAATTCTGTTTATTATTTTTGTATTATTATTTTTCGTGAATGGTTATCTATTTATTTTAAAGTTCAATACATGTCATGCACAATTTTTTGAAGACATGTTCGCGGCAGGGCAACCGAGTATGAACTAAGGAATTTTCAGTAAAAATTTATATCAGCACAAAAATGCATGCTTCACGAGAAAATCGAGGATTTTTTGCTTTTGGCGCGAAAAAAAAAATGTTAAAGAAAAAACATCCCCAGCGGGATTCGAACCCGCATACTTCAGCTCTACAGGCCCGTGACTTTACCACTTGGCTAGCGTCGATACGGTGCAGGTATGGTATTTTTTAGCCTGATACCATCACATTAATAGGGAGTCACCAAAAATAAAATTAGATCATCCAAAAATAACATATAATTGCGTAGATAAATTTAAAAATAACCTTTATTTACAATAATATTGACAATAACAAACTGACAACTGATGTCGGTTTTACTGTACTAATTCCTATTAACGTTACATGTATCACCTTCATAATGTTATGCTCCTTGCGCATTTAATTATTATTATTTATTATTATTCAGCTTAAACAAATGGGAAGAGGCGTTCAAATCGTTAGAGATCTTTATTGGCATTCTAAACACGGGATCAATAAAAAATGCTGTCTAGTACTTACCCGTAAAGAATATAGTCTATGAATAGGCTGTGACTCTTTTTTCAGCATTTACGTCGACACGCCTATGCAAAATATTGCCTTTATTCACTTTATTCGCTTAACCCATTGTATGCGGGAAACGCAAAAAGGGGTACCTTAGCAAACAGTGCATACCAAGATCAGACGCAGCAGAACGCGGCGTCTGATCAGGGCCTGCACTATTCGCTAAAATAATTTTGCATCAACAATCAAAAAAAATCGAAAAATAGGCCTGACACCCCTTATATGACAAATGTACTTGTACAACATATAACAATGGAAGAATTCATCAGTAAAAAATGTTTTTTTTTTTTGTTGTTGTTGTTGTTTTTTTTTTCGACTGAAAAATTGTTATACTTTGCGTATAGCTGTTGAATTTATATATCGTGGCTTCTAATTGGCTAGCAATTACATAAATCTGTCTTGAATCAATATATAAAGTCTGATTTACAAGGGCCTATACTGCATGGTTGTTGGTGTTTGAAAAAAAAATCATCCCTTTTACAGACAGAAAACACCTTTACTCAGTAACCGATGTAGATAATGCATATTCTTAATTGAAATTTTCGTCCCTTTCTTTTTTTTTTCGAAAACAACTCCATTTGGTTCGAGACTATGACAAGAACCACTTTCAATGAATAGGCATATTTCATATCTACATATAAGTTATCTACAAATTGAAAAATCAATAAAGTAAAATCAAAGATCAATAAAAAATAAACAAATAAATAAAATACAGCCCCCCATTACTGAACATTGCTCTACATTACTGTACACTACTGTGGATTACTCTGCATTACTGTTTTTAGTAAACTACATTACTGTACATTACTGCACATTACTGAACATTACTGTGGATTACTAAATATTACTTAGGATTACTTAACATTACTGTACACTACTGTGAATTACTGTACATTTTGCTACATTACTGTTTTTAGTCAAGCCCGTGGAAGCCGCTTGGCTATGATTGGTTAATAGGCCTACTCCGGTTATAGCTGATAAGCCAGGTGCAGAAGGTAAACAATCTTGCCTCCGGTACAAACTCTGCCAGTTTCAAGCCAATACACTATATCTGACATGGGGTTACATTGAGGTTAATTGCATTTATTACATATTAAAGTCCATTCCTGGGATGAAAACATGAGAAAAGTTCAAGCACATTAACATTCTTTGATTTGTCTTTGCATATGTACCATGAAATTGTGTAGATTTGGTGTGTAAAATGCATTAACAATGGTTACAAAAAGATGTGCCTGGGGAAAATGTAACAGTGACACTCGCTATAATCATAGGCCACATATGCAGGGAGTTACTTTTTTTCCTTTCCCAAAGCCCAATATAGACTATGAAAAATGTAGCTTGGATAAAGTCATGTGGACGACCCTATGAGCAGCTCAACATTAGTAAGATTGGTCGGCATCATTTTGTTTGTTCAAAGGTGAGTACTTTATATTTTTTCTTTTGCCGTTTGATATATGACATTTCTATTCTACCTTTGTCTCTGATGTTAATTATTATAAATATGTAATATGATGTGATTTTGACCACTGGATTTAAATAAATGTGAAAAAGATGTGAAAGTTTTCTTATTTCTATTCAAAACATAGCTTGTGCATGCTCAGTAGAACTCCCTCTGGGTCTAACAAAACATAAATAAATAATGACTATTTATGGTGTACCTTTTTTTTTTCTTAGTTTTGCTCAAAAGATAGATTGCGGATTGTGGGTACTTGTTAGAAACGCATTGCCGAGGCGGTTCTAAAAAGTACCCACAAGCTATATACATGTATATATGTGTTTTGCACAGAAATGCAGAATATATCAGAATTTTGTATCTGAAATTTTCATTTTTTGTTTGTTTTTGTGATACAATTTTCAAAATATTTGCATAGGCTTGTTTTCGTAATGATAAATGATTTTCTATTTGTAGCATTTTGACAATGGTATGCCCACGGACTCCCAGCCTGATCCGTGCAGTGCAGATCCTTACTTCGGATCTAGGAGTTCCAATAAAAGGCCAGCTCCAAAGCAAAGGCTGTCCTGTGTTCCAGTAAAAAAAAAAACCCAAAGAAGTTGTTTGATACACAGTCAGCTGAGGAAGACTCATCTACCTTCACCCCCATTCAGCCTGAAGATGACAGCAGTTCAGAAGAGAAACAGGGGAAACAACTAGGACCACAGCCATCCCCCCAGAAAAAATGCCAAGAACATCATGATACATTCACACCAAAAGTAAAGTGCAGTAACTGTGGACATTACACTGTCCCATCAAAAGACGAAATTAAGAGACTATCGAAAGGAAATTTTATACAAACACTTCAAACGAATGACGCAAAATGTTTTCACTATACAGGTGTTCCAAAGGTAGCTTTTCTTCTTCAATTGTTTATATGGTTGGAGCCTTTGGCTAGTAAAATTAAATTGTGGGACGGAAACAAGAAATTTGAAACCACAGGACGTTCTGCAGCAAGAAAAAGGAGAGCTCTGACAACGTTTGAAGAATTTTGTCTGACTCTTGTGAGAATAAGAAGAGGATATGACGTCGTTCTGTTGTCACATTTGTTTGGTATCTCCCAGAGTCATGTTTGTAGAATCCTTCCATCATGGATTAACTTTCTTGCAAAGTGCTTTAAATCTTTGATCAAGTGGCCATCTAAAGATGTTGTAAAAGCCAACTTACCACATGCATTTAAACGTTATGCAAGAACAAGAGTTATTATTGATTGCACAGAAATATACGTTGAAAAGGCATTTCGTCCAGCGGCGCAAAGAGCAACATGGTCGTCATATAAACATGCAAATACTTTCAAACTCTTAGTCGGAATTATGCCGTCTGGTGCAATAACATTTCTTTCCAAGCTATATAGTGGTGCTATATCTGACCAAGCAATAGTTAAACAAAGCAAGTTTGTTGATAAGCTGGAGGAGGGAGATGATGTCATGGCAGACAGGGGGTTAAACATTCGTCATTTGGTGCTCAAGAAAAAAGCAACCCTTAACATTCCATCATTCTCACATGGAAAGTTATTGAGCTCTAAAGCTGTAAGGAGGTCAAGAAGCATTGCCAGCGTACGGATACATGTTGAACGGGCGATTGGCAGAATGAAAACTTTCAGAATTTTATCTGGATTAATTCCTATTAAGCTGAGATTTCAGTTAACCCTTTACCACTCGGGGATTTTGTGAATTTCGCTGATTTTCACAGTGTTGCACTAGACAGCAAAAGATTGGGTACAACATGGATATTATACGACAGACTGCATGCATGGTAGTTAACCCAATCACGGTTGGCAACTTTGCTTCCCTCTTTAATTGCACGCCGGTGGGTCAGGCCTCAGATTCTATGACGGCTCCAACGTAAAGGCTTATTGAGAATTAGAGAGATCTAATTCAAGGTAATGTTGGTTGGTGCCTGATGCTCTGTCTCTGGTTGGGCCCATCGGGGTCTAACTGTTGGTTTTCTTTTGCTCCAGCATTTCAGTGGTTTCTTGCTGTCGAGTCCTCACCGTTGTCTCACCTCTGTGGTTCTTTGATTTTTGTGTTCACGGAGATGTTGCACTGATGAGTTAGGAGGCCTTCATGTGGACTGAACAATTTATTTGTCTAAATCGCGACGGAAGTAAGGGCGAGGATTGTGGCCACGTAAAATCGATTTAAGCCCCCCAGTGGAAATCTTCCACTGACCGTTCCAAGGCGGCTCTTCTGTGGCGATTTATTTATGTTATTGTTTGTTACTTATTGTGTGTATCACTTGTGTCTTTTAATTTTGGATGGCCATATGGCCATTTTGTGGGAAAGTAACTGTCCTTATGGCCTTCCTTTGTTTAGGTTTCCATTATTGTCTGGTCGCTTAATGTTTGTATTTCTTTCCCTTTGGTGTCTTTTGTGGGTGGAGTAAGTTAATTGTATCAATTCCTGATCTTTGTTTTACTTCTACTTTTCAACTAGCCATTGTTTCATAATGAATGGTCTGTTCTACACCAAACTCGGTATGAATGTTCATTGGGCAGTAGTCTTTCAAATGCAACCTTTCATGACTTGATCATTGTTGTCATGGTAAAGAGGGGGCATCTCAAAGTTGGCGAAAAGTGTGTTTTCACATGAATTTTTGACCACATTTTAATCTTCACACAGCTGTCAAGGCAACAATTAAGGTGTTTGGCACTGGCCATTTTCACTGTTTGCAGCATTATTTATCAGCATCAATTTTCAGGCATTTTTGACCCAGACACCCTCAGATATAAATTTTAGCGGTCGGTTGGGCCATACACCCAAAATTTTTCGGGATGTGAGGGGGGCGTTGCCCCCCTTCAATCCCCCCCAGAATATTTTTAGTGGGGAGGCGCGCGAAAAAACAGGTCACGTTTTTGCCCAACAAATCCTAAAGCAAACATAACTGTCCAGGGAAAGAAATGCAGATTTTAGGTGCTTCTGGGGCTTAAAATGGGGGGGGGGGGGTGCGCAGACACGTAAAAACACGTATCTGAGTGGGAAAGGGTTAAACCAAATCATCACCATAATCGCTGCTCTGTGCAATCTTCAAGACAGACTAGTGTGACATTTTCAATAAAACTTAACCCATTTGGTACCGGAAACCCCAAAAGGGGTAAGTGGCAAACAGTGCAGGCCCAGATCAGACGCCGCAGAACGCAGTGTCTGATCAGGGCCTCCACTGTTTGTTAAAAGTATAGTCATTTTCCAAATAAATTTTGATGAAAACACAACCTGGCACCCCTAAACTTCAAAATGGGCTCCTGCTTTTTACAAGAACGAAGATTCCATTGGATACAAAAAGGGTTAATATTTATGTGTGAAAACATACACTCATATAGTATTACGAAGGTTTGAAAATTTATTGTTCAGCATAAGAAACAACAATGACGTTATTAAACATCGTGTTTCAACCTAAAATGACGATGCTGAAATACTTTTTAACAGTGGACCTTGCGTTTAGACTAAGTGAATATATAAAGAAAGTATAACAGGGATGAAAATCATTTTTTCAGCATGATTTTAAAATGTTCAGATTTCATCCATATTAGACTGTCCTTCCAGATGAGAAAATAATGACATTACGACACCACACCTATACAAATATATTGTACATTTTACCGCCGAAAAATGTATTGATTGTGGGTACACATTAGAACAGCCTCATCGAGGCTGTACTAACAAGTATCCACAATCTATATTTTAGAGCAGAAATAAAAAACTAAGGTTTGCCCTTGTTAACCCCAGTTTTACTACAATGTATGAAAGTGGGGTTCAATGGGGGTAAGAATTATATAATCATAGACATGTTTGCGTGATACAAAGCTCACTGAATGACAGTCTTATATCAGATCTTTATTCTTTAGATAGTCTCGAAGGTAGTAATTCTTGTAGAATAATGAGAGTTTTGTATGCATCTCTCGCCACATGTCAGCATCAAAATGAACAGTTACAGGGCATACTCCATGTTTAGTATAGCCAATCAGAATACACTTATGGATGCCAGTGATCCCCATTTGTCCTTGTATTTGATAATGATACTGGTGACTCTTTTCAATATGTAGATCATCACTTTCATCGATGCTGCATATTTTTGATGCAACTAGAGCAGGCCTTGGGAAGAAGTTCCTATATTTATACATACATTTAACCTCCACCAAAAATGTTCCACAGATAGAACAATCCACAAAACCATCAGGACTTGTGCCTAACATGGGATATTCCCCACTTATAATAAAACCCACATCAATCACTTGGCACTTTCTGTGACGATAGCGATGTGACTTGATGAATAATTCTCTTGCCCGTTTCTCAAACTTGCGTCCGTACACGATTGGCTCAGGCAAGTTAGATTCATCCAGCGAAGACCCAGAAAGCAAAGCTGTTGCAGTTCTGTTAAAATCTGTAGAATGACATACTGTTTTGAAGCTTGAACTGGTTATGATCCCCTGTCTAGCTGATTTCCAGTTCGGGTTTTCAGTTTGTCCCTTGGTTGCAGTTTCTATTTTAATTATTTCATCTGATGTGTACTGCAAGTACTCTGTGAAATCTGAATAGCACTGGTCTCCACACGTGTGAAATGGCATAATTCTGTGTGCTGTCCAAAAATGTTCTGTCTTTTCTAATGGCAGTGGTAAGCCAACTGGGGGCGTTTGGACAGTTTGTTGCACTCTTGTCTCATATGCGTCCAGTATGCATGCATTCGGTAGTATTTCTCTGACATGGTCCATTAATAAGTCGGGATCTGGTAGCATTTCACCTAGTGGTAATGGCATGAATGTTTCTTCCAAGGGTTTAGGTATAGAAGTTGTGGCCGTTAACTGTGTTTCCAACTCTGTTACAAGGACTGGCTCGGTGGTTTTGGTACTTCTCCTCACCCATACACAGGGACCTGATGTGGCGCTGTCTTTGTTCTTGTCGTCTAAGTAGTCCATGACCTCGAACAGGGTTGTAACGACATGGCGGCACATTCCATCTATCCTGAGGTTTAAAAGAAAACAATGGAATAGTCTAAGATTGATTGGACTGATAGATTAAAATTACATTTGATACAGTTTTGTTGTTGTAATATTAACATTTTTCATCACCAAACAACCAATCTTT
The DNA here is from genome assembly GCA_963580285.1 of Lucinisca nassula. Lineage (NCBI taxonomy): Eukaryota > Metazoa > Mollusca > Bivalvia > Lucinida > Lucinidae > Lucinisca > Lucinisca nassula. Next base: position 24,189,530 of record OY757023.1, read on the forward strand.
GATACTGTGTATATTTAATGCCCGACAGATTTTACCCAGTGGGCACACGTCGAACTAAAATCGATTCAACGATGAACAGCCATTGGTTCGACTTTGATGTAATGGTGTGTGCCCACTGAGTATGCACCTAAATATCGAAAAGCCAATATATTCTGTATGTCAGTATTAACCAATTTATCCTTTTAACCCATTACATGCGGGAAACCCCTAAAAGGTTCCTTGGCAAACAGTGCAGGCCCAGATCAGCGCACTGATCAGGGCCTGGAATGTTTGCTCCCAGAATTTTCATTCAAAAATAGAATAAAAAATAGGCCTGACATCCCTTATATGACAAATGGACTTTTCCAACATAAGCAATGGAAGAGTCCATCAGTATACAATGGGTTAATATCATTGAATTTAAAACACGTTTAAGCCCTGTCCCGCAAAAAAACTTGACAAATATAGTTATATATACTTACCCTCCTTTACATGAGCATAGGGCAGAATGAATTGTTCCTTTATTCTCTGCTTCCTCCGTTTTACTGAAAACCACCCATAACTTATAGTATCCTAGCTTTGATACTGGGTCTTTCTCATTGGTTCTTGGACGAACCCGGGCTCTCAGCGCTGTATAGCAGTCATTGAGAGCCACAGAATCAAGATGAAGCACATAACCATCCAGGAACATTCCATAGGCTTCCATTTTATGATAGTGTCTTAAACTGGCAAGATCATATTCAGCAGAAGATGTCAGGTAGTTATAGATGTCAAAAATACCCACAGGTGGCAGAATAGAAATGTCACTGGACCCTGTAAATGTGTCAGGATTAGAAAGACTTGTTCCATCAGGTAGCAATAATTTACTGTTCAAAATTTCAGCCCTGTCTTCAACCAAGCCATCAGGGTCTACTTCTATGTTCAGTTCCAAACAGTTCTCACACAATTGCACTAAATCTACCTTCTTTTGATCACTAAATATTACACCTCTGTCTTTTAAATATTGCTGTAGATCTTTTACAGACTTGCTTCTGAAATTTACACACTCCATTTTCACTAATTAACCTTAAAATTAACCATTAAACTCATTATTACACATCAAGGTCAGATTATCTCTATAGAAATACACAGGGAGGTTTACCTAGCTTGTACCGGACTCAGCTGATTTTGTAATCTGATACACCTGCTAGCAGCACTACCGGATAAGCCCTATTAGGCCTACTCCGGTTATAGCTGATAAGCCAGGTGCAGAAGGTAAACAATCTTGCCTCCGGTACAAACTGCCAGTTTCAAGCCAATACACTATATCTGACATGGGGTTACATTGAGGTTAATTGCATTTATTACATATTAAAGTCCATTCCTGGGATGAAAACATGAGAAAAGTTCAAGCACATTAACATTCTTTGATTTGTCTTTGCATATGTACCATGAAATTGTGTAGATTTGGTGTGTAAAATGCATTAACAATGGTTACAAAAAGATGTGCCTGGGGAAAATGTAACAGTGACACTCGCTATAATCATAGGCCACATATGCAGGGAGTTACTTTTTTTCCTTTCCCAAAGCCCAATATAGACTATGAAAAATGTAGAGCTTGGATAAAGTCATGTGGACGACCCTATGAGCAGCTCAACATTAGTAAGATTGGTCGGCATCATTTTGTTTGTTCAAAGGTGAGTACTTTATATTTTTTCTTTTGCCGTTTGATATATGACATTTCTATTCTACCTTTGTCTCTGATGTTAATTATTATAAATATGTAATATGATGTGATTTTGACCACTGGATTTAAAAAAATGTGAAAAAGATGTGAAAGTTTTCTTATTTCTATTCAAAACATAGCTTGTGCATGCTCAGTAGAACTCCCTCTGGTTCTAACAAAACATAAATAAATAATGACTATTTATGGTGTACCTTTTTTTTTTTCTTAGTTTTGCTCAAAAGATAGATTGCGGATTGTGGGTACTTGTTAGAAACGCATTGCCGAGGCGGTTCTAAAAAGTACCCACAAGCTATATACATGTATATATGTGTTTTGCACAGAAATGCAGAATATATCAGAATTTTGTATCTGAAATTTTCATTTTTTGTTTGTTTTTGTGATACAATTTTCAAAATATTTGCATAGGCTTGTTTTCGTAATGATAAATGATTTTCTATTTGCAGCATTTTGACAATGGTATGCCCACAGACTCCCAGCCTGATCCGTGCAGTGCAGATCCTTACTTCGGATCTAGGAGTTCCAATAAAAGGCCAGCTCCAAAGCAAAGGCTGTCCTGTGTTCCAGTCAAAAAAAACCCAAAGAAGTTGTTTGATACACAGTCAGCTGAGGAAGACTCATCTACCTTCACCCCCATTCAGCCTGAAGATGACAGCAGTTCAGAAGAGAAACAGGGGAAACAACTAGGACCACAGCCATCCCCCCAGAAAAAATGCCAAGAACATCATGATACATTCACACCAAAAGTAAAGTGCAGTAACTGTGGACATTACACTGTCCCATCAAAAGACGAAATTAAGAGACTATCGAAAGGAAATTTTATACAAACACTTCAAACGAATGACGCAAAATGTTTTCACTATACAGGTGTTCCAAAGGTAGCTTTTCTTCTTCAATTGTTTATATGGTTGGAGCCTTTGGCTAGTAAAATTAAATTGTGGGACGGAAACAAGAAATTTGAAACCACAGGACGTTCTGCAGCAAGAAAAAGGAGAGCTCTGACAACGTTTGAAGAATTTTGTCTGACCCTTGTGAGAATAAGAAGAGGATATGACGTCGTTCTGTTGTCACATTTGTTTGGTATCTCCCAGAGTCATGTTTGTAGAATCCTTCCATCATGGATTAACTTTCTTGCAAAGTGCTTTAAATCTTTGATCAAGTGGCCATCTAAAGATGTTGTAAAAGCCAACTTACCACATGCATTTAAACGTTATGCAAGAACAAGAGTTATTATTGATTGCACAGAAATATACGTTGAAAAGGCATTTCGTCCAGCGGCGCAAAGAGCAACATGGTCGTCATATAAACATGCAAATACTTTCAAACTCTTAGTCGGAATTATGCCGTCTGGTGCAATAACATTTCTTTCCAAGCTATATAGTGGTGCTATATCTGACCAAGCAATAGTTAAACAAAGCAAGTTTGTTGATAAGCTGGAGGAGGGAGATGATGTCATGGCAGACAGGGGGTTCAACATTCGTCATTTGGTGCTCAAGAAAAAAGCAACCCTTAACATTCCATCATTCTCACATGGAAAATCATTGAGCTCTAAAGCTGTAAGGAGGTCAAGAAGCATTGCCAGCGTACGGATACATGTTGAACGGGCGATTGGCAGAATGAAAACTTTCAGAATTTTATCTGGATTAATTCCTATTAAGCTGAGATTTCAGTTAAACCAAATCATCACCATAATCGCTGCTCTGTGCAATCTTCAAGACAGACTAGTGTGACATTTTCAATAAAACTTAACCCAGTTGGTACCGGAAACCCCAAAAGGGGTAAGTGGCAAACAGTGCAGGCCCAGATCAGACTCCGCAGAACGCAGTGTCTGATCAGGGCCTCCACTGTTTTTTAAAAGTATAGTCATTTTCCAAATAAATTTTGATGAAAACACAACCTGGCACCCCTAAACTTCAAAATGGGCTCCTGCTTTTTACAAGAACGAAGATTCCATTGGATACAAAAAGGGTTAATATTTATGTGTGAAAACATACACTCATATAGTATTACGAAGGTTTGAAAATTTATTGTTCAGCATAAGAAACAACAATGACGTTATTAAACATCGTGTTTCAACCTAAAATGACGATGCTGAAATACTTTTTAACAGTGGACCTTGCGTTTAGACTAAGTGAATATATAAAGAAAGTATAACAGGGATGAAAATCATTTTTTCAGCATGATTTTAAAATGTTCAGATTTCATCCATATTAGACTGTCCTTCCAGATGAGAAAATAATGACATTACGACACCACACCTATACAAATATATTGTACATTTTACCGCCGAAAAATGTATTGATTGTGGGTACACATTAGAACAGCCTCATCGAGGCTGTACTAACAAGTATCCACAATCTATATTTTAGAGCAGAAATAAAAAACTAAGGTTTGCCCTTGTTAACCCCAGTTTTACTACAATGTATGAAAGTGGGGTTCAATGGGGGTAAGAATTATATAATCATAGACATGTTTGCGTGATACAAAGCTCACTGAATGACAGTCTTATATCAGATCTTTATTCTTTAGATAGTCTCGAAGGTAGTAATTCTTGTAGAATAATGAGAGTTTTGTATGCATCTCTCGCCACATGTCAGCATCAAAATGAACAGTTACAGGGCATACTCCATGTTTAGTATAGCCAATCAGAATACACTTATGGATGCCAGTGATCCCCATTTGTCCTTGTATTTGATAATGATACTGGTGACTCTTTTCAATATGTAGATCATCACTTTCATCGATGCTGCATATTTTTGATGCAACTAGAGCAGGCCTTGGGAAGAAGTTCCTATATTTATACATACATTTAACCTCCACCAAAAATGTTCCACAGATAGAACAATCCACAAAACCATCAGGACTTGTGCCTTACATGGGATATTCCCCACTTATAATAAAACCCACATCAATCACTTGGCACTTTCTGTGACGATAGCGATGTGACTTGATGAATAATTCTCTTGCCCGTTTCTCAAACTTGCGTCCGTACACGATTGGCTCAGGCAAGTTAGATTCATCCAGCGAAGAACCAGAAAGCAAAGCTGTTGCAGTTCTGTTAAAATCTGTAGAATGACATACTGTTTTGAAGCTTGAACTGGTTATGATCCCCTGTCTAGCTGATTTCCAGTTCGGGTTTTCAGTTTGTCCCTTGGTTGCAGTTTCTATTTTAATTATTTCATCTGATGTGTACTGCAAGTACTCTGTGAAATCTGAATAGCACTGGTCTCCACACGTGTGAAATGGCATAATTCTGTGTGCTGTCCAAAAATGTTCTGTCTTTTCTAATGGCAGTGGTAAGCCAACTGGGGGCGTTTGGACAGTTTGTTGCACTCTTGTCTCATATGCGTCCAGTATGCATGCATTCGGTAGTATTTCTCTGACATGGTCCATTAATAAGTCGGGATCTGGTAGCATTTCACCTAGTGGTAATGGCATGAATGTTTCTTCCAAGGGTTTAGGTATAGAAGTTGTGGCCGTTAACTGTGTTTCCAACTCTGTTACAAGGACTGGCTCGGTGGTTTTGGTACTTCTCCTCACCCATACACAGGGACCTGATGTGGCGCTGTCTTTGTTCTTGTCGTCTAAGTAGTCCATGACCTCGAACAGGGTTGTAACGACATGGCGGCACATTCCATCTATCCTGAGGTTTAAAAGAAAACAATGGAATAGTCTAAGATTGATTGGACTGATAGATTAAAATTACATTTGATACAGTTTTGTTGTTGTAATATTAACATTTTTCATCACCAAACAACCAATCTTTGATACTGTGTATATTTAATGCCCGACAGATTTTACCCAGTGGGCACACGTCGAACTAAAATCGATTCAACGATGAACAGCCATTGGTTCGACTTTGATGTAATGGTGTGTGCCCGCTGAGTATGCACCTAAATATCGAAAAGCCAATATATTCTGTATGTCAGTATTAACCAATTTATCCTTTTAACCCCATTACATGCGGGAAACCCCTAAAAGGTACCTTGGCAAACAGTGCAGGCCCAGATCAGCGCACTGATCAGGGCCTGGAATGTTTGCTCCCAGAATTTTCATTCAAAAATAGAATAAAAAAATAGGCCTGACATCCCTTATATGACAAATGGACTTGTCCAACATAAGCAATGGAAGAGTCCATCAGTATACAATGGGTTAATATCATTGAATTTAAAACACGTTTAAGCCCTGTCCCGCAAAAAAACTTGACAAATATAGTTATATATACTTACCCTCCTTTACATGAGCATAGGGCAGAATGAATTGTTCCTTTATTCTCTGCTTCCTCCGTTTTACTGAAAACCACCCATAACTTATAGTATCCTAGCTTTGATACTGGGTCTTTCTCATTGGTTCTTGGACGAACCCGGGCTCTCAGCGCTGTATAGCAGTCATTGAGAGCCACAGAATCAAGATGAAGCACATAACCATCCAGGAACATTCCATAGGCTTCCATTTTATGATAGTGTCTTAAACTGGCAAGATCATATTCAGCAGAAGATGTCAGGTAGTTATAGATGTCAAAAATACCCACAGGTGGCAGAATAGAAATGTCACTGGACCCTGTAAATGTGTCAGGATTAGAAAGACTTGTTCCATCAGGTAGCAATAATTTACTGTTCAAAATTTCAGCCCTGTCTTCAACCAAGCCATCAGGGTCTACTTCTATGTTCAGTTCCAAACAGTTCTCACACAATTGCACTAAATCTACCTTCTTTTGATCACTAAATATTACACCTCTGTCTTTTAAATATTGCTGTAGATCTTTTACAGACTTGCTTCTGAAATTTACACACTCCATTTTCACTAATTAACCTTAAAATTAACCATTAAACTCATTATTACACATCAAGGTCAGATTATCTCTATAGAAATACACAGGGAGGTTTACCTAGCTTGTACCGGACTCAGCTGATTTTGTAATCTGATACACCTGCTAGCAGCACTACCGGATAAGCCCTATTAGGCCTACTCCGGTTATAGCTGATAAGCCAGGTGCAGAAGGTAAACAATCTTGCCTCCGGTACAAACTCTGCCAGTTTCAAGCCAATACACTATATCTGACATGGGGTTACATTGAGGTTAATTGCATTTATTACATATTAAAGTCCATTCCTGGGATGAAAACATGAGAAAAGTTCAAGCACATTAACATTCTTTGATTTGTCTTTGCATATGTACCATGAAATTGTGTAGATTTGGTGTGTAAAATGCATTAACAATGGTTACAAAAAGATGTGCCTGGGGAAAATGTAACAGTGACTCTCGCTATAATCATAGGCCACATATGCAGGGAGTTACTTTTTTTCCTTTCCCAAAGCCCAATATAGACTATGAAAAATGTAGAGCTTGGATAAAGTCATGTGGACGACCCTATGAGCAGCTCAACATTAGTAAGATTGGTCGGCATCATTTTGTTTGTTCAAAGGTGAGTACTTTATATTTTTTCTTTTGCCGTTTGATTTATGACATTTCTATTCTACCTTTGTCTCTGATGTTAATTATTATAAATATGTAATATGATGTGATTTTGACCACTGGATTTAAAAAAATGTGAAAAAGATGTGAAAGTTTTCTTATTTCTATTCAAAACATAGCTTGTGCATGCTCAGTAGAACTCCCTCTGGTTCTAACAAAACATAAATAAATAATGACTATTTATGGTGTACCTTTTTTTTTTTTCTTAGTTTTGCTCAAAAGATAGATTGCGGATTGTGGGTACTTGTTAGAAACGCATTGCCGAGGCGGTTCTAAAAAGTACCCACAAGCTATATACATGTATATATGTGTTTTGCACAGAAATGCAGAATATATCAGAATTTTGTATCTGAAATTTTCATTTTTTGTTTGTTTTTGTGATACAATTTTCAAAATATTTGCATAGGCTTGTTTTCGTAATGATAAATGATTTTCTATTTGTAGCATTTTGACAATGGTATGCCCACGGACTCCCAGCCTGATCCGTGCAGTGCAGATCCTTACTTCGGATCTAGGAGTTCCAATAAAAGGCCAGCTCCAAAGCAAAGGCTGTCCTGTGTTCCAGTAAAAAAAAAACCCAAAGAAGTTGTTTGATACACAGTCAGCTGAGGAAGACTCATCTACCTTCACCCCCATTCAGCCTGAAGATGACAGCAGTTCAGAAGAGAAACAGGGGAAACAACTAGGACCACAGCCATCCCCCCAGAAAAAATGCCAAGAACATCATGATACATTCACACCAAAAGTAAAGTGCAGTAACTGTGGACATTACACTGTCCCATCAAAAGACGAAATTAAGAGACTATCGAAAGGAAATTTTATACAAACACTTCAAACGAATGACGCAAAATGTTTTCACTATACAGGTGTTCCAAAGGTAGCTTTTCTTCTTCAATTGTTTATATGGTTGGAGCCTTTGGCTAGTAAAATTAAATTGTGGGACGGAAACAAGAAATTTGAAACCACAGGACGTTCTGCAGCAAGAAAAAGGAGAGCTCTGACAACGTTTGAAGAATTTTGTCTGACTCTTGTGAGAATAAGAAGAGGATATGACGTCGTTCTGTTGTCACATTTGTTTGGTATCTCCCAGAGTCATGTTTGTAGAATCCTTCCATCATGGATTAACTTTCTTGCAAAGTGCTTTAAATCTTTGATCAAGTGGCCATCTAAAGATGTTGTAAAAGCCAACTTACCACATGCATTTAAACGTTATGCAAGAACAAGAGTTATTATTGATTGCACAGAAATATACGTTGAAAAGGCATTTCGTCCAGCGGCGCAAAGAGCAACATGGTCGTCATATAAACATGCAAATACTTTCAAACTCTTAGTCGGAATTATGCCGTCTGGTGCAATAACATTTCTTTCCAAGCTATATAGTGGTGCTATATCTGACCAAGCAATAGTTAAACAAAGCAAGTTTGTTGATAAGCTGGAGGAGGGAGATGATGTCATGGCAGACAGGGGGTTCAACATTCGTCATTTGGTGCTCAAGAAAAAAGCAACCCTTAACATTCCATCATTCTCACATGGAAAGTTATTGAGCTCTAAAGCTGTAAGGAGGTCAAGAAGCATTGCCAGCGTACGGATACATGTTGAACGGGCGATTGGCAGAATGAAAACTTTCAGAATTTTATCTGGATTAATTCCTATTAAGCTGAGATTTCAGTTAACCCTTTACCACTCGGGGATTTTGTGAATTTCGCTGATTTTCACAGTGTTGCACTAGACAGCAACTTCAACTAGCCATTGTTTCATAATGAATGGTCTGTTCTACACCAAACTCGGTATGAATGTTCATTGGGCAGTAGTCTTTCAAATGCAACCTTTCATGACTTGATCATTGTTGTCATGGTAAAGAGGGGGCATCTCAAAGTTGGCGAAAAGTGTGTTTTCACATGAATTTTTGACCACATTTTAATCTTCACACAGCTGTCAAGGCAACAATTAAGGTGTTTGGCACTGGCCATTTTCACTGTTTGCAGCATTATTTATCAGCATCAATTTTCAGGCATTTTTGACCCAGACACCCTCAGATATAAATTTTAGCGGTCGGTTGGGCCATACACCCAAAATTTTTCGGGATGTGAGGGGGGCGTTGCCCCCCTTCAATCCCCCCCAGAATATTTTTAGTGGGGAGGCGCGCGAAAAAACAGGTCACTTTTTTGCCCAACAAATCCTAAAGCAAACATAACTGTCCAGGGAAAGAAATGCAGATTTTAGGTGCTTCTGGGGCTTAAAATGGGGGGGGGGGGTGCGCAGACACGTAAAAACACGTATCTGAGTGGGAAAGGGTTAAACCAAATCATCACCATAATCGCTGCTCTGTGCAATCTTCAAGACAGACTAGTGTGACATTTTCAATAAAACTTAACCCATTTGGTACCGGAAACCCCAAAAGGGGTAAGTGGCAAACAGTGCAGGCCCAGATCAGACGCCGCAGAACGCAGTGTCTGATCAGGGCCTCCACTGTTTGTTAAAAGTATAGTCATTTTCCAAATAAATTTTGATGAAAACACAACCTGGCACCCCTAAATTTCAAAATGGGCTCCTGCTTTTTACAAGAACGAAGATTCCATTGGATACAAAAAGGGTTAATATTTATGTGTGAAAACATACACTCATATAGTATTACGAAGGTTTGAAAATTTATTGTTCAGCATAAGAAACAACAATGACGTTATTAAACATCGTGTTTCAACCTAAAATGATGATGCTGAAATACTTTTTAACAGTGGACCTTGCGTTTAGACTAAGTGAATATATAAAGAAAGTATAACAGGGATGAAAATCATTTTTTCAGCATGATTTTAAAATGTTCAGATTTCATCCATATTAGACTGTCCTTCCAGATGAGAAAATAATGACATTACGACACCACACCTATACAAATATATTGTACATTTTACCGCCGAAAAATGTATTGATTGTGGGTACACATTAGAACAGCCTCATCGAGGCTGTACTAACAAGTATCCACAATCTATATTTTAGAGCAGAAATAAAAAACTAAGGTTTGCCCTTGTTAACCCCAGTTTTACTACAATGTATGAAAGTGGGGTTCAATGGGGGTAAGAATTATATAATCATAGACATGTTTGCGTGATACAAAGCTCACTGAATGACAGTCTTATATCAGATCTTTATTCTTTAGATAGTCTCGAAGGTAGTAATTCTTGTAGAATAATGAGAGTTTTGTATGCATCTCTCGCCACATGTCAGCATCAAAATGAACAGTTACAGGGCATACTCCATGTTTAGTATAGCCAATCAGAATACACTTATGGATGCCAGTGATCCCCATTTGTCCTTGTATTTGATAATGATACTGGTGACTCTTTTCAATATGTAGATCATCACTTTCATCGATGCTGCATATTTTTGATGCAACTAGAGCAGGCCTTGGGAAGAAGTTCCTATATTTATACATACATTTAACCTCCACCAAAAATGTTCCACAGATAGAACAATCCACAAAACCATCAGGACTTGTGCCTAACATGGGATATTCCCCACTTATAATAAAACCCACATCAATCACTTGGCACTTTCTGTGACGATAGCGATGTGACTTGATGAATAATTCTCTTGCCCGTTTCTCAAACTTGCGTCCGTACACGATTGGCTCAGGCAAGTTAGATTCATCCAGCGAAGAACCAGAAAGCAAAGCTGTTGCAGTTCTGTTAAAATCTGTAGAATGACATACTGTTTTGAAGCTTGAACTGGTTATGATCCCCTGTCTAGCTGATTTCCAGTTCGGGTTTTCAGTTTGTCCCTTGGTTGCAGTTTCTATTTTAATTATTTCATCTGATGTGTACTGCAAGTACTCTGTGAAATCTGAATAGCACTGGTCTCCACACGTGTGAAATGGCATAATTCTGTGTGCTGTCCAAAAATGTTCTGTCTTTTCTAATGGCAGTGGTAAGCCAACTGGGGGCGTTTGGACAGTTTGTTGCACTCTTGTCTCATATGCGTCCAGTATGCATGCATTCGGTAGTATTTCTCTGACATGGTCCATTAATAAGTCGGGATCTGGTAGCATTTCACCTAGTGGTAATGGCATGAATGTTTCTTCCAAGGGTTTAGGTATAGAAGTTGTGGCCGTTAACTGTGTTTCCAACTCTGTTACAAGGACTGGCTCGGTGGTTTTGGTACTTCTCCTCACCCATACACAGGGACCTGATGTGGCGCTGTCTTTGTTCTTGTCGTCTAAGTAGTCCATGACCTCGAACAGGGTTGTAACGACATGGCGGCACATTCCATCTATCCTGAGGTTTAAAAGAAAACAATGGAATAGTCTAAGATTGATTGGACTGATAGATTAAAATTACATTTGATACAGTTTTGTTGTTGTAATATTAACATTTTTCATCACCAAACAACCAATCTTTGATACTGTGTATATTTAATGCCCGACAGATTTTACCCAGTGGGCACACGTCGAACTAAAATCGATTCAACGATGAACAGCCATTGGTTCGACTTTGATGTAATGGTGTGTGCCCACTGAGTATGCACCTAAATATCGAAAAGCCAATATATTCTGTATGTCAGTATTAACCAATTTATCCTTTTAACCCCATTACATGCGGGAAACCCCTAAAAGGTACCTTGGCAAACAGTGCAGGCCCAGATCAGCGCACTGATCAGGGCCTGGAATGTTTGCTCCCAGAATTTTCATTCAAAAATAGAATAAAAAAAATAGGCCTGACATCCCTTATATGACAAATGGACTTGTCCAACATAAGCAATGGAAGAGTCCATCAGTATACAATGGGTTAATATCATTGAATTTAAAACACGTTTAAGCCCTGACCCGCAAAAAAACTTGACAAATATAGTTATATATACTTACCCTCCTTTACATGAGCATAGGGCAGAATGAATTGTTCCTTTATTCTCTGCTTCCTCCGTTTTACTGAAAACCACCCATAACTTATAGTATCCTAGCTTTGATACTGGGTCTTTCTCATTGGTTCTTGGACGAACCCGGGCTCTCAGCGCTGTATAGCAGTCATTGAGAGCCACAGAATCAAGATGAAGCACATAACCATCCAGGAACATTCCATAGGCTTCCATTTTATGATAGTGTCTTAAACTGGCAAGATCACATTCAGCAGAAGATGTCAGGTAGTTATAGATGTCAAAAATACCCACAGGTGGCAGAATAGAAATGTCACTGGACCCTGTAAATGTGTCAGGATTAGAAAGACTTGTTCCATCAGGTAGCAATAATTTACTGTTCAAAATTTCAGCCCTGTCTTCAACCAAGCCATCAGGGTCTACTTCTATGTTCAGTTCCAAACAGTTCTCACACAATTGCACTAAATCTACCTTCTTTTGATCACTAAATATTACACCTCTGTCTTTTAAATATTGCTGTAGATCTTTTACAGACTTGCTTCTGAAATTTACACACTCCATTTTCACTACCGGATAAGCCCTATTTTATCAGACTCTTCATAACTATAGTAAACTATTCCCTACCACAGGAATTTGCAACTCATTAAAATGATGTTATCATGAAGAAACTATGAGCTGTATCATGTCAAAAGGTGCCTAACATATTTACAGTCGGCAAAATATCTCGCTAGTCTGCACATGTGAGCAGTCTATGCAGTTATTCTGGATTCCTAGAGGTACTGATTACTAATTATAGAGGTTATGAACACTTTTCACGCTTATCAGAGCCTGTACTGCTTTCATCTACATAAGGTACTTTCTGTATGTAGCAGAGTGGTTAAAGGGTTTCTCAGCAAAAGCAATAAAACAAACAGCAGGGAATCATTACTGACAGGTATTTTAAACAGTATTTCTGAATGAACTCGGAAACCTCAGTAAAATACTGAATTTGTTCAACCAATCAGATTAGACTGGCACCCACACGGTGAATAGCATACCTATAGCAGAAGCTAGATGCTCTTGACTAATGTGCTCTTGACCAAATATAAACCAAATTCATCAAATGGTTTTTGGAAAATAAGAGCCGTTGAAAACATTAAAGAAAAATTAAAACATTCAATTCATGACCTTGACTTTCAGGCCATGGTCTTGAGCGAGGTATTGCTGAATATGATTTAAGACCAACATCTATCATGCTACTAAATACGAACCAAATCCATCAACTGGTTTTGAAAATTTGGGGTCATAAAGCTTGAACATTAAAACCGGCATAAATGTCCGTGGCCTAGAACTCAAGCTTACGGGCGTGGGCTACAGTTGTCATTTTTTAAATTTTATTTTTAGCCGAAGCAATGTGCTTTTGTTTGTTTGTATTTGAGTTCAACGGCCCAGTCAACGCTATTTTTGGCCATTGTTGAGGCCGTCAGTTTACCTATCCACGCAGGCTTACACGAAAGCGGTTAACCAGTACAGTGCACGTTCCTTCGCCAGAAACTGACAACTGCCCTTCTTGAATCAGCGGAAGGGGGAGAATGACCGTAGAAAATATTAAATGATCAATCTCCACGAAAGAATTTTGCCGACCCCGGCAGGTATCGAACCCGCGTTCTCCTGATCACCAGTCAGACGCGAATCCGACTGAGCTACCGAGGCCGGGGAATGAATGTGCACTGTATCCTTTAACCTGTTTTGTATAAACCTGCCTAGGAGAAGTTTGGTAAGGCTATCAGACGAGCCCAATATGACTTAAATAGTTTTCAATGGAACATTAAATTTCAAAGAAACAGAACAAAAAATACCCCGATTGCAGTTTTTTTTTTCACATTTATTTAGTGTCACATCACGTGAACAAGTCCGTGAAATGTAAAGAGAAAACTGGGGTTTAGGGGGTATTCATTATTTTTTCTTATTTCTGCTCCAAGACATGGGTTGTGGGTACTCGTTAGAACCGCCTCGATGAGGCGGTTCAAACGAGCACCCATTACCTATGTTTGCCGTTCAAATAAGAAAAATATCATAGATTTTCTGCAGAAAAGTAGTCATTTTGGAGATACGAAAAAAGAAAATAAGACTATGTCGTACGGGTGAGTTATCGTTATGAATGTTCTGAAAAGAGGGTAATCCTTTGGAAGCAAGGACTACAACACAAACAAGAGCTGTCGCATGACAGCATAGCTCGCCTGTTTCGCGCCTTCAAGATATAAGGTGAAACTATTGAACCATGAAATATAGATCACACTGGCCTACATATATTTTAACGTCAATCATCAGGTCACATGGAACATATATTCCAGATATTACATTTCAGAATCAAATTGTGTCTGAATTATAAGGCTAATCATTGAACCTTGAGAATAGGTCAAACTGACCTAGATATATTTCTATTTCAATCATCTGGTCACATGGAACTGAATATTCAGATATGAAGTTTCTCCAACCAATAGTATTCAAAATATAAGTCAAAATCATTGGACCATGTAAAAAGGGCACACTGACCTAGATATATTTTGAGGTCAATCATCTGGTTGCATTGAAGTAAAATCCCAGGTATAACATTTTGTTATCAAAATATTATTCAAGATAATAGGCAAAATCACTGAGCCATGAAATATAGGTCACACTGACCTAGATATATTTGAGGTCAATCAGCAAGTCACAAGGAACTAATAATCAAGGTATGACATTTCTTTATCAAATAATATTCAAGATAATATGCAAAATCAGTGAACCATGAAATATAGGTCATACTGACCTAGATATCTTTTGAGGTCAATCATGGGGTCCCATGGAACTAATAATCCAGGTATGACATTTTTTCCATCAAATAGTATTCAAGATAATAGGCAAAATCACTGAACCATGAAATATAGGTCACAGTGACTTAGATATATTTGGGGGTCAATTTTCGGGTCACATGGATCTAATAATCCAGGTATGACATTTCTGCTTTCAATAGTATTCAAAATAATAGGCAAAGTCACTGAACCATGAAATATAGGTTACAGTGACCTAGATATATTTTGAGGTCAATCATAGGATCACATGGCACTAATATCCAAGGTATGACATTTCTCCAACAAATAGTCTTCAAGATATAAGGCAAAATCACTGAACCATGAAATATAGGTCACAGTGACCTAGATATATTTTGAGGTCAATCATGGGGTCACATGGTACTAATATCCCAGGTATGACATTTCTCTAACAAATAATCTTCAAGATATAAGGCAAAATCACTGGACCATGAAATATAGGTCACAGTGACCTAGATATATTTTGAGGTCAATCATGGGGTCACATGGTACTAATATCCCAGGTATGACATTTCTCCAACAAATAGTCTTCAAGATATAAGGCAAAATCACTGGACCATGAAATGTAGGTCACCATGACCTTCACCCTTTTACACTTGAACCAATGTCACATGGTTGACTGATATATAACCAATTGTGTTTATAACTTGTTTGCATATTAGAAACATATATAACAAATTACAAAGGTGTCCTAGATTTTGACCCCTAGCCCCACCCCATCCGTCCTCCCAGGCATGAACCCAGGGGTGTATTGTCTTGGAATATCAGAAGACACGCCCGGTTATCCAACTTGTAAAATATGAATCCTTTGTGATGAGTGTCTGTTGAGATATAAGCAATTCCAAAACTTTAACACAGTTTTACAGAAGTGTTCTAGATTTTAACCCCTAGCCCCACCCCGGGGCATGAACCCAGGGGTCTGTTGTCTTTGAACATCAGAAGACTCTCCCAGGTACTTAAGTTCCAAATATGAGTGCCCTGTGATGAGTGACTGCTGAGATATAAGCATCTGAAAAACTTTAACGCAGTGTGACGGGAACGCACACGCACACGCACACGCGCACAAATGAGGTGACAACAATAGCTCTCCATGTACTTCGTACAGGCGAGCCAAAAAGACAACCATGGTGTGTACAATATTTTTTCTGGGCCAGACTAGCTATTTTCCGCCAAATAGGCCTCATCAGTGACCCTCAAATAAAGGCTAACTCATCACGTGAACAAGTTCGTCAAATGCGCATCCACTAAATGAGCCCCGTCAAGCAAATTTGTGTCTTCGAGCATTCCGTCATGACAAATTTTAACTGCGCATGCCCAGCCATTCAGAGGGGCCAGGGATATGGCTTTCTGTCTGGAGGTTTTTCTTGATTCACTGCTTGTATGAGCGAGCAGCGAAGGTTCTGGCGAGACTGCGCGGATGCGCAGGCTCGCCTGAACCTTCGCTGCTCGCATAGGCGATAAGTACCAAAATCGCTTGACGGGGCCCAAATATAAGTAAAGGCAATGATCAGGAATCGATGCAATTAACCGACACCTCCCATCAAAGACACCAAAGCGAAAGAAACACAAACCTGAAATAACTAGACCCGAATGGAAACACCAATAGCGGGAAGCCAAAAACGATAAGTAACTGTCTCACAAAATGGCTAACTGGCTATCCAAAGCGATACACACATTCAAAAACGAACTACAACAAAGGTAATCGGCGACAGCAGGAAAACCGCCTTGGAACGGTCAGTGAAAAGTATTACGTGTTGGGGTGTTGAAGGCTTCCCAACTCATCAGTGCAACATCTCCGAAAACACAAAAATCAAACAACAAGAGAGATGAAACAACGGTGAGGACACAACACCAAGAAACACTTAAATGCTTGAGCAAAAGAAAACTAAAAGTTAGGGCCAGCGACAGAGCATGAGGTACCAACCAACATTACATACAATAAAATTTTAATTTCAATTCTCAGTAAGCCTTTGCGCTAGAACCCACATAGAATCTGAGGCTTGGTCCACCGGCGCGCAATTATAGAGGTAATAAAGTTGTCAACCGTGATTGAGTTAACTACTACGCATGCGGTCTGTCGCAAAATATTTATATTGTACCCAATCCTTTTATATCGAAGAATGATTTTACGAAATTGGCTACTGAAGTCATTGCAAGCAAATACTTTTTTCCAAATTTACATACTAAGTCACCATAAAATTCGGGTTCCGACAGACCTTGTTGCAGAAGAGATTTTAAGTCCAACATTGAATTTTGAAACCAAATCGGAATGACGTCTGTAAAACTTAGAAAAGGCTTTGTGTAGTTTATGATACCGATAACCCTGATTCAAAAGTTCAGCAGTTAACAACTTATTTCGAGTGTTGAAGTCAGTTACATGACTAGACACTCTGGCAAAATGCAGTAATTGTGAAATATAAACGCCACGCAAGAGGGTCATCCCCATCAAAGAACGGAAAATTTACAATCTCAAAATCAAAATAATCGCGTTTGTCATAAATTTTGCAGGAAACAACCCATTTACAATAGACAGATGTAAATCCAAAAACGGGGCATCGGTATCAGAAGAATTTGCTTCATTTAACTGAAGTTCTGGGGGTGGAAAATTGACTGATCAAACCATCGAAATAGGTATTGTCAATATTTAATACGAGGGCAAGTCAGTGAGTAACCAGCCTATCCCATTTCCAATTGACCGAGACAACCAAGATTGCCTTGCGTTGTAAGGCATGCGGGCAAAAGTCATTAACTCATAAATTATTGAACGTCAAACATTGCTAGCGATGCAAAAGCAAGCTTTTCGTCAAACGTTTCAGTACCGTGCTGTATGTAATTCGGTTGTTCTATTTGAAAGGGAAAACAGGTCAGGAAATACATTGCGAGCTGACCAATGTCTATGGTTATTCTCCTCCATCTTATGCACAAGTTAAACTCTGGGTTGGGGAATTCAAACGCGACAGATCGTCCTTAGAAGACGAAAGCAGGCTTGGACGCCCATCACATGCCACCGATGAAGAAACGTGCAACAAAGTACGGGATCTGGTGTACTCTGATAGGCGAATTAAGGTGGAAGAAATAGGGAATGCATTACACATTTCACATGAAAGTTACATGATCGCTTGGGTCTGCGCAAGCTAAAAGCCCGTTGGGTCCCAAAATCCCTTAGGGTCTAGCAAATGGCAGCCAGGGCATCAGTATGCAGCACACTGTTGAAGCGGTTTAGGTCAAATGAAGATGATTTTTTTCACATCTGGTGACTGTAGATGAGAATTTGGTCCATAATTATGAGCCAGAGAATAAAACTCAAAGTCGCAAGTGGGTAGGGCCAGGGTCTCCGGCGCCAAAGAAGTTCAACCCTCTGTCGACAAGGTAATAACTATTTTGGGACGCACAAGGCGTTATTATGTTGGACAAAGTACAATAACAGGTGCGTAGTGTGCAAATTTGTTCGACCAGTAATCCGTTAGCTCTCTAAAGGGATTTTGCATCAACACGAAAATTGCAATGGAAGCTGTTGAGGGGAATGGGTACCAGCTAATACCGCACCCCACATATTCTCCAGACTTAGCTCCTAGTGACTATTTCCTATTTCCAAACTTGAGAAAAGGATATCCGTGGGCGTCATTTCCGGTCCATCGAAGAAGTCGTGGCGGCAGTTGAAAAGTGGGTCGGAGACAAGGACCCATGCTTCTTCAGTCCTGGGCTGATGACACTGGAACAGCATTGGTCCAGGTGTATCATTCTAGAAGATCGAAAATATATCCTCCAAGTCATTCCCAACATGCCTCATAGCCAGCTGCTATGGTTACAACATCAGTAGTTCGAACTTTATTAGTTACCCCCTATATTAATTGCTTGCATTGGAACACATTGACTTGATAAAGATATGCTAACCCAGGACAAGTGAACTTTATTTTCGATTTAAGACCCCCCAGTGGAATACCCGTTCAACTCGCGTTTTATTTTTATTATGGTTTGTCTTTAAGTGTGTGTTTCGCTTATATTATTATGTATAGCAGATGGCCATTTTGTGGGAAAGTAACTGTCCTTTCGGCTTTCCGCTATTGATGTCACGTAGTTTCATTAGGGTCTAGTTATTTCATGTTTGTGTTTCTTTCCCTTTGGTGTCACTGCGGGAAGCTGCGGGTTTATTGTATCGATTCCTGAACATCGCCTTCACTTCTATTTATCAGATCAACGTTACATTACAATGTTATGAGTGAGCCGAACTCCTGTTAAAAATGACAACAAAAAAATGTATTATTAAAGGAAACAATATATGAAAAAATATCATAGGAAATATTACGGTCAGATGCTACTAAATATATTGACCTATTATTGCACGCCAGAATCTTGGAACGCACTAAGGACAATCGATAACTGATCGTAAATCGCATGTTTAAAGAGTGTACAAGGGGATAAACTGATAAATATAATACCAGCTTCGTGTCATTTGATATCAAGTTTATAACGTTCGGCTTCAAGAACGCATGTAGAATCGCTCGGAAAGCCTTGCCTGATAAACTTGATATGGAGCGGACAGAACATCAAAGGTAAGATCATGGTTTGTTTGAGCTGAGCTTTAAAGTCCCAATCAACACTATTAAGGCCATTTTGGAGACGTCGCTTCCAGTTTTGTGTGACGCTTACCCAACATTGAGATGAAATGACACTTCAAGCCAGGCCGCCCAAAAAGATTTATATGCATGGTCGGTCTGACTCAAGCCACCTTGCCTGTGCAGGCTTATATCTAAGTGGTTTACCAGTACTCATGTGCGGTTGATTTCACCTCTGCGTGGAAGCACCAAGCAGCCCGATAACCTTCAACTGTGGCCTTGACCTTGAGTCGGCATGGTTTATTTATGTGTTCTGCATATCAGCTGAATGAGGGGAATATTTGACCAATGTTTAATGAAAATCATTTCAGTAGTAAAGGAGATATGGAGCGGGCACAGATTCAAAGTTTCAAACACGTGACCATCAATTGCGAACTTGACCTTGACTAAGCACGGTTCATTTATTGGTTGTGCACATCAGCTCACTGAGGAGGAAATTTGACGAAAGTTTAATGAAAATCCTTTGACGGGTAAAAGAGATATGGAACGGACACAAAATTCAAAGTTTCAAACTCATGACGTTCCATTGTCACCTTGACCTGGTGTCGGCATGTTTCATTTATAGGCTCTGCACATGAGCTCCCTGAGGGGGATAATTGGCCAAAGTTTAATGAAAATCCTTTGAAGGGTAAAGCAGATATGGAACGGACACAAAATTAAAATAGTTTTAAACACCTGACCTTCAAATGTGACCTTGACTTTGAGACGGCATGGTTCATTTATGGGTTCTGCACATCAGCTCACTGAGGGGATAATTGACCAATTGATAATTGCAGGGGTAAAGGAGATATGGAACGGACACAAAATGCAAACTCTTGACCTTCAAATATGAGCTTGACCTGGAGTTGGTATGGTTCATGGTATGGATTCTGCACATCCGCACGCTGAAAAGAATATTGGACCAAAGTTTAATGAAAATCCTTCCAGGGGTAAAGGAGATATGGAACGGACACGAATTTCAAAGTTTCAAACACGTGACCTTCAACTGTGACCTTGACCTTGAGTCGGCATAGATCATTTATGGGTTCTGCACATCAGCTCACTGAGGCGAATATTTAACCAACGTTTAATGGAAATCTATCAAAGGGTTTAGGAGATATGGAGCGGACAAATACGTGTTACGGACAGACGGACGGACAGACACAGACGAATGCCAGCTCCGCTTCGCGGCGGGGGATTAAAATACACCCCACCCGTAGCCGAAGAATCAAGACTGCATCATCGGTACCGAAGTTTGCAACACTGCTTACACTCTCTACACAACATTTAACCACCTATAATTCTGCCCCCGCCCTTAGGGGCTTGGAGAAATATATGGGATGCATGATGCTTCCACTCAGAGCTGAATCCGGCTCGCACACTAGTACTGGTAAACCGCTGAGAGGATCTAAGCCTGTCCAGGAACCGCGGTGCGAGGCGGACCGTCTATGCAACAAACCCTATTGGTTTCATTGGGCGACAGGGCTTGAGAAGTCATTTCATCTCAATGTCGGGTAAAAGTCCCACAAAATTGGAAGCAACGTCTCCAAAATGACCTTTACAGTGTTGACGGGGACTGTAAACCTCAAATCAAACAAAAAAACACCTATAATTCCATTTATCAATCATTATGTACATTTCGAGCGATTTGTCTGGCTGAAATAAAATTTTTATACTTCGATAAATTCCATGAGCATGAATCTCAGAATTATTTCACCGTAATATAACATGACGTCAAAGAGCACGTTTTGAAACCGCGCGTTATGTCATTTTATCATATGACGTCGCGTCTGAGAGTGTAATAACGCCATGTAATATTTTCGATAATCCACTAGTGTATTAGATATGCAAATAAGCTAGATACGTCCCGTAACGTTACATGTACAACTACCTTAACGACGTCGCGTTTACTAATGGCGGAATATTGATATTTTTGTAAACAATTGTGAATAAAATGCGTTTTAAATGTCATATGATAAATAGAATCTTGCATTCGTGCTCATGTATTATTGAATTTATTAAACTCGAGGAAAAGGGATAAAATGCTCGGCAAAGCCTCGCATTTTAGCCACTTTACCAATGTGCTTTAACCCTTATCTTGCTGTTCACGACAACTCCTATATTTTCAAACAGCATAGATCCAGATCAGGTGGCTTCTTACGTCCCTTGTTGAAACAGACAACATTTTTGGATCTCCAAGCTTTACTTGAGAGCATTCTTGTTGACTGCTGACTGTATAGCCTTTGCGAGCATTCTTGCGGTCAGAAGCAGAATTGTTTACTGGTGACACGTCCATAGACAATCCTTCACCAGTGAACATGGTTTCCGAAGTCAAAGGTCTTGCGAAATGCAACTTGTTCAATTTTACCATGACATTGTGGGCAATCTGGATGGGTACATAAATCGTGGCCACAAACAGACAGACTTGATCATCATAGACTTTGCCAAGGCCTTTGACAAAACTGAAGGTACCTAGCTCACAGAGGGCTATTAAATAAACTTGCCTACTATGGGATAAGCAGATCCACACATATTTGGATAAGCTCATGGCTCTCTGGGGGCTCACAAGAAGTTGTACTTGATGGCCAAGCATCTGATCAAGTCCCTGTTTTATCTGGACCCCCCCCCCCCCCCAAGGTTCAGTCCTTGGACCGGTTTTCTTAGTTTTCATCAATGATCTGACTGATAATATCAGGTAATCAGTCAGTTTGTTTGCTGATAATGTGTCCTGTATATATTCTGTGTCTGAATGTCTTATTTTACAAGATGACCTGGATCAACTTGCACAGTGGGAGGTCGATTAGCAGATGAAGTTCATTGTGGCGGGGGAATTTTTGGCCTCAGGGGCATAATTTGAACAATCTTGGTAGAGGTCCAATAGATGAAGCTAAACCCCAAATTTCAAAGACCTGGGCCTTGCGCTTTCAGAGGAGAAGATTTTCTTTTTTAGATTTTTCCTATATAAGTCAATGTAAAACCCAGGGGCCCCAGAGCTATAATTTGAACAATCTTGATAGTGGTCTACAAGAAGAAGCTTCATACCAAATATCAAACACCTGAGCCTTCTGGTTTCAGACAAGAAGATTTTTAAAGCTTTTCCCTACGTAAGTCTATGTAAAACGAAAGGGCTCTGGGGCGGGGGCATTTTTGGTCCCAGGACTAGAATTTGAACAATCTTGGCAGAGGTCCACTAAATGAAGCTACGCATCAAATATTGAAGGCCTGGTTTCAGAGGTGAATATTTTTTAAGTTTCTATTTAAAAAAATCTGTTGTTGGCTCCTGAGAAAAAATAAAAATAGGCCTGATCCCCTTATATGACAAATGGACTTGTCCAACGTATGGCAGTGGAAAAGTCTTCTAGCATACAATGTGTTAATGTCCCCATCAACACTGTATTAAGCTTTAGTTCCTATGACTTATTATTGTATGTATATATGTATTGCCTGTCATAGAAATTTTGAAATAAATATGTATATTAAATTTTTACCAAGTAAATACAGGATTTTCTATGAAAAAGAAAAACGATATTTCTCACAGAGAAATAATTCCCACTGAGAATGTGAACAATCTTGGTGAAATCATCAAGACGAAGCTTCGTGTCAATTATCATAGACCTTGGCCTTCTCCTTTCAGACAAGAAGATTTCAAATGTTTTCATTGCCTTGACTTCTATTTCCTACGGCTATAATTTGAACACTTTTGATAGAGGTCCACTTGATTTTGAAAGACCACCAAATATCAAAGATCTGGGCCTTGCGGTTTCAGATTGGAAGATTTTCTTAAAGTTCCCTATATATAAGTCAATGTAAAAACCGAAAGGCACACGGTGGAGGCATTTTTGGCCCAAGGGCTATGATTTGAACAATCTCGGATTCGGAGAAGAAGATTTTTAAACATTTTCCCTGTTATTCAGGGAAAATTTCTATTCCCTGAAAAATTTTCTCTATAATGTTAATGAGAAGAAGATTTTTAAAGATTTTCCCTATAGAAGTCTATGTAAAACCAAAGGGCCCGATGGCGGGGGCATTTTTGGCCCTAGGACTATAATTAGAACAATATTGGGAGGGGTTCAGTAGATGAAGCTTCATACCAAATATCAAAGACCCGGGCCTTATGGTTTCAGAGATGTAGATTTTTAAATATTTTCTCTATATATGCCTATAAAACCAAAGGGCCCCGGGGTGGGGGCATTTTTGGCCCTAGGGCTATAATTTGAATATTGTTGATAGAGGTTCACTAGCTGAAGCTTCACGCTAAATACCAAAGACCTGGGTCTTGCGGTTTCAGAGAAGAAAAATTTTAAAGATTTTCCCTATATAAGCCTATACAAAACCAAAGGCCCCTGGGACGGGGGCATTTTTGGCCCCAGGGGTATAAGTTGAACAATCTTGGTAGCCCTCCATTAGATGAAGCTTCATACCAAATATCAAAGACCTGGGTCATGCGGTTTCAGAGAAGATTTTTAAAGATTTTCCCTATATAAGCCTTTGTAAACCAAAGGCCCCCAGGGCAGGGGCATTTATCGCACTGGGCCTATAATTTGAAAAATCTTGATAGAAGTTCAATAAATGAAGCTTCACACCAAATATCAAAGAACTGGGCCTTGCGGTTTCAGAGAAGAAGATTTTTAAAAATTTTCCCTATAAATCTATGTAAAACCAAAGGGCTCTGGGGATATAATTTGAACAGTCTTGGTAGAGGTCCAGTAGATGAAGCTTCATACCAAATAGCAAAAACGGGGGCCTTGTGGTTTCAGAGAAGAAGATTTTATAAATATTTTCCCTATATAAGCGTATGAAAAACCAAAGGGCCCCGGGGCGGGGGCATTTTTGGCCCTAGTGCTGTAAATTGAACAATCTTGATAGAGGTCCACTAGTTGAAGCTTTACACCAAATATCTTGCATTTTCAGGGAAGAAGATATTTAAAGATTTTCCCAATATAAGCCTATGTAAAACCAAAGGCCCCTGGGGCGGAGGCTATAATTTGAACAATCTTGGTAGAGGTAAACTAGATGAAGCTTCATACCAAATATCGAAAGCCTGGGCCTTGTGGTTTCAGAGAAGATTTTTCAAGTTTTCAGTGAAAAAAAAATCTATATTTGGCTGCTGTGACCTAGATGTGCAACGGAGCGAACCATTTGAACAACTTTGAAAGGGGTCCAGATAAGAATCATTCCTGTGAAGTTTGGTCAAAATCTGATCGGTCATTCAGTGGTTTAGGAGATGTCGTTTGAAGAATTGTTTACGGACGCACACATGGACAACAGACGAAAAGTGATCACAAAAGCTCACCTTGTCACTATGTGACATTAGAGCTAAAAAGGAAAGTTGTGGGTGCTTGTTGGAACAATCACAACATGGCATTTCACGGTTATCCATAAAATCTGTTTCAATTAGTCAAAAATATTGTCACCATTTTCCCATCTTTTCTCTTAATCTGAATCGCAAATACTTTTTTTTCTTTCTTTTCTCCTATTTATACTGCTACTCGCTCACATCTGAGCATTACAAGCAGGATTTCCTGGGTGGTAACCAGTACTTATTTTTTATTGTTTTAAGCAATGTGGATGAAGTGCCTTGCTGAAGGGCACAACACTTTCATCAGCGTAAGGCTTGAACCCGCAACCTCTCGATCACAAATCCTATGCGCTACCACTGCACCAAAGTGCTGCACTTTTTTCCGTTATCATGAATATTCGAGTTCAGATCCCATGGACAGTAAATTTGTCTGTTAACCAAGTCATCTACATCTGCCAGTCATTTGCTGGGATCTGCAGGGTCGTACGAACATCCGTGTCAATCTGGTTTTTCATGAACAGATCGAAATCAAATTAGCTGCCTTAAGGGTACACAAGAAGCATGTCAAAGAAACACTTCTTTAACTGACAATGTTTACAAATGACATGCGACTAGTGCTTTTCATGGATGTGTCCTGATCTATCGCCGTTGGTCCCAAGTCAGGCTGTAACTGCTCTCTTCTTCATCCAGATAATGAGACTGCTGTACGTAAGAACGTAAGAACATCGTGGTGTCCGAACTGCTACACTTTCTTTCTTTCTACTGATACTGTGATTGGTCACATTTCGCCATTACTCGCAGGTGTACATTACATACACTAAAGGTTTTGCAGGATGAAAGCCTACACAGTAACCATGTAATTACGGCAGGGTTCTTTAACCTGCACAGGGGATGGTTCTCCCTGCACAGGGGGCCACCAGTTAAAGTCCCGATCCGAAGGATGTTGCACTTTGTGACATTCATCCCTGCAAATGATGCCAATGGAGCGTGTTCGGACACTGAAATTTGATCGCCGCTGCGGGGATCGAACCCGGGACCTCTGGCATCAATTGCAGGGATGAATGCCACAAAGTGCACAGTCCTTCTGATCGGGACGTCAACTGGAGGCCCCTTGTGCAGGGAGAACCATCCCCTGCACAAATAAAAGATATCTTCCAATATTATCTATCTTGTTGTTGTTGTATATCTATAAGGCATTTTATTGCTGCCTATTATCTCCTGGTACTTAAGTAAGTCACTTGTGCATTTCCCTATGAGAAAAAGACATGATGGTCCTATTACAATGCCCTTCAAAATCTTTTAGTGCTCCTTTTAATTATCTATCTCTGTTTATTGCCAACCCCAGCTGAACCCCTCCTTCGAGTGTAATGTACACCTGCACATAAGCCTCGTGTGAGGGAGTTGCAGTATAAGAAGAAAAGGAATTCCAAGGCCCCATCAGGGATTAATTCATGCTTGATTGTATCACACACTGCGAGTCGGAACTTGCATGGAAATACTGGAAGTAAACGAAAACTAACCTGATTCTGTCAAATAACGCTACCGGAAGGTAAACAGAAGATTGGTACTCGATGTTTTTATTTTGCGCCAACTGTCAGACAGTTTGTCTATGAAAATGCAATAAGCGTCTCTGCAACATGGATCAATAATAGAGAAGCAGTCATCGTGACGTTTTTGAAGAATCCGAATTTACAGTTTTTATTATTTATTTATTTTTATTTGGTCGGATACGTCAAAAAGTAATACAAATAGCGGATTGAAATACGAAAAGGAGAAAAAAGAATCGTAAAAGATGAATGTTGTACTAGACTGGGGACCGACTGTGTGAAAGGCAGACATTTTATTAGATGGAAGAACGCGTGAACCATACACAGGAAGTTGTCTCGCATAGTCTCACCGAGAATTCACGTGATTTGACCATCAAAAAATATTTATCAGGGAAGCGAATTACGTTGTTATGACAACGCGTGCACCTCTTAGTCTATAGACGGACATGTTCATGT
This sequence comes from Lucinisca nassula, assembly GCA_963580285.1. Taxonomy (NCBI): domain Eukaryota; kingdom Metazoa; phylum Mollusca; class Bivalvia; order Lucinida; family Lucinidae; genus Lucinisca; species Lucinisca nassula. Next base: position 24,216,319 of record OY757023.1, read on the forward strand.
CCGTATTAACGATTGTTTAACAAAATTGTCAATATTCCGCCATTAGTAAACGCGACGTTGTTAAGGAGGTCATACATGTAACGTTACGGGGCGCATCTAACTAATTTGCATATTTAATCCACTAGTGGATTATCGAATATATTACATGGCGTTATTACACTCTCAGACGCGACGTCATATGATAAAATAGAATATAGGGAAAGGGTATACATGATTTTCTTTATTATAGATAGAAACACAACAACAAAAACATCGATTGTGGATACTATATAAGTTGGTTCTAATGTGCACTTACAACCTATGTCTGGCTCAAACAGCAAAATATAAATCAAAGCACTGACAGAACTGGTGTGTCGATTATCTCGAGTATAGGGTGGAAAAACGGTCCTGAACAAGGACACGACCCTCTAAAGCCCAACCATCGAAAGGATTGTCCAGGAACTTTCATATTACCCCCAGTGACGTTTTTGGGGGAAGTACAGTAAAATTCCTATATTAAGACCACCTTTGGGACTGTTCAAAAGTGGTCTCAAAGACCACTTTTGAACAGTCCCAAAGGTGGTCCCTAACCAGGGAACACTGTGCGAAAAATACACAAATACAGATTAAGTGCACCCTTCAAAATAAGCTTTTTAACACAGAATTAGTCTTAATTTTAGGTGGTCTTAATATCGGAATTTTACTGTATATTACATAACCACACCCGAAATTTTTGGGAGGCAAAGGTCAGGAAGATACGTATGTTTGTTTGTTTGTTTGTTTGATGTTTAACATCCCCGACAACACTATTTAGGTCATTTTGGAGACATGGCTTTCAATTTTGTGGGAGTTCTACCCGACACCGAGTTGAAAAGACACTTCAGTCCACGCCACCCAATGAAACCAATAGGGTTTATATACATGGGCGGTCCTACTTGCACCATTTTACCTGGGCAGGGTTAGACCTTCTAAGCGACTTACCATTACTCTTGTGCCGTCGTGGAAGCATCATGCAGCCCAGTGTATTTCTCCAATCCACGATATTGATCATTATTTATTTATGATACATTGGTATCAAATGAGCCCCGCCAAGCAAATTTGTGTCTTCGAGCATTCCGTCATGACAAATCTTAACTGCGCATGCCCAGCCATTCAGAGGGATCAGGGATATGGCTTTCTGTCTGAAGATTCCTCTTGATTCACTGCTTGTATGAGCGAGCAGCGAAGGTTCTGGCGAGACTGCGCGGATGCGCAGGCTCGCCTGAACCTTCGCTGCTCGCATAGGCGATAAGTACCAAAATCGCTTGACGGGGCCCATATATTATGATATATTTGGCATTAAATGTTCCCAGTCAAGGGTGAAAAACTCCAAAATAAAAGATCTTCGATTGATCTGTTAGAATCTTTTGGAACTATACAGTTTTTCTCTAAAAATGTGGTTGATAGGACAATTTTTCGTTTTGAGCAAAAATTTTGCCCACATTTTTCTTTGATAGCTGCAAAAGCATACCTTAGTTTGTTTGTTTGATTTGAGGTTTAACGTCCCCGTCAACACTGTAAAGGTCATTTTGGAGACGTTGCTTCCAATTTTGTGGGACTCTTACCCGACATTGAGATGAAATGACATCTCAAGCCCTGCCGCCCAATGAAACCAAAAGGGTTTTAACTTTATAAGCATGGACGGTCCGACTCGCCCCCACCTTTGCCTGGGTGTCCAAATGCTGCATTCTAAGTTTCTAGTCATAGGCCCTTCAGTTCCGGAAATGGAGAGTGTCAAGTCCTTTTTACCATATATGGTCATGGTAGCCATCTTGGCCATAGTCATCAACTTCGATATAGCTGACCTCAAATATCAATTCTGATGCCAAGAGAATCAGAAAAAAATCACTGTTTTACCTTTTTTGTTCCCACTGCTACATACCCAGTTTCAAGAGGATTGGCCATTTGATTCCTGAGAAATTTCCAAATGGATTTCACAATGTGTGGGCATGACAGCCATCTTGCTTACTCCAATGCCATGAATAAAGTTTCATTGGCTCATCCAACAGAGGCTCTACATGCAATTTGTTTTTAGTGGAGTAGATATAAAACTGAAACTGATCCACCCAGAACAAAGGTCAGTAAATGACCTTGACTTCTGGAATTGATATGCTTGCATTCAGTTGATTCCAAGTATAAATTCTGATGACACAGGCTACAGTACAGGTACATGTAGATCCAGAAAACTCCACTGTTTTGCATTTTCCAATACAAAGGTCTGAGTGACCAAAGTTGACATTGACATAAACAAGGTCATGGTCAACCAAAGGTCACCATTTGAACTAACCTGGTAGAGCCCGAGTAATCAGTCCTTTATGCTACATACATGTACTAAGTTACGAGACCCTTTGCCATTTGGTTCCTGAGAAGAAGATTCACAAAGGGATTTGTTGATGAGGCAACGAAAATTTTCTCACTGGGATTACCAAGATGGCTTCCATGCCCATTCAATTAGCCCAGAAACTTAAGGGGAGAAAAAGATAAAAAACAATACTACATTTAAGCCATCCAGGCGAAGGTCGGTAAATAAATAACCTTAACCTTTGGAATTCGGCTGACTGCAATTATGAATTCCGATGCCACACACTGCAACAGAATCAGAAAAATTCCACTGTTTTGCGTTTTTTTTTTGTTTCCGATACAAATGTCTAAATCTGACCTTGATATACAATATGTCAAGGTCAACCAAAGGACACCATTTGAACAAACTTAGAATATAAATTCAGTAAAATAATTTTATATACTTGCAATGACTTCAGTACCCAATTTCGTAAAATCTTCCTTTGAAGTAAAAAGAGTGGGTACAACATAAATGTTATACAACAGACTGCATGCATGGTAGTTAACCCAATCGCGGTTGATAACTTTGCTTCCCTTTAATTGCAAGGCGGTGGGTCAGGCCTCAGATTCTGTGACGGTTCCAGCGTAAAGGCTCACTTAGAATTAAAAAATTTTATGTAACGTTGGTTGGTACCTGATGCTCTGTGGTCGGGCCCATCGGAGTCTAACTGCTGTCGATTTCTCGCCATTGTTTCATCTCTGTGGTTGATTGATTTTTGTGTTCTCGGAGATGTTGCACTGATGCGTTAGGAAGCCTTCGTGTGGACTGAACAAATTATTTGTCTAAATCGCGATGGAAGTAAGGGCGAGGATTGCAGCCGCGTAAAATCGATTTAAGCCCCCAAGTGAAATACTTTTCACTGACCGTTCCATGACGGTTCTTCTGTTGTGGTTTATTTTTGTTATGGTTTGTCTTTGAGTGTTTGTACCGCTTATATATTTTTGTTTTGGATAGCCAATTGGCCATTTTGTGGGAAAATAACTGGCCTTTTGGCTTTCCGCTATTGATGTTTCCACTAGGGTCTAGTAGTTTCATGTTTGTGTTTCTTTCCCTATGGTGTCTCTTATGGGAGGTGTAGGTTAACTGTATCGATTCCTGGTCATTTCCTTCATTTCTACTTTGGCAGGGCCTAAGTTCCTTATACTATATACCAAGAAAGAATCATTCGCGATTTGTTTCCTGAGAGGAAGATTTTTGAAGGTTTTTACCATAAATGGGCATGGCGGCCATCTTGGTCATGCGATCATGTCCCCAACGTTTCCTTCCCAAATCCCCAAACCAATGGGGGGCTCCACATGTAATATGCTTACAACTGGCCTGGCAGTTTCTGATGAGATGACAATTGAAAATGTTGATGACGCAAAATACGACGGACAACTATCCTATCAGCTCTGAGCTAAAATGCTATTTCTACACATACATATGTATGAAATACACCAATTTATCAGTTATCCTCTATATTAATTGCATTGTAACATACTGGCCTGATAAAGACACGCTATCTCAGGACAAGTGAGCTTTATCAGGTCAACGTGATATTGCACTTCTATGAACTGGACTACTGGAAAAAATAGCAAAACTGTAGAAGTGTACAAGGGGACTACCGGATAAATAGAATACCAGATTCGTGTCATATGATATCAAGTTTATCAGGCTCAGCTTCGAGAACGCATGTAGAATCACTCGGCAAGCCTCGCGATTCTTCAAGCGTTCTCGAAGCCTTGCCTGATAAACTTGATATCAAAAGACACGAACCTCGTTTTCTCTATATAGCGCATGGGTGTGTTATAGTAATGTCGTCTTGATGCTTCCAAGTCAAGTATCTGAGAATACTTTGTACACAAATAGTGAACTCGAACTTCTACACCCAACAATCAACGTGTTGTCTTGTTGTCTGTATGCAACTGCTCTAGGGTGCTTAATACCATCACTCGCTGTGAGCAGTGGACGGTGTGACTTTCCTTCAGCTGTAATGATCTGCACTGTATTAGAATCAAGGCCACAAACAATAACGCTATCCTTTTCATCAACACATAAACCTCTCGGAAAGCAGGTGGTTTTATCTTTGAATTTGTAGATACTAGACCCATCAGACTTCAAGCAAGTTATGGTGTCAGTCCAGTCATCAGAAACAAATACTTTGTCTAAGGATGCACTCACAGACAGATAATATGGCCAGTTAAATATACATGCTCCATCCTGATTAATACCGAGCTTAGCTTTCATATTCCCTTCCCAGTCTAAGATCCTTATTTCCCCATCTGGTTTGCCAAACAAATTAAAGGAGTGACACGTGACATAAATATCAGAAATAGCAACCGCCACTCCCCAGCATTTCTTATCAAGCTGAAAACTAGTTCCAATTTTTAATTTGTCTAATACCTCTATCTTCTGTACCTGCTTTTGTCCAGGAACTGTCACTAAGATAGTATTTGGGCTGCTCACTGCTACATCCCATGGTTCATCTTGCAATTCTAAAATTTCCTGTATTGCAAATGAGTTATCTAACATTATAATCGCCTCGTGTTTTTTGTCACACAGTACAATCCGACCATCTGGCAAAAATGTACACCCGGTAATACTGGGGGCTTTTTTCTGACTGGCCAGTTTTATCTCCACCAGATTGGCAGATTCAACTTTCAGGTCAAGGAAGGATTCAGCCCTACTGGTGTCTCTGTAAGCTTTATGAGAAACACTGTCCAGTTCGTTTAGCTCACGTGTAAATATCCCGAAGGCATTTGCCTTTCGAAATGCTTCTATCAATTCAGCATTTATTTTAAATTTAAAAACGGCAGATACCGGTTCTTCCAAAATATATCCAAAAGATGATTCTAACTGCCTCAGCCTATTAGATACTTTAACCTCAGCTGCAAACACTTTTCCCCGCTCATTTGTTTCCTTTATTTTATTAAGGAGGTCAATATCTGAATCAAGCATTTGTCTTGTTGTTGAGCAAGTTATTATCTGATTTTCAATTTTCTGTTTTTGTTGCTCTTCCATTTTATTTAATCCTTTATATGCCTCTTCCTCCAGCTTATCTAGGAGTTCATGCAGTTCTTTCCGAAATGTTTGTATTTCATCTTTGCACTTAATTGTTACCGAAGAGAGCGTTTGCAGATCTGTATTTCTCTGTCGAAGAAAGTTGTCTATTTCCTTTTTCAAGTCGTCAACCCTTTGAATTACTGGGCCTAGTTTACTTTTTGTGTAACCAGCACATTTGTCTTTTACTTCAACAGTTTGGCATTTTCCATGTTTTAGAAACTTGCACGTCACACACAGAACGTCATTGTGATCTTCACAATAAATGGTAGCCTCTAAATCCTGGTCACATACACATTTAACCTTAGCATCATATTTTGGTGATCCAATACTATGCTTATGTGGTAACTCATTAACAGAGATGAGTATGTGGTCTCTTGTTGCTTTAAACCAAGTATGGGACTCTCTACAAATTTTACAGTAATATTCACTACAGTTCTCACAGAAATACTCGGCCTCCTTCTCTATTGCGTGGTCTGTACAAGAATCACAAACGTGTAGAAAGGTTTCATCAGAAGCAACAACAGAACCCAGGGCGCCACCCACTGATGACATGTTTCCTTACACCTGAAATTAAGAATGACATATTTCATTACGATAACACATCCATGTGACATATACATTTATCATATGACGTCGCGTCTGAGAGTGTAATAATGCCATGTATTATTTTCGATAATCCACTAGTGGATTAAATATGCAAATTAGCTAGATACGTCCCGTAACGTTACATGTACGGCGTCTTTAACGACGTCGCTTTTACTAACGGCGGAATATTGACAGTTTTGTAAACAAACATGAATAAAATGCCTTTTAAATGTCATATGATAAATAGAATCTTGCATTCGTGCTCATGCATTTTTGAATTTATTAAACTCGTTGAGGAAAAGGGATAAAATGCTCGGCAAGCCTCGCATTTTATACCTTTTCCTCAACTCGTTTAATAAATTCAATAATACATGAGCACTCATGTAAGATCCTATATGAAGTGCATTTTATATCTCCAAAACGGTCATTTTTTTCTGAGGAAAAATATGATACTTGTAATTTTTTATTTTTACTTCAAACTTAGGTAGAAGCCTCATTGGTGTAGTGCTTATGCTAATCGCCTGATAAACTATGGATTGCAGGATCGATCCCGGGCTTCTCCAGACTTTCACAAGAGCCTTTTAAACCGAAGTTACGTCTCTGAATGACCTTAGCTGATGGTGGGATGTAAAACTGAAACACACACACTCACTCACTCAAATTTAAGTTATGGGTGCCCGTTTAAACCACGACTTACATGTTTGTCTCATCTATCTATCTACTGTTACTGTTACTCAGTTCTCAATGCACGGCCAAACTGGACGAATACGATAGAAGTTTAACACCTTCTAGCATAGGTCTATTGTCGTTGTTATTAAATTAGGTAAACGGATTACACATGTGATCCACTTGACGAGTTAAAGACAATTGATGTTTCAGAAGGTAAAGGCTGATGCTTTAAAGATACGGAAAAAATAAAATGTTACATTACGAAAAACAAAACGGCTAAGTATATTGACAATTTTACCAACAAAAAGAAAAATAAATGATAATTTTCGGATCAAAATTCTGATATTTTCCGTGTACCTGCTCAAAACATAGATTTGTGAAAATTGTTAGAACCACCTCAGCGAGGCGCTTCTGACGAGTACCCACAATCCATGTTTTATTAACAGAAATGAGAAAAGATAGTGTATACCCCCCCCCCCCCACACACACACACACACATACAGGCACGCGGGCGCACAAAACATAGAATGTACTCAGTAGAACCGTCTCGTCGAGGCACTTCTAACAACTACACTTGGTCTATCACCACGAAAACAAGCCTATATAATTTTGCCCCCCCCCCCCCTCCCCCTGAACCACATTTTTTAATGTAAAGTAGAAGTAAAACAAAGATCAGGAATCGATACAATTAACTTACTCCACCCATCAAAGACACCAAAGGGAAAGAAATACAAACATTAAGCGACCAGACCATAATGGAAACCTAAACAAAGGCAGGCCATAAGGACAATTACTTTCCCACAAAATGGCCATATGGCCATCCAAAAACTAAAAGACACAAGTGATACACACAGTAAGTAACAAACAACAACATAAATAAATCGCCACAAAAGAACCGCCCTGGAACGGTCAGTGGAAAGATTTCCACTGGGGGGGGCCCAAATCGACCCCACGTGGCCACAATCTGTGGTTTATAGGGGTAAACTTTATTTTATTCTCATTTCTATTCAAAAACATAGATTATGGGTAATCGTTAGAACCACCTCGCCGAGGCGGTTCAAACGAGCACCACAATCTATGTTTTGAGCAGAAATAAGAAAAATATCACAGTTTTTCAGCCTAAAACTTTCGTTTTTCTGTGGTATAATTTACAATGCATTTGTTAAGGCGTGTTTTAGTAATGGTTTTGAGAAAATATATGAAAAATATCGGAACTCTTTCTGATATCAGATTTTCTGTCACAAACCTTGTGAGTGCAACTACTTTTTTATTTCTTGGCCAATGGCGACCAATCTTGGTAGGCATATTGTTTATGGACTGAAGATGCGCATAGAGGTATTCAAATTTTGATCTGACCCGCTGGGGTCAATGGGGTGAGGTCAAATTTCATTTTTTTGAAGAAAATGCTTGTCAGTGCAACTACCGTCTTTATTTCTTGGTCTATGGTGACCAAACTTGGTAGACATATTGCTAAGGGACTGCAGATATGCATGAGGGTATTCAAATTTTGATCTGACCGTTGAGGTCAAATTTAGCAAAGGCGGATATTTGCGATGGTGCACCATCTATTTTTTTCGGTATTGGAATGAAGATATGAGGTAAAAATCATTTTGTATGCTAAAAATCTCTCTCAACTATGCGTAAAGAATACAATATCGAAGAAAAATTGACCATAGCACAGAAAACCGGGTCCGATCCGGTAATTGGGTCCGATCCGGTCTGATCCGGTGACTGTACGTACCCAAGAAGCTGCAGTGGGTGGGTCAATATTGTCTGATATCGGACTATCAGGCTCGGACAGGGATGATAATCATTAATGGGTCAAATCTATTGTGAGTATCTAAAGTCCTTAATCAAAATCAGAATCCTACATCTGTATCACAAGACCTTGATTAAAGTTGGATGCACAACAATGCTGACAAAGATACCTGTTTTGAAGGGGTTTGAAGTTAATTGCGTATCAGTGACACACCCACTAGCCAATGAAAACGAGGATGCATAACTCATAAGCTGTGTAGCGTGTACCGGGTCGTCCACAAAGTCAAGCAACGCGGTCACCCATCCAGGTACTCACCGCAATATCCGTTGCTGAACTTCGTGAAAAAGCCAACCACTCTACTAGCGTCGCTAAAAGAGCCGGCTCCTACAGCAAGGCTGTAGAAGTGGTATTTATCCATAACCGTTACATCCCCCCTCAACTCTTGACTTCGTCCCGAGGTCACACATGCCTCACAAGTCTAAACCGGAGGGCGGAGTATATGTAACAAACGGTAATTATGTCATATGCCTGCGGCCCATCGAATTACCCCAAACCACACCAAACCACCCAAACCACCCAAACCACATCAAAACACCCCAAACCACTTTAATTATATATATTTGCTACATAGATTGCACTTGTATGGTTAATTTACATGAGGGTCAAGAGGGTTATCCTTTGGAAGCAAGGAATACACCACATAACTGAAAAATATGGAGTGTACATGTTTTCCGGGCCGGACTAGCTAGTTTCGGCCATCTATGCCTCATCAGTGACCCTCAAATATTTTCAAAATTCCACAATGGAATCAATAATCCCAAAGGACAAGAAAATATAAACTACACTATAAAGGCTCATTTGCAACATGCATGTTGCGAAGGGGTTAAGGTTTGTGAACTTCTATTGCGGGTGAGTAGTGACTGGGTGCATATAAATGGCAATTATAAAGGTTCCTTTCTTGGTTATTAAAAGCACTGAAACGGGCTGTTTTATATAAGTGGGGAAGCCCTGTGTCTAATATTGCTTTTCAAGATACGAAAGTGAGTCTGCAATGCTGGACGCAAAAAGACGCTCTGCAGATTTTTTGAGATGAACCCTGTCTTTCGGATCAATGCCATGGTAACTGGACAACTCAGTCCCTAACAAATTCGGCCCCTAACCAACCCGGCCCCTAACAAACTCGGCGCCTTTTGTATATTAATGATAGTAATGATAATAATAGTGTTGTGTTTTAAAATATATACTTATATATTGAAAAAAAAAAACACTTTAAAATCTTAAAAAAAATAGATTAGATTTATAAATGTATAATTTTTTTGGCCCATCCATCGATCCATCCATTCATTTACCTTAATTACTGGTCATTATCATATTCATTGATGTAGTAACGGTCTAACCTGCTTCATTTTTCCTATTTCTTCTGCTAATATTAGGCCTAAATCTACCTGCTTTGTCTCAGAAGCCGTTCAGAGGCATGACGTTTAGCACACAGCAGCCCTAGTAATCATACTAAGCAAGCAGGGAACAAAAGCGCTGATCAGAGTGCGCGGAAGCGCAGGCTGATCTGTGCATTTGTTATTCACACGTACAATTTTCATACTATCCAAGTACCGAGAAATTTTCTCATTTTTGCTCTTAAACATAAGGCGTCTTCTCGACGTTCTTAACTTGATATGTAGCTCGGCCCGATTCATAAATTCATAGAGATGTCTGCATTTCAATTACCTGCTACCTGCTTAGTCTCAGAAGCCGTAGTCCAAGCGGCGAACAACAACACTGATCAGAGTGCGCGAAGCCCAGATTGATCTGCGCATTTATTATTCGCACATGTAAAAAACCTACCTGCTTAGTCTCAGAAGCCGTTCAAAGGAATGATGTTTGGCATACAGCAGCCTCAGTAACCATACTATCCGAGCAGGGAACAAAACGCTGATCAGAGTGCGCGGATGCGCAGGCTGATCTGCGCATTTGTTTTTCACACATGCAAAAATACCTACCTGCTTAGTCTCAGAATAGAAGTGGAGGCAATGATCAGGAATCGATACAATTAACCCACAGCTCCCATCAGAGACACCAAAGGGAAAGAAATACAAACATGAAGCAACAGACCCCAACGGAAACACCAACAGCGGAAAGCCAAAAGGACAGTTACTTTCTCACAAAATGGCCAAAAGGCTATCCAAAATAAAATAATATAAGCGACACAAGCACCCAAAGACAAACCATAACAAAAAGAAACCGCGACAGAAGAACCGCCTTGGAACGGTCAGTGGAAACGAATTCCACTGGGGGCTTAAATCGATTTTACGTGGCCACAATCCTCGCCCTTACTTCCGTCGCGATTAAGACAAATAATTTGTTCAGTCCGCATGAATGCCTCCTAACTCATCAGTGCAACATCTCCGTGAACACAAAAATCAAACAACCACAGAGATGAAACAACGGTCAAGAAACAACAGAAATGCTTGAGCAAAAGAAAACCAACAGTTAGACTCCGATGGCATACTGCAGCCTCAGTAATCATACTATCCAAGCGGGGAACAAATCGCTGATCAGAGTGCGCAGAAGCGCATTTGTTATTCGCACATGCAAAAAAACCTACCTGCTTAGTCTCAGAAGCAGTAGAAGCCTCCGTGGTGTAGTGGTTACGCTACTCTCCTTGTAAACCAGGGATCGCAGGATCGATCCTGGGCTTCTCCAGTCTTTCGGATGAGTCTTTAAAGGATCATACTATCAAAGCAGGGAACAAACGCGCTGATCAGAGTGGCCAGATGCGCAGGCTGATCTGTGCATTTGTTATTCGCACGTGCAATTTTCAGATGTTCTCATGACATGTTAAAGACTTGTAATGGTTACGGTAATTACTCAGTACTTCCCACCAATTATCAAATAATAATAATCCAATCAACAGGCACGCGTCAGTGATTTACTCAAGATAATCCAATTAAAAGAGTATTTAATATCCTTGGTAGTTACATGAAAATGCGTAACAGTCCAATAAATCTCCAGTTTTGAAAAGGCAAACACTGAGACAAGCATGTTTTATATTAGTTTAACTATTGCTAACCTTCCACCTTTACCCAAACTAAAAAAAAAAATCTTTTGGACCAATGTAATAATAATAATAATAATAGGGGCGAGTTGGTCAGGGGCCCAGTTTGTCGTGGGCCCAGTTTGTCGGGGGCCGAGGAATTTCTCTGTTGAAACTTCGATTGCATTTGACGCATAGTCTTCGTATGAAGCTATGACCAAAAACGCCCCAGTATGGTCTCTCGCCGTTGTGCCAGTGGTTGGCGTCCTTGAAAGTCATTGCTGATCACTGATGATTCCTCCCTCTAGATGGGGATCTTTAAGAGATCATAGTGACTTGCCACTTCTCACGCCAAATGATATTGAGAAGAAACGTGTCCTTAGTATAAGAATTAATTAGTAGCTAATTATTTTATAAGGCAACTGATTAGCAATCAAGAATTGAGCTAATAGGCCTAAGCTTTAACATACTTTCATTATGCAGTATAATGCCGATTAAGTCAGCAATAATATGAGCAACAAACGACGAAGTCAGCAATAATTTGAGCAACACACCACATCAATATTAGTGGGAAAACAGACCAATATGCATGAAAATACTTCGAAATATGTGAGTAACTAGATCTACATTGTATATTATATTTTTTTAAGTGGTTTGGGCTATTTTGGTGTGGTTTGGGGGTGGTTTGTGGTGTTTTGGGGTAGTTTGGGGATGGTTTGTGGTTTTTTTTTGGTAGTTTGGGGTGGATTTGGGTAATTCGATGGACCCATATGCCTGCTGCGCTTTCCATCCCACCGCTGCCACCAATGTAGCGTGTACCAGGTCGTCCACGAAGTCAAGCAAGGCGATCACCCATCCATGTACTAACCGCGATCTCCGTTGCTTAACTTCGCGAATAAGCCAACCACTCTACCTGCGTCGCTAATAGAGCCGGCTCCTACAGCAAGGCTGTAGAAGTGGTATCTATCCATAACCGTTACATTTGCAACTTCCGAATCTACAACTGCAACTGCATACAACAAAACTGATTCAGATGCAGCGTGTGATACCAGGTGACCGCCCCGCACCCGAATTCGACACACAGAGAAATGTTAAACAAGGATCCAAAGTCTACGTCACACAAGGTCAAAGGTCATTAACCTCCTTTTATCTGGTGGGCAAAAAAACTTCTGGTTCCATACTCTACCGTTGATGTAGCATGAATTATTTTCTGTAATAACTATTGTTAAATCGTCTTTCCATCATAACTGTTTGCCACAAACCATTTTTGACATTAAACTGCTTCTTTTTCGTATAAAATTGGATAGAAAAAAATACATGCTTTAATCTTATTTCCATTCGTTAAATAAAGCGCATCAACTACATTTTGGCATGATGGTGGGTAGTTTTATAACGCTTTTTAGGCAACAAAATGTGCGATAAAATGTCAGAAGAGACTGGTTCTATATCATTTATTACTTCAAAAACACAAACTGGCAAGGATCAGTTAATTTTGTGGTGAAAGAACTGAGTTTAATCACACGATAAATATTCAACAGTCATGTTTTGCCAACCAGATAAAAGAGTACCTCTACAGGGGGGGGGGGGGGGGGGGGGGGGGGTAATTGGCGCATGCGCAGTGAAATGTAAACAAGGTCACATGTCAAAACATTGGATCCGTCTAAAGGCGGCTAGATGCCAATATTTGATAGGATAGGCCTATCCATGAAGCTTTCACATTAGTAGGCTGGGGATAAAAGTTTGGATGACTTCGAAAACTTGTGAGGTCTGTCTTTCTTTCTACTGATACCGTGTCGGTCACATTAGACCATTACCACAGGTGTCACATTTGACCATTACCGCAGGCTACTTTCAATGATCAAAGAATATTGTAACAGGTGATGTATTAAGGTTCCTCAATACATTTGCACAAGAAAAATATAGGTGTCAGATTTGCATGTTATTTTTTTCCCAAATATGATCCTGATTTCCTTTCAAAATGCCTGTCCTAGAAGAAGAATGTGTGGAGGTGCTAAAGGTTATTACAGCGAGTACTTTCTTGCATTAGCAACATCTCAGTGCCTTTGAAAATAAATGCATTTCTGTATTTTTCACTTTCACCAGGAAAAAAATGAAAACGCCTTCTAGACTTTTTAAAAGTTACTAAAACAGCTGCAGATCAATAGTTCACAACAAATACTAGCGACTCGACAAAGCTTTCTATCAAAAAGCCTACCTGAATTGAAAACCAGAATTTTTTTTTTTGACATGTTTTTCTTCATGGGCGCCGCCATCTTCCTTTTTTTGCGGTAAATCTGAACTGCTCAGATTTCATCAATTTTGCCCCTTCCACATTTTATTTTGCCCATCAACAATGAATATACCTTGAAAATTCAGCTTTATAGCCTCCTTCCTGTATATAGCATTATGACATCGCCTATCTTGGAAGCATTTCACCAGTGATAAATTATTGTAGCTGTCAAATTGAAAGGGATATCCATCTTGCCAAGGAAAAAACGTATTCATACGCCTTGGAACTAATTTCCAAAATTACAATAGTACACCATTGTTTTTAATTTACTATTATTCATTTTTGTAACTGTATTTCAACTAATTTCACATACTTTCTAACATAATTTGTTCGTTAATTTATGTATAGTATGCATTCATTTCCGAACTATTTTTTATGTGTAACATTTTCCAGGTTGGTGTTGTTTGACCCAGCTTCTAGTAAACAAATTGAGAAAATTAGATTTTTGAAACTTTTTTCATCAAAACATATTAAATGCATTGGGCTTCTATGAGTTTTTTAACAGCCTACACATTGGTAAGTAGGTGACATAACAGATCATTAATTGGATTAGATAAATATAAACTTTGTGTTGTCCAGAAGTTCACCTGTACAAAAATCAAGTATTTGTTTATGGTGGCTCATGTGAACCAATGTAACAAATCAATGGGTAAAAATAATTTCTATACCACTGCAGTTATTGGCTGTGATCAGAAGCCTTTTGGACAAAGTTTCTGGTGCTGAACAGGCTGCTTTCAGTCCTTCAGTTCAAATATGGGGATAAACTGGTGGCTTATCTTATTTTCAATTATTTGGTTTTGATATATCCAATATCAAAGCACCCATCCTGTAAACACAATCAGTAACACAGTGAAACTTTTGTGCAGTGATTGCATAAATTGTTATAAACTGCATGAATGAAATATATAAAATGAAGTACTAAAAGCACCGAAGAAGGGCAATCATTTTGCAAGCTAAATGCAAGAGATTTCAACACCTCAACCCAATCAATGAGCTTGTTGCCAAATTGGTAGAACTGGTCCTTTTTGGCTACCATACACTGAATTTAAAATAGTACCAGGTGAGATAATTACATTTTTTGAATTTTTGGGAATCATTAATTTTCAGTTCTATTTAGGTATTTTATCTAAAATTCCTCTGTTGCAGTGCCTAAAGGCAACCTTGAGCCACATTTCTATGATAGTATTTTACACATTGTGGTTTTGTGGATTGAGATGTCAGTTTTTTGCAAAACCAAGAAAAAATGCAATAATTTACTAAAATGGTGACTTTCAAATAAAAATCTTTGGCTTTCATATTCTCACATTTACATGGACTACCATCTGATGAAAAATCTTTTTGGGTAATTATTTGCAAATATGATTTTTTCAGTACCCCAAGTGTAGTGAAATAACTGTATTGAGGAACCTTAATCAATTTATTCAAGCGCCAGTGACATAAATTTACTCCACGGACGCCAGGCTAGCGATCGGTCGAAACGTCCCTTATCAAAATCAGAATCCTATATCTGTATCACAAGACCTTGATTAAAGTTGGGTGCACAACAATGCTGACAAAGATACCTATTTTGAAGTTAATTGCGTATCAGTGACACACCCACTAGCCAATGAAAACGAAGATGCATAACTCATAAGCTGCAACTTCCGAATCTACAACTGCAACTGCATACAACAAAACTGGTTCAGAGGTGACCGCCCCGCACCCCGAATTCGACACAAAGAGAGGCGATGTTAAGCAAGGATTTAGAGGCGGCTAGATGCCAATATTTGATTGGATAGGCCTATCCATGAAACTTACACTTTAGTCGACTGGGGATAAAAGTTCGGATGATTTCGAAAACGTGTGAGGTCGGAGAGTACGCCCTTTGTGAAGAAAAAAAAAAAACAAACAAACAAAAAAAAAAAAACCAAAAAAAAAAAAAACAACACTATTTTCGACCTTGTCACCGTAGCATAGCCCTCCAGTTTTTATCGGATCTTCTTGAACTTTACATATAAGAAAGTCGGTGATAAAGGCAGGGATGAGTTCGAAAACTGGTGTGGTAAAGATAAAGATAAGATAAAGATAAAGAAGCTTTATTTAACGTCGCATATTCGAAACAAATAACATAAGCTCTGTAGAGCTTTTATTGCGACAAACAAAGTATCCTCTAACAAATACTTACCTGCCTTCATTTATCTTCCTAGGACTACCCTACCCCTGATAATGCGAGCGTCAGCCAAGGGAGCTCCTAGTACCATTTTTCACGCCTTTGGTATGGCGCGGCCGGGGATCGAACCCGCGACCTCCCATTCCCGAAGCGGACGCTCTACCACTGAGCTATCGGGGCCGGTCTATCACATCACGAAAACACACCTATATAATTTTAACCCCACTGAACCCTACTTTTACATAGTAAAACTGGGGTTTACATGGGTATACCTTATTTTTCTTATTTCTGCTTTAAAATATAGATTTTGGGTACTCGTTAGAACCGGTTCTAACGAGTGCCTACAATCCATATTTTGAGCAGAAATAAGAAAATTGTAAAAAAATTTCCCCTTAAAATTTTCTTTTTTTTCGTCGGTAAAGTTTAAAATATATTTGTATAGGCGTGATTCCAGAAAATGACTATTGTTTTACCTTTGTCGTAAACGTAGCTTCAGGTTATACCAGATCTTCCTGAAAGTGACATATAAGTCAGGGATAATAGCTCGGATGAATTCGAAACTGGCGAGTTTGGTCTTTGTTTTGTTTGATTTGAGGTTTAACGTCCCCTTCAACACTGTAAAGGTTATTTTGGAGACGTTGCTTCCAATTTTGCGGGACTTTTTACCCGACATTGAGATGAAATGACATCTCAAGCCCTGCCGCCCAATGAAACCAAAATGGGTTTTAAGCATGGATGGTCCGACTCGTACCGCATTGCCTGGGCAGGCTTAGATCCTCTAAGCGGTTTACCAGTACTCGTGTGCGGGTCGGTTTCAGCTCTGCGTGGAAGTATGGTTGGTCTATCTGTCATAGAGTTACGTCATTTTGATTGCCGAAAAAGTGCCAAATTTTTACCTTTTTATTACTGCGGATGGTCCGACTCGTACCGCATTGCCTGGGCAGGCTTAGATCCTCTAAGCGGTTTACCAGTACTCGTGTGCGGGTCGGTTTCAGCTCTGCGTGGAAGTATGGTTGGTCTATCTGTCATAGAGTTACGTCATTTTGATTGCCGAAAAAGTGCCAAATTTTTACCTTTTTATTACTGCAGCCCTTCAGTTTTTTGCTAACCTGGGCCGAAGGCTCCAGGAGAGCTTATAGGATGGTTGTCCACCCGTCGTTCGTCCGTCTGTCCATGACCTGCCTTGAAGAAAAAAAAATGGTCCTAAGTTTTGAACCATTTGATTTTTTGTTGTTGTTGTTTTATTGAAATTTAACGGCCCAGTCAACACTATTCAGGCCATTTTTGAGCCGTTTAGTTTACCTATCCACACTTTTCCTAGGCAGGCTTATACGAAAGCGGTTAATCAGTACAGTGCACATTCTTTCGCCAGAAACTGACAACTGCCCTTCCCGAATCTACGGTCATTCTCTCCCTTCCGCTGATCCAAGAAGGGCAGTTGTCAGTTTCTTCCTATGTGGCACGTATGTTTCTCACTCATCCGAAACATTTGACTTGTGATCTTGACCTTGACCTGTGACCTACATATCATAACTTTTGAGAAGCCCCCGTGGTGTAGTGGTTACGCTACTCGCCTTGTAAACCAGGGGTCGCAGGATCGATCCCGGGCTTCTCCAGATTTTCGGATGAGTCTTTAAACCAGGCCCCGTCTCCGTATGACCTAAGCTGTTGGTGGGACGTAAACCTCAAACACTCACTCATAACTTTTGAACCGTTCGAGATAAGAGCTTTCATATTTGAGCAGGGGCACAGCATTTCCTACAACTTACATGTGCGCCAAGCGAAGAATCAGACCAGCCTGCGCAGCAACATATTCTAACCAGAGACTTCTCTTGCTGCATGAAGGAGCGTTGGGCCCTTAGCCATCATTAAAGCGCACAACCAAGACTCTGATCAGACTGCGCGGATGCGCAGTCTGATCTGAGTCATCGTTGGGCGCACATGTCTTATTGTAGGTTTTTTATCGTGCGCTGGCTCATTCGGCATGTGGGTTCCCGCTCATACAACAAATTTGACCTGTAATCTGTGACCTACTTAAAAAAAAAAAAGCATTTGTCATAGCTTTTGAACAACTGAGATAGAGCCTTCATATTTGGCATGTAGGTTTCTTTTGAAAAGGGTTTCTTTTAATTTAAACAGTTTGATCTGTGACCTTGACATTGACCTACTTTATCATAGTTTTTCAACTCTTTGAGAATAAGCCTTAATTTATTGCATGTAGGTTTCTAGTGCAAAGGGCTTTTCGCTATTACAAATAAAACGTCCTATGGCCTTGAGCTGGGACCTACGTCATCATAAATTTTGAACTATTTGAGAGAGAGAGAGAGAGAGAGAGAGAGAGAGAGAGAGAGAGAGAGAGAGAGAGAGAGAGAGAGAGAGAGAGAGAGAGAGAGAGAGAGAGAGAGAGAGACTTAATATTTAGCCTGTAGGTTGCTTGTGACAAGGGCTTCAAACTCATAGAAAGTTTGACCTTAACCTGAGACCTATTCTAAAGATAAAAGTAACATTGGGCATGACTTTTGAACCGTTTCAGACAAAGCCTTCATATTTGGCATGTAGATTCCTTGTAACAAGGGCTCCACACCCATGCAACAAAGAGGACATGTGACCTTAACCTTGACCTATGACCTACTTTAAAGAAAAAATGACCTCGGCCCGGTGACATGCTCGTATGTTCATGTTTCACATACACATCTTGTGTCTAATTGAGTTTGTCATCACCATAAGTCCGTAAGTTTAAGACGGATCTTCCTGAAACTTACATATGAGCCAGCGCATGACAAAACCTACAATAAGACATGGGCGCCCATCAAAGACTCAGATCAGCCTGCACATCCATATAGTTTAACCAGAGACTTCTCTTGCTGCATGGAGGAGCATTGGGCCCTTAGCTATCCTTAGAGCGCATAACGAAGACTCTGATCAGACTCTAATCAGAGTCTTCGTTGGGCGCACATGTCTTATTGTAGGTTTTGTCATGCGCTGGCTCAAAAAAAGCTTGAATGAGTTTGAAAACTCACAAGGTTGGCATTTTACTCCTAAAGTTATACCCCCTTCTTTTCATCGAAGTCCTTAAGTTCCTGAATCTAACATATAAGTTGGGGATAAAAGTTCGGATTAGTTCGCAAACTGGTGATGTCGGCCTATCTCTCACAGAGTTATGTTCCCTTGATTACTGAAAATGTCTGTTTTTAACCTTGTCACGAGCATAAGTCATTCAGTATCGATTGGAACTTCCTGAAAATCTGTTAACTAAGGTTTGAAATAAGGTTTAACGTGCCCGTCAACACTATTAAGGTCATTTTTGAGACGTTGCTTCCAATTTCGTGCCACTTTTACCCGAAATTGAGATGAAATGGCACCTCAAGCCCTGCCGTCCGATTAAGTGAGCGATATAGGACCAACATGGTCCTCGTTTTTTTGTGTTTTTTTTTTTTGTCATTTACATCAGTTATAAATTATTTTTCAAAATAATCTCTAAATTTCAGCAGTCATGAACTTTGGATTTTTAGCTCCCCTGAACAGAAGGCTAGAGGAGTGCTTATAGGATGGTCGTCCATCCGTCGTCCGTCCGTCATTCGTCCACACCTTTGGCCAGTTATATCTTGCACACCAGACAAGGAAATCCGTGATTTTACCCTGGGATAGAAATTTATGTTCTGACCCTGGTGTTCCGACCCAGGCAACTAACATAAATGCGCTTCAGTTCTATTCCACTGCCGGAACTACTTCCGCACTACTTTTATTTCGTAAACAATATACATGTGCGAGCTGTCAAAACTAACAGGAGGTGTTGTGCAAGAAAAAGAATCCAATATGGGGTTCTGTTGTAGATGGGCGTTTCCAACCCTCGGGATGACCGTGCTGAGCGGAACCTCGGCGAAGCCTCGGTTCCGCTCAGCACGATCATCCCTCGGGTTGGAAACGCTCATCTACAACAGAACCCCATATCAGATTCTTATAATCTCTGCAACCTGCAGGCTGATCTCAGTCTTTTCTAGTCTGAAGGAAGCTTCTGGTGGGGCATTGATGACATAAGCGTTTTATCAAAATTGAAAGATTTTGCTATGGAAACCACAAGATCCCATAACCCCTTGCTTTTGCTCACCTGGGCCATGGGCTCCAGGGGAGCGTATAGGATGGTAGCCCATCAGTCGTCCGTCAACACATTTGACCAGTTATATCTATGCAGCCTGCAGGCTGATCACAATAATTTCTCATATGTAGCATGCTTCTGGTGGGGCATTGATGACATAAGCTTTTTATAGCAACCACAAGGTCCCATAGACTTACAATGGAAAAAATGGTTGTCATCAGCTTAGCGACTTTAGTTTTGATCGGATCTTTCTGAAACATACATATAAGTAGGCTGGGGATAAATTCGAAGACTGGTCAGGGCGGCCCATTTATCATAGAGTAATGTCCCCTTGGTTGATGAAATTTTTTATTTTTCCCCTTGTTATCACCGTAGCCCCTTCAGTTTTAATCGAAACTTACACATAAGAAGGCCGGGGATAAAAGTTCACAGGAGTTTGAAAACTGGCAAAGTCGGCTTATTTATCATAAAGTTATGTCCCTTAGATAGTGAAAAACGCCTTTTTTCGACATTGCCATCACTATAGCTCTGTCAGTGTTGATCGGATCTTCCAGAAATTTCAGTGAACATAGGTTGGCTTAGGATAAAAGTTCGGATGAGTTCTAAAACTCACAAGGTCGGCACATTTATATCCCATTGTTAGTTTGTTTGAACAAAATGCCTATTTTTAGTTCGCCTTACGAAAGTAAGGGGGGAGCTATTGCCATTACCCTAGCGTCCGTCGTCAGCGCCTGTCGTCAGCGTCGGCGTCCGCATTTGGTTAAAGTTTACCTGCAAGCTCTTATTTGTGATGTTTTACAAATTTATTTTCAAATATAATTAATAATTGGTAAGAAAACACAACAACAACAATATTTAACATTATCTTTGTACTTCATTTTCCACGTTTTTTTTTTTTTTTTTTTGCTCAAATTGGACTTTTTTTAGATGTTAATCATTTGCTCTGTATTACTCCCCTTATTTCCCCTCTTAGTCAACGCTTGCTACAGGTCATTCCCTTTCTTTAGACTTTGCTGTGATGAGTCAGATGGACAAGTCCATCTTCTTTAAGGTTGGCTGCTCATTGCATAAGATAACACGCCATTTTATCATGACTAACCACTCAGTGAACCACAAAATTACTAGCTCTATTGTTGCAATATTTACCTGCAGGGAAGATTAACACATATACCTGAATACGTCTTACCTGAGTGAACAATATAATGTACATTGACTCCAATCATTCCACCCCTTGCTGAAAGCTCAAAATGTCCTTATACTATAGTGACTTGTAATTGCGTATATACACATTTCTATATTCATCCAGGTAAGATATTTTAGGACATTGCCCATACATTGTTTGCAAAATCAAACAGGTGTGACACCCCTTATTTAGTGAATAGGCCTGGACCACAACCAGAGCGTGAAAATCAAAACAAAGTCTGAAGATTGGTAAGAAGCTATAGTACCTGCAGTAGACAGAGCTCAGGACGCTGTCTCAAAGGGTTATGAGTTCAAATCCTGGTGGAGCATTTTTTTTTCTCTCAAACACACACAAATAGTTCTTATTTTTTATTTTAGTTTTATTATTTATTTTTTATTCTTTTTTATCA
Organism: Lucinisca nassula; assembly: GCA_963580285.1. NCBI lineage: Eukaryota > Metazoa > Mollusca > Bivalvia > Lucinida > Lucinidae > Lucinisca > Lucinisca nassula. The sequence continues at coordinate 24,237,891 of OY757023.1, forward strand.
TGTATGGATTTTTTTTTTTTTTTTTTACAGTGAAAAGGTTTGAAAACAGGATTTCGTGTCCATTTGTTCTTAGGGGTACTTTTAGGTTCTCTTTCATTTGCTGCAGTCTGTAGTTTCTTCTTCAGTGCATAGGGGCTTGAATCATGAAAAAAAATAAAAAAAATAAAAATCTTTTTTTTCTGGTACTATATTAGAGACCAAAAAAAAAAAAAAAAAAAAAAAAAAATTTTTTTTTATATTTTTTTTTTCATGATTCAAGCCCCTATGTCAGTGGTTCTCAGGAGTACTATCTGGTTCTCTGTTAATTGCTGTAGTCTGTTGGGCTGATTTACAGAAGAAAATTACATTTTAGATAACTTGCTCTCAACCAAGTTAGCCCCTTAAGGCGAAATTTGTTATCTTCTGACAACTATTGTTGTTCTTGTCATCGCCAATGCCCCTTCAGTTTTAAACAGGATAAATAAATAAATAAATAAATAAATAAATAAATAAATAAATAAATAATAATAATCAAATCAAATTAAATCAAATCTAACAAACAAACAAACAAACAAACAAAATAAAATGATAAGTGTATTAACAATAATAATCAACCTTATTTATAGAGGGTAACGCATTTAATAAACTAGACTTGTTTTCTGAGGAAACAGGTGTCCCTCCACCAAATACCCTTTTGGCCCCCGCCCATAGGGGCTTGAAGAAATATATGGGCTGCATGATGCTTCCACGCAGAGCTGAATCCGGCCCGCACACTAGTACTGGTAAACCGTTTAGAGGATCTAAGCCTGTCCAGTAACCGCGGTGCGAGGCGGACCGTCCATGCTAATAAATCCTATTGGTTTCATTGGGCGACAGGGCTTGAGATGTCATTGCATCCCAATGCCGGGTAAAATTCACACAAAATTGGAAGCAACGTCTCCAAAATGACCTTTACAGTGTTGACGGGGACGTTAAATCTCAAATCAAACAAAAACCAAATACCCTTTCAAAACAAGCTTAATTTAACAGCACCAATGCGACCTTGAAAATAAGGTCAAGGTCACCAACATCTAATCCGTTCTTCATCCTGTCCCAATGTTATATCCATGCAAATTTGATTGAATGATTAAAACCCATCGAGGATTTCTTGAGATATACTGCATGCAACCAAAGTTTGGCCTAAATTGGAAATATTGAGCATGGCTGTGACCTTGAAAATATGGTCAACGTCACCAAACCTAATCAGTTCTTCAACCTGTCCCAGTGTTATATCCATGCAAATTTTATTAAAATCCGCGCAATAGTTTATGAGATATACTACACGCAACCTAAATTTGGCCTAAATTACACCTATTTAGCATGGCTATGACCTTGAAAATAAGGTAAAGTTCACAAAAAAACTAACCAGTTCTTCATCCTGTCTCGATGTTATATCCATGCAAATTTGATTAAAATTCACCCAGTAGTTCCTGAGATATGCTAAATTCGGCAAAATTTGACCTATTTAGCATGACTGTGACCTTGAAATAAGGTCAAGGTCACCAAAGCCTAATCATTTCTTCATCCTTCCCCAATGTTGTATAAATGCAAATTTGATTAAAATCCACCTAGTAGTTCATGATATATCTTGCACACAAGACGCATACGCCGACGGGATCCGCACCAAAAACAATATGTCCCCCACTCCTTTGATGAGGGGACATAACTAGTACTAATCTTCCATGTCGTCCTCCTTTCCTGGGTAGAAGCCCGTACTAACATTACGAAAACACGCCTATACAAATACATAGCCACCTTTATCGCAGATAAATTGAAAATTTTATGATGAAAAATTGAGATATTTTTCTTATTTCTGCTCAAAATATAGATCGAGGCGGTCCTAATGAGTACCCACAACCTATGTCTTAGAGCAGGAATAAGGAAAATAATGTATACCCCTGCAAACCCCAGTTTTACTATATAAAAGTGGGGTTCAAGGGGATCAAAATTATATAGGCGTGCTTTCGTGATGACAACGTGGATAAAGTCTCTTGCTCAACTCGGAAACAACACTAATTGGCCGAAACTAGCTAGTCTTGACCAGAAAACATGTCCACTCCATATTTTCCAGTTCTGTGGTGTATTCCTTACTTCCATTCTGATTTAATTTCAAAATTCAATATTGGACTTAAATCTCTTCTGCAACAAGGTCTATCGGAACCCGAATTTTATGGTGACTTAGTATATAAACTCAGAAAAATATATAACCGCAATGACTTCAGCACCCAATTTCGTAAAATCATTCTTCGATATAAAAAGATTGGGTACAACATGGATATTATACGACAGACTGCATGCATGGTAGTTAACCCAATCACGGTTGGCAACTTTGCTTCCCTCTTTAATTGCACGCCGGTGGGTCAGGCCTCAGATTCTATGACGGCTCCAACGTAAAGGCTTATTGAAAATTACAGAGATAATGTTGGTTGGTGCCTGATGCTCTGTCTCTGGTCGGGCTCATCGGAGTCTAACTGTTGGTTTTCTTTTGCTCCAGCATTTCAGTGGTTTCTTGCTGTCGAGTCCTCACCGTTGTCTCACCTCTGTGGTTCTTTGATTTTTGTGTTCACGGAGATGTTGCACTGATGAGTTAGGAGGCCTTCATGCGGACTGAACAAATTATTTGTCTAAATCGCGACGGAAGTAAGGGCAAGGATTGTGGACACGTAAAATCGATTTAAGCCCCCCAGTGGAAATCTTCCACTGACCGTTCCAAGGCGGCTCTTCTGTGGCGATTTATTTATGTTGTTGTTTGTTACTTACTGTGTGTATCACTTGTGTCTTTTGGTTTTGGATGGCCATATGGCCATTTTGTGGGAAAGTAACTGTCCTTATGGCCTTCCTTTGTTTAGGTTTCCATTATGGTCTGGTCGCTTAATGTTTGTATTTCTTTCCCTTTGGTGTCTTTTATGGGTGGAGTAAGTTAATTGTATCAATTCCTGATCTTTGTTTTACTTCTACTTTCCAAAGGATAACCCTTTCTACAACATATTTGGTGCTTGCGGTGATCAAATCGGCTATCTATCGATCTCAAATCCGATGCTTACCACTGCACCATGACCATTTTCGATTTTGTCAGCATAAAGTTATGTCCCATAGATTGCTGAAAGCGCCTATTTTTGGCCTTGTCGTCAATGTAGCCCCTTCAGTTTTGATCGTGTCTTCCTGAAACCTGAACATAGGTAGGCATCACAGTAACCTCTTCAGTTTTGGTCGGATCTTCCTGAAACTTATACATAAGTAGGCTGGGGATAAAAGCCCAGAGGAGTTCGAAAACTGGCTAAGTCGGCCAATTATTCATTAAAGTATGTTCCATAGCTTAAAAACATCTATCTTCGACCTTGTCATCACTGTAGTGACTTCGATTTTCATCCTGAAACTTGAATATACATGTATGTAGGCTTGGGATGAAAGCTTAGATGAGTTCCAAAACTGGCGAGGTTAGCCTTTCAGTCATAGAGTTATGTCTCTTTGGTTGCTAAAAATGACCATTTGCGATTTTGTCTTCAGCACATCAACATCAGTTTGTTTTGATGAATATTTAACCCTTGTCCGGCTGAATATTTAAATATACCACACCCTCTACCGATTATCAACCATTCAGATTACTTGATGCAATCTGAATGACAAACAATGTAGATCCTGATCTGGATCTACATTGTTTGAAAGATAAGGCATATCCGGGCTCAGCAGGAATGGGGTTAACTGTGTGGTAGTGTTCATTTTTCTTTGACAGTCTAAACTTTTCAAAGTCACACACAAAAATAGGAAACTTTCGTCTGAGTACTTCAGACTTTGTCAACCAAATGGTTCACTGGACATTAACATCGCTCGAGCATGGAGCATAGACGTCGAAAGCGGTGCGAGTCGGGTACTCACACTAGAACTTCTGCATTTTGGCTTTCCTAACGATCGAGCACCCACAATCTGTGTTTGGAGAAGAAATAAGAAAAACTTCCCAAGATCACACCTGAAAAGCTAATAGCCATGTTGCGGTCTTTTTTTTTTTTTTTTTTTTTTAGATCTCCATTTATTTATTTACGATTTTTTTCTATATTATGGGAGTTAAGCTGACGTGCGCTATTTCGACCATTTACACCTCATTCACGCCTAATTAAAAGACCGACACATCGTCTTATCAACACCTGAGATAATTAGATTATCCACACCTAAGGTAAGTAGATTAATTACTAAAGTACACTTTCAGGTTTATGAGTTGTATTACAAAGATTATCACTGTAATTTAATTGAATCACTTTGAACTGGTGTAATTTAAATCGACTGACAAACGATTGTGTACCTTGTTATTATTATTTTTTTTTTTCCTTTTGCATAAACATGTTCTTGAGATCATTAGGTTAACAAGTACCCATTAGATTATTACCAAATTAGCAAACTCCAAGGGACTGGAAATTTTGCTTTGAAATAACAGTAGTTTAAGATAAAGGATTTCAAATCAAATGAAAAAAAAAAAAAAATGCAAAACTGAAGCAAAAGTGTGAATTATTTAGTTTAACTAAAACAGTAGTTTCAGATAGCAGTATTTGAGATAACGAGAGTCAACTGTAACATGACTCAAAACAGCGAAATTTAATGTTTAATAAATGGATTTACATTTTGGCGAGCTATTCATATTAATTATCATCATCATCATCATCATCATCATCATCATCATCATCATCATCATCATCATCATCATCATCATCAGTAATTGCCTCCCTCAGGTTTGAGTCTTCACGCAATGTCTATGCCCGAATATATCTGTATGCATCGGAGTGCCATACTTTCTGGTTCAAATGTTTTTTTCTCTCACTTATTTCTGTTCCAAAAACCACTTTGTCGAATTAAAAGCCCGACTGGACTTATGTCATATATCAAACATATGGGTCCACAAACATATTATATAGTATGTCTATTCTATGTATAGGGAAAGTGATTGTGGTGGCTCTGACGCGGTGCACCATTTACCGGAAAGCACCAAAATACCGGAAAGCAAACCAAAATACCGGAAAGCACATATAAATACCAAAAAGCACTTATATATACGGGAAAACATTAGAAAATTGTATTTAAATGCAATATATAACATATCTGGAACAGCTATGGTTCCTCTCTGGTCTGTTGTTTCATGTTTGTGTGTCTTTCCCTTCGGTGTCTCTGATGGGAGCAATGGGTTGATTGTATCGATTCCTGATCATTGCCTCCACTTCTATTTTGTGTACCGATTCCTAATGTTTGGAAGCCCTACCGATTCCTAATGTTTGGAAGCCCTACCGGGTAGGGGCGATAAGTTTCACAGAATATTACACTATGGTGAAAATTATGCATACTGGAGAGAGACCTTTTTTTCTTCAACCCAGTCGACACACAATGTTGAAACATCGCTGAATAAACGTCATTTTATTGTCGTGAAGTTCGATTCAACGTTGTTTTGACATTGTGTGCACACTGGGTAAATGTTTTAGGTTGTTGGCCCACTGGGTCAGTGTTTTACGTTATGCGGACCCATCAACAAACGATAAGCGCATTGTTGTATATATTGTATCATTGTCTATTAGATTTGTGTTTCACCAGTGTGCAAAAGACTGTGAAATGAGGCGTCTAACGTTTCCTAATGTTAGGAAGCCCTGCCGGGTAGGGGCAATAAGTTTCACAGACTTTTACACTATGGTGAAAATTATGCATACTGGAGAGAGACCTTTTCATATGCCCACTTGAAAAGTGCATCCGTCAACATCAATTATGTTAAGTTAAACGATCCGTACATTGTTGTATGGTTTGTTTGTTCTATTCGAGGTTTAATGTCCCCGTTAGCACTGTTTATGTCATTCTGGAGACGTTGCTTCCAAGTTTATATGCATGGACGGTCTGATTCGCACCACTTTGCCTGGGCTGCCCCAGCCCTTCTAAGCGGTCGGTTTCAGCTCTGCGCGGAAGCACCATAAAGCCCAGTCTATTTCTTCAAGAGCCCCGATGGGCGGGGCGATGTACAATCCTCGACATAATGCTACGTGAAAACAATTGTATGTTTGTATGTTTGTATATTTGTAAGTATGTTGTTCATTCTTCCTGATTTTATACTTTATTCAAAGAATTATCTTTGCAACAAAATAAAACACTGGATAAAATCTGATTTTTTTCTCTGTATTTCCAATATAATAAAGATGAATACTGCTTCTATAATGCATGTGACATCACTTTAACATGCCATTACCATTGCATTGTACCTATGCATTTTTTCAACGGGTCTCGGTGGCCTAGTGGTTAGGAGCGCTGACTCTTTCTCAACAGGTCGCTCATCGCTGTGGTTCGCGCCCCCGCACAGTTCACTTGTGGCAAGAGAGTCTCTAGGAGACAGGTTCTATTTGGTTTTTCTCTGAGTTCCACTCGCTTAATTGGTGGTTCGCATCCCGCTAAAAAAAACATGTGTGAAAGACAAGTTCTGTCTGATTTTCTCCTGGTTCTCCCACTTTGTCAACCCAAACGATCGGCTCGATATATGTGAAAATCTTGAAAGGGATACATAGCCCTCACTACCCGCTAAACAGCTAAATCTTCATGTGAATTGTTGAACAGACGTGTTATATACCGTATTTAGTCAGATACACTACCCCTGCTCTAGCAATGGAAACCCTGGAATCATCATCATCATCATCATCATCATCAGTAATTGCCTCCCTCAGGTTTGAGTCTTCACGCAATGTCTATGCCCGAATATATCTGTATGCATCGGAGTGCCATACTTTCTGGTTCAAATGTTTTTTTCTCTCACATATTTCTGTTCCAAAAACCACTTTGTCGAATTAAAAGCCCGACTGGACTTATGTCATATATCAAACATATGGGTCCACAAACATATTATATAGTATGTCTATTCTATGTATAGGGAAAGTGATTGTGGTGGCTCTGACGCGGTGCACCATTTACCGGAAAGCACCAAAATACCGGAAAGCAAACCAAAATACCGGAAAGCACATATAAATACCAAAAAGCACTTATATATACGGGAAAACATTAGAAAATTGTATTTAAATGCAATATATAACATATCTGGAACAGCTATGGTTCCTCTCTGGTCTGTTGTTTCATGTTTGTGTGTCTTTCCCTTCGGTGTCTCTGATGGGAGCAATGGGTTGATTGTATCGATTCCTGATCATTGCCTCCACTTCTATTTTGTTTACCGATTCCTAATGTTTGGAAGCCCTACCGATTCCTAATGTTTGGAAGCCCTACCGGGTAGGGGCGATAAGTTTCACAGAATATTACACTATGGTGAAAATTATGCATACTGGAGAGAGACCTTTTTTCTTCAACCCAGTCGACACACAATGTTGAAACATCGCTGAATAAACGTCATTTTATTGTCGTGAAGTTCGATTCAACGTTGTTTTGACATTGTGTGCACACTGGGTAAATGTTTTAGGTTGTTGGCCCACTGGGTCAGTGTTTTACGTTATGCGGACCCATCAACAAACGATAAGCGCATTGTTGTATATATTGTATCATTGTCTATTAGATTTGTGTTTCACCAGTGTGCAAAAGACTGTGAAATGAGGCGTCTAACGTTTCCTAATGTTAGGAAGCCCTGCCGGGTAGGGGCGATAAGTTCCACAGACTTTTACACTATGGTGAAAATTATGCATACTGGAGAGAGACCTTTTCATATGCCCACTTGAAAAGTGCATCCGTCAACATCAATTATGTTAAGTTAAACGATCCGTACATTGTTGTATGGTTTGTTTGTTCTATTCGAGGTTTAATGTCCCCGTTAGCACTGTTTATGTCATTCTGGAGACGTTGCTTCCAAGTTTATATGCATGGACGGTCTGATTCGCACCACTTTGCCTGGGCTGCCCCAACCCTTCTAAGCGGTCGGTTTCAGCTCTGCGCGGAAGCACCATAAATAAAAATCAAAAAGAGTTCCTTTAAGAGCAATGAAAACATTCATAAGAAAGAAAATGGGTCATACTACGTAGTTTCGGCTAATAAAGCCCGGTCTATTTCTTCAAGAGCCCCGATGGGCGGGGCGATGTACAATCCTCGACATAATGCTACGTGAAAACAATTGTATGTTTGTATGTTTGTATATTTGTAAGTATGTTGTTCATTCTTCCTGATTTTATACTTTATTCAAAGAATTATCTTTGCAACAAAATAAAACACTGGATAAAATCTGATTTTTTTCTCTGTATTTCCAATATAATAAAGATGAATACTGCTTCTATAATGCATGTGACATCACTTTAACATGCCATTGCCATTGCATTGTACCTATGCATTTTTTCAACGGGTCTCGGTGGCCTAGTGGTTAGGAGCGCTGACTCTTTCTCAACAGGTCGCTCATCGCTGTGGTTCGCGCCCCCGCACAGTTCACTTGTGGCAAGAGAGTCTCTAGGAGACAGGTTCTATTTGGTTTTTCTCTGAGTTCCACTCGCTTAATTGGTGGTTCGCATCCCGCTAAAAAAAACATGTGTGAAAGACAAGTTCTGTCTGATTTTCTCCTGGTTCTCCCACTTTGTCAACCCAAACGATCGGCTCGATATATGTGAAAATCTTGAAAGGGATACATAGCCCTCACTACCCGCTAAACAGCTAAATCTTCATGTGAATTGTTGAACAGACGTGTTATACACCGTATTTAGTCAGAGACACTACCCCTGCTCTAGCAATGGAAACCCTGGAAAACCTTACATGGTCACTTGGTGGTGATCTCCGAATAGACACCCTATGTTGAACTAACGTGAAGACGACATTATTTAACCAATGTATTCCGAACGGTCTGGTTCAAGTTCTTTATATGAAGATAGATATAGATAGCAGCGTGTAATTCTTGAAATTTGCATGTCATTCTGACAATACCCTAGGGGATTGGGGATAAATATTTAAGTTTTTTTTTTTAGGTAAAATTATCAATATAATACAACAGGCCTAAATTTCATTTTAACATCTTCCTCCGCAGAAAAAAAAACCATGTACAGAGTGCTTTTTGGTATTTATTGGATTGGTTCCCTTGTTGTAAATGTCTCCGCTAGGTGGCTACAACATAAAACGTTATGTGCGTTTCGAAGGGGAGGTAATAACGAAGGGGAACCAATCTAGGTATTTATATGTGCTTTCCGGTATTTTCGTCGTCGTCGTCAATCCGTTAAGCATTAACACGCTGCTTATGAACTCTTGGTGCTTGAATCTTCTTAGCTCATCTGTACTTATTCTCTATGTGCTTTTTCACATATGCTCCATGCGCATGCGTAGTCAATCTTTGATTATTTTTTTGAAAATCGTTTAGTGCCCTTTATATAACTGATGAGAGCACTAATTAAGTCATTTTGACCCTGTCTGCTAATGTCGTCTATGTTTCCAGTCAGTACTTTTAGGTTTATGTCACTTATCGTGTTGAGACCTTCTCTATTTATAACTTCTTCAACAACCCTCTCCAGGATGTCCCTATCTTCATTGTAGGCATCACAGTGGAACAAATAATGCTCTGTGTCCTCTGGAACCTTACATGTGCTGCAATTTCTTGAAACGGCTCTGTCTATCTTTGCTCTGTGGTTGTTTAGTTTTGTATGGTCTGTCAATAACTGATTGAGTATTGAATAATTTTGTCTATCCCCTTCACCAAAACAATTTCTTTTACCCACCTCTGTGAAGACCTCCTGTATTTTCTCTACTTTCTCTGAGAGATCATACTTTCTTTTCCACTTTACCTTGACTTGTTTCTTCATCTCACTTACAGCTTCTCTCTTATCCATCACTGTGGGTTGCCTGTTTATCTGCTAGTTCATTCCCTTGAATGTCCTTATGACCTGGAACCCAATGTACATTTATAGTATTTCCTTTAGCGTATAGCTGTGCAATGCATTCTTTGATTTTTGTGACAATGTCGATTTTTGTTTTCGGTGTCTTGTTGTCGAACGCTGTTATAATTGCTGGTTGACAGTCCGTAAAGAAGTGAATGGACCTGTCAACGATGTCTGAATGTTCAAGTTCTGAAAGATATTCCAGTCCTAGTTGAATTCCCACAAGCTCACCCGTGAAATTGTTACACATTGGACTGACACTCCTATTGAGCAGAATAGGTGTTGAATGGTACCCTCCCAAATATATTGCTGCGCCTGCCCCAGTAGGTCCTGGGTTTCCTAATGCTGACCCATCGGTGAATATCAGGACCTCATTGTTATCTGTTTGATTCAGCATATCTCTCGCATTTTCTTTCTGCATCTCTTTTGAGTGGTGAAATTCTTCAGTTGCCACTTTAGCCGTTTGCTTCATTAACCCCATTAATTCTTTACAGTACTTGAATTCTTTTTCTACATTCTCTAATTCAACAATGCCTTTCATTTCTCTGAATCTACTCATAAGCAGTTGGAATATTGTTGGATGTCTCCCTGTAGCTCTATCCCCTATAATCCATTCATTAAACTCCTTTTTCAGTGGGTCTTCATCATATTTAGCACAAATTCTCACCACTTCCTGGGCTTGTCTCAGTTTCAGTTGCAGATCAATCGGTGTAGTGTTGGTTAATACCTCCAAAGCTTCAGTGCTGGTGCTGTTGAGACACCCTGTGGCCTTCAACATCGCGCTTCTCTGCACTTTTCCAAACTCATTGCAGCCTTCTGTCAATGCAGATACCCATACTAGGGCCCCATACTCCAAAACCGGCAGTACCAATGATCTGTAAAGTCTCATAAAAATTGATTGTCTACATCCTCTTTGTCCCTGCACAAAATGATCAAGGCTCCTTAGTGCACCAAAACCAGCCTTTGTCCTCTCTTGAATATGTTCTCTGAATGTCAAGTTGCTATCCAAAGTGATACCAAGTATTTTCTTTGCATTCACTATCTTCAATAGAACTCCTCCCAAATGCACCTTAATTGGCATATCAGGCTTCTTTCCATCCATTGTTACTACCAGAACTTCTGTTTTATCTGCAGCCACTGACATATTCCATTTTTCACGCCATTTCTTCACTTCTGCCATATCTTCATTTGCCATTTCACAGGCTTGCATAATGGATGTGTGACTATTCAACACTGTGGCATCATCTGCGAATTCAGCATGTGAGCCCTTAATATTGTTCATTACATCACTTGTGTACAGGTTACAGAGGACTGGACTTATCACGGAGCCCTGAGGTATTCCCACAGCTGATGTGTATGTAGGTGACTTGTAATTATTAACCTTAATGTAGTAATTTCTTTCTAACAAGAAGTTTTTAATATAGATCCACATTCTACCATCTATTCCTTTATCATATGCTTTCTTAAGCAAGCCAGCCCTCCATATTCTCTCATAGCAGCTCTCGTAGTTTGCTTTCCGGTATTTTGGTGCTTTCCGGTAAATGTATGCACCCGCTTTGACGCACTGGGTGAGATTATTGTGCACTGACCCATATTCCACATTTGACAAATTTATTTATGAAAATGGGCATGCACAATGTGGGAAAAGATGAATTATATATAGTGTGCATTTAAATATACAAACTAAAAAATATGGAAACCGGGTGGAATTGGTCCGTTCCGTAAATAGGTCCGTTCCGGTAAGTTTACGCACCCGGTATTAAAAATTGGAAGTGGCTAGCCGTCCGGTACCGGACGACCAGCCTACGAGTCTGCCCGTCCGGTACCGGACGACCAGCCAACGAGTCTGCTCGTCCGGTACCGGACGACTAGCCAGCCCACGTAGGAATGGCTAGCCGTCCGGTAGTAAATTTAAATCTATCGTTTTATATAGGATATGCGTTCCAAATAATATTACCCAAATTATGATGCAATGAAAATATTTCTAAATTACTCTAATTGTATTCTTACCACCTGTTTGTCGCCATTTTTTCCCAATAAATTTCAGAAATGGACATAATTGTAATTGACCCTGATGCAATAGACTGCCCGGGCACTGTGACAGTTATTATTATTATTAATATTATTATTATTATTATTAATATTATTATTATTATTATTATTATTATTATTATTATTATGTCAATGTTATAATTTCTATCTATTATTATTGTATATAATCTGCAAATGTTTGTCCGATGTTGAGTTTGATATTTATCGTGATAGATTAACATTAAATTTTGGGAGCATATTAATTTAACATATCAGTTCAACTTGGTAGGTACAAAGAAATATCAGTTAGGGGTAATTATCTGGTTAGCATGGCACACATAAAGGCAACGATCCGAAACACAATGAGTAGAACAATTAAGGTAATAATCCAATGTATTGGGATAGATAGGCTCCAGCAAATAATGCAGTCTCAGACCAGAATGCTCCTGAAGCAGGGTCAACACTGTTTGCAATTCCATCTGCACCTTTTGGACTCTTTGCTGGATCGTGAACATTTTTTTTTTAAATTTTAGGAGAATAACTGCAAGTCATCAAGATCCTTTTTTTTAAGGATTTCCCAGTACTGCTCAATTGCTATTATTAGTTGTTTTTCGCGACGCTTGGATCAAACGTTTTAATACCTTCATGCCGCATTTACATAAAGAAAGGAAAGGTAAAATATATATAAACTTTAAGCAATACCGATACGGCTGTGTTTATTTGCCTTATTTTTAAAATGACGGGCGAGGAAAATCTCAATGACATTTACATAGTCTCAAAGTAGGAACTATTTAGCATCCAGTACCCTATATGAAATGAGAGACTAAAATTTACTACCGGACGGCTAGCCATTCCTACGCGGGTTGGCTAGCCGTCCGGTGCCGGACGAGCAGACTCGTTGGCTGGTCGTCCGGTACGGTCGGGTATAAAAGCCAAGGCCGCGCCGGGCCGGGCCGAGCCGCCGAGCCAAAAAATGCCGATCCAAAGATTTTATAGCAAACACACGAAGTGTTTGCTTTACTGTAGAGAGGCTGGAACAACATACTTATGCACCCAAATCTCGCCTGGAATCTCGTTCTATTTCTCGCGATAATCCGCCATCTTTACAGAGTTCATGAGAATTGTATTCACATCCAAAAATTACTCTTCAAAAGTAAAAAGGAGTCAAGTCCCGTTACAAAAGAAACACAAAAAGCGTCGAAATAATTTTAAATGGCACTTTTCTAAGACCGTTCCATCAAACGCTGAAGTTTGATCGCGGGAAAGTTTCGAAACTACGTCACGCGCACTGAGCCGAAAAGGTTAGCCGGTAAAATCCAGCACAGCGCTAAGACCAACGAATTACCGGAGCATTTACCGAAGCATTTACCGGAGCTTCTCGGAAGTGTGGAAAGCGCTTCTCGTCTGACCAAGCAATTAAAACTTTTCACAAACTATTGCTCAGGGACATAAAATAAAGCCCTGTGAATAGTTGGGGACACAAAGAGCTATCTTGCTGAACCCGTCGTTTCGCCCCAGACCGTTTCCTCCCCAGTCGTTTCGCCCAAAAGAGGTTTCCTCCCTGGTCGCCCCTCCCCTGCCCCTGGTCGTTTCGTCCCCCTAGTCGTTTCGCCCACTTTCCAAGGTAAAACTAATTTCCACTACAGAAATTTTATTCATCTTTAACTTAACAGAGGTGAGAATAGGCAAATATTAAAGTAGCATCACCGCCCTCTCACGTGAGGTCAAGGATAGCTGATCCATAGTTACTGGCCGACACCGGGCCTTAAAAGTGACTACTCGGGGAGTTGTGACTAGAACTTGTTACACAAAAATTATTGATTGTTTGATTTATGGTGTGGGGGCGAAACGACTAGGGTTTGGGGGCCAAACGACTTGGGCCATAAAGGGAGGCGCAACGACTAGGGTGGGTGGGGGGGGGGGGGGGAGGAACGTCTTGGGAGCGAAACGTCTTGTTACCAGCTGGCTACCTGTGGATTTCTACCTTGCCAAGATTTATAAAGTGATGATGAGCCCAAATCCATAGCATAATGCTAGTGCTTCAGGACAATTTAAAGTGTCCATGCTTCAAATTAACTGAATCACCCTATATAATTTTCTGTCCATGAATTGCACACAAGACCAACACTGGAGCATCGTCAAACTAAGGCTATGTGCAAAGCAGCTGTGGAGCTCAAACAATTGCTTTGGGTTTAACCACTAGCCTACCCTGGTTGGTCAGTTTGTGTTATCTCCCAGAGAAAGGGACTAAAGAGATAGAAGAGTTAGTAGAGGAGAAGAGAGGGGGGGGGGACAGGCGAAAAAGGGGAAAAAGAATAAAAGTGTACAAATAGAAGAGAAAACAACACTCTTTTTCTACCCCTACCTGCCGCAAGGACAGCAGGCCTCGCCCAACTGTAAATACTGTTGTACTCAGGTCACCTTCGCCTCACAACAGAACAAATTAAAAACTTTGAAAAACAGTTTTATGTAGTTTGTGGAAGATCCCTCTTGAAGTACTCAAAGATCCCTGAAGCGACAATATTCTTTGGAAATTGGTCTTAAGTCTGATGCCCGTGCCGATGAAGGTGGGCTGATAGCAGATGCCGGTCCATATACCCCAGGGAGTATCCTCTACTGTTCGCTGCTTTCAGGTCGGAGAACCTGCCAGCATTGATGTCCAGAGATAGATGATGCCCGGGAGTGACATCTTGATGTCAATGCTATCGAGTTTGCAGGTCAAAGTGTTGTATCACTCGGGAGGGAATGCTGGTAGTCACCTCGAGACAAACCGAGTTGCTCGCAGTTGCACCGTCTCGAGCTGATGCTATATGTGGGCCCCATACTGATGTGGCATATTCCAGGATAAGTCTTATCATAGTCACTACATCATGCTTTAACATCTTCAGACCAGCTGGTTATCTTCCTTCCAAAGAAACACCAGGCTGCAGTTTGGCTTTTAACAGTTGCATCAAAAAAGGATGTCAAGGTACTTTCAAGTTTTTAAGATTGACAGTACATGGCTGTATTCCATTATAGACACTGCTGTAGTCTGTAAAGATCCCTCTGAAGTACTGCAGTATCAGCAATGCTTGAGATTTTGTGGTATAAAAGGCTGTTATTAGCAAAGAGGTGAACCCCAGAGCTGACTTTCTGTGGCAGGTCATTTATGCTAGGGCCAGAATCACAATGGTCTGAGAATGGCACCTTGACGGACACCAGATACAGCTGGGCCAATCGCGGTAATCAGGCCTTTTTTACCAGGTCTGGTTAACCCCTGTTGGTCAGGAAGCTCTGGATCCACTGTAAGCGGTTTATATTTTGTCGTGTCTGAGCTTGATAGAGCTCAAGCCATTCATGTGCAACTTTGCCAAACACCCCCTCTCTCTATATATATATCTATCTATCCTTACTGCGCTAGGTCACATTTGGTTATTGCTCACTTGAGATTTGAAGGACAAACGCCTACGCGGTAATCATGACATTGCGGTAAGTATCTTAACCTGCAGAGGAGATTATTCTTTCTGCACGTGGGTGGTGGGGTGGACTCCAATTATCGTCCCGATCCGAAGGACGGTGCACTTTGTGGCATTCATCCCTACAAATGATGCCAGTGGAACATGTTCTTCGGATACTAAACTGTACCGTCGCTGCCGGGAATCGAACCGGGGGTCTCCAGCATCAGAGGCAAGTGGTTTAACCCGTAAGCAACCACTGTTGGTGTGTTTTTAGCTCACCGTCACGCAGTGACGAGGTGAGCTTTTGGGATCACTTTTTGTCCGTCCTCCGTGCGTGCGTCCGTGCGTGCGTGCGTGCGTCCGTCCGTCCGTCCGTCCGTCCGTCCGTCCGTAAACTTTTTCTTCAAACGACATCTCCTCCTAAACCACGGAGCGGATTTTGACCAAACTTCACAGGAATGATCCTTAGGTGGTCCCCTTTCAAAGTTGTTCAAATGGTTCCGGTCCGTTGCACATATGGGTCACAGGAGCCAAAAATAGATTTTTTTCACCGAAAACTTAAAAAAATCTTCTTCTCTGAAACTGCAATTGTTAAAGTGCTGGGGCCAAAAATGCCCCCGCCCCGGGGCCCTTTGGTTTTACATGGGCTTATATAGGGAAAATCTTTAAAAATCTTCTTCTCTGAAACTGCAAAGCCCAAGTCTTTGATATTTGGTATGAATCTTTATCTGGTGGACCCCTACCAAGATTGTTCAAATTATAGTGCTGGGGCCAAAGATGCCCCCGCCCCGGGGCCCTTTGGTTTTACATAGGCTTATATAGGGAAAATCTTTAAAAATCTTCTTCTCTGAAACCGCAAGGCCCAGGTCTTTGATATTTTGTATAAAGCTTCATCTAGTGGACCCCAACCAAGATTGTTCAAATTATAGTGCTGGGGCCAAAAATGCTCCCGCACCGGGGCCCTTTGGTTTTACATGGGCTTATATAGGGAAAATCTTTAAAAATCTTCTTCTCTGAAACTGCAAGGCCCAGGTCTTTGACATTTGGTATGAATCTTCATCTTATGGACCCCTACCAAGATTGTTCAAATTATAGTGCTGGGGCCAAAAATGACCCCGCCCCGGGGCCCTTTGGTTTTACATAGGTTTATATAGGGAAAACCTTTAAAAATCTTCTTCTATGAAACCGCAAGGCCCAGGTCTTTGATATTTGGTATGAAGCTTCATCTAGTGGACCCCTACCAAGATTGTTCAAATTATAGTGCTGGGGCCAAAAATGCCCCCGCCCCAGGGCCCTTTGGTTTTACATGGGCTTATATTGGGAAAATCTTTAAAAATCTTCTTCTCTGAAACTGCAGGGCCCAGGTCTTTGCTATTTGGTATTAAGCTTCATCTAGTGGACCCCTACCAAGACTGTTCAAATTAGTGCTGGGGCCAAAAATGCCCCCGCCCCGGGGCCTTTGGTTTTACATAGGCTTATATAGGGAAAATCTTTAAAAATCTTCTTTTCTGAAACTGCAAGGCCCAGGTCTTTGATATTTGGTATGAAGTTTCATCTTGTGGACCTCTATCAAGATTGTTCAAATTATAGCCCTGAGGCCAAAATTGCCCCCGCTCCTGGGCCCTTTGGTTTTTCATAGACTTATATAGGGAAAATCTTGAAAAATCTTCTACTCTGAAACCACAAAGCCTAGGTCTTTGACATTTGGTATGAAGCTTCAGCTAGTGGACCTCTACCAAGATTGTTCAAATTATAGCCCTGGGGCCACAATGCCCCCGCCCCAGGGCCCTTTGGTTTTACCTTGACTTATAATAGAGATAATCTTTGAAAATCTTCTTCTCTGAAACAACAAGGCCCAGGTCTTTGATATTTGTTGTGTAGCTTCATCTAGTGGACCTTTGCCAACATTGTTCAAATTATAGTCTTTTGTTGATATTTGGTATGAAGCTTCACCTTTTTAGACCTCCCTCAACATTATGCACATTATAACCCTGGGGTCAATAATGGCCCTCCCCGGGGCCCACTTGTTACTCTATGGATCAGGTGAGCGATCCAGGGCCATCATGGTCCTCTTGTGTTTTATATTAGGATCACTTTTTGTCTGTCATCCGTGCGTAAACAATTTCTTCAAACGACATCTCCTCCTTAACAACTGATCAGATTTTGATCAAACTTCACAGGAATGATCCTTAGGTGGTCCCCTTTCAAAGTTGTTCAAATGGTTCCGGTCCATTGCACATCTAGGTCACAGGAGCCAAAAATAGTTTTTTTCACCGAAATCTTAAAAAATCTTCTTCTCTGAAACCACAAGGCCCAGGTCTTTGATATTTAGTATGAAGCTTCATCTAGTGGACCCCTTCTAAGATTGTTCAAATTATAGTGATGGGGCCAAAAATGCCCCCGCACCGAGACCCTTTGGTTTTACATAGGATTATATAGGGAAAATCTTTAAAAATCTTCTTCTCTGAAACCGCAAGGCCCAGGTCTTTGATATTGGTATGAAGCTTCATTTAGTGGACCCCTACCAAGACTATTCAAATTATAGTGCTAGGGCCAAAAATGCCCCCGCCCCAGGGCCTTTTGGTTTTGCATGGCCTTATATAGGGAAAATTTTTAAAAATCTTCTTCTCTGAAACTGCAAGGCCCAGGTCTTTGATATTTGGTATGAAGCTTCATCTAGTGGACCCCTACAAAGATTGTTCAAATTATAGTGCTGGGGCAAAAAAGGCCCCTGCCCTGGGGCCCTTTGGTTTTACATGGGCTTATATAGGGAAAATCTTTAAAAATCTTCTTCTCCGAAACCCCAAGGCCCAGGTCTTTGATATTTGGTATGAAGCTTCATCTAGTGGACCCCTACAGAGATTGTTCAAATTATAGTGCTGGGGCCAAAAATGCCCCCGCCCTGAGGCCGTTTGGTTTTACATGGGCTTATATAGGGAAAATCTTTAAAAATCTTCTTCTCCGAAACTGCAAGGCCCAGGTTTTTGATATTTGGTATTAAGCTTCATCAAGTGGACCCCTACCAAGATTGTTCATATTATAGTGCTGGGGCCGAAAATGCCCCCCCCCCCTTCATCTAGTGGACCTCTATCAAGATTGTTTAAATTATAGCCCTGAGGCCAAAAATGCCCATGCCCCGGGGCCATTTGGTTTTACATAGGCTTATGTAGTGCTGGGGCCAAATATGGCCCCGCCCCGGGGCCCTTTGGTTTTACATAGGCTTATATAGGGAAAATCTTTTAGAAAATCTTCTTCTCTGAAACCGCAAGGCCAAGGTCTTTGATATTTGGTGTGTAGCTTCATCTAGTGGACCTTTGTCAAGATTGTTCAAATTATAGCCTTTGTTGATATTTGGTATGAAGCTTCACCTTTTTAGACCTCCCTCAACATTATGTCATAGGGGTGATTGCTATATGGTACCAAGATTCGTGAGCAATCGCTGTGGGTTCATATACTTCGGATTGAAGCCCAGGGAAACACAACTACTGGTTCTGATGTATGCTGATTTATTTACAATGATGATTGAAGAATGGCAACAGGATCAGCAACTGCAAATATAATATGATATCCACATAAATATCATACATGTGGAACATTCTAAACATGTAACACTGCTTACACTACAAAATCTAGCCTTCAACTGAGGTCTTAAAACACATATATCTAATTCTTAAATACATGGACATTCTTATTATTTCAACATAATAACATATCTCAGGTGTAAGCTTAATGAATGAATGTTTGAATGAATGAATGAATGAATGAATGAATTTGTCAGTGCTTAATATATATGCCTGTGTTGGAGCTTAACGGCACAGTCAACACTATTAAGGTAATTTTTGAACCGGTCAGTTTACCTATCTCCCTTTCCCGGGCAGGCTTATACGTAAGCGGTCAACAAGTACAGTGCACATTCTTTTGTCAGAAACAGACAACTGCCCTTCTTGAATCGGCGGAAGGGAGAGAACGACCGTAGAAAAGATTTCGTGATTCTCCATGAAAGAATGTTGCCGCCCCGATAGATATCGAACCCGCGTCCTCCTGATCACCAGTCGGACGCGCATACGACTGACCTACCGAGGCTGGCCTAACTGAATGTAATAACGACTTAGGAAACAACCAACAATGGATGAATATATACAGGATGAATACATATAAATACTTGTTCATGCATGGTTGTAAGTGGCGGAAGGGATAAAAAAGATACATACATATATACGTACATGCATGAATGCATATGACGGAATGTGGATGGATGGTTCGATGGATGGATGGATGGGTGGATGGATGGATGGATGGGTATGCATACATATGCGCGTGCATGCATGAATGTATGCAACGGAATGTATGGAAAGATGGATGGATGGATGTATGGATAGATGGATATGCATACATATGCACGTGCATGCATGCATGCATGTAACGGAATGTATGGAAAGATGGATGGATGAGTGTATGGATGGATGGATGGATGGATGTGCACCTATGTACGTACATGTATGGGTGCGTACACGCTTCTGCTGATGGATGGATGGATGGATGGATGTGCACCTCTGTACGTACATGTATGGGTGCGTATACGCATCTGAACATGCATGATTGCATTAATTTATGAATGATAAAAACGTTTGCTCTGTAATGTGTCATCCTTGCTTACATTATTAAAATCATTAAATAATGTTAAACTAACCTGCAAATATAATATGATATCCACATAAATATCATACATGTGGAACATGCTAAACATGTAATACTGCTTACACTACAAAATCTAGCCTTCAACTGAGGTGGGCTTTTGAACAGGTGAACAGTGCACGGATTATAGTGAGTAGTTTTAACACTAAACAGGTTAGTAAGAGAACACTATAGGAAAAAGTGTACAGTGGGAATTGGGATTTGCTGACTATTGACTTTGACGACAATAAACGACCACAATTATGATGTTTAGATATTCTGCCAATATTCTTGGAACGTTCCTGGAATTAAATCCTAAAATTAACCCTGTGACACATTTCCCCACTTTGGAAACGTCGTCCTCGACGTTATCTGAAAGAAGATATGTAAAATAAACATTTAAACGGCATTTAGCTAAAATGGAAGTAACTGAAATAAATGAAACATTTGATGTTTAAGCATCAAAAGCAATAGCAGGAATCTTGTAAAGGCATTGTTACAGCACAATCTATGAGATACATAAAATGGAATACCTTGTGCAACCTGTGAGTAAGAAAATGTTAATTTCAGCCATGCTCTCAATTCAGTCAGTTTTACCAAAAGAAACTATTAAACTACCTTAATCTACGCCCGGGTTTTCTACAACTACTCTAATACTACAGAGACAGCTGACTGAACAATGCGCCGGCCTGGAATATTTTTCTTCCTGAAAAGCACACTAAACAACTACAGGTCAATGAGTGTGATAGGCCACGACAAGCATTAAATGCTCGATTCATGGCAATGTCTGTAAAATGGCAATGTGTCAAAGCAAAATAAAAGCAAAAACAAATGACATATGCAAATAATACTAATAGCCCTTGTGAACACTGGTGAACTTACCTAATTGGATACGTTGATGCACATGCGTGTACTTATCCCGCTTTGGAGCCACGTATCCGCCTGAGTTAGTAAAAGCGAATAAAAAATACATGTGCAAGTATCAATAAAAAAAGTAAAAACAACAACAGGGTATTTGTCTACTGTATTTTCCTACTTACTTTTGATCAGCTGGATAGTGAGACATTACTGGAAGAACTTAAGCAAGATTAGGTTGTCCACTGTCCAGATGACAACCATGCTGGTGGCTTCCTATCGCGTGCTGGTCTCCGTCTGGGAGGGAGCAAACCTTTTTCACCAGGTTTACGCTTCATAGGAATCTTGTAGCGCGGGGTTAATGTTTCAGCTGGCTCTTCGTATTCGTCCATTTCGGATGATGAATCATGCTCCTGATCCGAAGCGGCCGCTGAAATTTCTGCGTTTGCTAATTCAACCACTTCGTCTTGTGAACCGTCTGACTCAAGCGGTGAATCGTCGGCTTTACCCAGAACCGAATCACTGCTTGTTACAGGAGGTAGACTCACAAAAGGAAGAAGTTGGTTCCTATGAAGCTTCCGGAGACGACCCTGGCCATCCTCTCTTCTGACATCGAAGACAGGGATATCTTTGATAGGCTGGGCGACGACAAGATATGGTTCCTCTTCCCATCTGTCCGCTATTTTATGTCTACCTTTTATTCCAAGTTTCTCAACCAGGACTCTGTCACCCACTTCAAGTTTGTTCTCCTGGACCTTTCTGTCATAATAGGTTTTGTACCTCTTAGCCTGTCGTTCAGACTGCTCTTTTGCTGTCCGGTAAGCGAAATCTAGACGCCCTTTTAGCTTTTTAGCGTACTCTAAGCGGTTTGTACTCGGGTCCTTATTGGGATCGATTCCAAGAAAGGCGTCTATCGCTAACCGTGGGTGACGGCCAAACATTAAGTAAAACGGGGAGTAGCCGGTACTTTCATGTCTGGTTGCGTTGTAAGCATGCACTAGCGACGGCACATACGACTTCCAGTCACTTTTCTTTGAATTTTCCAAAGTCCCCAGCATCTGTAGCAAAGTCTGGTTGAAGCGCTCGACCTGCCCATTTCCCATAGGGTGGTATGGTGTTGTTCGAGTCTTCTTGACTCCACCAGCCTTACACAGATGCTGGATAACTTTGGATTCAAAGTTTTGTGCCTTGTCACTGTGCAGTCTGCAAGGAAACCCGTAATGGACAATAAAATTGTCAATCAAAATACGGGCGGTAGTTTTAGCCGTCTGATTCCTGGTTGGGTAAGCTTGTGCATAGCGAGTAAAGTGATCAGTTATGACCAACACATGCTCGAAACCGCCTTTTGACATTTCCAGCGACAAGTAGTCAATACAAACAATGTCCAAAGGTGTGTTTGAAGTGATGTTGACGAGTTCTGCCGCTGGAACGGGACGAGTTTTCCGTCTAATGCATCGGTCACACTGACGCACTTTCCTCTCTATGTCACTATCCATCCGCAACCAGTAGAATCTTGTTTTAACAAGCCAGCTGGTGCGATCGATGCCTTGATGACCTTGATCGTCGTGCAGCGCTTTCAATACTATATCTTTCACGGCCATTGGGGCAACAAGCTGATTGTAAGTCTGGCCATGTATGGTAGTGTTCCTGTATAACACGCCATCTTTTATATTCAGCTTTGCCCAGTCTTTAAGGAACTTCCTAACCTCAGGATGTTCGACAGCAGCTTCTCTTGCTGTAGGCTTTGTCTGATTTCCTATTAAATCTTTCACTCTCGCTAGTACGGGGTCATCTGACTGACCTTTAGCTCAGTCTGTGCTACTAAGTGCAGTGGCATTAATTACATCCTGTGGAGGACATATATCAGGTACAACAATCTGTGCGCTCAGACAAGCACCAAGTGGCTTATCATCCTCTACCACTTGGCAGGAATTCAGCACTGCCTTTAACACCTCCGGGTATATCATGCGCTCTTGCCCACTATTTTCGGACTGACGGGATAAGCCATCCGCATCCGAATTCAGCTTCCCACTTCTATAAGATAAAGAGAAGTTATAGTTTGCAAGAGCGGCAACCCAGCGATGCCCTGTAGCATCAAGTTTGGCAGAAGTAAGTACATATGTCAGTGGGTTATTGTCCGTAACAACTTCGAAGTTTGCACCATACAGATAGTCATGAAACTTGTCCGTGACTGCCCACTTTAATGCCAGAAATTCTAGCTTGTGGGCCGGATAGTTCCGTTCTGCAGGTTTCAAACTCCGACTGGCATATGCAATTACTCTGTCAATGCCATCTTGCCTTTGGTATAGTACCGCACCGAGGCCACTTGTCGATGCGTCTGTATGTAGCATGAATGGCTTCCTGTAGTCAGCGTAGGCCAACACTGGAGGGCTTGAAAGCTTAGCTATAATTTCATCAAAGGCATGTTGCTGTTCTGCCTCCCATCTGAACGGAGTCCTTTTCTTAGATGGCTTCTTTGTAGAATTGCCGACCAGAAGGTCATTTAAGGGTCGGACGATAGCAGAGAAACCTTTGATGAACCGCCTATAATATCCTGTGAAGCCTAGGAATTTCCGGACATCTTTTACACACTTGGGCACAGGCCACTCTGTAAGTGCTCGAATCTTCTCTGGATCGGTCTTGATGCCTTCTTCAGAGACGACATGTCCAAGGTAGGTGACTTCTTTTCTAAAGAATTCACATTTGGACGCCTTTAATTTAAGGTTGTATGTTTGCAGCCTCTGAAAAACAGCCTCAAGCCGCTCCAAATGAGACTCAAAAGTGTCCGAAAAGATGATTATGTCATCAAGATAAATTAGGCAGTCCCTCAAATTCAGATCTCCCATAGCCCTCTCCATGAGGCGCTGAAATGTTGCCGGAGCATTACACAAGCCGAAGGGCATCCGGTTGCATTCAAAAAATCCTAAATTGCCAACCTGGAAAGCTGTTTTCATCTTATCCTCCTCTTCCAACTCCACTTGCCAGTAGCCAGCTTTTAGGTCTAATTTTGTGAAAAATTTAGACCCTACCAGCAAGTGTAACGAGTCCTCAATCCTAGGAATGCCATAGGCGTCCTTTATTGTGCGCTGATTTAACTTGCGGAAGTCTATACATAGCCGGATAGATCCGTCTTTCTTGCGCACAATAACGACGTTGGATGAAAAGGGACTAGAGGAGGGACGAATGGTTTTGGATGCCAACATTTCAGCGATGTGCTCTCGAACTTCTTCGATCATCGCTGGGGAGATCCTTCGATAGGCTTCTTTGAAGGGCGTGTCATCAATAAGCTTGATTTTATGTTTGACTAGATCTGTATGACCTAAGTCAAGCAGGCCCCGAGAGAAAACACTTTGCCACTTTTGAAAGATCAAGCTTGTTTTGACCTTCTGGTCTTCAGACAAAACAGAGTCAGATAAATCTACCCCTATATCTGATAGGCGGAACTCTGAGTCAGAATGACAATTGCCGTCTGGATTGTCGGTAACCACGTGCTGACCGGAAATAGCTGTCGAATTTTCTCGGTCCAATGGAGTAATAGAACGCAGTACCTTGACCTCCTGTAAATCGCAGAGTAAAGATCTGGGTGCTATTGTTATGACCTTGGCAGACATGTTATACAGCCTAACAGGCACTCTGGCAGTTTTGCCTTTTCGGTTAAACTTAACCACTCTGGGGCATACTCCAATTTTACTGGAGGCATTGCATGACTGTTCAGTCAAAGCCGCATCACAATCACCTTCTTGCTTTCTGACCAAACCAGAAAGAGTAACTGTCGCAAAAGGCTGTATTTCAAAATTAGCTTTATTGGTAGATCTTACAGAACCAATAAACCCAGAATGCAGAGCTTGAAACGCCTGTTTCCACTCAGTGGGTAGCCTATCAACTTCTCCGGTACTCATGTCTTTATACCTTGATATGACATTTGTGCCAACTATCACAGGTACATTTTTATGATATGATGTTGTTGGTACAACTAAAACTGGTACAACAATTTCTTTTTCTATAAACTCTGCAGACACTGTTGCTGCAATACAATGTGTGTACGGCAGTGATCTGCCATCAGGGCCCCTTAGATCAATTTCGGTGTCTGGTATGATTGGAGGAGGTGGCTCTAAACTTTTATAAAAATCCTCTGAAATTGTGGTAACTTGTGAGCCACTATCAATTAAAGCCATTGCTTCTTTACCACAAAAAATAACTCGCGACTCATTTGCTTGGCCTATCAATTCAGAAACTAGCTTCTGTTTAGGGCTCTGTATGTTTATGTCCCCTATCTGCCCTGTGATGGGAACATTTAGGCGTTTAAATTGCCCTGTTTCTGTTCAGAATGAGAAACGTCCTTATTCGCTGTCTCTTCATTTTCATTCTTTCCGGCTGTGTTTTGAGGGTGACCTCCTCCGCGTCCTCTGCCTCTTCCAAATCGTCTAAATGGCCTTGATTGTGTTTGAGCCTGTTTCAGCTGTTGTATATCTTTGTCCATCAGAGTCAGCTTTTCTACTAGATTCTTTAGGATAGACATTTGATCTTCACTTTCCCTAAAGACTGGTTGATGTTGCACTATGGGCTTGCCTTGTTTCCTCTTTACATCTGAACTTCTTTTAGATTCTCTGGCTTTCATTTCATATTCCTCCTCCCTTACTTTTTGTCTTAATTTCTCAAAATCTTTAATGTTCTCAAAATGAATCTGTGTTGCATTTTTGAGTTCCTGGCTATATAAAGATCTCCAAAACTTTCTCCTTAATGCATCATTCTTTCCTGTTTCTATCACATGTCCTTTGTTTATAGCTTTCTGTAAAATGTCTTCTAGCCTTATACCCCAGTCAGCAACTGTTTCATCTTGCCCCTGCTCTGCAGTGTAGAACTCTTCTATGACTGCATCGCAGCTTGCGACATGACCAAATACACTCTGCAATCGAGTGACTATCTCCGAAGGAGTAGCATTTGGACCCAGTGGAAGCAATACTTTCTTAGCAGGCATCCTCAAAGACTTTCTTATTGCTTGTGTAATAGAGATGTCTGGGTATATTTTTGCCGCCATTAAACTATCCACTTCTAATTTCCAGTCCTCAAACGAACTTTCATGCTTGGGTCTGGGTTCAGTTCCAGAAAAGATACCTATGAAGGGTTTGGAATAAAATCCTTCTTGGACTGTAGTATTGCCCGCTTCTTTAGTCGGTGAACTTGACCGGGCCTTTGGGGTTTCTGTTTCATTTCTATCCTGTAAATCTTTCCTTCCATACTCCTTTATTTGTTCTGGAATTCTCTCCTCACTTGTTTGATCCTTATAAGGAAATTGCTCTCTTACCGTTCTGTACTTATAAACGCCTTCCTTGTCTAACTGCGACGTATATGATACAGGTAATTCTCCTTGATCATATTTTTCCTCGCCTATTCTTCTTGCATCCTTCCTCATATAATCTGATGTGAAATGATGTTTATCTGTTCGACCATGAAATTTATTCTCTTTTCTCCCTTCTGCCTTTCTCATCATTTCATCGGAATATATGTTGTCAGTTCCGTATGAGTCAAAGTCTCTATCTGTTCTGCAAGTGAAAGTTCTACTTTGCTTATCAACAGATCCTGTCCTATCTTTCTTTCTTTCATCCCTACTTTTCATCAGAGGAATACCATCTTGAATATCGCGTGTCTCCTGTTTAATTGTTTTCGGTATTGCTCCGCCGAAGCAGTCTGTCCCTAATCTCGCTTCCATTTCCTTTCTGAGTCTCTCCTTGTAGAGAATTTCCATTCTTTCTTTATCCTGTTCCCACCTTTCCTCTGCTTGTTGCAACTCCATTTCTCTCTGGGCTAAATTCCTCTGTTTCTCACTGACAAGTGTTCGACTTTGATGCAGGTCTGATTCCATCTTCTCTATTAACTGAATACTATCTCTGTACATATGTTCCTCCATTTCTTTTTGCATCCGTCTTCTCATGTTTACTTCATTTTCTTTCAACTGGCATTCGAAATCCTTTCTTCTCTGGGCCAATTCTATACTCCTCTTCTCTGCATTTTGCTCCCGTCTTTCTATTTCTAAGAGAAGTTCATTCATTTGTATCCTCTCCGCTTGTAACTTTTCTGTCCTTTCTTCTACTTCTTTCACCAAAGGGTTATCATATTTCTTAGATTCACTGTCTTCTGCCTTCCTTTCTATGCTTGATAACAGAGGCATCCTAGTATCTGGCGTTTGTTGCTCTTCCTCTGCACTTTCTACATCTGATAATACCAAATGTATGCTGTCTTCACTCACATCTTCTACGCTCTGCTCCTCTAAAAGCATCTCTTCCTCGCCATAGACAGTATTTTCTACGGTATCTCTTGAGGAACCGTCTAAATCATCATCTTCTTCCTCATCTGACATCTCCACCCCTTGTTCCTTTAATAACTGCTTCTCACGTTCGCTCCGCATCAAATTCCTCCTCATTAATCTTTCCTCCCTTTTACTTATGCCTCCACTTGCCATCTTTGACTTTTACAATCTCTTTCTAATTCACATATGCTAAATAAGCAGCAATATATTGGCCCAAACTACTGGCTTTAATATTTTAAGTCAGAATAAACAAGAAGAAACACTATCCAACTTCTAAGATACTTCACATATAAGTGTTGTATATTAATTTAGTGTTTCGCGTTTTAGATACACCACAGAGGCATGCTATATGTCATTTCACTGCTAACTATTTAGCTACACCGCAGAAACACCATGTGTCGTTACACCTTCTCGCCTTTTAGGTACACCACATAGCCACTGTGTAATGACACTGTTCCATATTTTGGGTTCACCACATTTCACTTTTTAGAAACTTCGCCAGATAAGGGTTGTATATTTTTTCAGTGATTAGCTGTTGTGACACGCCACCGAAACACTATGTTTTTACACTATTACACATTTTAGATAAACCACGTGTCACACCAGTTATGTACACCAGTTTAATCAAACACAATATGTAGTTCACTAGATCTTAGCCATTGTAAACACAAATAGTGATTAAGTTTTTAGTGAAACCTGCTTCCAAAAACACTAAATAGGAACGCGTAGGACCACAGTTCAATGGGGATGTTGTTATCACTTATGTGCACTTCCGTTTCTTTAAAGAATTACAAAGAACTATTATGAACAACACAAACAGTGATTTCACGTTTTAGTGATACCTGTTTCGGAAAACACAAAGTAAAAACACATAGGACAACAGTTCAATGGGGTTGTTGTTATCACTTATGTGCACTTCTTATTCTTGAAAGAATGACAAAGCACTGTCATGATCAATGCAAACAGTGATTTCACGTTTTAGTGATACCTGTTTCAGAAAACACAAAGTAAGAACACGTAAGACCACAGTTCAATGGGGTTGTTGTTATCCCTTATGTGCACTTTTTATTCTTGAAAGAATGACAAAGCACTGTCATGATCAATGCAAACAGTGATTTCACGTTTTAGTGACACCTTTTTCAGAAAACACAAAGTAACAACACGTAGGACCACAGGTTAATCAGAAAGGATTGATTTAAACCTAAACTAAATGACATCAAATACTGAGTATGAAACAGCCAGTTTTGCGCTTTTTAGGCATACCATTAATATGAATCTTTTACCGAAAGCTAGAATATTCGCTTTCTAGGGACACTTCAGTCACACTTATTAGTGAAAAGAACTGTTTGCTATTCCTCAAGCTTTAGATAACTTTCGTTTTGAATCAATACCTTTAACCAACACCTACTCGATGGAATTTAACTGCCGGGTTTACACAAATTAGGTAGATCAATACAAAAAACAAGACCCGTTTGCTTTTGAGGGACACCGTACGTCTCTTCCAACACTATTAAGATACATCAATGGTCCACGTTATATACTTTCGCTATTTAGTGACACCTTAAATTGACAATTTAGGCATACCAAGTAAAACGAAAACCTGAAATTTTCAATGCAGTACTTCAGATACTTACCCTTTTGAACCTACCTTAAATCAAGTTGGTTGACTTTGAAACAACCCAGGCCGCCTTTGGTCTATCCGATTGAATCACAAACACCGCGGTAATCCCTATTTAGACACACCAGCGAGTAAGGTTCTGCAACTTCAATGACTTTAGACACTTGGCAAAGTACACTTTGGGTCTACTTATCATAGTTTTGCATTACTTTAGACACACCCGTGATTAGTAATCAGTATTCTGAAAAGCCTTAAGTAATATTCACCCATTACATGCCCCTACTTTGTACTAAGTAATGGGATCCAGAAGGTTTCCACTGTTTATACGGACCTGCTTACAAATCGCCTTCCAGAAAAAAAAAATCACCACTTAGGCAGACCTACAAAAATTCACAGTTCAAGCAAACCAAACACAATTCTTCATTTAGGTAGACTACAAAAAAAATCACCTTTTATGTAGACCTTATTGAATTCACCATTTAGGTAGACCTCAGGAAAAAATGATTTTATTTAGACCTATAGAAACTCACATTTCAGGCACACCTAACAAAATTAACCATTTAGGCAGATTTCGCCATTCAGGTAGACCTACAGAAAATTATTTCAGCTGGACCTTTAGAAATTCACCTTTCAGGCAGAGCTAACAAAATTCACCACTAAGGTAGGCCACAAAATCAACATTTAGGCAGACCTAACAAATTTCACCATTTAGGTAGACCTCATGAAAATCAACTTTTAGGTAGACTACCAAAAATCTGCGCATAGACTTTCAAGATTCCACCTTACGGCAGACCAAACAAATTTCGCCATTTATGTAGACCAACCAAAAATTTTTTTTACTTTAGTTAGACCTACAGAAATTCACCTTTTAGGCAGACCTTACGAAATTCTCCTTTTAGGTAGACCTAACAAATTTCACCATTTAGGTAGACTACGAAAAAAATCTGCATGTAGATCTTTAGGATTCACCCTTACGGCAGACCTAACAAAGTTCACCTTTTAGGTAGCCCTCTAAATCACCTTGTATGCAGACCTAACAATTTTCACCATTTAGGTAGACTACAAAAAACACTCTTAAGGCAGACCCCACTAATTTCACAATTTAGGTATACCTACAAAATAATTTTAGCTGGACCCATAGAGATTCAACTTTCAGGCAGAGCTACCAAAATTCGCCTTTTAGGTAGACCTACAGGAAGTCACCATTTAGGTTGCCTTATCAAAAATTACTTTTTAGGTAGACCTGCTTTGTTTTTTTTTTTTTTTTTGTGCTGTCAAAATGATTTCACTTATCTTGAGCCAATGGTCTAGGAGAACAAAACCAAAACAAAATAATAATAAATAAAAAAACAAACACTTGACCCTCCGCTTCAGACTGTCAATAAGGGGTAAGCGCAAACTGGAGTGCCTGATGAAAAAATGAAAAATCACCTGATCTTTTGTTTAAGGAGGGTAGGCGAAAACCAGAGTGCCTTGAGAAAAATACCTGACCTTCTGTTTTAGATAGTCAAAGGTAAGCGTATGCTCGAGTACCTGGAGAGAGAAAAAAAAAAAAAAAAAAAAAAACCTGATCTCTTGTTTTGAACAGGTAGGTAGAAGCTGGAGTGCCTGGAGAAAACCACCTGATCTTCCGTTACAGAACTTTGCGACTCACATGTCACCAAGCGAACAATAATTAAAGGCTCATTGATTTGTGTGCTTTAGACCGAAAACACTGGAGTGAGTCGTTGAGGGTTTGAGATATAAGTATTGAACTCACAGGTATAGAGCATGAAAACTAAGCACAATGCCTGTTGGGGCTCGATGAAGAGAAAAAAAATCACTTTGTGCAGATAGGGTTACAGGTGGGACCAGCGTATTTAATACTGCAAGTGTACTTTGCTAATGTACTGCCGATTGTGTGTGTCTGAACTCTACGACCCATCAACAGCGAAGGTCATGTGGGTACGCACTATCAATTATATCTAGTAAAATCAAAAGTGTGATTCCTCCAAATATATTACTTAAAGGACTTCACACATCTTGATTTGTCTTTTTGCCTCACAAAACCTTTTCTTCGGCTACGACTAAACACTATAAGTAAATAGGCCTTCTATAGTATAACTAGGTCTGCACGTGACACTGAACCCGTCCAACTTTGGACGTGTAAGACTGTCAATGAAGTGACGGTACACAAAAAAAACTAATTTAACATATCTGCGCAAAAAAATTGAGCTGCAAATTTTTTTACGCAGTATGTCAAACGAATATGCTATGCAACATCAGTCAGGACTAACCTGACGAGACTGAAAGAAAATTTTCTTTCATAAATAATATTGCATTATTTGTTTGCTGAATCGCAATGGTACTCATTTGCCGGGCCTTGGCCACCCTTGTAGGTAGTAAAACCGGTTTACCTGGATAAGCGGTGTGACCAGTGTAAAGGTATTTATATATACACTTCAACGGTTGTAAATATGGGTCAAAGCTGTCAAATAAAGCAGTACTAGTAAACACTGTAGTAAATTTACTATCGACTACGGTGTGTATTTAAGCACATTGTACTGGTGATCTCTAAGATTTGGGATCTTGACTGACCTTTACACTGACACTGGAAACACCATATTGAATGAAAAGCACACACGTTTTAGTTGCAATCAATGGACATTACTGTATATTGGAAAGGGCTTCTGAAAAGGGGTTTTATGTTAGTAAACATGCAAGTGAATGTGATGCCACCTTTGAAAAGCAGATTCGGGTAATGGTATCTTCTTACACGTAACTTTAATACAAAGGCAAGTAAAGTAAACAGAACGCGCCCGCACTGAAAATTGCATTCACCCACCCTTAAATGAAAGAAATACACTAGAAATGAACTGTCTACTGTTTTGTTAGCCAGATCATTTCTTTTTCAATTAATGGACTGTGGGTCAGTAATCTCTTGCGTACTAACGCCAATGAAGCAACATTATTCAGTGGGGGCGCTGGTGATTAGACGACGTTCGTGTTTGTCCGTTGCAGCTATACCAACGTAATGACGTACACAGACACCATGGCAGCTACACCAACAGTTTGCTGTAGAAACTTTATAGGGTCATACCAAACACTGCAACGTACCTTGCGGTACTTAGTATGACCAAACCGGTATAGTGAGTGAAACTATACACTGCCAGTGTGCCTGAGCTACGTCAGCGTTGGACTTAATGATTATATGACTGTTTGCTGGGATATAAAATATATCTATACTATCTAAAAACATACCAAAAGCGTAGTCCTTTCCACATTTCCACACTTCTAAAGTTACTCACACACTAAATATACATATGAAATGTATAACAATAGTCAGAAATGTTCACAACACACACTTCAACACCAGAAAGCACTGATGGAGTAGTCCTGCAGCGAAGTTTCTAGCTGATGTCCGCTGGTTGAATCTTCCAACATTGATCCACGAAGCATGACTGAATAGTCCGGGCCCGGAATTGAAACACTAGAAATCGCGATGAGACACTATAAGTGCATTCCAACACAGAATATATACATTCTCATTTCTGACGTATTGCTGTCCCAGATAATCAGCGATCCACGTGGAAACCGTACTATATGTATCACAACATACACATTATAACTCGACACAAGGGTTACCCGCGTATCGAATCAGCAGAATGTCCCGGCGGAAAAATATCATCCAAAGTCCAGTAATGGGCGCCATTGTCATAGGGGTGATTGCTATATGGTACCAAGATTCGTGAGCAATCGCTGTGGGTTCATATACTTCGGATTGAAGCCCAGGGAAACACAACTACTGGTTCTGATGTATGCTGATTTATTTACAATGATGATTGAAGAATGGCAACAGGATCAGCAACTGCAAATATAATATGATATCCACATAAATATCATACATGTGGAACATGCTAAACATGTAACACTGCTTACACTACAAAATCTAGCCTTCAACTGAGGTCTTAAAACACATATATCTAATTCTTAAATACATGGACATTCTTATTATTTCAACATAATAACATATCTCAGGTGTAAGCTTAATGAATGAATGTTTGAATGAATGAATGAATGAATGAATGAATGAATGAATGAATGAATTTGTCAGTGCTTAATATATATGCCTGTGTTGGAGCTTAACGGCACAGTCAACACTATTAAGGTAATTTTTGAACCGGTCAGTTTACCTATCTCCCTTTCCCGGGCAGGCTTATACGTAAGCGGTCAACAAGTACAGTGCACATTCTTTTGTCAGAAACAGACAACTGCCCTTCTTGAATCGGCGGAAGGGAGAGAACGACCGTAGAAAAGATTTCGTGATTCTCCATGAAAGAATGTTGCCGCCCCGATAGATATCGAACCCGCGTCCTCCTGATCACCAGTCGGACGCGCATCCGACTGACCTACCGAGGCTGGCCTAACTGAATGTAATAACGACTTAGGAAACAACCAACAATGGATGAATATATACAGGATGAATACATATAAATACTTGTTCATGCATGGTTGTAAGTGGCGGAAGGGATAAAAAAGATACATACATATATACGTACATGCATGAATGCATATGACGGAATGTGGATGGATGGTTCGATGGATGGATGGATGGGTGGATGGATGGATGGATGGGTATGCATACATATGCGCGTGCATGCATGAATGTATGCAACGGAATGTATGGAAAGATGGATGGATGGATGTATGGATAGATGGATATGCATACATATGCACGTGCATGCATGCATGCATGTAACGGAATGTATGGAAAGATGGATGGATGAGTGTATGGATGGATGGATGGATGGATGTGCACCTATGTACGTACATGTATGGGTGCGTACACGCTTCTGCTGATGGATGGATGGATGGATGGATGTGCACCTCTGTACGTACATGTATGGGTGCGTATACGCATCTGAACATGCATGATTGCATTAATTTATGAATGATAAAAACGTTTGCTCTGTAATGTGTCATCCTTGCTTACATTATTAAAATCATTAAATAATGTTAAACTAACCTGCAAATATAATATGATATCCACATAAATATCATACATGTGGAACATGCTAAACATGTAACACTGCTTACACTACAAAATCTAGCCTTCAACTGAGGTGGGCTTTTGAACAGGTGAACAGAGCACGGATTATAGTGAGTAGTTTTAACACTAAACAGGTTAGTAAGAGAACACTATAGGAAAAAGTGTACAGTGGGAATTGGGATTTGCTGACTATTGACTTTGACGACAATAAACGACCACAATTATGATGTTTAGATATTCTGCCAATATTCTTGGAACGTTCCTGGAATTAAATCCTAAAATTAACCCTGTGACAATTATGCACATTATAACCCTGTGGTCAATAATGACCCTCCCCGGGGCCCACTTGTTACTCTATGGATCAGGTGAGCGATCCAGGGCCATCATGGCCCTCTTGTTTATGTTCAACACCACTACTCTTTCTTTCTATATACAGTCGAACTTCAATGGCTCGAACACCTTTGGGACCTCGAAAATCAGTTCGAGACAGGGGTAGTTCGAGCCACTGAGGTTACTACCAGGAGACATAACGAGATACTTTAAAACATCTTTTCGGTGTTCTATAATGAAAATTTATGCTGTGTGTACTCATTAGAATCGTCTCATCGAGGCGATTCTAATGGGTACACACAGCATACGTTTGCAAGATAAAAGACTAAAATATCCTTAATTATCCCCTACTATTTCTTATGTAGAGGATTTCGCTAGGGGCTCAAGGATGGGTTTGACACATCCATGGTAAACGAGCCATCGGTGTTCGAGCCATCGAAGTTCGACTGTATATATACTGCAACAGCCCCGCCCACGAGGATTACGTGCGGGTGTACATTTCATACACGCAAGGTCCTACACAGTAATCATGTAATTACGGTAGGGATCTTTCTTTCTTTCTACTTATACTCTGATCGGTCACATTTGACCATTACTCGCAGGAGATGGTTCTCCCTGCACAGGGGGGCCTACAATCCAGTTAACTATTAACTATCTAAGGGGTGTAAATGAGTGTGTTTGCTCAAAAGGCAGTGCCTTTATTTCATATTATTTCGTCTTTTGTCACAATGAATATATATATTGTAGTCAGTTTGGTATAAAATTATTAAGAATAACATATTTGATAACTGCATGAAGGTTCATCTCTCTACATTGTTTTATTTTCTTTAAATGACTATTTTTCCAAAATCGAGGGGTATAAAAGCCAAGGCCGAGAAAAATGGAAATATTTCTTAATTTCTTACGATTTTATCGGTTAAAAAAAATCATTTTGTCCTGATGATATTTAAAATTGATTATTACTATCATGTGCATATAGATAATATAATAAACATATCAAAATCGCCTTAAATGATCAAATTTCTTATTTTCTAATGGTTTCTATTTTAAGATTAACTTTACTTAAGGAAACGAGCGAAATGTACCGAATATAGTAGCAAATTATAGACCAGTGTCGCTAACATGCATCTGTTGCAAAACCCTGGAGCATATATTAGTAAGCAACATCAACAAGCACTTAGCCTTTGGGAGCATTCTTGCTGACTGTCAACATGGTTTCCGGAGTCAAAGGTCTTGCGAAACGCAGCTTGTTCAATTTTACCATGACATTGTGAGCAATCTGGATGGGGCCATAAACCGTGGCCACAAACAGACTGACTTGATCATCATGGACTTTGCTAAGGCCTTTGACAAGGTACCTCACAGAAGGCTATTACATAAACTGGAGTACTATTGGATAAGAGGATCCACGCATAGGTGGATTAGCTCATGGCTCTCTGGGCGCTCACAACAAGTTGTACTTGATGGCCAAGCGTCTGATCTAGTCCCTGTTTTATCTGGAGTCCCCCAAGGTTCGGTCCTTGGACCGGTCCTTTTCTTGGTTTTCATTAATGATCTCCCCGATAATATCAGGTCATCGGTCCGTTTGTTTGCTGGTGATTGTATCCTGTATAGGAACATATATTCTCCTTCTGACTGTCTTATTTTACAAGATGACCTGGATCAGCTTGCACAGTGGGAGGCCGATTGGCAAATGAAGTTCAATGTGGCCAAATGTCACTCAATGAGAGTGTCACGACACCCTCCGGACAAGCAAATTAAGTTTGACTATACCCTTCACCAGCAAGTTTTGGAGCATGTTCAATCCGCCAAATATCTTGGTATCACTATCACTGACGATCTTGATTGGGGTCAACATATCTCAGAGATTACATCTAAAGCAACTAGGACTTTGGGATTCCTTAGACGGAACTTGGCTTTTGCACCTAGGCAGACAAAGGATGTTGCATATAAAACATTGGTTCGCCCTCAACTTTAATATGCATCACCCATTTGGCATCCCTATGTTAAAACTCAGACTCAGCAGGTGGAGAAGGTGCAGAGGACAGCTGCTCGATGGACCTGTAGGCGATGGCGAAATAGAAGTAGCGTCGGTGAAATGCTTAATGAGCTAGAGTGGCCGTCCCTGGAGGCCCGTCGTGAGCAGTCCTCTTTAACCTTCTTCTACAAGATACACTCTGATTCAGTGTCTATTGATAAAGATAGGTACTTGACCCCTGTAACACTGTCGACCCAAACAAGGGCATCAAAAGTAAACGACTCACAATATCGTAGATACCAGTCCTATAGTGATGCGCTGAAGAACTCATTCTTTCCTAGAACTATTCCCCAATGGAATAGTCTTCCCTCCTCTGCGGTGAATGCCAAGTCCGCAGAAGAGTTCAAAGCCCGCACAGTGTAAGATTGGGACTCAGAGGTATGCGTTTTAGGATACCTCTGTTATGCAGATTGTAAATAGTTTTAAGGACGCATCCAGTGCCTCTTTTTTTTTTTTTTTTTTTTTTCAGCTAAATTCTAAATTTAGCCACCCAATCAACTGAGGTAACGGCCAGATATGACCGACTCAGTATAAGAAGATAGATAAAGAAGATGGAATAGGAAAAAAACAGTATTCAACTGCTAGCTGGAATTAAAGAAATATAAAAAATGATTGTTATATTTGTTAACATGTATGTGTATATTAAAATGATGAAGAGAAAAAAGTTATTTTTTTTTTATTGTTCTATAATTCCAGCTATCTTCAAAAACTTTCTTCCCTTTCGGTCCTTTTCTGTCGTTTTCTTTAATTAGGTGAATCTAAAAATAGAAACAATTAGAAAATAAGAAAATAGATAATTTAAGGTAGTCTTATATGTTTGGTATATTTTTCAATGGACAAACGATGACAATATTCAAATGCAAATATTTTCAGTACAAAAAGAAGTACTTTAACCTGTAAATTTGCAAGAAATTAAGAAATATTATCATTTTTCCGGCCTTGGCTTTTATACCCCTCGATTTCGGAAAAAACGGTTATTACAAGAAAATTAAACAATGTAGAGAGGCAAACCTTCGTGAAGTTATCAAATATGTTATTTATATAACAATTTGATACCAAATGGACTACAATATATATCTTAATTATAACAAGAGACGAAATATAAAAATCTTCGGATCGGCATTTTTGGCTCGGCGGCTCGGCCCGGCCCGGCGCGGCCTTGGCTTTTATACCCCGACCGTCCGGTACCGGACGGGCCGACTCGTAGTCTGGTCGTCCGGTACTAGACGGCTAGCCACTGCCTTAAAATAG
Organism: Lucinisca nassula; assembly: GCA_963580285.1. Lineage (NCBI taxonomy): Eukaryota > Metazoa > Mollusca > Bivalvia > Lucinida > Lucinidae > Lucinisca > Lucinisca nassula. The sequence goes on from OY757023.1 coordinate 24,275,276, forward strand.
GGAGCTATCCATTGTTTGTTTAAAAATCCAATCAACTGATCGATTTTGAAGCATTCTTATGAACGAACGATAATGGATAGCTATTGCTTGTTATAATTGAAAACATTAAATCGAAAACATGTGAATTTATGATTCAGAGATGAAGCAAACTGATTCTTACATTATGACACATACCTTCGGAAAATTGAAGGTCCCCGTTCGCGGGGAATTGGCTGAGGTTTGCACTTTCGTTTTCAAGAAATAGTTGCCAACTTGAGTAGATGATCTGATAAGGCACATAGGGCGTACTTGATTCAGCTGTTCTTACTGTTCCTGAACGTTGCACTGTCACGTGACTGTTCTGTTTTTAAATCAAGTGCATTGCAATGTTCCCATGACGTAGGAGTGTGTCGTGTTTTGAATCAAGCACAGAACATACACAGCTTCCCTACATACACAGCTTAGTCTATTTTCTTACATGCATTTGTTTATTTTATTAGCTACCTGACTGAAATCATTCAAAATCATTCAGTTTCAAAAGATGAGCCGTTCAAGTAATTAATGTATCCCAAAATCGAACAAAACATGGAACATTGCACTGGACCTTGCTCCGGTGAATCAAGTATGGTGCCGAACTTTGACCGAACCTTGCTCCGGTGAATCAAGTGTGGTGCAGAACTGTGACAAAGAATTTAAAGCATACTCTTAGTGAATGCAGTTTGAAAGGTATTTAAATCAATGTTTTTTATGATCTGAAACGTTTTCAACATTTATCTACGCATTTTGATTCTGGTAGGAAACTACAAATGCAAAATGCCTTGAATTTGAAAACGAGGCTGGTGCACTGCTCCATCATCCGGGCACTTCACACCTAGTCAAGAGTAGTGTCAAAAAGTGTAGCACCAGAACACTGCACCATACCACGTGACAACTACTTGATTGAACAGAACACAGATCGGTGCAAATGGAACAGTGAATCAAGTACGCCCATAGGCAAGTTTATTTTGGGCGTACTTGATTCACTGTTCCATTTGCACCGATCTGTGTTCTGTTCAATCAAGTAGTTGTCACGTGGTATGGTGCAGTGTTCTGGTGCTACACTTTTTGACACTACTCTTGACTAGGTGTGAAGTGCCCGGATGATGGAGCAGTGCACCAGCCTCGTTTTCAAATTCAAGGCATTTTGCATTTGTAGTTTCCTACCAGAATCAAAATGCGTAGATAAATGTTGAAAACGTTTCAGATCATAAAAAAACATTGATTTAAATACCTTTCAAACTGCATTCACTAAGAGTATGCTTTAAATTCTTAGTCACAGTTCTGCACCACACTTGATTCACCGGAGCAAGGTTCAGTCAAAGTTCGGCACCATACTTGATTCACCGGAGCAAGGTCCAGTGCAATGTTCCATATTTTTGTTCGATTTTGGGATACATTAATTACTTGAACGGCTCATCTTTTGAAACTGAATGATTTTGAATGATTTCAGTCAGGTAGCTAATAAAATAAACAAATGCATGTAAGAAAATAGACTAAGCGTCGTATGTAGGGAAGCTGTGTATGTTCTGTGCTTGATTCAAAACACGACACACTCCTACGTCATGGGAACATGCAACAATGCGCTTGATTTAAAAACAGAACAGTCACGTGACAGTGCAACGTTCAGGAACAGTAAGAACAGCTGAATCAAGTACGCCCTTTGAGATGGTGACACTATCCTCTGAATCAGGAAGGGCAATCGAATCTCTAATGGTTTCGAGGGAAGAACAATTCTATTGATGTCAGTTCCTACGGTGTCTATTTTCTTAGGTTGTGGGACAACTCGGCACATGAAGCGTGATAGCTCAGTGGTTAGTGCACTTACAATTAAACAGCACTACTGGAGATTGACAGAAAGCAACGAGGGTGACCGTTTAAAATTGTTTTAATTGTTTGCCGGATCCTTCACTATGTACACTATTTACAAGTCAGAAATCAGACTTCGAATGCACAGCATACCCTAAATGCACTTGACTTGGATGCTGCACATACTCAAGATGTCTGACCTACCTAAAATGCACTTCTTTTACACAAGAAAAGACACCGCCAATGGAATATAGATCTAACACCTCATTGACAAAAATTACTCTATCAACTCTCAACAGACTTGGGCGGACGTGGGAGGGTAAAACAAGATCAAGTCCTTTTTCCCAAAAGTAATGTCCGAATAGCCCTTCCACACATCTGATGTTGCTTGAATGGCGAACAAAGAAAGAATGGTATATAAGCGCGCTTTTTCATCGCCAATCACAACTAGTCTAAATATAGTTGTGATGACGTGAATGTGTAGGATTCCCCAACCCCCCAGACTGGTTTGTTGTTTAATTAATGATTATGAAACATAATCACTCAATTAAACAGCACTACTGGAGATTGACAGAAAGCAACGAGGGTGACGGTTTAAAATTGTTTGCCGGATCCTTCACTATGTACACTATTTACAAGTCAGAAATCAGACTCCGAATGCACAGCATACCCTAAATGCACTTGACTTGGATGCTGCACATACTCAAGATGTCTGACCTACCTAAAATGCACTTCTCTTACACAAGAAAAGACACCGCCAAACCGAAGGACCGCCAAACAAAACCGCACAAAGATGTCAAACCAGCTAGGGGGTGGAAGAAGCCTGTTGGCGACATTATGAAACTTGCACACTAAGACACCGCCGGCACTGGACGCCATGCCTCCTGCGGACATTGTAAAAGGAATATCTCATTTTACCACGAAACAAATAGATTGCTTGCTCACTGTACCAGGGATTTGAAACAATGCCTGACCCTCAAACTGCAGGTCAACTGGGCTGAGCCTCTCTGCATGGCCCGTGTGCATTAAATCAACAGGATCATAACAGTAATGAACAAAGCAACCAAACTGCGGTAATATAAGCAACTAAAGCTGGTAAGCAAATTATAATAAAGCAAAAACAAAGCAAAGCAAATTACATTGGGAGACTTCTCACTGAGCCTGGATTCTTATGTTTAAAAACGTACCACGGGAAACCACCTAACCTAACCTCCCGTGACAGGCCTTTACGCTTCGCCTGCACAAAGTGAGATCCAACTCATTGTCTTGAGATATCCAACGTTTAAAAGACTATGCTCTCAACCATTAGATCACTGAAGCCAACTGAAGCTGGGCTAGGGGCAAGTGTGGATGTCTCCCAATGAGCCGCAACGAACGAGCTAATTTGTTACTTACAGTCTGTCGGGTGATATTCATGCTAGAAAGATTGCAACTGCAAATATGAAAATGAGAACACAAATACATATTTATTGATAATCCATTCCTACATACGGTTATGACTGCAACTCCGTTGAGTCCAAAAATGAAACTAATACTGTAGGGGTGTAACGATACACCTACCTCACGATACGATACGATCGTGATACTTACCTCACGATACGATACGTATTGCGATACTTTTTTATCAGACAGACAGATTGCAAAACCTGGATTGTATGTATTATACACCTGCGGTAATGGTCAAATGTGACTGACGCAGTAGATAGATAGACAGACAGACATACAGATAGATAGATCGTTGGGTTTAAGGGAATATTTGTTGCTTAGTATTGGGAACATGTTGCAAAGCTGTGCCATCATTTGCAAATAAACTGAGATTCTGTTACTGTCCAAGTTACTGCCATTTGCCAGCATATATGTAAAAAGAAAGCTTAAAAGATATTAGAACAATGAACAAATTTAACTGTAGTTAAGATAATCCTAAGATAATAAAACCCTTCACTGAACAATAAACATCCCAGATAAGAGGAGAAAATTAATATAGAACCATGTTAGCGAAGATATAATCATTAAAACAACATTTCTTTCGCGAAAATTGAGATATATTTATGGGGCCGAACAGTCTATTGTTGCGAGTGTTTTTAGCCGAACGGAATACGGTAGTTGTCGTAAGGCGAAAATAGGCGCTTACATCGATAATTAATGCATCAATAAAGCAAAATCAAGTAGGATTCAACATAAAAAACAACATTTAAGCAGTTTCTCTGCTATTTTCTTTCTTAATTTTGTCTTTTGACGAAATGTTTTTGGTGAACCGAACCGAACCGAAATTACCAAAAACGGACCGTGAACCGAACCGTCAGCTTCGTACCGCGGTGAACCGTACTTTCGGTGAATCTTTACCCCTCTATAATACTGTGCATTCTGTAGGGAGCAGGCGGCCGACCTGACGAGGCGGATGGCCCGGGCAAATAGACCAACTCCCCGGACCTGATCCTGAGGAATAACATACTTCCTCAAATGACCATCCGGCTTCTCAAGGAAAAGTATGCCCCGAGTAAGCTTTATAGGAACCGCACCGCCAGGCGGGCAGGCAGCTCACCGCCAGAACACATGTGGGAATCCTACTCTTTTAGCAAATGTGCAACGGAGTTGACAAAGAACTGTCTCAATCTTCTGGTTCCTTCAAAGTTTAAGTGCAGACCCCGATCCCGTATTGCAAACAATTCGCGGAGAGGCTTCCGCGATTTGGTGAATGGCCTATAAGAATGCAGGAACTTAATGTTTCGTGTCTTACATAAATCTTTCAGTCTGTTATTTATTGCTATGACTTTATCCCCATTGACCTGGTGATCTACTGGTCGAGGTAAAATGCTTGAAATAACAATCTTAGTGTCACTCTTTTGTTTCATTAAACTAATGAGATTATTATAACTACTTAAAATAGACCCAATGTCCATGAACTCCACATCATTTGTCCCCACATGAATAATAGCAAATTTTTTGTCCAAAGTTAAACATCCAGACCTAATTTTGCTTGCAAGTCTATTTATGTTTATACCTGGGAAGGCCAGGACCTCTGTATGGCGGATATCTGTCACATACTTCGCCATGGAATCAGAAATGATCTGCACTTTGATCCCTCTTGGTTCTGAAATTAAAAATTTTAGCGATAAATAATTATTTTTCACCGACATTCTTTTATTATGCGGACCGCCATACCCTCTCTTACTGATAACTTCTCATGAAAATCAAAGGCCAAATATTTTTTATAGCAGTCTGACAGCCAATCCCCATGATGTTGAATAAGGTTGGTCGGGACTCCGGCCTTAAAGGCCCAAGTGCAACCTCCTCTACGAAAACTATGAGAGGCATACAATGCTGGATCCCTCCCTGTCTTGGCTATCAGGACTTTGATTTTTTCTTGTAACTGCCTGTAAAGCAAAGGTTTCAATTTGCCAGAACTGCTCTTGACAGCAAAGGCAGATTCTGCTGCTGAGGCCGGCGTTAAGCGAATCATATTCGTGTAAGCACGAACCGGGCATAGAACAGAAGTAGGAATGGCCACTAAAGGCAACTTTAACAACCTACTACCAAACTGATTCGTTTTGGACCATTTAATGAGAACTACTAAAAAACCCTTGAATAATTTTATGTCCTGTCTTAATAATTGCTTATTGGGATCAAAGTCTGCCACCGAAACCGGAACCATATTAGACTTTCTGGCCATAAGAAAAAACATAAAAAGGAACAAACACCAGTAAGTAACATCTTCTGGTCTTTCAATGTCTAAAAAGGAATACATCTCCTCCAGAATCTGTGGTGTCACCGGAAGCGCTCTGTTGGGCATGTGCGGGTTGTTCCGAGCTATGCCTCTGAATACCAATTCTAGCTGGAACAAATTGTCATTAGGAACCTTAGCATTCAGCATGAGATGTAAGGTTTTCACCCCTGATATGTAGTTCTTAATGGATTCCACAGATTTGAAGGACCGCCCCAAAAACTGTCCAAATAAGCACAAGATCTCAGTTGTGGCATGTATGGCTTTCAATCCATAAAACTTACAAAATAAAAAGTAAGCTCTCCATTGTACTCTTAAGTTCTTTGAAGTGCCCTCAGCAAAGGCTGCTTTCATAGAGTCCTTGACTTCCTTTTGCAAGACATCCAGCGAACATGCTGCAAATTAAATTTAACTACAATAAGCCACCCTGCCACAAATCAAACATGTACTGATGAATATGCCCAAATAGCGAGATAAAAAGGAAACTGATCAGACCCATATGCGTGTGTGAAAATTAGAAATTACCAGGGGTTTTGAATCTTAAACAAGCAGCTATCCATGACGACTCTGGAATAGCTCCTTGAATCAAGGCATTCTTTGAACAACTTCTCAGAATTCTTATTTAAATGCCACCTTGACAATATGTCGGAAACCCTGTTGTCCACCCCCCTGGTATGCTGGGCCTTGATACTAAACTCATTCAAGGCTGCCACAAAACAGATCTCCCTCAAACAGGATTGATGAAACTCATCCTTGGAGACCCCTCTATTTATGAGTTTACAAGAAGACATGTTGTCGCACAATATCAGAACCTTCTTTCCTCTGAGGTTGCGACCCCAGAGCTTGAGAGCGACCACAATTGTTAACAGCTCTAAGGCATTAATGTGAAGATTCTGTTGTGTAATAAAAGAGGGAAACTGTTCATGAAAGTAAGATGTATTCATTATTCCCCCACACCCAGAAGGACAAGCATCACAGGAGAAAACTTCATCTGGGCCTGACCATTCCTCTACCAGCATCATAGAAACACCATTAAAAGATGGTAAAAATAAACTCCACCAAATCAGATCTTTCTTGACAGAAGATAGAATCAGCTGTGCGGACTTCTTACCATGAATTAGCCTCAACCAATTCAAAACTCGGCAAATGAACACCCTGCTTGCATGCACACAAGATGCAACAAAAGACAACTTGCCCACCAGAGACTGTAGTTCCTGCAAGGTTGCAGACTGCTTCCCCAACCATACATTAACTAGGTCAAGAATTTCCTGTACTCTCTCTGGGGTGACGCTCAAAACCATTTCCTCCGTATCAAAGAGCACCCCAATAAAAACCATTTTAGTGCTAGGGGGACATGCTTTGTCCTTCAACTCCTCAATACCGCAGGACTGTGTAGGCTTTCATCCTGCGGTAACATTGCTCAATAAAACAAGATCAAGTCCTTTTTCCCAAAAGTAATGTCCGAATAGCCCTTCCACACATCTGATGTTGCTTGAATGGCGAACAAAGAAAGAATGATATATAAGCGCGCTTTTTCATCGCCAATCACAACTAGTCTAAATATAGATTGTGATGACGTGAATGTGTAGGATTCCCCAACCCCCCAGACTGGTTTGTTGTTTAATTAATGATTATGAAACATAATCACTCCATTGATGCTAGAGGTCCCGGGTTCGATCCCCGGCAGTGGCGATTAAATTTCGGTGTCCGAACACGCTCCATTGGCATCATTTGCAGGGATGAATGTCATAAAGTGCACCGTCCTTCGGATCGGGATGTTAACTGGAGGCCCCCTGTGCAGGGAAAACCATCCCCTGTGCAGGTTAAAGATCACTACTGTAATTACATGATTACTGTGTAGGCTTTCATCCTGCAAACCTGGAGTGTATGTAATGTACACGTGCGGTAATGGCCAATTATGACCGACGCAGTATCAGTAGAAAGAAAGAAAACATAGCAAACTCGGCACATGACAAACTCGGCCTACACAAACTTGGCACATAATTTGCTGTTTGGGAGGCGGTTCTAACAAGCACCTATAACCTATTTTTACTGAAAACAAGGAAAAATATCACTGATTTTCACCAGAAAATTAGCCATTTTTGGGATGTGAAAAAAATGCACTAAGGACGTATGGGTGTGTTATCGTAATGCAATCGCGCCTGAACATTCGCTGTGTGCATATGCGATAAGTACCAAAATCTCGTGTGCTGGATCATTTAGAGCAGAGAAATAACAAGTTTCATGTATACCCTTTGCTCAGACATACATATACCATGAGAACTTTGCTTATGTTAGCACACTTTTGAAAATGAATACAAAGGGTCTGTGTTATAGAGCAGAAATAAGAAAAGACGTTCTCATATCAATGTTCTCGTATGAATTTGGTTCAGTTAGAAATTATGAAGTACCGTTTTACTATTTAATCGAATTCCAAGATATCTCTATTATTAGGTATATAGATATCAAATATTGAAGAACATTTTAGGATATCAAGGATTTAGGTATCATGTATTGATATCCATATAATATTTTCTGATACTTCCATTATTGAAAATTGTGATATCTATAATTCAGCATACAGTGTTGATGGGGACGTTAAACCTCAAATCAAACAAACAAATTTTAAATGATATATATAATTTGATTTTTAGATATCTATATATGCAAAGAATAATGGATATCATAAAACTATTGGTTAGATTTTATGATATCAAAAAATACTGACAATTATAGATATCAATAATTTTAATTACAGATTTCTACAATTTGATTTATAGATATCTATAATATGATTAATAGATATCTATAAATTGAATAACAGATATCTATAGTATAACGCCATGTTCATCTGAAGCTGTTTGGAACTACAACAGAAGGATAAACACAAATCACGATATTTAAATTTATTTAAAATAAATGAATACAACATGTTAATATACAAGAAAAAAAAAGAAACTATTTCAGCTGGGGACAGTAATTCTTACAGTTAACATGTTTAGCGAAGCCTCATATCAACTTGCATGACAGAGCCTTCACTGTCTGCTCTATACCTATGTATGAACGGTGTGATCGCGTGGATACGGAGGAAGTGTTGTGGTCTCGCTTGCCGCACGTGTAAATTGTATGAATCTCTGCCCAAGTCGCGAAACTCAGCACACTCAATTTATATCAAAGAAACACATATCACGTGTTGCACTTTGTTCCTATCGAAGAAGCACCTTTTGTGTATCATAAAAAATCAATCATAACAAAACGTGTATATACACACTTTAATCGTTATATGGCTGTAAATATGATGCATTGTAGATGAAAGAATGTTGGTATTTTTAGCTCACCGTCACGTAGTGACGAGGTGAGCTTATGGGATCACTTTTCGTCCGTCGTGCGTCAGTGCGTCCGTAAACAATTTCTTTAAACGACATCTCCTCCTAAACCACTGATCGGATTTTGACCAAACTTCACAGGAATGATCCTTAGGTGGTCCCCTTTCAAAGTTGTTCAAATGGTTCCGGTCCGTTGCACATATAGGTTTTTGGGGCCAAAAATAGATTTTTTTCACCAAAAACTTAAAAAATCTTCTTCTCTGAAACCACAAGGCCCAGGTCTTTGATATTTGGTCTGAAGCTTCATCTAGTGGACCCCTACCAAGATTGTTCAAATTATAGTGCTGGGGCCAAAAATGCCCCCGCTCCGGGGCTCTTTGGTTTTACATGGGCTTATATAGGGAAAATCTTTAAAAATCTTCTTCTCTGAAACCGTAAGGCCCAGGTGTTTGATATTTGGTATGAAGCTTCATCTAGTGGACCCCTACCAAGATTGTTCAAATTATAGTGCTGGGGCCAAAAATGCCCCCGCTCCGGGGCCCTTTGGTTTTACATGGGCTTATATAGGGAAAATCTTTAAAAATCTTCTTCTCTGAAACCGTAAGGCCCAGGTCTTTGATATTTGGTCTGAAGCTACATCTAGTGGACCCCTACCAAGATTGTTCAAATTATAGTGCTGGGGCCAAAAATGCCCCCGCTCCGGGGCTCTTTGGTTTTACATGGGCTTATATAGGGAAAATCTTTAAAAATCTTCTTCTCTGAAACCGTAAGGCCCAGGTGTTTGATATTTGGTATGAAGCTTCATCTAGTGGACCCCTACCAAGATTGTTCAAGTTAAAGTGCTGGGGCCAAAAATGCCCCCGCTCCGGGGCCCTTTGGTTTAACATGGGCTTACATAGGGAAAATCTTTTAGAATTTTCTTCTCTGAAACCGCAAGGCCCAGGTCTTTGATATTTGGTATGAAGCTTCATCTAGTGGACCCCTACCAAGATTGTTCAAATTATAGTGCTGGGGCCAAAAATGCACCCGCTCCGGGGCCCTTTGGTTTTACATGGGCTTATATAGGAAAAATCTTTAAAAATCTTCTTCTCTGAAACCGTAAGGCCCAAGTCTTTGATATTTGGTCTGAAGCTTTATCTAGTGGACCCCTACCAAGATTGTTCAAATTATAGTGCTGGGGCCAAAAATGCCCCCGCTCGGGGGCCCTTTGGTTTTACATGGGCTTATATAGGGAAAATCTTTAAAAATCTTCTTCTCTGAAACCGTAAGGCCCAGGTCTTTGATATTTGGTCTGAAGCTACATCTAGTGGACCCCTACCAAGATTGTTCAAATTATAGTGCTGGGGCCAAAAATGCCCCCGCCCCAGGCCCCTTTGATTTTACATGGGCTAATATAGGGAAAATCTTTAAAAATCATTTTCTCTGAAACTGCAAGGCCCAGGTCTTTGATATTTGGTATGAAGCTTTAACTGGTGGACTCCTACCAAGATTGTTCAAATTATAGTGCTAGGGCCAAAAATGCTCCCGCTCCGGGGCCCTTTGGTTTTACATGGTCTTACACGGGCCTCCGTGGCCTAGTGGATAAGAGCGCTGACTCTTAGTCATTAGGTCTCTCACCGCCGTAGGTTCGAGCCTCGCTCGGGCCACGTGTGAGACGCCAAGTTCTGCAACGGAAGGTCAGGTGGTTTTTCTCCGGGTACTCCGGTTTTCGCCCACCTCTGATTAACGATCGGCTCGATATGAGTGAAATAATCTTGAAAGGGCCGTAAAACCCAAACCAAAAAAAAAAAAAAAAAAAAAATTTACATGGTCTTATAAAGGGAAGATCTTTAAAAATCTTCTTCTCTGAAACCGTAAGGCCCAGGTCTTTGATATTTGGTCTGAAGCTACATCTAGTGGACCCCTACCAAGATTGTTCAAATTATAGTGCTTGGGCCAAAAATGCCCCCGCCCCAGGGCCGTTTGGTTTTACATGGGCTTATATAGGGAAAATCTTAAAAAATCTTCTTCTCTGAAAACGCAAGGCCCAGGTCTTTGATATTTGGTATGAAGCTTCATCTAGTGGACCCCTACCAAGATTGTTCAAATTATAGTGCTGGGGCCAAAAATGCCCCCGCACCGGGGCCCTTTGGTTTAACATGGGCTTACATAGGGAAAATCTTTTAAAATTTTCTTCTCTGAAACCGCAAGGCCCCTAAAAGCAAAAATGCCCCCGCTCCAGGGCCCTTGGGTTTTACATGGGCTTATATATGGAAGATCTTTAAAAATCTTCTTCTCTGAAACCGTAAAGCCCAGGTCTTTGATATTTGGTATGAAGCTTCATCTAGTGGACCCCTACCAAGATTGTTCAAATTATAGTGCTGGGGCCAAAAATGCCCCCGCCCTGGGGCCCTTTGGTTTTACATGGGCTTATATAGGGAAAATCTTAAAAAATCTTCTTCTCTGAAACCGCATGATATTTGGTATGAAGCTTCATCTAGTGGACCCCTACCAAGATTGTTCAAATTATAGTGCTGGGGCCAAAAATGCCCCCGCTCCGGGGCCCTTTGGTTTTACATGGGCTTACATAGGGAAAATCTTTTAAAATTTTCTTCTCTGAAACCGCAAGGCCCAGGTCTTTGATATTTGGTATGAAGCTTCACCTAATGGATCCCTACCAAGATTGTTCAAATTATAGCCCTGGGGCCAAAAATGCCCCCTGCCCCGGGCCCTTTGATTTTACATGGGCTTATATAGGGAAAATCTTTAAAAATCTTCTTCTCTAAAACCGCTAGGCCCAGGTCTTTGATATTTGGTATGAAGCTTCACCTAGTGGACCCCTACCAAGATTGTTCAAATTATAGTGCTGGGGCAAAAAATGCCCCCACTCTGTGGCCCTTTGCTTTTACATGGGCTTATATAGGGAAAATCTTTAAGAATCTTCTTCTCTGAAACCAAAAGGCCCAGGTCTTTGATATTTGGTATGAGGCTTAATCTAGTGGACCCCTACCAAGATTTTCAAATTATAGTGCTGGGGCCAAAAATGCCCCCGCTCCGGGGCCCTTTGGTTTGACATGGGCTTATATAGGGAAAATCTTTAAAAATCTTCTTCTCTGAAACCGTAAGGCCCAGGTCTTTGATATTTGGTCTGAAGCTACATCTAGTGGACCCCTACCAAGATTGTTCAAATTATAGTGCTGGGGCCAAAAATGCCCCTAATATAGGGAAAATCTTTAAAAATCTTTTTCTCTGAAACTGCAAGGCCCAGGTCTTTGATATTTGGTATGAAGCTTCAACTGGTGGACCCCTACCAAGATTGTTCAAATTATAGTGCTGGGGCCAAAAATGCTCCCGCTCCGGGGCCCTTTGGTTTTACATGGTCTTATAAAGGGAAGATCTTTAAAAATCTTCTTCTCTGAAACCGTAAGGCCCAGGTCTTTGATATTTGGTCTGAAGCTACATCTAGTGGACCCCTACCAAGATTGTTCAAATTATAGTGCTTGGGCCAAAAATGCCCCCGCCCCAGGGCCGTTTGGTTTTACATGGGCTTATATAGGGAAAATCTTAAAAAATCTTCTTCTCTGAAAACGCAAGGCCCAGGTCTTTGATATTTGGTATGAAGCTTCATCTAGTGGACCCCTACCAAGATTGTTCAAATTATAGTGCTGGGGCCAAAAATGCCCCCGCACCGGGGCCCTTTGGTTTAACATGGGCTTACATAGGGAAAATCTTTTAAAATTTTCTTCTCTGAAACCGCAAGGCCCCTAAAAGCAAAAATGCCCCCGCTCCAGGGCCCTTGGGTTTTACATGGGCTTATATATGGAAGATCTTTAAAAATCTTCTTCTCTGAAACCGTAAAGCCCAGGTCTTTGATATTTGGTATGAAGCTTCATCTAGTGGACCCCTACCAAGATTGTTCAAATTATAGTGCTGGGGCCAAAAATGCCCCCGCCCTGGGGCCCTTTGGTTTTACATGGGCTTATATAGGGAAAATCTTAAAAAATCTTCTTCTCTGAAACCGCATGATATTTGGTATGAAGCTTCATCTAGTGGACCCCTACCAAGATTGTTCAAATTATAGTGCTGGGGCCAAAAATGCCCCCGCTCCGGGGCCCTTTGGTTTTTCATGGGCTTACATAGGGAAAATCTTTTAAAATTTTCTTCTCTGAAACCGCAAGGCCCAGGTCTTTGATATTTGGTATGAAGCTTCACCTAATGGACCCCTACCAAGATTGTTCAAATTATAGCCCTGGGGCCAAAAATGCCCCCTGCCCCGGGCCCTTTGATTTTACATGGGCTTATATAGGGAAAATCTTTAAAAATCTTTTCTCTAAAACCGCTAGGCCCAGGTCTTTGATATTTGGTATGAAGCTTCACCTAGTGGACCCCTACCAAGATTGTTCAAATTATAGTGCTGGGGCAAAAAATGCCCCCACTCTGGGGCCCTTTGCTTTTACATGGGCTTATATAGGGAAAATCTTTAAGAATCTTCTTCTCTGAAACCAAAAGGCCCAGGTCTTTGATATTTGGTATGAGGCTTAATCTAGTGGGCCCCTACCAAGATTGTTCAAATTATAGTGCTGGGGCCAAAAATTTTCTTCTCTGAAACCGTAAGGCCCATGTCTTTGATATTTGGTATGAAGCTTCACCCCACAAGGCCCAGGCCCTGGGGGCCAAAAATGCCCCCATCCCGGGGCCTTTTGGTTTTACATGGGCTTATGTAGGGAAGATCTTTAAAAAGTCTTCTTCTCTGAAGTCGTAAGGCCCAGGTCTTTGATATTTGGTATGAAGCTTTATCTAGTGGACCCCTACCAAGATTGTTCAAATTAAAGTGCTGGGGCCAAAATGCCCCTGCTCCAGGGCCCTTTGGTTTTACATGGGCTTACATAGGGAAAATCTTTTAAAATTTTCTTCTCTGAAACCGCAAGGCCCAGGTCTTTGATATTTGGTATGAGGCTTCATCTAGTGGAACCCTACCAAGATTGTTCAAATTATAGTGCTGGGGCCAAAAATGCCCCCGCTCTGGGGCCCTTTGGTTTTACATGGGCTTATACAGGGAAAATCTCTAAAAATTTTCTTCTCTGAAACCGTAATGCCCTTGTCTTTGATATTTGGTATGAAGCTTCACCCCACAAGGCCCAGGTCCTCCCCCCAACCCCCCCCCCCCCCACCGCAGCCCCAGCAGGGCCTTTTGGTTTTACATGGGCTTTTATAGGGAAAATCTTTAAAAATCTTCTTCTCTGAAACCGCAAGGCCCAGGTCTTTGATATTTGGTGTGTAGCTTCATCTAGTGGACCTTTGCCAAGATTGTTCAAATTATAGCCTTTGTTGATATTTGGTATGAAGCTTCACCTCTTTAGACCTCCCTCAACATTATTTACATTTTAGCCCTGGGGTCAATAATGGCCCTCCCCGAGGCCCACTTGTTACTCTATCATATGGATCAGGTGAGCGATCCAGGGCCATGATGGCCCTCTTGTCTTATTACATGTACTCCATTTAAACTTTAAGATAATGCGCTTTAAACAGATATACGCACTTAGACAGTAGAAAGAACTACACCGGATAAATAGGTGTAAGCACATCAAACATTCATTAGAACTAGAGATACTAGACCCATTACGTTAACCCATCTGTGCAATATTATAATGTTCTCATGCATGTTAGTATTGGGTATTAATCATGAGTTAATTTTCTTAGTGCTGCCCAATCTGTGTTTAGAGCAGAAATAAGAAAAGTACTGAATATCCCTGTAAGCTGCACTTTCCCTACATAAAGTGGGGTTCATAGGGCGGTTTTCTTCACATATACTTGTTAATGTTTATATGAGAATATAAAATCCAGTTCCTGAGATTATCTAGATTCTAGTAGCATATTATGATCTCATTAACATTGTCACGTGAACACTCTTAAAATCCAGTTCTTGATATACGTACAGTCGAACTTCGATGGCTCGAACCCCTTTGGGACCATGACAATTTGTTCAATTCAGCGGTAGTTCGAACCACGGAGGATTATTATTAGTACTATTCCAGGAGGCATAATGGAGTAATTATAGGATATCATATTGGTGTTATAAATTATAAATGTATGTTGTGTGTACTCATTAGAATCACCTCATCCAGTGGGTGGCAATGAGTCCCAAATATCATATTCACTGCTTTAGTCATCGCCTGATTAATCAGATAATTAGTGTAGCTATTAAGTCATACTCAGTGCTTATTGATTTAGATGATTTTTTTAAAAATTGCAAAAAAAAATAAACTAGAAACTTTTTTTTAAGCATATATATAATTATTCTAAAATAATAATAATAAAAAAGTCAAATAAGGTATTAATGTACAGCTTAATAAGCATTATAACTATTGTGGGTCGAGGAAATATATGGGCTGCATGATGCTTCCACGCAGAGCTTAATCCAGCCCGCACACTAGTACTGGTAAACCGCTTAGAGTATCTTAGCCTGTCCAGGAACCGCGGTACGAGGCGGACCGTCTATGCTAATAAACGCTATTGGTTTCATTGGGCGACAGGGCTTGAGATGTCATTTCATCTCATTGTCGGGTAAAAGTCCCACAAAATTGGAAGCAACGTCTCCAAAATGACCTTTACAGTGTTGACGGGGATGTTAAACCTCAAATCAAACAAAAATTACCTCAGTTGAATGGTTGGCTAAATTTAGAATTTAAACTACAGTTGACTCTCGTTAATATGTAAACCTCGCTTATCTCTATCCTATCACGTATGTTGAACCAATTTCTAGGTCCCGTATATTTCCCCTATATATATTTATTGTATTTCAACTTCGCATGTGGCGATCTACTTTTAAGTCTACACTTCGGCTATCTCGCCCATCATTTTCAGTCCCTGAATATATTTTTCGCTGTTTTTACTGTTGCTTATCTCGAACCGGGATTCTTGACATAAAGAAAAAAAAACGATGCCGCCTGTCCTTAAGTTAAAGAAAATAACCAGTGCTTCAGCTGAAGTGCACGACCCGCCGGATGCTTTTAGCTTTATGAGTGTTACCATATATGGGTATGACGGCCATTTTGGTCATGTGACCTGGACATAAAACGGTTCCCCCAATAAATGCGCCTTATCGTAAGGAGCAAAAATATATCTTATACTTTAGTACTGTATTCTGAATCGTTTGCAGGATAAAATCCAACACAAAAGCATATGTGTCAAAGTTTGACCTAGGCACAAAGAAGGTCAAGGTCAACCCAGGGTCACCATTTTAGCAATTTATGATGGGCCTACGTTCCAGATGCTATTTATCAAGTTTCGTGGAAATCTGCACAGTGGTTCTGGAGAAGACTATTTTTGAAGGGTTTTTACCAAATATTGCTTGGCGGCCATTTTGGTCATGTGACCTGGACCCCATGAGGAAATTTTGGTTTCCCCCATCCCGTAGAGGCTCCATATGAAATTTGACTTCAATCGGCCCAACGATTTCCGAAGAGAAGCGGTTCGAAAATTTTCACATTTTTCGCCTCGGCGAGGCTGTACTAAATGGAATGTAATATTTCGCAAGTTCATTGATAAGATCTCATTGATATTTATCAGTATGCCAAAAATTGTTTAAATATTCCAAGCGGTTAAGTCACTATCACCAATTTTCACAAACGGGTTACTGACGGACAGATAGACAGACCATATATGGCTTGGCGGCCATTTTGGTCATGTGTCCTGGACCCCATGAGCAATTTTTGGTTTTCCCCCATCCCATAGAGGCTCCATATGAAATTTGACTTCAATCGGCCCAACGGTTTCCGAGGAGAAGCAGTTCGAAAATTTTCACATTTTTCGCCTCGGCGAAGCTATACTAAATGGAATGTAATATTTCGCAAGTTCATTGGTTAGATCTCATTGATATCTATCAGTATGCCAAAAATTGTTTAAATATTCCAAGCGGTTAAGTCACTATCACCAATTTTCACAAACGGGTTACGGACGGACAGACAGACAAACCATATACCGTATTCGCCCTAATTACCGCACATGCTCCTACAAGCGCACACCAAAGCTATTTTTGAAAAGGAAATGCATAAGCGCACACTTTACAGTAATCTCCCATTGAAGGTCTCATAGTCAATCTATAAAAACTTACCATTATTTCTTCCAACAGTGAAGCAATGCTTAAGTATCTTTTTCCGTCACATTAAATATCTGTATGCATCATCTTGGAAGCTGTTGTTTTCGTATCAAGTGTGCGCTAATTAGGTAGATTTTTCACCATGATTTTATGACACGATTTTGAAAAAACTAAGCGCACGGTGCGGTAATTAGGGCGAATACGGTATGGCTTGGTGGCCATTTTGGTCATGTGACCTTGACCCCATGAGCAAATTTTGGTTTCCCCCATCCCATAGAGGCTCCATATGAAATTTGACTTCAATCGGCCCAACGGTTTCCGAGGAGAAGCAGTTCAAAAATGTTAGAAAAATTTCACATTTTTCGCCTTGGCGAGGCTATACTAAATGGCATTATTTCGTAAGTTCATTGGTTAGATCTCATTGATATCTATCAGTATGCCAAAAATTGTTTAAATATTCCAAGCGGTTAAGTCACTATCACCAATTTTCACAAACGGGTTACGGACGGACCCAAAGAAGGTCAAGGTCAACCCAGGGTCACCATTTTAGCAATTTATGATAGGCCTACATCCCAGATGCTATTTATCAAGTTTCGTGGAAATTTGCCCAGTGGTTCTGGAGAAGACTATTTTTGAAGGGTTTTTACCATATATGGCTTGGCGACCATTTTGGTCATGTGACCTGGACCCCATGAACAATTTTTGGTTTCCCCCATCCCATAGAGGCTCCATATGAAATTTGACTTCAATCGGCCCAACGGTTTCCGAGGAGAAGCAGTTCGAAAATTTTCACATTTTTCGCCTCCGCGAGGCTATACTAAATGGAATGTAATATTTTGCAAGTTCATTGGTTAGATCTCATTGATATCTATCAGTATGCCAAAAATTGTTTAAATATTCCAAGCGTTTAAGTCACTATCACCAATTTTCACTTACGGGTTACGGACGGACAGACAGACAAACCATATATGGCTTGGCGGCCATTTTGGTCATGTGACCTTGACCCCATGAGCAAATTTTGGCTTCCCCCATCCCATAGAGGCTCCATATGAAATTTGACTTCAATCGGCCCAACGGTTTCCGAGGAGAAGCAGTTCAAAAATGTTCGAAAATTTTCACATTTTTCGCCTCGGCGAGGCTATACTAAATGGAATGTAATATTTCGTAAGTTCATTGGTTAGATCTCATTGATATCTATCAGTATGCCAAAAATTGTTTAAATATTCCAAGCGGTTAAGTCACTATCACCAATTTTCACAAACGGGTTACGGACGGACAGACAGAATGACAGACTGACAGAATTACAGAATGACAGAATGACACGGTGATTTTAGGGCACTCTTAGAAAAAACCGACTTCAGTCGGTTGCTTTTTCTGCGGGTCGTGCAATAATAGACCTTTACAAAACAGCTCATCAATACTCACAATGTTTTAATTTTGTCCAGGTGCATTCGCAATTAAAATCATTTATTGCTATTTACGAAAATCACATGCAAATAAAGACTGACACACGGTGCTCAACCTTTGATTTTAACACCGTCTAGTTTCAATGATTTCCAAGATTTCTGTGATTAAAGGCGGCTCTGATTTGTATTAATCTACGATTAGGTGTGACAAGGCTCTTTAATTGGTTGTTTTAGGGTATTTGGGGAAACTTTTACCGGAAATAACCGAAAACAAATTCTCATAAACGAAAACAAACTATATCACCAATTATACCATGATTATTGTACATTTAGACATATACATGTTTAAATGCTATGTAAACAGATAATATGGCCAAGTTTGGGAGAATAATTTGAAATAATAACGATTTTATTGCATTTTTTATATAATTTTCATACATGGACCGGGATCTACATTGCTTGTACTAACTGTTTGCCTTGTTGTTTGTGATCTAAATGAATACATTATACTTAGTAACTCGATTGTTTGAAAGTCAGAAATGTTTTTGACTAAAACAATTTATTTAACAGGATTCTGCTTAAGAAATTTAGTCACAAATGGTTTAACTGGCTTGTCATCAGGAGGTCCCAGGTTAGGTAAATGCCAAGCAAGTAACATCAGGATCTACACTGATTGCACTTACTGCTTGCCATGTTGTTTTTGATTTAAATGAATACATTATAGCTTGTACTTTGATAGTCAGGAATGGGTGTGGCTAAATTAATTTATTCAGCAGGATACGACTTCAGAAATTTTGTATATAAAAAAATACGTCGAGAATATCCTTCTGATGCACGTCTCACTGGTCATCAGGAGGTCAATGGTTTGATAATAGCCCTGCTAGGAACATCTTTTCATGAAGATTGATCATTAAATCCTTTCAAGTGTAACACTCCAAGAAGGGCAGTTATCAGTTTTATAATGAAAGAATCTGCACTGGACTAGTTAACAGTATATGTGGCTAAGCCTATCCAGGAAAACGTGATTCAGTAATTGACTCCCTTGATATGACCTAAATAGTGTTGACAGGCCTTTTAAACTTTAAGTAACACATCAGTGGACTAGAGTGCATACTTTCATATCTCCAAACAATCATTTTATTGGTTATTGTTTGTTTGTTTGATTTGAGGTTTAACGTCCCCGTCAACACAGTAAAGGTCATTTTGGAGACGTTGCTTCCAGTTCTTTGGGACTTTTACCCGACATTGAGATGAAATGACATCTCAAGCCCAGGCGCCCAATGAAACCAATAGGGTTTATAAGCATGGACGGAGTGACTCACGCGGTATTGCCTGCGTAGGCTTAGATCCTCTAAGCGGTCTACCAGTACTCGAGTGCGGGTCGGTTTCAGCTCTGCGCGGAAGCATCATGTAGCCCATCTATTTCTTCAAGTCCCGATGGGCGGGGGCTACTTTTTATTGGTTATATGATTTTTAGCTCACCAGAGCCGAAGGCTCCGGGGGAGCTTATAGGATAGGCAGTTGTCTGTCGTCTTCGTCAACATTTTCAAACGACATCTCCTCTGAAGCCACTGGGCCGATTCAGCCCAAATTTCATCTGTAGCATCCTTAGGCAGGGGGATTGAAAGTTTTTTTTTCTTATTATACAAAATTTCTAAAGCCGTACCCTGCTGATCCTGAGGTTACTGGTTGGGCAGTTAGCTAACCTGGGACCACCTGAAGGCCAGCCAGATGAACCATTTTGACTAAATTTCTTAAGCAGAATCCTTTTAAATAAATTGTTTTAGTCACAAACATTTCTGACTATCAAACGATCAAGTTACTAAGTATAATATATTCAGTTAGATCACAAACTACGAGGCAAACAGTTAGTACAAGCAGTCTAGATCCCTCCATCTATGAAAATTGTATTTAAAAAAGGCA
This sequence comes from Lucinisca nassula, assembly GCA_963580285.1. Classification (NCBI taxonomy): domain Eukaryota; kingdom Metazoa; phylum Mollusca; class Bivalvia; order Lucinida; family Lucinidae; genus Lucinisca; species Lucinisca nassula. Next base: position 24,295,553 of record OY757023.1, read on the forward strand.
ATAAAATCATTATTATTTCAAATTATTCTCCCAAACTTGGCCATATTATCTGTTTACATATTTAAACATGTATATGTCTAAATGTACAATAATCATGGTATAATTGGTGATATAGTTTGTTTTCGGTTATGAGAATTTGTTTTCGGTTATTTCCGGTAAAAGTTTGTTTTCGGTTTTCCCAAATACCGGTTGTTTTACGTACTCTTCGTTAATGTCAAAATGGAGTACTAACCCTTGACCCGATGCACATATAAACAGTGTAAATCATAAAAAGATGGCTCATTACCAGCTTTCACGGACCGAAACTGTTTACGGGGGACTACTGTATGACGTATAGCATGCACCGCTCGCTGAAGTGATATAAGCAGTTCATACCCAAATTTGCACGATTGTATAAGAGAAATCTTTTATAAGCGATATACTTCGACAAGCTCCATTACTTTCATAAACAAATTTTAAAAACTCAAATAAGCTGTGCATGTAAGCGCTATTACTCTAGAATAACCAAGAATACCAAGCATATCATGGGCTCTGACATGCATGTGATGTCACACTTTGGTTATCTTGTACTACGGATAACTCGAACTTTTTTATCTGGTCCCGTGAGGTTCGAGATAACGAGCGTCGACTGTATTTACAAGCAGTAGGGGTCTGGAATGCCAGTGAATGATAATTTCTACAGTGCCTAGTTGGACCTGCACTGGGGATGGTTCTCCCAGCACAGGGGTCTCCAGTTAACGTCCCAATCCGAAGGATGGTGCACTTTGAGGCATTCATCCCTGCAAATGATGCCAGTGGAGCATGTTCAGACACCCCGATTTTATTTCTGCCACCGGGAATTGAACCTGGGGCCCCTAGCATGAAAGGCAAGTGCATTGACCACTAAGCTACCATGCTCCTTGAAGCAAGACTAAGCTCCGCCCATGATGTGCAGTGGAAAATTGTGCTGCACGTTTTTCTCAGACCCATCAATATTGATATGTCCGAGACGTTTTTGTACCAGTCGAATGAAATTCGTGCTTCACATGCTATAATCGCTTTCAGTGTGATGCCTATTCACCATATTTGCATTATTTGCTGGCTCCCAGCTTGCACATTGTCAGTATTGGAAAAACAGGTAACCAGACCCCCCCTGACCTTTCAAGGTCAGTGGGTTCTGGTTATCTGTTTTTCCAACACTGATAACCTTCAGACTAGGAACCAGCAGATAATGCAAATAAGGTGAATACATGTAGCAAGAAAATGAAAACAAAATGCGACTGTTTTATCAGTATTCTGATAAGCCTCTCGGCTGCACAGAAAGAAAAATAAAATAAAAATGATCAGTTAGCTCAGATTCTCGGACAGGCATCATTGGCTAAAGGTCAACTGTCGAAGCTATTCACATGTCAAGACGCTGTAAAAAATAAAACAAAATGGCCACACCCTTGCAATTTGCAAGATATGGTTGAAATCATGCAAGCTAAAATGGTCAGTATTTAGCCCTCATCAGATCCAGACATGATGCCTGAATTTCCACTTGAAAGTTGTATTGATCAGTATTATAAAATCACCTGGTAACAACTGCCTAAATGAAATTTATTGTGCCACTTTTACTTCACGTCTTTTTCCGCCATATTAATTTAGTCACGTGACAGGCTTTCCACGCTTTTAGAAACTTGATTGTGTGCTTCACAAAATTTTACAAAAATTTTCATGATTTTGCAATACAAAAAGAGCTTCACGTTTCAAATCGTGAACCACAATTAGCCCATTTGAATATGCCAAATATTTAAAATACTCAAAATGGACTACATTACCAAAACACGCCTGTGTGACACAGTGAATTCTGTTATGGTTCCAAAACCGACATTGTTTCTGATTATACCCCCGGCATATGAAGTATGCAATGGGGGTATATAGTTTTTGTCTTTTTCGTCTGTGTGTCCGTAAACAATTATTTTGTGTCAAAGATATCTCAGGAACTGCTTCACATAGAAACTTGAAATTTTGCACACATGATCAGTATGACTACTTGTATTGTGGGAAAGAAAATAAGGGCCAAGGGGTCAGGCCTTTTAGAGTTATTTCCCTTTGTAGTTCTTGTTTCAGCTGAGGCGATGGCCCTGGCCGGGGGTATACGTGCCCCACTTGGCACTTTGTCTAGTTAAAGAATTTTTTTTCCTAATTCTGCATCAAACAAAGATGGTTTGATTGAATAAGGCTCTAGGATTCATATATTCTCTTTTTCATTTTTATTCTGACATTTATATTTAAGTCTTTGGATAGAATCCATAAATTTCACAACATAAATGTCAAAACTAAAAAACGTGCTAAACGCTGTCTTTTGTTAACATAAGTAGGATTGTAGGCGCACAGTTTGTTACCAACAAATCAATGAGGCAGTTCTTAGTATGAGTTTAGTATCATGTGTAATGTACAAGAGGTTTATTAAAGCACCTAGTGGTTATTGACATATAAGCAGTGATATAATGCTTCATAGATAAACAACAACTACATGTAAGGCTGTCACATTTAAATATGTACACAGAAGCGTGTCATGTTTGTGTGGAAAGCGTTGGAAGATGACATCCTTTTATACACAAAACATATGATTGACACATAATTAATAATAATAACATTTGTTTGTTTGAGTTGAGGTTTTATGCCCCCATCAACACTATTAAGGTCATTTTGGAGACGTTGCTTCCAATTTTATGACTTTTACCCGACATTGAGATGAAAAGACATCTCAAGCCCTACCACCCATAAAAACAGCTGTTATCTATGTTAGCTTTGCTGAAAAAATGTGAGCAGCTTTTTGCATCAGCAAAAGCTGCTTACATATTTTCAGCAAAAAAAATAGCATTCTTGCCATATTAAATGATCAATTGTTAACTATCAGTGTTGTTAGTTTTGATTAACTGGTCCCAAATTGTTAACTATTTTAGTAAGTACATTATCTGATACAGTGTTAGTTTTGCTGAAAAATGGGAGCAGCTTTTGCATCAGCAAAAGCTGCTCACATTTTTTCAGCAACACTAACACAGCATGTTTGCCATATTAAAAGATCAAAGTTTAAACGATACATTAACTGACCACTTTGTTAGTTTTGAACAACTGGCCCAAAAATTGTTACGAAACTTTAACCTTTACCCTGCTGTAGGCGACAAGCCCTATCTTTGCAAACAGTGTAGATCCAGATCAGATGGCTTCTGAAGAAGCCATCTGATCAGGATCTACACAGTTTGACATTCAGTTTATGAATATGTAGAAATAAGCTGCATCAAGTAATCTGATTGGTTCAAAGTCAGAAATGAGTGTGGCTTAATTGAATATTCAGCAGGTTAAGTACGTACAATATCTAGTCCCGGCCCTGCCCCTTCGGGGCTTGAAGAAATAGATGAGCTGCATGATGGTACCATGCAGAGCTGAAACCGACTCCACACGAGTACTGTAAACATTTGACCATTTAATATGGCAAACATGCTTACTTTTATGCTGAAAAAATGTGAGCAGCTGATGCAAAAGCTGCTTACATATTTTCAGCAAAATAATTAGCATTCTTGTCAAACTAAATGATCAAATGTTAACTAACAGTGTTGTCAGTTTTGATTAACTGGCTCCAAATTGTTAACTGTTTTAGTAAGTACAATAATTAATACAGTGTTAGTTTTGCTGCAGAAATGCGAGCAGCTTTTGCATCACATTTTTTCAGCAAAAATATTTGCTTATTTGCCATATTAAATGATCAAAATTTTAATGATTTGCTTAGTAATGACATTAAGGCCACCGCCCATTGGGGCTTGAAGAAATAGATAAGCTGCATGATGCTTCCATGCAGAGCTGAAACCGACCGCACACAAGTACTGGTAAACCGCTTAGAGAAGCTAAGCCTGCCCAGGCATAGTGGTGTGAGTCGGCCCGTCCATGCTTATAAACCCTTTTGGTTTATTGGGTGGCAGGGCTTGAGATGTCATTTCATCTCAATGTCGGGTAAAAGTCCCACAAAATGGAAGCAATGTCTCCAAAATGACCTTTATAGTTTTGACGGGGAAGTTAAACTTAAAATCAGACAAACAGAACAATATCTAATACAGTGTTAGTTTTGCTGTAAAAATGTGAGTAGCTTTTGCTTTTGCAAAAGCTACACACATTTTTTTAAGCAAAAATATTTGAATACTCGCCATATTAAATGATCAAAATTTAAACAATGCATTAACTAATGACGTCATAGGCTTTGAACAACTGGTTATAGATGTTTCATTTGACAGATCTTTGTGACGGCAAGAATACATCAAGATGTCGAAAATTGAGAAGATGAGTATCCAGGGTATCCGTAGCTTCGGGCCCGAGGATAAGGAGAAACAGGTCATCACGTTCTTCACCCCGCTTACCTTGATTCTAGGTCCAAATGGAACAGGAAAGACAGTGAGTAAAATCTTGCTTGGCGTGAATTCATTTGTCATCATATTATCAAGTCCTTGTAATGATTACGACCCCCTACCCAAACCCACCTTTTTACAGTAAAATTCCTGTAATAAGACCACCTTTGAGACTGTTCAAAAGTGGTCTTCAAGACCACTTTTGAACAGTTCCAAAGGTGGTCTTTTTCTAGAAGACAGTGCAGAAAACACACAGATAGAATGATTGAAACCTTCTCAGTAAGCTTTTAAAAGCAGATTTAATCTTAAATTTAGGTGGTTTTAATAGGGGAGTTTTACTGTATAGTGAAAAACAGAAGTTTAAAAAAGGGGATTTGCATTATTTTCCTTATTCCTGCTCCAAGACATAGGTTGTGGACATTCGTTAAAATGGTTAGCTTAATAGTTATTATCTTGTTGACAGTCCTCCGTGGCCTATTGGGTAAGAGCGCTGACTCTAAAATACAGGTCCTCCGACACTGTCGTTCAAGCCTAGCTTTTGGTTCGAGTCACAAGTGTGACACAAAGTTCTGCAATGGAAGATCAGGTGGTTTATCTCCAGTACTCTGGTTTTCCTCCACCGATGTTTAACGATCACTTCGAAATAAATGAAATAATCTTGAAGGGGCCGTAAAACCTAACCAAAACAAAAAAGAAGAACTTCTGAAGCTCGTACGCCAGTGTGTAGCAGTGTCGTATGTTCAAACTGAAAAAAAAAATGTGATGTACTCTCAAAACATATTATACTGATATCATAGTGGTGTCACAGTCAGTGATTTTCCATGAATTTATCATGCATTTTGAACATGGATGCCCTAGTGTTTTACGAGAGCAGTGACCACTTCTTTATATGGAATAAAAGGGTGTGACCAACCTGTCAAAATGTCAGAAAGAAAATTTAGAATTTGCAATTTTCTCCAAGTAATCACAGTCTTTCATAACTTGCTGGAGATGTTGGCGTACCGGTCAGGTCTAAAACTTTTCCATTGTGATGTATAGGCTAAAACGAGTATCAAAAGCAAGAAACAAAAATATTGATGATTCAGATTTTCTGAAGGAGTTTAACCCTGATCTTGCTGTTCACGACATCCCCTATTTTTGCAAACAGTTTAGATCCAGATCAGATGGCTTCTGAAGAAGCCATCTGATCAGGATCTACACTGGCATTCAGCTTATGAATTTGTAGCAATAAAGTACATCAAGTAATTTGATTGGTTGATAGACAGAAATGGGTGTGGCTTAAATGAATATTCAGCAAGATAAGGGTTAATTACTGCATGTAATATTTACATTGTGAGTGCATTTACAGAAAACTGCTTTACATGTGGTTTACTATTGGATGCAGTGTTGTTCATGATGCCTCATATTTTTCAGGTATGTGCAGGATTTCAGGCTTTTAGGGCTTGATTGTTTCTTGATTTCGGGCTTTTTAGATTTTGATTTTACCTCCTATGTTGTGTTTAAAATGACTATTGAGCACTAAGTCTTATCCACTGAATAAAATTATTTTGCTACACCCATTTCTGCCCATTCACCAATCAAATTATTTGATATAATGTATTCAAGGCACAAACTGCATTATAAACAGTGTAGATCCTGATCAGATGGCTTCTTCAGAAGCCATCTGATCTGGATCTACACTGTTTGCAAAGGTAATGGTTGTCATGTACAGCAGGATGAGGGTTAAGGCTGCAAAATCAGGTCTTTCAGGGCTTGAAAAGATTGGTCAGTATGAGGCCTGCTTTACATGTGGTTTCTTATTGGATGCAATGTTGTTCATGATGCCTCAGTGAATACATTAACTTGTGTGGTGTCATCACTGATGTAAAAAATAAGGCTGCGTCTCCTGACAACCGGTTGTCAAGAGCATTTTTGCTATGTAAAATGCTCCTGACAACCGGTAACCTGTTGTCAGGAGCATTTTTGCTGTCAAAAATGCTCCTGACAACCAGCAATATTTTTCCAATAAAAGCCAGCTATTTTAGCATTATTTTGGTTACTTAACCCGGTATTTCAAGTTTCTTGAAACATGTTGAATATTTTGTCTTCTTTGGTATTTTAACGTAACTACTGGATTGAAAATAAAAGAGAAAAAACATATGGTATTTGCAGAATTTAATGTTTCATTTATTACTGAAAATAAATACCAAATAAATATTGGGGCAATTTTACTTGAGTGCTATGGAAAAAAAACATGTCATAAGTTCCATTTTAGAGAAGAAATTAGAAAAATATCAGATATCTACATTACTTACATGTGAGAATAATAATTGCACACTTAAATTGCAATTACAAAAATAATAGGCAAGAATTTGATTGATTCAATTCTTGGAATTTATTCCAAAAATAAAAAAAAATCTGAATAAAAATTACATGAATTAAGTTTGTTTGAATTCTAAAAAAATGACAAAAAAGCATTAAACATGTATCAAGAACCATGAAATACTAAAAAGGTAACTATAAAGTAATACAATGTACTAATATCATAGGTTTTTATTGGAAAAATATTGCTGGCTGTCAGGAGACACTTCCAAAAAATAAACTATGCTTTTCTCCACTGTGTAGATGTTATGACAGCATCCTTGCTCTAACCGGCCCCAATAGCTCAGTTGGTAGAGTGTCCGCTCCGGGGAACGGGAGGTTACGGGTTCGATCCCGGGCCGCGACATACCAAAGTCGTTAAAAATGGTACTAGCTGCTCCTCGCTTGGCACTCAGATTTACGGGGTAGAGCTAGGACTGGTCGACCCAGTGTCAGGATAATGTGACTGGGTGTGGTATCATGTAATGTGTCTGGGACATGATACTTCAGTGAGACAGCACTATAAAAGTGAGCATTGAGCTCCCTGTCGCAACCAGACACCGTCGTGATATGACTGAAAAATTGTTGAAAGCGACGTTAAACCCGAATTCACACACACGCATCCTTGCTCTTCTTCTGTTTATAGGAAAACTGCATGCAATTGCTTCCTTCTTTCAGGTGAGCTCTCAAACCAGAATTGTTCATCACATAATTTTTGGAAAGGAATGTAAATATACATGTACATAGGTAATTAGCGGCCATTGAAGTATGAACAGCCATGGGTCTCAAGTAAGGCTGGCTAACTGGAGCTACATGTAAAAGATAATCGATTATCAGTTCTACCATTGTGATTGGTAATGGATTAGTTATCACTGGAGATTTGGTCATATTTTTCCTGTATGGCTTGGTGTCTTGAGCCCTATGTTGTTCCTAACCCTATGTATTTGCACTGGCAGGCCTGAGCAAACAGTGTAGACCCGGATGAGACGCCACAGAATGCGGCGTCTCATCAGGGTCTGCACTGTTTGCCACTCTAGCAACTTTAGTAGTAAATTGTACTTATCAGATAATTGATTAGAAGCATAGTAGTAACGATAATCATTTTTGTGGAATCGATTAATAGATTATCCAATTAATTGCGCCAGTCTTGGTCACAAGTAAAGTTTTTAAAAGTGATCCCCTCTGATATTGATTTTTTGTTTGAATTGAGGTTTAACATCCCCGTCAACACTGTAAAGGTCATTTTGGAGATGTTGCTTCCAATTTTATGGGACTTTTACCCGACATTGAGATGAAATGACATCTCAAGCCCTGTTGCCCAATGAAACCAATAGGGTTTATTAGCATGGACGGTAGGGGTGTAACGATGCATCGATAGATCGATGCATCGCGATAGGGACTGCCTCGATAGCAATGCATCGATAGTACTCTGGACTATCGATAACTATCGCCGATAGTTCATTCAACTATCGATAGTTTCGATAGTTTTTTTTCTTGAAAAGACTTTGAAAATATACCCGTACTGTTGTGTAATGACGCAAGTATTTTGACAATTATATCCATGCAGCTGTAATCAGGACAGACTGATAAGCCTTCACATATGTGCATGGTGATCTGAGTCTTTGCTGTTCGCACATGTGTATCGTAGTGAATTTCTTGCGGCGATGAATTTCCCGCCGTCCTTATTGCACATGCAGTTGAGGCAGTTAGAAATTTTCCCGCGTTTTTCAATAACAAAACGTCAATGATAATTTGCTCACATAGTTGTTGCATGCAACTTTTTGAAAACATGACAGTGAAATCTGTGCGACATGTGAAGGCTCAGATCAGCCTGCACAGTCATATATAAATGTTTGCTGTTTGTATTAGCCTTCCGTAGTATGGCTTCTGGGACAAACGTCATTTCCCTGTTCAGTTTTGAAGACATTTGCAAGATGCACAAGCTGATCTTTTGTATGAAGAAATGTTTGTTTTTGCTGTGTGCGGACTCATTCACATCGGCAAATGTATAATAAACGACGGTATAATGCAATTTAACTTGTATATGTGACTCTTTTTGCATCTGACAAACACGACAGCTAATGAGTATTAGGACCAGACTGTCAAACCGCCCGTTCGTGGTCTCATGATTCCCGAGAAATGCACAGAATGCGCATGTGCGTACATGATAGACTCAGATTAGTCGATAAGTATGCACACATGCATCAATGATGATGTCGTCAGTGTGCTGGTCGGACCGATTGGGATTTCAGTAGAACTCTGTGGGGAACATTTAAGCTGACAAAGATTTATTTTCCTGCCGTCATTCTGCAGGAAAAGAACACAACCAAACAGTGTGCAGCACGTGGCCTTATGTCTCCGTCTATCAAGTACTTATAAAGGTGAATGGTGGACAATTTGCCGTTTTTCTTTTTCATGTGTCTTCCTTATTTTATTTTTGGTTGTCTTTCTGTTACAATATCTTGAGGGATATTCCAGAAAAAAATAACAGGTCAAAACGGCCCAATTTCATTACATAAAAACTTTATTATTATTGCTGCTTAGCTGTCTGGTGTGCAATGTCCACAGAGTCAGAGTGCCCAGGCCGAACCCTGTATGTATTGCTTAATGAAAACCTCGACTTGTTCATTGCTTTACTCCTATTTTGATAGTCTAGCTTTTGATGCTAAGTTCAAATAAAAAATATGTAAATTCAAGTTTTAATGCAGTTTGTTAGATTCATGTCGCCCTTAAAGAGGTGCTAAAATGTCGTGCTGTGATTACGTAATACTATGTAATGATCAAGTTACCTTATTAACTGAATACACAGATTAATTTACCACAGGCGGCAAACATCAAACAATCGAAGAACGATCAGCATGTGACAGTTTCCACAAGCAGAAAATCTCAAACATTGCAAAGGTGTATGTGCATAGGTATTAAAGCTATGACAGGAATATATACTGGAAGCAGCAAGCTATTTTTAAGGGGTGGGTCCTTCTGTAGGTGGTGGGGATATATAAAGAGCCGTCTCCTCATGATGTTTGTTTTATTTTCTGGAATAGCCCGGAGGGAATGAATGCTGATATTAAAACACAAGAAACATACAATAAGGCCATTGCAATTTTCCTAACTCGTTCTGTCACTCTTAGCCATTTTTATGTGAGTGACATAACACCTATTAATCATTTATAACAGTACCCGATAGTATCACGATAGTATCGTGATAGTATGCTGCGATAGTGATAGTATCGTGATAGTAGTTTCCACGATAGCAATACTATCACGATAGTCAAAATTGGCCTCGATAGTCAGCCCTAATGGACGGTCCGCCTCGCACCGCGGTTCCTGGACAGGCTTAGATCCTCCAAGCGGTTTACCAGTACTAGTGTGAGAGCCGGATTCAGCTCTGCGTGGAAGCATCGTGCAGCCCATATATTTCTTCAAGCCCCTATGGGCGGAGGCGGTACCTGATGTTGTTCATACTTCAATGAATGTTAAATTACATTCATTTCTTAACCCTTATATATATATAGCAGGAGTCCATTTCTCAATTTCAGTTAGAGGTGTCAAGCTGTGTTTTTGGTCAAAATTTATTAGGCTTAGCTTTTTGCACACAGTGTAGTCCCTGATCAGACGCCGCATTCTGCGGCATCTGATCTGGGCCTGCACTGTTTGCCAGGGTTCCCGTATAGGGGTTTCCAGTCGAAATGGGCTGATTTGGTTGTTTGTTTTTTCAGACCATAATTGAGTGTCTCAAGTACATGACCACTGGAGTGATGCCCCCTGGCTGCAGTAAAGGGGGAGCATTCATTCATGATCCGAAGGTAAATATACATGTGTTAACTCTTGTAGCACTAATCTTTGTGTGCAGATCTTGTTAGTGTCAGTCTCGCGTTGGCACTTTCAAGCACTGTATCTTCTGAATGGATTGATTGATTCTGACCAAACTTACATGGTTACATGTTAATGTCACTAGGATGGGAAAACAGCCATTAGATTTTGATGGCCCTGATCTCATTTTCTAGGGCACAGGCACCTCAAAGACAATCAATTTGCGACAAAAAGGGCTTGTCTGCATGCTATTTCATGAACGAATTGATGAATATTGCTAAATAAACCAATTTAGCCACACCTATTTCTAACTATCAACCAATGTGAGACGCCAAGTTCTGCAACGGAAGGTCGACTGGTTTTTCTCCAGGTACTCCGGTTTTCGCCCACCTCTGATTAACGATTGGCTTGATATGAGTGAAATGATCTGGAAAGGGCCATAAAACCAAAACCAAAAAAAAAAAGAAGAAAATAACTATCATCCAATTAAATTACTTTATATTGTAATGTATATATTTTATTCACAAACTGCATGACAAACAGCATTGATCCTGATCATATGGCTTCTAAGGAAGCCATCTGATCAGGATCTACACTGTTTGCAAACATAGGGGTTGTCATGTTGAGCAGAATAAGATTTAATAATAGTCCCCTTCTGTTCAGGGAGACTGACCATTTATGAAAATCATCTCACCTGATAATGTATTTATTCCACTTCATTATAACAGTCAACCAATCATGTGAACAAGTCCGTGAAATGAACACACCACTAAACCCCACTTTATAAAGAGAAAACTGGGGGTTTAAGGGGGTAAACATTATTTTTCTTCTTTCTGCTCCAAGAGATAGATTGTGGGTACTTGTAAGAACTGCCTCAATGAGGCGGTTCTAACGAGCACCCACATCATATGTTTCTAGTAAAATTAAGAAAAATATCACAAATTTGCATTGGAAAAGTAGCCATTTCGGAGATATCATAGAATAATAGAATACACTATGTTATCTTTACCGGCCCGATAGTTCAGTTGGTACAGTGTCCGCTCCGGGGAACGGGAGGTCATGGGTTCGATCCCAGGCCGGGATATACCAAAGTCGTTAAAAATGGTACTAGCTGCTCCTCGCTTGGCACTCAGATTTACGGGGTAGAGCTAGGACTGGTCAACCAAGTGTCAGGATAATGTGACTGGGTGTGGTATCATGTAATGTGTCTGGGACATGATACTTCAGTGAGGCAGCACTATAAAAGTGAGCATTGAGCTCCCTGTTGCAACCAGACACCGTCGTGATATGACTGAAAAATTGTTGAAAGCGACATTAAACCCGAATTCACACACACACTATGTTATCTTAATGCTAATTTTGTATTTTCAACAGATTGCGCATGAGACGGAGGTGAAAGGTCAAGTTCGACTTCAGTTTAGAGACATCACAGGACAGCAGTGCGTGGTACAGAGGATAATTCAAGCTACACAGAAGGTATGGTCGAGAAAATATATAACGTTAAAAATCCTAAAAATTCTGACACCTTGAGGACTTGCTATTATTCTCCTAAATTTTTAACATATTTGTTTCACGATCCAGCAAGGAGTCCAAAAGGTGCAGACAAAATGGCAAACAGTGTAGATCTGATCAGAATGGCAAACAGTGTAGACCTGATCAGTGAAGGGGCAGTTTGATCTGGATCTGCAGTGTTTGCTGAGGCCTATCTGTCCCAATACTTACGATCGTAATGGTACCTGTGTTCAGAGTTCAGATTCTCGTCAGAGTGTAGCAGAAAAGGAGATTGTGTGGGTAGAACGTATTATTCTTTTAGTTGGCCAGAAGGTCGAGGTTGTTTAAATAAATAAAGGCCTAGTGGGTAGAGCGCTGACCTTTAATCATCAGGTCCCTCACAGCTAGGGCTGGCTAATCGGAGCTGAAAAGATAATCGATTATCATTCCTGCCATTGCAATCGATAATCGATTAGTAATCGCTAAGGTTTTTGTCATTATTTTACTTGTCTGGCTTTCTGTCTGGGCATGACTCTTACCCTATGTTGCACTGTACCATATGTATATTTGAACAGACAGGCCCCAGCAAACAGTGTAGACCCAGATGAGACGCCACATTATCTCATCAGGGTCGGCACTGTTTGCCACACATCCAGCTATTTTAGGCATAACTTTGTGTAGTAAATTGTACGTATCAAGTAATCGATTAAAAGCAAATCAGAAATAATAACCATTTTTGTGGAATTTATCGATCGATTAATCGATTATACGATAAATCATGTCAGCCTTACTCACAGCTGTGGTTCAAGCTTCCCTCAAGTCACGTGAGACACCAAATTCTGCAACAGAATGATAGGTGTTTTTTCTCTGGGTACTCCATTTTTGCCAACCTCTGATTAACGATCAGCTCGAAATAGTGAAATAATCTTGAAAACATCGTAAATCAAAACCCCCTAAAATAGATAAATGAACATAGCTATTTTATGAATGAACCGGACTCCTGGAAACAGAGTTCTCGGAAACGCCAAATCCGACGTATGTTTACACCTGTTTTTGCTTTTGTACGCGTAAAATTTCCTGCCTTGGATTCTTAATTACGCCATTTATTTTTCACCTGGCACGTCCGTAATAGTGTAAAAACCTTTATCACATCAAAAGATGACAGCTGGTGTCCAATTGATCTCCAAAAATTTAGCTGCCGCTTTCAGAGTTAATCGTTGTTGCCAGGCATGTTCAAGCATTACATTGCGAGGACAATCGTCTGTATTGCTTTCTCAACCAATCAGAGCGTGACGGCTAGAAGATTGACAGGTCAGAGATGCGAGGTGTTTTGTGCGATTAAATCAAGCACGTGGCTGATTAACATTAATTGGTTGTTTTGTTTCCGGATACTTGTATACACAGTTGGATTATCGGTAATTTGATTGTAAAAAAAAAAACTCCGGAGACATAATTAAAGGATGCGATTAATCTAGTGTATAAATCATCTTTATTGTGATTAAAGAAAATTATGACTTCAGTTTGTCGCACTTTCGTATTGGAATATTCGGACAACTCTCTCCGTCATTTCTGGATTATCTGGCTATATCTGGTTGTGTAACATCTTTATTCTTTGTGGGAAATATTGTAAGAATCCAAAAGTTTCAGATGCCATTTTATGTACTAGGATGTAGTGCATGATCTGAACAGACTTTTTCCTGTTGGAGCAGCCTGACCAGAGACTGTACTACTGTTATCTACTCAAACTCAACTTAAACCCTTATCCTGATGAATAAATTAATTTTGCCGCTGTCCTCTCCTGACTTTCAAAACCTAATGTAATTTATCCATTCAAACTCACAATCTGAGTGACAGTGTAAATCCTGATTAGATGGAAGCCATCTGATATATATGGATCTCCACTGCAAGAAAAGGGGTTTGTCATGTTAAGCAGGATAATGGTTCAAGCCCCAAAGTCTTGTGGAGTCTTACAGACATACTCTCGACCCCTGCCCATCGGGGCTTGAAGAAATATATGGGCAGCATGATGCTTCCAGGCAGAACTGAAATTACAGTGTTGATGGGGACGTTAAACCTCAAATCACAGACATACTCTACAGCCATATGCATTTAGCCATGATTGACACATTTTTTAGGTCAAACTCCAACTTTTCAAAATTTGACTCAAACTTTTCAGATTTGAATCCAACTTTTTCCATGGTTGGCTTCTTAAACTCCTGTTTTCAAAATCCTAGTGAGAACTCTGACTGGGAAAAATGACAGAAATGTTACTGTTACTGGGAAAAATGAAAAACTTACTGGAATAAAAAATATCATAAGAAAAATATGGTCAGTTGATACTAAATATATTGGCGGCAAGAATGCTGGGACGCACTGAGGATGATGGATAACTGATCGTAAATTGCTAATTTAAGAGTGTATAATGGGATTAACTGATAAATAGAATACCAGATGAGTGTCTTTGATATCAAGTTTATGAGGCAAGGCTTCGAGAATGCTTGTAGAATCGCAAGGCAAGCCTCGTAATTACTTGCTAATTTAAGAGTGTACATGGGATTAACTGATAAATAGAATATCCGATTCGTGTCATTTGATATCAAGTTTATCAGGCAAGGCTCCGAGAACGATTGTGTAGCCTCCATGTTGTAGTGGTTACACTACTCGCCTTGTAAACCAGGGGTCGCAGAATCGATCACGGGCTTCTCCAGACTTTCGGAGAGGTCCTGTCTCCGTATGACCTTAGCTGTTGGTGGGATGTAAAACTCAAACACTCACTCACTCACTCGAGAAAGATTGTAGAATCGCGAGGCTTGCCTACAAAAGTTCTCGAAGCCTTGCCTGATAAACTTGATATCAAAAGACACTCACCTGGTATTCTCTATATCCAAGCAGCGAACACAAATGTGCTGATCAGACTGCGCGGATGCGCAGTCTGATCTGCACCTTTGTTGTTCACAAATGGCTTAAAATAGATTTTCTCAGGATGAGGCTTATTTGATTTTGCTCGATTGAAACAGGCCAAGAAGGTAGAAACGAAGACTCTGGATGGTATTATAACTAGGAGAAACGCGGCAGGAGAGAAACAGAGTGTCACGTCCAAATGTGCAGACCTTGACAGAGAGGTACACGTGTATATTTAATATTTAAGAAACAGACGAGCTCTATCAGTGATTTGTTGAGTAATAAATCACAGTTTGGAGGGCAGTTGTAAAGTAGATCAAATCACAAGCCCATAAAGAGATTGACTTGTCTACTTACAACTGACTGACAAACTGTGATTTGTTACTTAACAATTCACACACGAGAGCAATTTCGATTCTAACACAATAAAAAAGTGTATAAAATGTTTTTTTGTTTTCTTCAAATTTTTCCAACCTTTAGCCATTGAAGAAACCCGACCATACTATTGACTGTAACACATGCATTTAAGTCCTTTTAGACATTTTAGATGCAAGAAAATGATGTTTGTCTAAGGTCCAAGAATCTAGGAGTGATGTCATCAAATGGCGGCTTTTCATGTCATGCTCTTCTTCTTCATGTAGGTGCAGAATAAATCACACTTCTTTTCCATTGCTTATATAGGCATGTTGTGTTAGAATTGACGAAAATTTAAAAGATTGATCTCCCATGTACCGTTCGTTATGTTTACAGGCAAGGGCTATATCTGCCCAGGTTCCTGGCATTGGCTCGAGTGCTGTCCATAAATCTATGTTAAGCCCCAAACAAAGATAAATATTGTATTTAGTGCATTGAACCTTCCATTTTAACCCTTTTGTACCAAATGGAATCTTCCACCTTATATAAAAGAGTCCATTACAAAATTTAGGGGTTACAGGTTGTCTTAACTTAAACTTATTTGGAAAATAGCTGAACTTGTTGCAAAGAGTGTAGGCCCTGATCAGACGCAGCAGAATGCGGCGTCTGATCTGGGCCTGCACTGTTTGCCAGTGTACCTGTTTTGGGGTTTCTGGTACAAAATGGGTTAAGTAACATTGCCATGGAATATAATTATATATAGGAATATCACATGTTTGTTGCTAAGGTTTGTGGCCTTTGGTATCACCAAACCATTGTTACAAATGTACTTTCTCCCCTTCCAACATTATCAATGTAATAGATATAGTTTAAATCTTCCAGTCTTTCTTTTCATTTCTAATAAACAGTACTATCCACATTGTGTTGCGAAAAACTTTATAGCAGGCACTGTTATCAAGTATGGATTAGGGGATAACTGTATTCAAAATTGTCATTTAGGGAGGTAAATCGACGGTTTAACGGTCGAAAATTTCGTTTTATTTCGTGACAATGCGGAGTCGTAAAATGGAATTTGTGACCTTAAAACCGACAATTTGCCTCCCCAAATCACAATTTTTCAATACAGTTATCCCCCATTCTAATGCACTTACTCGGTTGTTTTCTTAAAAACTGTACTATTTTGCACAAAAATGGCAAGTGCTGTGAGCGGGGGTAAAACCAAATTCCAGCCAATGAAAAGCAGGTTTCTGACAGTATATCGCAGCATATACTGTCACAAATTTAGACGTTATCCAATCAGACATCCGGCCCCTGCCAATCATGGCTTGAAGAAATAGATGGGCTGCATGATGCTTCCACGCAGAGCTGAAACCGATCCGCACATGAGTACTGGTAAACCGCTTAGAGGATCTAAGCCTGCCCAGGCAAAGAGGTGCGAGTCGGCCGTCAATGCTAATAAACCCTATTAGTTTCATTGGATGGCAGGTCTTGAGATGTCATTTCATCTCAAGGTCGGGTAAAAGTCCCACAAAATTGGAAGCAACGTCTCCAAAATGACCTTTATAGTGCTGACGCGGATGTTAAACCTCAAATCAAACTAACCAATCAGACGTTAGTGCATTAGAATGTATATTTACCAGTTATTTGATGGCTGTTTTGACAGTGGTCAAAACCTTTGCCCCTTGGTGTTGTGGTGACCTCAAGTACATCAGGGTGTCCACATCACGTTAAAAATCTGTGTAATGAGCATCCCCCTAAACCCCACATTATATAAAAAACTGAGGTTTAAGGGGTGTATATTACTTTGCTTATTCATGCTCCAAGACACAGGTTGTGGTTACTCATTAGAACCGCCTCAATGAGGTGGTTCTAATGTGCACCCACATTCTGTGTTTGCAGTATAAATAAGAAAAAATATCACAGATTTTCATCAGAAAAGTAGCCATTTTGGAGATGTGAAAAAATGCCCTAGACAGCCAGACACCACATCTTCGTTATAACACTGTTCATTATAACGGTTATGGATATAACATGGTTTCAAGTTGGATCCCAAAAATGTATAGATTATATAAAATATGACCGTAAATGGTCATTTTTCGCTATAATCTATACATTTTTATACGCCCATTTGAAAAATGGGACGTTTTATATTATACTCCCTGGTGTCTGGGCATCGGTCTGTAAACTTTTCGTTTCCAGATAACTCCTCCTACAGTTTACATCCATTCAAGCTGAAACATCACACATAGTAAGACCATGATCCGTGGCAGCGCATATTATCAGTCTATTCCACGACCGTAAACCATCCGAACTTTAAAACTGTACTTTTGGATGGATTTACCATCCATAATAAATGGATGGAATTACCATCCATAATAAATGGATGGAATTTCCATCCAACAAAAAATGCCACATTGGATGGTTTATCCCTCCATGTGTTTTTACTTAATTAAGGATGGTTATTCCATCCAACACATTAAAAATACTAAAATGGAACGAAAAACCGTCCATCTTGCTTGGACGAAAAACCGTCCAACTATCACATCTTGCTTCGAATCTCAAATTTTTTCAAGACGGTCGGCTCGACGGTCGCAGGGTTGTCGGTATATTTTGGTCCTAAAATCACTATAGAATTATGGACTGACATATGTTCTACCTTTCTACCAAGTGCCAACATTGAGAAAATTCATCTAACAACTTTATTTTGTCATTTTCTTACCATCAGTGTCGAGCGTGTTCATGTTGGCATCCATGTTTGTTCATGGAAAACCCCCACAAAACTATCACGTGACTCGTGCTGTATGACGCAAAAGTGTTATTAATATTTTTCTGGAATCCCCGGTCGGAAAAAAATACGAAAAGTCAACCGAACATGCCGAAATCACCGAGAAAAGTGTAATGATTGAGCGAAGACGGTTTTGGACGGCTTTTCCTTCCAAAACATGTGGAAGGTTTACGGTCGTGGAATAGACTGATTATTTCGAGGTTACGGTCCACCAAATAATAATAGAGTTATGCCCCTTTGAAAGTTTTTGTAAACTTTTCGTTTACAGATGACTCCTACATTTTGCATCCTATTAAGGTTGATTTGAGTCTCTGCTGGTCGCACTGGTCTTATTGAAGGTTTTGTCATGTGCTGGCTCAATCAATAGTTGTATTTCTCATTTCCAGATGATTACCTCCCTTGGAGTCTCAAGGCCAGTGCTGGAAAATGTGATATTCTGCCACCAGGAAGATGCAAACTGGTGAGTTAAGGGAGATGGATACACCTGGCACATTTTTCCGCCATTTTTCAAGGGAGACGACTTTCGGGACTTCCTGTTTGCTTTTCTATACTCCCTGTCTCAGGGAAAAGGGGTCTACTCTTAAAGGAAAGAATATGCTCCTCTGGAGTTGATGGCTATTGACACAGGAGACAAAAATACTTTTGAGGGAGTTGCCTCCCCTGAAGGTGTATCCATTCCCCTTAAAAAGTCAATATGTTTTCCAAAAGAAAAAATACTCCCACAAACTCAAGTACACACAACCTCATTGTAACACTTTATCATATGACAACTCATCTGAGAATGTAACTAGATCACGCAGTCGATGGTATACCATCGGAAATACCTGCTTTTCTATCAATAACACAAAAGATATGGCAAAGTCATGCTTTTTGACCTTTGAGCTTGGGGTCATGTTGAGGCCAAGGTCAAACCAAAAGTAGCCCAGTGCCATCTACATCCCATGTACTACCCACAGGCAAAGTTTGAAAATTGAACCTGAACCGGTTTCAGAGGAGATCCATTCCAAAGAAACATGATGACAGATGTACTTTCACTCACACATACATACAGACCCACGGACTGACAGACACTTGACTCTGACATGAAAATAATATACCCGATTTTTCTTCGAGAAAAACGGGTATAATAACACCATGTTTTAAATTATGTCATCCACCAGCTGATTAAATATGCAAATTAGCTATTTACACCCTTTAAGGTTACAGGTACAACATTGCATTTACTTGTGGCAGAATATTGACAATTTAAAAATAAAAAAAAATGTGAATAAAAGACATTTTAAATGTCATTTGATCAATTGAATCTTGCATTTTTGCTCAATATTACTAAATTTATTACACTTGTTGAGGAAATAGCATAAATGCTCGGCAAAGCCTCCCATTGTGTCCCTTTTCCTCAACTTGTTCAATAAATTCAATAATACATGAGCAGCCATGTAAGATCCTCTGTGTTGTTGAGGTCCAAAGCAGATAATTTATTCTGCAACATGAGGTGAAAAGCCCCGTTTTAAGATCTAAATTGAAGATTCTATTACGTTAGACTGTGAAACATGTTTTTTTCACATCAGAACATAACAAAAGGACATGAATGTGTGTTACACGGTCAATAATGGTGGTGGGATAGTGAAAAATTGAAAAATTCAAAGGAAAAAACAATTTTTTTTTCAATGTTTAGTGCATTAGAATTGAAATATCTCTAGTGTATGATATGCTGAGTAATAAATCACAGTGTTGGTGAGTTGTTTAAGAAAAAGATCAGCTCTAAATGATTGGTTGAGTAATAAATCACAGTTTGGAGGTCAGTTGTAAAGTAGATCAAATCACGAGTGCGTAGCGCAAGTGATTTGTCTTCTTACAGCTGACCGACAAACTGTGATTTATTACTCTGACAATAAGTCACACACTAGAGCTGATCTATTTCTATTCTATCAGTCTGAAAATCTGCAATAATGCTGTTGTTTCCTTCAAAATCTCACAACTTTTCGCCATTGTCAGAAGAAATCCAGCTAAAATTATCGACTGAAACACCCACATTTATTTCCTTTTCTAACGTTTTCGATGTGAGAAAATGACGTTACACCATCTAACATCAAGGAAAATGACTAGTGACGTCATAAATTGGCAGTTTTTAATGACGTCACTCGTCACGCTCTTCCTTGCCGTGATTTGTTGTAGAACAAAAAACACGGGTAATTTCCATTGCCTATATAGGCGCAATGTGTTAGAATAGTATACAAATCACCCATGCTATGCTCTCATGATTTGATTTTCTTTACATCTGGCCTTCAAACTGCAATTTATCACCCAACAAGTCTTTGCTATAGCTGTTTTTCTAAACACAGTGACAAAATTTTATCAACGAATGCCATTCTTTAAATGCATGAAAGATACCATTATCTTGTATGAGTGATGCACAAAGATACCGTCAGCTGGCCAGTGTGAGACATGATACCATTATCTGGCATGGCTGAGACATGAAAGATACCATTATCTGGTGCCGGCCTCGGTGGCTCAGTCGGATGCGCGTCTGACTGGTGATCAGGAGGTCGCGGGTTCGACTCCTGCCAGGGTCGGCAACATTCTTTCGTGGAGATTGATCATGAAATCTTTTCTACGGTCATTCTCTCCCTGCCGCTGATTCAAGAAGGGCAGTTGTCAGTTTCTGGCAAAAGAATGTGCACTGTACTGGTTAACCGCTTACATATAAGCCTGCTCAGGAAAGTGTTGATAGGTAAACTGACCGGCTCAAAAATGACCTAAATAGTGTTGGCTGGGCCGTTAAACTCCAGTACAAACAAACAAACCATTATCTGGCAGGGTGAGACATGAAAGATACCATTATCTCACATGAGCAAGACATAAAAGATTCTATTATCTCACATGAGTGAGACATGAAAGATACCATTATCTCACATTGATGAGACATGAAAGATACTGTTATCTTGCATGAGTGTTATCCTAATTTATCATATGACGTCGCGTCTGAGAGTGTAATAACGTCATGTAATAAATTCGATAATCCACTAGTGGATTAAATATGCAAATTTATTAGATACACACCGTAATGTTACATGTATGATGTCACATTTACTATTGGCGGAATATTGACTTTTTTAGGTACAAAAAGGGTGAAAAATGCGTTTAAATGTCAGATGATAAATAGAATTTTGCATTCCTGCTCTTGTATTATTGAATTTATTAAACTCGTCGAGGAAAAGGGATAAAATGCTCGGCAAAGCCTCACATTTTATCCCTTTGCCTCAATTCGTTTAATAAATTCAATAATACATGAGAACACATGTAAGATCCTCTATGAAAGTATGCCTTTTTCTTGTGTTTTCAGGCCATTGAGTGAAGGGAAGCAGCTTAAGGAGAAGTTTGATGCCATTTTTGCCTCAACAAGATACGTGAAAGCCCTTGATACAATTAAAAAGACTAAAAAAGAACAGGTAGGAGACAGCTTGATATGCACACGGATAAATTGGCATAGCAACAGATAAGATGCATATTTTGTGATAATTGAAGGATAGTTTTCCTTATTACTCCATAAAAACGTGTGTTGTGTGTAGTCATTAATGAGTCTTCGAGAGCGATACAAATAAGCTTGAAGCTTTCATCGCAATCAAACTAAAATAAATTGGTATAAAGTAACCGACTTGCTGAGGTGGTTCAAATGAATACCCACAACATAGGTTTTTATGGAGAATTGACAAAAACTATCCCAATTATCACAAAATACGCACTTTATCTGTTGCTAAGTAACAGGTAGCAGTTTAATTTTCTTGTTATCTTTTTGTGTCAGGAATGTTTTCTTACGATGTCTTGTTGTGATAAATTAGAGGATAACTATATTCCAAATTGTCATATGGGGAGCATCAGGAAATTATGTTTTACGGTGACAATCCAGCGGAGCTGTACAACGAAATTTGCGACCGTAAAACCGCCGATTTACTTTCCCAAATGACAATTTTGCACTATAGTTATCCCTGTTTGGTTGTTTTCTTAAAATCTGTACTAGTTAGCACAAAATGACAAGAGCTGTGATATTTGTAAAAACCAAATACTAGCCAATGAAGAGTGATGTTACATGATGACTTTGGGTTTCCGACAGTATACCACAGAATATACTGTCACAAAAATTTTTGACATTATCCAATCAGATGTCACGCTTGGAGTTACATACGCAAGTGCATTAGAATGCTTGTTTTTAGATGTCCATTTATGTCATATAATCCAGGCCTGAGAAATTTATTACCTAGTTGGCGAAGAAAAATCCAAACTTTGGCTGGGTAAATGATTTTCATTTTCACCTGCCCAGAAAAATGTATAGAATATATGGGGAATATTGGTATTCTGAGATATTTTATTGATGCTGTGGGCTGTCAGGCAAGTGGTTGAAATGTGAAATTGCCAGGCCCTGAATATTAATTCATGACAGCAAAGCTAGAGTGAGATTGTCTCAGAAATCTGTCTGAAATAAGATGCTTAATCACACTAGGTCATGAAAAGGAAACATTTCAAGTTACAGAAAAGGAAAGTATTATAACACACCTGTGTAGTGGATTTGTCTCTTTCATATCTCTAGAATTAGCATTGTTTAGATGAATTATTTTTAGCTCACCTGTCAAGGAGTGACAGGGTGAGCTTTTGGGATGACTTTCTGTCTGTTGTGCATTGTGTGCCGGAAGGCTCCGGGGGAGCTTATAGTATAGGCATTTGTCCGTCCTCCTTCGTCGTCGTCTGCGTCTGTGTCTGCGTCGTCAACATTTTCAAACAGCATCTCCTCTGAAACTATTTGGCCAATTGAAACCAAATTACATGTGGAGCCTCTATGGGAAAGGGGAACAAAAGTTTGTTCGTGAGGACTGGGTCACATGACCAATATGGCCACCATGCCCATATATGGTAAAAACCTTTAAAAATCTTCATCTCAAGAACCAAATGGCCGATGATCTTGAAACTTGGTTTGCAGCATCAGGGACTCTGGCCCTACCAAGTTTGTTCAAATGATGACCTTTGGTTGACCTTGACCTAGTTTACGTCAAGGTCAAATTTGGTCACTTAGACATTTGTATGGAAAAATGGCAAAACACCAGATTTTTATGATTGTATATTAGCTAGTGGCATCAGAAATGATATTTACAATCAGCCGAATGGAAGTTTATCAGTTCCAAAGGTCAAGGTCATTTACCGACCTTTGTCCAGGACCCCTCAGATTCGGTATTTCTATCTTCTTCTTCACTTAAGCTACTTGGCCAATTGAAACCAAATTACATTTGGAGCCTCTATGGAATGAGGGAGCAAAAGTTTGTTCGTGAGGACTGGGTCGCATGACCAATATGTCGGCCATGCCCATATATGGTAAAAACCTTTAAAAATCTTCTTCTCAAGAACCGAATGGCCAATGATCTTGAAACTTGGTATGCAGCATCAGGGACTCTGGTCCTACCAAGTTTGTTCAAATGATGACCTTTGGTTGACCTTGACCTGTTTTATGTCAAGGTCAAATTTGGTCACTAAGACATTTGTATGGAAAAATGGCAAAACAGCAGATTTTTCTGATTGCATATTAGCTAGTGGCATCAGAAATGGTATTTACAATCAGCTAAATGGAAGTTTATCGGTTCCAAAGGTCAAGGTCATTTACCGACTTTTGTCCAGGATGGCTCAGATTCAGTATTTTTATCTTCTTCTTCACTTAAACTACTTGGCCATTTGAAACCAAATTACATGTGGAGCCTCTATGGAATGAGAGAACAAAAGTTTGTTCGTGAAGACTGGGTCACATGACCAATATGGCCACCATGCCCATATATGGTAAAATCCTTTAAAAATCTTCTCAGGAACCGAATGGCCGATGATCTTGAAACTTGGTATGCAGCATCAGGGACTCTGGCCCTACCAAGTTTGTTCAAATGATGACCTTTGGTTGACCTTGACCTGTTTTACGTCAAGGTCAAATTTGGTCACTTAGACATTTGTATGGAAAAATGGCAAAACACCAGATTTTTCTAGTTGTAAATTTGCTAGTGGCATCAGAAATGGTTTTTACAATCAGCTGAATGGAAGTTTATCAGTTCCAAAGGTCAAGGTCATTCACTGACCTTTGTTCAGGACTGCTCAGATTCAGTATTTTTATTTTCTTCTTCACTTAAACTGCTTGGCCAATTGAAACTAAATTACATGTGGAGCCTCTATGGAATGAGGGAATGTGGGAACGAAAGTTTGTTCGTGAGGACTGGGTCACATGACCAATATGGGCCGCCATGCCCATATGTGGTAAAAACCTTTAAAAATCTTCTTCTCAAGAACTGAATGGCCGATGATCTTGAAACTTGGTATGCAGCATCAGAGACTCTGGCCCTACCAAGTTTGTTCAAATGATGACCTTTGGTTGATCTTGACCTGTTTTATGTCAAGGTCAAATTTGGTCACTTAGACATTTGTATGGCAAAGTAGTGGATATTTCTGATTGCCTGGTGGGCTGTGACAGTTAGCTGAATGGAAGTTTATTAATTCCAAAGGTCAAGGTCATTACTGACCTTTGTCTTGGATGGCTCAGATTCAGTATTTTTATCTTCTTCTCCAGTAAACGAGCTGTGCTGATTGAAACCAAATTACATGAAAAGCCTCTATGGGGTGAGGCAATTAAACATTCGTGGTATTGTTGTCACATGACCAAGATGGGCACCTTGCCTGTATATGGTATAAACCACATGACCTCTGGTGATCGTAGTGGCCCATGGGCCTCTTGTTTCAAACGACATCTCCTCCTAAACCACTGATCGAATTTTGACCAAGCTTCACAGGAATGACCTTAGGTGGTCCCCTTTCAAAGGTGTTCAAATGGTCCCGGTCCGTTGCTCATCTAGGTCACAGGAGCCAAAAATAGATCTTTTTTCACTGAAAACTTAAAAAATCTTCTTCTCAGAAACCGCAAGGCACATGTCTTTTGATATTTGGTATGAAGGTTCATCTAGTGGACCTCTACCAAGTTTGTTCAAATTATATCCCTGGGGCCAAAAATGCCCCCACGCCGGGGCCCACCAGTTTTACATAGACTTATATAGTGAAAACCTTTAAAAATCTTCTTGTCGGAAACCAGAAGGCCATGGTGTTTGATATTTGGTATGAAGTTGGATATTATAGTGAACCTCTACCAAGATTGTTCAAATTATAGCCCTGGGGCCAAAAATGCTCCGCGCCGGGGACCACATGTTTTGCATAGATTTATATAGGGAAACCTTTAAAAATCTTACGTCTGAAACCAGAAGGCCCAGGTGTTTGATATTTGGTATGAAGTTGTATCTTATGGACTTCTACCAAGGTTGTTCAAATTCTAGGCCTGGGGCCAAAAATGCTCCCACGTTAACATTAAATTATATAGGGAAGCCCTTTAAAAATCTTCTCGTCTGAACCCAGAATGCCCAGGTGTTTGATATTTGTTATGAAGTTGAATCTCTTGGACCTCTACCAAGATTGTTCATATTATAGCCCTGGGGTCAAAAATGGCCATGCTCTGGGGCCCACCGATTTAACATTGACTTATATAGGGAAACCCTATTTAAAAATCTTCTCGTCTGAAACCCGAAGGCCCAGGTCTTTGATGTTTAGTATGAAACTTCATCTAGTGGACCTATCTATCTATCTTCCATAACACCTTAACCTCCGAAGAGGACTTCAGATGGGTATTCCGGTATACCAAGTGCTAAAGGGGGTTAGTTGAATAAAAGGGGACAGAAAAGTGGGTGAGATGAGTTCGTGCAGTGCGAAAAGAGAGTGTTAGTATAGTTAAAAGATAAAAACAGCTTCTGGTTTTTAAGGTGATAAGTGAACTACCTGGCAGACAGCTGTACTAAACTGTGCCAGGGTAGGGAGGACCGGTATGTGATGGGGTAGGGCATTCCAGTGGATGATAGTGCGGGGGGAAGAATGTGAACCTGTAGTAGTCTTTCAGAGTCATGATCTGTCGGTATGCAAGAGGATGGTTTTTTGAGGAAGTACGGGTATTCCGGATCAGGTAGTCAGCAGCAGGTATCGCAACAAGGTCAAATGTGACCTTATAAAGGAGGACCAACCGACTGTCTATGCGTCGTTGGTCGAGGGTGCGCCATTTGAGATCCTGAAGCATTTTCGTGACGCTAGATGTATATCGGTAATCTCTGTTTACCCATCTAGCAGCCCTTCGCTGCACTGATTCCAATTTGTAGGTATCTGAAGCCGTATAAGGGGACCACACAGTAGAAGCATACTCTAACTGTGGGCGGACAAGCGTTTTGTATGCTGTAGCCTTCAGGTACTTATTGTGGACCCGAATATTACGTTTTAGGAAGCCTAGAGTTCAGACAAGATTGTTCAAATGATAGCCCTGGGGACAAAAAGGGGTAAGGTATGCACATAGTATCACCTCCAGTATGTACTTATGTCCCGTCCGTACTTGAACCGACCGTTATGATGAAGTTTCTCCCCCCCCCCCCCCCCCCCCCCGCCCATCGGGGCTTGAAGAAATAGATGGGCTGCATGATGTGGTGCTTCCAAGCAGAGCTGAAACCGTCCGCACACTAGTACTGGTAAACCGCTTAGAGGATCTAAGCCTGTCCAGGAACTGCGGTGGGAGTCGGACCGTCCATGCTTATAAACCCTATTGGTTTCATTGGGCAACAGGGCTTGAGATGTTATTTCATCTCAATGTCCGGTAAAAGTCCGACAAAATTGGAAGCAGCATCTCCAAAATGACCTATACTGTGTTGAAGGTGACGTTAAACCTCAAATCAAACAAACAAAACAATGATTAAGTTAAATTTCAGGATGATAAGCTGAAGTTGTTCAGACAAGAAACTCTGTATCTGAAACAGCACAAGGATAAAGCTCAACAGGTATGAAGGCTAAAACACAACAGGTATGCAGGATAAAGCACAACAGGTATGAAGGATAAAGCACAGCAACCTTATCCCGCTGATCACAACAACCCCTACTTGTAGAAACAGTGTAGTTCCAGATCAGATATCAGATGGCTTCTGAAGAAGCCATCTGATCTGGATCTACACTTTGACAATCAGTTTGTGACTTTGTAGCAAAAAATTGCATCAAGTGATCTGATTGGTTCAAAGTCTGGAATGGGTGTGGCTAAATTCATAATTCAACATATATATGTTAATGTGTACAGTAAAACCTCCAAAAATAGTCACCCCTGTTCAACAACCACCTCTGTTGCAGCCACACTCTTTCCCCTTCCCCAAACAGGCACTTTTTTTTTATCCAAAAAGTAATGATATTTTTCTTATTTCTGCATAAAAACATACATTGTGGATATTCATTAGAAGCGTTAGCCCCTGCCCATCGGGGCTTGAAGAAAAAGATGGGCTGCATGATGCTTCCATGCAGAGCTGAAACTGACCCGCACACGATTACTGGTAAACCGCTTGGAGGATCTAAGCTTGCCCAGGCAATGCAGTGTGAGTCGGTCCGTCCATGCTTACAAACCCTATTGGTTTCATTGGGCGACAGGGCTTGAGATGTCATTTCATCTCAATGTTGGGTAAAAGTCCCACAAAATTGGAAGCAATGTCTCCAAAATGACCTTTAAAGTGTTGACGGGGACATTAAACCTAAAATAAACAACAATCATTAGAAGCGCATTTTTAATAAATACCCACAACATATATTTTCGTTTAGAAATAAGAAAAATAATATGTGGATAGCCCCTCTTATCTGGGGTGAAGCCCAAAACATTTTACTATTTGTTTCACGTCTGTGGTGCAGCCACCTCTCTCTCCTGGCCAGCAGTCACTTTATGAAATCTTTATTCCTTCTATTAAACAGCTTGGAAGTAAAAATATGATCAATTTTTGTTCAGGATATACAGAAAGTTGTTTTGGCAGATTTTCTCTGTATAGTTAATACAAGGTTAGTTTCTTTATTCTTTAATAATAAAATATAATCAATGAAACTTAGTCAATTTTATAGGGGCCAGCTTCGAACGCCTATAAATTTGTCCCAGGGAACCGATTATATTTTATTATTAAAGACACTAACCATGCATTTAGTTTATACCACAATCCAGATAATCAAGATGTTTTGCAATAATTTATCAAATTTCCCTAAAAAAAGACTGCAGACATTGTGGCATGTAAAACGACATTCAGTGTCTTGGCGCGTACACATAGCAAAACGTGAATCAAGGGGTGCAGCGTTTCTGACTTCACAGTGCCACAATAAGGTCTAAAATAACAGAGCCGCTCGAATGAAAATTTTTCGGTGTGTTAATTAAGTATGAAAATCTGAAAATAAATAGTTTATTTTAGCTATAAAAATTATTTTAGAGGCTCTGACGCTACCCCAGTAACAGTGCACAATTATTCCAACGGACCATTCAAACCAGGAAAGCCTGAGAAGGTAAGAATCTAGCTGAAATTTCTGAAAATTTGTTTAAACAATTGTAGCAAAGATGATAACTTGCAGTTTGGTGTTTTTTTCCGGGTTGCAAGTTATTGTTTGCTTTTGCAAATTAAGTACCGGTCTATAAAAAGTCACAAGATGTATTGTAGCTCAGTAGAAGGTGTTATAGGTCACTACCGATTCTAGGGTGCAGTTATTTGACACCCTGTAATAGGTTATTGGAATGGCTGATTGTGGTATAAAACAATGATTTCATGGCAACAAAGGGCAGCAGGGTGGGCCAGAAAGGCAGCAGGAGGGACCATAGGGCAGCAATTGGTAGTGTATAAAGAAAACATTTGATACATCAGCATTAAGGCTGGCATGATTAATTGGATAATCGATTAATCTGTCCATAAATTCCACCAAAATGATAATCATTATTGATTTGCTTGGAATCGATTATTTCATATGCAGAATTTATTACCTAAAGTTGTGTCTAAAATAGCTGGATGAGTGGCAAACAGTGCAGACCCTGATGAGACGCCGCGTTCTGCGGCGTCTCATCTGGGTCTACACTGTTTGCTCAGGCCTGTCTGTTCAAATACATATGGTAATGAACAACATATGGTAAGAGTCATGCTCAGACAGAAAGCCAGACAGGGAGCCGGACAAAACGTCCCATGCCATTTTTGGCCAGGTGGACAAAATGTCGCACATAATTTTTTCAGGGTGGACAAAACGTCCCACATCATTTTTTCAGGGTTGACAAAATGTCCCACACGATTTTGACAGGGTGGACCTGTCCCATGCTATTTCCACAGGGTGGACAAAACGTCCCACATTCAATTAGAAGGTAGAGTTTAATTCTCTAAAAGGGAATCATTAAACTTAATAAAAAGGAATTGTCCAATCTATCTAATAAATAAAAAATTGTTGTTTGTTGAAATGATATTAGAAATGATATTAGCTCAATCATACACAGTGTGAAAATATTTTGACTAATTACAATTAACACATTCCGACTAGGATTTTGTTTGTTTGATTGGAGGTTTAACATCCCCGTCAACACTGTAAAGGTCATTTTGGAGACATTGCTTCTAATTTTGTGGGACTTTTACCCACCATTGAGATGAAATGACATCTCAAGCCCTGCCGCCCAATGAAACCAATAGGGTTATAGAATTATGACCAAATCTTCATTGATTGACAATCGATCATTGATCACAATGGCAGGACTGATAATCAATTATCTTTTCAGCTTTGATTAGCCAGCCCTTCTCAGCATAATGTTTGATTAACTCAAATATGTCTAGCTCCCCAGAAAGGGACAAAGACTGGTTTCATAAGTTTCATATGTATTGACCGCTCTTGAGATCCTCTATGTATTTCTGTGTTTCAGTATGAAGCTGATCTGTCGGAGCTGGAAGCACAGTTGGCCTCGTCCAAGGAAAGAGTGAACAAGATAAATATGGATATGGAACCGGTTGAGGTAGTGTATGTTAAGCCTTGTCTTGCTGAATATTCATTTAAGCCACACCCATTTCTGTCTATCAACCAATCAAATTACTTGATGTAATTTATTGCTACAAATTCGTGAACTGAATGTCAAATAGTGTAGATCCTGATCAGATGGCTTCTTTAGAAGCCATCTGATCTGGATCTACACTGTTTGCAAAGATAGGGGTTGTCGTGAACAGCAAGACAAGAGTTAAGCCTTGACCCGCTGAACACGACAACCCCTATCTTTGCAAACAGTGTAGATCCTGATCAGATTCAGAAGCTGTCTGATCAGGATCTACTCTGTCATTGAGTTTGCAGATTCTGTAGAGGTAGACCATGTTAAGCCTTGTCCTGCTAAGCACGATGACCCATAGCTTTGCTTACAGTGTAGATCCTGATCAGATTCAGAAGCTGTCTGATCAGGATCTACTCATTCAGTAGAGGTAGTTTATGTTAAGCCTTGTCCTGTTAAACATGATGACCCATAACTTTGCTAACAGGGTAGATCCTGATCAGATTTGGAAGCTGTCTGATCAGGATCTACTCAGTCATTCAGTTTACAGATTCTGTAGTGTAGAGATAGTTCATGTTAAGCCTTGTCCTGCTAAACATGTTGCCCCATAGCCTTGCTAGCAGTGTACATCCTGATCAGATTCGGAAGCTCTTTGATCAGGATCTACTCTGTCATTCAGTTAACAGATTCTGTAGAGATAGTTCTTGTTAAGCCCTGTCCTGCTGAACATGATGACCCATAGCTTTGCTAACAGGGTAGATCCTGATCAGATTTGGAAGCTCTTTGATCAGGATCTTTTCTGTTATTCAGTTTACAGATTCTGTAGAGGTAGTTTATGTTAAGCCCTGTCCTGCTAAACATGATGACCCATAGCTTTGCAAATAGTGTCGGTCCAGATCAGTTGGCTTCTGAAGAAGCCATCTGATCAGTATCTACACTACAGTGAAACCTGCCTTAGTGGCCACCTCTATTAAGCAAGCAACCTGTCTTAAGCAGGCATTCAGTTAATCGAAAAAGGAAAATGCAATAAAATTCACCTGCATTAAGCAAGCACCTGTCTTAAGCAAGCAATTTTGAATATCCAATAGGTGCTTGCTTAATACAGGTTGGACTGTATTTCTGAAGAAGCCATCTGATCAGGATCTGCACTGTCATTCAGTTTTCAGAGTCTAATGAATGCATTATATCAAGTGATTTGATTGGTTTATAGTCACAAGGGTGTGGCAAATTAATTTTTTCAGCAGGACATGGATAAAATATCTTATCTTCCAAACTAAATATAAATGATTAACATGTACAACATTTTCTTGATTGATAGAAATTCCTGTCGTACATGTAAGATATGCAAGAACTGTATCTGAACAGGCTAGCCGGCCAGCAAACTCATTGTGTTTAAAACATGAAAATTTCTAAGCCGTGACCTTGACCTAAAGATAATAGATAAGTGAAGAATAGGTTACATTCAGTTTTACAGCAAAATTCTTAAAAATGAATAACCACTGGCCAGTACTTTAAAGTACATATTTGGGATAAAATCATATAAAAATCTTGATGTCAGAACAGTTTTAAAAATCTTTCCTGTGATTGTTGAAAAAAAGATAGACAAGGAGCCAAATAGGCAAGCTAAGCTGTCCTGCAACAGCTCTTGTATAAAGAGAAAATTGGCTTTTGCAATATAATGTTCTTCTTTTGATTTCTGCCTGGATGGAGATGCTATAAAGAGCACTCACAACCAATTTTTCGATTAGAAAAAGAAAAATGTAGCAAATTTTTATCAGAAAAAATATAACGTATTTAGAGATAGGAAACAAACCACTTTGTGACGTGGGTGTTTCACCCTAATGGTTCATTCGCTCCCTTCTGCTGACTCAAGAAGGCAGTTACCAATTTCTGTTGAAACAATGTGCACTATATTGGGCAATGACTTATATATAAGACTGCCAAGAAAAGTATTGTAAGGCAAACTGAACTGGTTAACATGACCTAAACAGTGTTGACTGGGCCGTAAACACCAATATGAAACCAAAAATATTTATGAGCAGGGCAACAGTCTGAGGTGGAAAATTGTCTCACTTTCTTGTGCAGTAAAAATTCCTACATTAAGACCACCTTTAGGACTGTTCAAAAGTGGTCTATAAGACCACTTTTGAACAGTACTAAAGGTGGTCTCTTATAAAGAGACACAGTGTGTAGAAAACACAGAAAAAGGGAGAATAAATGAAACCTTTCAATAAGCTTTTAAAAGCAGATTTAGTCTTAATTTTAGGTGGTCTTTATGGAAGAATTTTACTGTAGTTTGATCTTTAGGATCATTGCAGCTTTCATGCTCAGTTGGGTTGAGCATAAAAAGTTTCATAACCTTGGCCTTGGTCTTCTCTTTCACAGGACAAGTTGAACCAAATTGATGAGAAATCAGCTGACATTTTCAGACTACAGAATGACATCAGTGAGTATAAATAACTTAAAGAATAATAGCAGAATAGATAAAGGTGTGATTAACACAATGGATGGAGGTGTAATACCAGTAGAAGCAATAGCAGAATGGATAGAGGTGTGATAAAAACAGATTCAGAAACAGAATGGATTCTGGCGCAATACCAGAAGAAGCAATAGCAGAATAGGTAGAGGTGTGATACAGACAGATTCAGTTGCAGAATAGATAGAGATGTGATACTAGTAGAGGCAATAGCTGAATAGATAGAGGTGTGATTCCAGCAGATCAATTTGCAGCATTGAAATACCTGGATAAAGCCCTGTGATAGAGGTGTTTCCAGCTGATTAAGTAGCAGAATAAAGGTTTGATACTAGCATATTTGTATGCAGAATACATGGAGGTGTGTTATCAACAGATTTGACAGCAGAATAGGGAGAGATATGATACCAGCCGGTTCAATTTCAGAATAGATAGAGGTGTGATACCAGGGTATCATTAGCAGAATAGAGGTGTAACTCCAGCAGATTATATAGCTAAATAGATAGAGGCTTGATACTAGCAGATTCAATAGCGGAATAGAGATGTGATGCTAGCAGATTCA
Source organism: Lucinisca nassula (assembly GCA_963580285.1). NCBI lineage: Eukaryota > Metazoa > Mollusca > Bivalvia > Lucinida > Lucinidae > Lucinisca > Lucinisca nassula. Next base: position 24,328,529 of record OY757023.1, read on the forward strand.
TTGGCAGAATAGAGATGTGATACCAGTAGATTCTTAAGCAGAATAGGTAGAAGTTCCATAGATTCAATAGCAGAACACGTGGAGATATAGTAGACTAGATAGAGGTGTGAAACCAGCAAATTCAAAAGCAGAAAGATAAAGGTTTGAAACTAGCAGTTTAATTAGCAGAATAACAGTTTTGATAACATATTTAAGAGCAGAATAGAAATAGGTGTAATACCAGCAGATTAAATAGCAGAAAGATAAAAGTTTGATACTAGCAGGTTTGATACTGGCAGATTTAATAGCAGAATAGATAAGAGGTGTGATAGCAGCAGATTAATGAGCAGAAAAATAAAGGTTTGATACTAGCAGATTCAATAGCAGAATAGATAAGAGGTGTGATAACAGCCCGTTAAATAGCAGAAAGATAAAGATTTGATACTAGCGGATTCAATAAGAGAATTGATGGGATGTGCTACCAGCAGATTAAATAGCAGAAAGATAAAGGTTTGATACTAGCAGATTCAATAGCGGAATAGATAAGAGGTGTGATACAAGCAGATGAAACAGCAGAAAGATAAAGGTTTGATAGTAGCAGATTCAATAGCAGAAAGATAAAGGTTTGAAATTGATACTAGCAGGTTTGATATTGTCAAATTTAATAGCAGAATAGATGAGGTGTTATAGCAGCAGATTAATGAGCAGAAAGATAAAGGTTTGATGCTAGCAGATTCAATAGCAGAATAGATAAGAGGTGTGATAACAGCCCGTTAAATAGCAGAACGATAAAGATTTGATACTAGCGGATTCAATAACAGAATTGATGGGTTGTGATACCAGCAGATTAAATAGCAGAAAGATAAAGGTTTGATACTAGCGGATTCAATAGCAGAAGAGATAAGAGAAGTGATAGCAGCAGATTAATCAGCAGAAAGATAAAGGTTTGATACTAGTGGATTCAATAGCAGAATAGATAAAGAGGTGTGATACTAGCAGATTTAATAGCAGAAAGATAAAGGTTTGATACTAGCAAATAAAATAGCAGAATAGGTAAGAGGTTTGATACCAGCAGATAAAAGAGCAGAAAGATAAAGGTTTGATACTAGCAGATTCAATAGCAAAATAGATAAGAGGTGTGATACCAGCAGATTCAATAGCAGAAAGATAAAGGTTTGATACCAGCAGATAAAATAGCAGAAAGATAAAGGTTTGATACCAGCAGATTCAATAGCAGAATAGATTCAGGTGATCACGAAATTAGAAAAGTTATCCTAAAATTATCCCCAGTTTTTTTCTTTACCTGGACCTATTTAACTAATGTCAAAGTCTTGAAAAATATTTAATAACCTTGCTGCCTTTAATGACACTGTTATTCAGTAAATATGCCAGTCATAAAAATGATATAACCGCACCTGTAATAACACATGGTTTTTTGTCATTATGCAGCATGTGCTACAATTTTCCATTGAAACTTTTTTTGGCAATAAAATATGATTTAAAATCTTTTATGCAATAAACATAATCTTACAGTTTTGGTCATTTCATATGAAATTCTTGAAACTCAACAAAGACTCATTTCATAAATTACATATGAAATGGACAATCAGGTAAGATCCTTTATCAGTTATCCCCTATATTAATTGCATTGTAGCACACTGACCTGATAAAGATATGCCAGGACAAGTGAGCTTTATCAGGTCAACATGACATTGCACGTTTAGGAATGAACCGGACTACTAGAAAAATTGAAAAAAAAATGTCATTATTACTAGGAAAAAAGGAGAAAGTACTTGAAAAAAATATTATAGGAAAACAAATGGTCAGCTGATACAAAATATATCGACGCCGGAATGTTGGGACACACTGAGGACCATCGATAACTAATCATAAATAGCAAATGTAAGAATGTACAAGGGGATAAACTGATGAATAGAATACCAGATTCGTGTCATTTGATATCAAGTTTATCATGCTGAGAACACATGTAGAATAGCTCGGCAAGCCTTGCGATTCTGCAAGGGTTCTCGAAGCCTTACCTGATAAACTTGATATCAAAAGATACTCACCTGGTATTCTCTATTTATATCTCTCTTTACAGCCAAGCTGAGCAGTGAGAGGAAACAGATAGAAAGTTTTACAGATGAGCTACAAAAATCCATTGAAAATGAATTTCAAGGTAATTGTCATGCTTCTCCACTGTCACCATGAGCCAGCCCTTGGGGCTTAGTTAGATGCCTTTTTGTCAGGTGATAAAAGGTTGCTAGTCTGATCAACATTTTTATGCCCCCGCCATTCGAAGAATGGTGGAAAGGGCATGTAGCGTTGCCCCTGTCCATGCGTCCGTCCGTCCGAGCGCATCCACGGGCATATGTTGGGTAGACATAAGTTGGGTACTTGCCGTTTATTCCGTTAGTGTTCGAAAAAGTAGCCAACAAATTTGATGGGACATGTTGGGTACTTGTGCAAATTTTAGCTGATTGTTGGGTACTTATAGGTGAAAAATTAACACTGTAGTACCCAACAAATGTCCATCTGTACGAACATCCATCCGTGCGTCCGAAACTTAAACGTAGCCAATAACTTCCTTATCAGGCGGGGGCATCCGTGTCCTATGGACGCATTTCTAGTTTCATCATTTTTTCATTCATTTTTTCATTGTTTTGGAGTTAAACGGCCCAGTCAACACTATTTTACGTCATTTTTGAGCTGATTAGTTTACCTATCTACACTTTTCCTGTGCAAGCTTATACGTAAGTGTTTAGCCAGTACAGTTTGTTTGTTTGTATTGGAGTTTAATGGCCCAGTCAACACTATTTTAGGTCATTTTTGAGCCAGTCAGTTTACCTATCCACACTTTTCCTGGGCAGGCATATATGTAAGCGATTAACCAGTACAGTGCACAGTCTTTCGCCAGAAACTGAAAACTGCCCTTCTTTAAACAGTGGAAGGGAGAGAATGACCGTAGAAAAGATTGCATGATCAATCCCCACGAAAGAGTGTTGCCGACCCCGGCAGGTCTGTCAAGACTGGTCATGAAAGTTGTCAGCCCCATATAAAAGGGGGTATCCACATATTATATTTCTTTTTTCTGCACAAAAACATACATTGTGTGTACTCATTAGAAGCGCCTCACCCACAACACAGAAATGCAGAAATAAGAAAAGTATCAATACTTTACAGAAAAGGAAATCTGTGCATACTCATTAGAATGCTGATTCTAAGGAGTACACACAACATAACCTTTACAAGATAGAATCATTAAAAATGCATAAATTATTCTTAATTGTTTGATTTGTGGTTTAACGTCCCCGTCAACACTGTATAGGTCATTTTGGAGAAGCTGCTACCAATTTCGTGGGACTTTTACCCGACATTGAGATGAAATGACATCTCAAGCCCTGTCGCCCAATGAAACCAAGGGTTTATAATCATGGCCAGTCCAGCTTGCACAGCTTTGCCTGGACAGGCTTAGATCCATCCTCTTAAGTGGGTTACCAGTACTCATGTGTGGTCAGTTTCAGCTTTGCGTGGAAGCATAGGGCAGCCCATCTATTTCTTCAAGCCCTGATGGGCGGGGGCAGAAAATTATTCTTAATATGTTGAATTCTAGAGCTTTGGAAAGAAATCTTTAGGGACTCCAGAATGCCTTAAAATTAGCCATGGTAAACGAACCATACGTGTTTGAGTAAGCAAAGTTTCACGGCATACGTGTTTTTCCTGTTTTACCTCTTGCTCAAGACACATGGCAAGTACAGCTGTAGTGGTTGGAGCACAATGCTCAATGCCAGCAAGAGTTGGCCATTGACAAAAACAAACCGTTTGCAGTCGAATGACAGGGCAATGATCAAACATGCAAAATCAAGCTGCAAAACATTGTCACCATCAGGTCCAGTGCGCTACTTGCGGGGCTTGGCATTGAGGACCTGGACCTCATCCTGAAGGAGAGAAGGCTCTGCTGGTATGGACAGGAGTGCATTGAAGACAGCCTTTGACATACAGATGGACCGAAGACATGAGTCTGGGAGGCCCAAGATAACCTGGAAACAGTGGACAGAGAGTTGAAGCTCTCGGCTATCAACCCTCATGTTAGACATACCTGGAAATCCGGTGTGAGATCTGCAATGTGTGCAGCAAGCCAGCTACCTGGAAGGGATCCCATTATGTGGCTCTTGCCATTACCTGCAAGTTAACAAAAAATCCAGTGATGATGATGATTATCATGGTGGTGATGATGATGATGATGATGATGATGTTAATTTCTCATAAATTCCTTGAAAATATAAATACAGTCAAACTTCAATGGCTCAAACACCTTTGGGACCACAAAAATCTGTTCAAGACAGGGGTAGTTGAGCTTCTGAGGGTTACTGCTAGGAGGCATAACGGGGTTAATTTTGGGACATCCTATCGGTGTTCTATAATGTAAATGTATGCTGTGTATACCCATTAGAATAGCCTCATTGAGGATTCTAATGAGTACACAAAGCATACATTGGCAAGATAAAAGTCGAAAATCTCTTTAATTATCCCGCACGATTTCTTATGAAGAGGAATTCCCTAGGGACTCAAGAACGGGTTTGACTCAGCCATGGTATACAAGCCATGGTTGTTCAAGCCATCGAAGTTATATTGTAGAGTGAAATGTTAATGACTGGAACATTGATTGGTCATTTACCTTGGCTAATTGGAACACCCTAAGTCCCTAGAAAATCCATCAAATACCTACTGTAAAATTCCGCTGTAAGACCACCAAAACTTGAGACTAATTCTGCTTTGAAAAGCTTAATTAGAAAATTTTAGTTATTCTTTCTTTGTGTTTTCTGCGTACATTGTCCTCTGCTCAGAGACCACCTTTCAGGCTTTGAGACTGTTCAAAAGTGGTCTTTCAGACCACTTTTAAACAGTCCCAAAGGTGGTCTTAATATAGGAATTTAACTGTATTGGGATATTTTTGGGAGGTTTTCCAGATTTGATCTGTAAAAGATATGATGTATTCTCTCATTAAAATTGCCTCAATGAGGCAGTTCTAATGAGTAAAAGATGTTTTGTGTGCACTCAATGTGGTGATTCTAACACCTTTAACACTCCTTTATTTCCCTGTAACAGTTTTTGACCCCATTGAAATTTTCTGCCCTGAAGTCTCATGATCCTTACTGTTAGGGCTTAAACTGCAAAACCTGCATGGGCCCCGCCCACCGGGGCTTGAAGAAATGGATGGTCTGCATGATGCTTCCATGCAGAACTGAAACCGACCGCACACGAGTACTGGTAAACCGCTTAGAGGAGCTAAGCCTGCCCAGGCAAAGCTGTGCAAGTTGGACCGTTGATGCTTAAAACCCCCATTGGTTTAGTATGAACATATTTTATTGCCTTTGTACATGATAACAAGTACAAACAATGGGGTTGGGATACAAGTTCTACAACATTAGCTACAGCCCTTCCCCTATTGGTTTAATTGGGCGACAGGGTTTGAGATGTCATTTCCTCTTAATGTCGGGTAAAAGTCCCAAAATGACCTATACAGTGTTGACGGGGATGTTAAACTTCGAATAAAACAAAACAATCAAAGCAAAACATGCAATGTCAAAACATTTAATATAATTCTCCATCATACCTGTCATGGTGCTATCATTAACCCTTTTTGTACCAGATGGAATCTTATTCCATATATATAGCAGGAGTCCATTTCAAAATTGAGGGGTGTCAGGTTCTGTTTTCATCAAAATTTATTTGGAAATTGACGGAACTTTTAGCAAACAATGGAGGCCCTGATCAGATGCCGCGTTCTGTGGCGTCTGATCTGGGCCTGCACTGTTTGCCGGGGTACCCGTTTTGGGGTTTCGGGTACAAACACTGGGGTGGCTGGAACTACTTCTCATTTTGGGGTTTCGGGTACAAAATGGGTCAAACTGCAGTGGCCGGAACAACTTCTTTCTCAAACAAACTTCCATGGTTCCAAGCTAGTTCGAGTCATTGAGATTCGGCTATAGATGTATTTTCTCCTTTTTCAGGCTCGGATGAAGAGCTGAAGAGAATTTTGGCTGAGTTCAAAGAAAAATTGGAAGATAGGGAGATGAAGCTGTCAGAGGTTAGTGGGATTTTATAAATGGAATCTATCATAGAAACCGATAAGGTTGGTATTTTGTGATAATTGAAAATTACCCAGCAGGCACACGTTGCTAGGGCAACGTCAAATCAACGTCGGTGCAACGTTGTTGCACCGACGTAGATGTGACGTTGCATAAACGTTGATGTGACGTCGATTATTTATCAGTTAACCCAAACTTATTAAACATTGAAACACTTCAGTGCTGAAGTCCATGTGACTATCACTGATTTGTAGGAAATATAGGTAATTAATTTGTAGAAAATAGCAGTGACAATTTTATCGCAGTGAGGTCAGTGGTGCGTAATAGGGATATTAAGTGTTGCTTAACCCTTGTCCTACTGAATATTCATATATGCCACGCCTACTACCGATTATCAACCAATCAGATTACCTGTAGCAAGTTATTACAACAAATTCACAATCTGAATGACAAACAATGTAGATCCTGATCAGATGGCTTCTTCAGAAGCCATTTGATCAGGATCTACATTGTTTCAAAGATAAGGCATATCCGGGCTCAGCAGGACAAGGGTTAATAGGGTTATCCATAGAATCTTGGCAGGAATCATGAGTTGGGCTAGGCAAACAGTGTATACCAAGATCAGATGCTGCAGAATGCAGCATCTGATCTGGGTCTACATTGTTTGCTTTCAGTGCAGGAATTAAAGGTCAGACACTGCAAAACGAAGCATCTGATCATGGTCAACACTTTTTGCCTTAAAACTGGAATTTTGCACTCAAAGCTCCAGTAACCGCATTCTGCAGCATCTGATCTGGGTCTCTAATGTATGCCGAGCCTAACCAGATTCTGTAGATAACCCTCTTATGCAAAACTCTGGCCTCACAGTGATAAGAGTTAAAGGACTATTTTCTATTTATCATATGACGTCGCGGCTGAGAGTGTAATAACGCCATGCATTATTTTCGATGATCCACTAGTGAATTAAATATGGAAATTAGCTAGATACGTTCCGTAACGTTACATGTACGACGTCCTTAACGATGTCGCATTTACTAATGGCGGAATATTGACATTTTTGTAAACAATCGCGAATAAAGTGAGTTTTAAATGTCATATGATAAATAGATCTTGCATTCGTGCTCATGTATTATTGAATTTATTAAACTCGTTGAGGAAAAGGGATAAAATGCTAGGCAAAGCCTCGCATTTTATCTCTTTTCCTCAACTCGTTTAATAAATTCAATAATACATGAACACTCATGTAAGATCCTCTATATCAACAATTTATTAAACTCGTTGAGGAAAAGGGATAAAATGCTCGGCAAAGCCTCGCATTTTATCTCTTTTCCTCAACTCATTTAATAAATTCAATAATACATGAACACTCATGTAAGATCCTCTATATCAACAATTTATTAAACACATTGAGGAAAAGGGATAAAATGCTCGGCAAAGCTTCACATTTTATCTCTTTTCCTCAACTCGTTTAATAAATTCAATAATACATGAACACTCATGTAAGATCCTCTATTAACAGCCTATACCTGGATTTCATATAAATCAGTGACACTCACATGGACATCAGCACTGAAGAGCTACTTTTGCTTTGGGTAAATTTACAAATGATAGACCCAAAAATGATTGAAAAATTAGGGGATAACTGTACTGAAAATTGTCATTTGGGGAGGTAAATCGGAGGTTTTTCGGTCGGAAATTTTGTTTTACAGCGACGCGTTAGCGGAGCCGTAAAAAGTAATTTGCGACCGTAAAAGCGACGTTACATTATGACGTCGGGTTTCCGACAGTATACTGTCGCAAATTTTTGACGTTATCCAATCAGACGTGGCGTTATAACGCAAGTGCATTAGAATGTTATTTATTTTGTTTGAATTGCGGTTCAATGTCCCAATAGAGGATCTTACATGAGTGGCCGTTTCATATGAAATTTATGAAACAAGCCTTTGGTGAGTTTCATAAATTTCATATGAAATGACCACAAGCATAAGATTCTGTTTATCATATGACCACTTTAAATTGGATTTTATCGCCTTTACTTTGACATTTTCCCCCCACAAACATACATGGTTGACATGGATGTCGTCATGATGTGACTTAATCCCACCAAAGTGTTATTACACGTGGTCATACAATTGTTATTACACGAGGCTATCCACTGCTTACCAATGAGGTCATATGATAATGTTATTTGTTTCCATTCTTCTTAACAAAAAATGAAATTTCTTCCTATGTTTTGCCAGTATGAGGAGAGAAATAAGGAGTTAACCAGACAAGAGGAGAAGCTGGACCGGGAAAAATCTGCAATACTTGTTGAGGTTGGAAGACTGGAACAGGAGGCAGAGGTTTGTAGTCTCTATCCTCTCTCTGTCTGTCTCTCTCTCTCTCTTGCTCTCTCCTCTCTCTCTCTCTCTCTCTCTGTCTGTCTGTCTGTCTTGTTGAGGTTGGAAGACTGGATCAGGAGGCAGAGGTTTGTAGTCTCTCTCCTCTCTGTCTGTCTCTCTCTCTCTCTGTCTCTCTCTCTCTCTCTCTTGTCTGTCTGTCTGTCTGTCTGTCTCTGTCTCTCTCTCTCGCTCTGTCTGTCTCTCTCTTGTTGAGGTTGGAAGACTGGAACAGGAGGCAGAGGTTTGTAGTCTCTCTCCTCTCTCTGTCTGTCTCTTTTGCTCTCTCTCTCTCTTTCTCTCTTTCTCTCTCTCTCTCTCTCTCTCTCTCTCTCTCTCTCTCTCTCTCTCTCTCTCTCTCTCTCTCTCTGTCTGTCTGTCTCTCTTGTTGAGGTTGGAAGACTGGAACAGGAGGCAGAGGTTTGTAGTCTCTCTATTCTCTCTGTCTCTGTCTCTCTTGCTCTCTCCTGTCTCTCTATCTCTGTCTGTCTGTCTGTCTCTCTTATTGAGGTTGGAAGACTGGAACAGGAGGCAGAGGTTTGTAGTCTCTCTCCTCTCTCTCTCTCTGTCTCTCTATCTATCAATCTATAATTTGTTTTGTTTGATTTGATGTTTAACGTCCCCGTCAACACTATATAGGTCATTTTGGAGACGTTGCTTCCAATCTTGTGGGACTTTTACCTGACATGATGAAATGACATCTCAAGCCCTGTCGCCCAATGAAACCAATAGGGTTTATCAGCATGGACACACCGCTTTGCCTGGGCAGGCTTAGATCCTCTAAGTAGTTTACCAGTACTAGTGTGTGATCGGATTCAGCTCTGCGTGGAAGCATCATACAGCCCATTTATATCTTTAAGCCCCAATGGGTGGGGGACACTCAATCTATCTATCTATTGCCAAAGGTGTTTGTTCCCTTGCAAACCCCACTTAAGATGCCAGTCACAATGATTGTTTGCGATGTGGCCTGTCGGGTAGATCAGGCAGCTCCATGTAGACCCAGATCAGACTGCTCCTGTTATAGCAGTCTGATCTGGGTCCACACTGTTCCCTTGTATACAAAAATATTTTTGAAAAGTTTGTAAGAAGAAATTGCGGATGACATAAACAGGCAACATTTTTTCGATGCAGTTTTGCTTGGCATCTTAAAGGTAGAAATATACAAGTCTTGTACCCCCTGAACAAAGTTGAAGCTATTGTACTACCATCAACATTGGTGAAGGTCATACCCCTCCGCTGATTCAAGAAGGGCAGTTGTCAGTTTCTGGCAAAAGAATTACACTATACTGGTTAACCGCTTACGTATAAGCGTGCCCAAAAAGTGTGGACAGGTAAACTGACCGGCTCAAAAATGACCTAAATAGTGTAGACTTGGCCATTTTACTTACCGTAAAAAATCGGCTATAAGACGAGGATTTTTCCCTCCAAAATGAGCCCCAAAAAATGACCCTGTCTTATAGCCGAGGTCATGGACTGCAGGCTTTTTTCAGGCAATGTCCGGCGAAGACCAGACATACGGAAAAGCTGATCGGTGATTTTTGAATTGACATAAATCGCCGCCCACAAACCACTGCTACCATTTTTCTGCACGCAATCGGTAAATGACGTCATCCGACGCCAGCACCCCCACATGTGTTTAATGTCATTGTGTGTATCTCTTTCATAAAAAATGTTTGGAACTGGTAAAAAATCTTTTCTTGATAGCTAAACAGTTGTGAATTGAAGTGGACAGAAAACCAGCACTTTGCACAGCTCCCAAATTATCCCTAGAAGCTCCGTGTCAATAACCAACAACAGTGTTCGACTTTTCCCACCCAGCATCTGCTATTTGGTGCCAAAACATAACCATTCATGAGATCGTAGAAGAGTCCGTCTTTATTATGCAAACATCTACCGTTAGATGTAGCTAATTGTCTGAGGAGCGATTAAATCTTTTCACATTGATTGTGGATTAAATTTTATGATTGGAGGATAAATGCCAATTGGAGACATAACTTGATCATATTTTCACACCTTATCATCACGCACCGCAGGGTGGCAATCTTATGACAGGGATTAACAATAGTGTCATACTTGAACCGTAATGAATACACAGATGGTTTGTCTCTGAATTTACAGTGCAGCAATTATTGCGATTTACTTACTGGTCTAGTTTTACCGGATCTAAGGACTCAAAAAGACTGATAGTTGTAGACGATTTTTTTTGCACTTGCCCGACCGGGCGTCATTAGGTCAAAGTGCACCTGCCCGGCGCTATTTCGGTCTTGTCCCGGGCGGCCAGGAAATGGATTTGTCAGCCCCTGTCGTCTATAAGATTGAAGTCTGTGAAGCTGTCTAGCCTTAGCCAGCAAAGCATGTGCCGGGCCAACTTCGGGCCGACAGCGATACGACATATCGGTCCGACGTTTCCCCGCTATTTTGTGCTAGCTGGGGCGTTGGTTCTGAATCTGAATAGCTAGGTGTTGTGTTCCCCAGTAAGAAAAAGTTCAGTTACTTATAGAAAAGCTGCAACAAGTATTTCTAAATTTTTTGGATGGATTTTCCCAACTTTTAATAGACCTACATATTCAGATTCAATAAGAGTTGTCTCTCTTGGTAACTCTCACAAACGAAGACACAGAATGTCAACAGATATAAACATTATTAAACAAGCCATGTGAGGGGTAAGTAGAGGGGTTTTCTAACGAAAAAAGGTCGATTTCTCACATCTAAACGGCATCTGGCGGTAGCAGATAGGCCCCGACAGATATGGCAAAAATTTGACCCGTCTTATAAAAAGTATAAGCAAAATCCCACCATAGAAAAACTGAAAAAGGGGTCCCGTCTTATAGTCTAATCGCCTTATAGCCGAATTTTTAAGGTAAGTATAAACAATAAATGATCAAGGTCATGAACATAGAAATTTAAGTTTCCCATAAATGTTGGTCTACCTTCGATATGCAGATAGGTATATGTTCAAAGATTTAATTCATCAATACTCATCTCAGGTCCGTGACCTTGAAGTCAAGATATGATTCCGAAGCATCCTACTCCTGCCAACTCATTGTTACAGATTAACCCATTTTGTAACAAATGGAATCTCCCTCCTTATATATAGGAGGAATCCATTTCAAAATTTAGGGGTGTCAGGTTGTGTTTTCATCAAAATTTATTTGGAAACTGACTGAACTTTTAGCAAACTGTGGAGGCCCTGAATAGACGCTGCGTTCTGAGGCGTCTGATCTGGGCCTGCACTGTTTGCCAGGGTACCTTTTTTGAGGTTTCTGGTACAAAATGGGTTGAGACACTTTTCAGGAGAGCTATGCTGTCCGATGACAACACTCGTTTGCTTTGTTTCTGTAATAATATGAACCAAATGTTCACCCTTAAATTGCCAAGGAAAACTGCACCTGAACATGACGTCTGTTTATATTGTCTGCTGCATCTTCTTGCAAACTTTTCAAACATGTTTCCCTTACAGGCAAACAGTGTCAATCCCGATCAAACTGCTCCTCTACAAACTGCTACTTGAGGAGAGCAGTCTGATCTGGGTTCACACCATTTGCAGCAACAATGACTTTTAAAGACATTTTTTCTTGATTATTGAGGACTATAATTTCATTACATAATATTATGTAGCCTTCAGTGCTGACGGAAGAGAAGTCTGATGTCTTCAACAGGAAAGGGGAATCCTTGGGGAAAAAACAATAGTTTACTAACTGTTGATTGGAGCGTACCTTATTGTAGGAGTGTAACGATGCTATTGTAGGAGTGTAACGATGCATCAAACCATCGATGCATTGCGATAGGCCCTGGGCCGATAGTACTACATCGATGGTAAAGTTAAACTTCGATGACTATCGCCGATAGTGTTTTGAACTATCGATAGTTTCGATAGTTTTCTATATCACAAGTTTTTCAGATAATTCCCGAAGTTGTTTTCATTCTAATACAATTTATATTCATTATTACCACCTACGTCTTGTAGTGTACCCGGTCAAGCGTCAAACTGTACATTGTCCTAATTATCCTGTGTCAGTGGGAGACAACGGCTGCAAGTCGCCAGATAAAGGCAATAAAATTACAGCCGAATCGTTATTTGGCGGTCGTGATTTGGCGGTAGCCTGCAGTTGCACTGTGTTTATGCATCCTATTTTGTTACACATTATCCACTTAACACCCGATGTCGGTATAAGGTCAGAACGCTAAATATTCCTTCATTGAACTGGTATATTTACAACTTTCTGAAGCATATTTCAACAGCACTTTGATGTAAATTGATTTCGAATTAATTGACACGGACGACCTCGCATATTTTGATTATGCTAATCTGCAAGGTGTCTGTAAGCCAGTGATAAGAAAAGCTATAATTAATGCGTGTTTTCACAGTGGTATTTATTGGTGCCGCCCGCATTAATTAGCACATGAAGAATGAAAAGTCTGCACGTGTCACTACCGCTTCAAAAGATGCAAAAAAAAAAAAAAAAAAAAAAATCTGGTTGATGTTTTAGAGGATTCTTATTTTGTCAATAACAGACATCAAAGGAAATGAAATACGTGTCTTCCTGCAAAGAGTTTATTATTTGGGCATCCAGACATGTTTATACAGCCGAGGAATTAATTTTGAATCTTGGACACCGTGTAAGGGAAATGCCGCACTAGAAAACAATTAAAGAAACTAAAAACGTGGTACGATTTTCTGTTTATTTGTACTGCTAAAATATTTTAAAAGATTTTACCAAAACAACAAAAGGAAAATACAAATGATGTTTGGAAAAAAACATTACACAATGAAAATGATGGAAAATTATATAAGTTGGCAGATGCAAGAATGTCGGGATGACATTGTAAGGCATGTTCGGCACGTTACTGATGACGTCATCGGTCGACCGGGGCCGATTTGGATATAAAAATTCTTTAGCCCTGATCTCAAAGGTGTTCCGTTTAACAAACGCATGTGATCTATTGTGTACCGAAACACTGAGACTAATATTAAAATGTTCCTCAGATTTTCGGTCTTAAGATTCAAATCTAACTTCCCAAAACACAGGGTCTGGTGCATGGATTCGTTTGACGTGTCGTCGGTAACAATTCTGATTATGAATCATATGCATTGCTGACATAGTTTTTCAGCTATCTACTATTTATTTTAATGAAGCGTATTTCTTTCGTAACCGGTAAAACATATTTTCTCAATAGCTAAACTGTTGTGGATATAGGTGGATAGAAAACAGCGCCCTGCACAATTCCTGATTTATACCCGGAAGCTCGATCCGTGTCACCAACAATAGCATACAGATGTGTTTACACAAATTAAAGCCTTCGACTTTTCTCGCCAAGCGTCTGCTATTTTGGCGCCAAAATATAGCCATGCACGAGGCAGCAGAATAGTCTGTTTTTATTATCATGCATACATCTACCGATAGATGAAGCTAATCGTCTTAGGAGCGATTTGATTGTGGATTAAATTTGATGATTGAGGGATAAATGCAGATTAGAGACATAAATTGATCTTATTTTCACACCTTGTCACGCGGAACATTATAGGCTTATCGGTAGCGCCGGAGGCTTGTGTTTACAGTGTAATTATAGAATAGACTGCATATCCGGCGTTTATTACCCGATTCAGTTAACTAACATGTTTGGTTTGGTTGGACCCAAAGTTCAGTGTTATAACGAGGTTGAGGTGTATTTAGTCTCCTTTTCATGTCTGAAGTGTTTTTGAAGACAAGCAAAGATTTCATTGCCTTCGTGAAGAGCTTACATTTATTTTAATTAAGAAACTGATTTCACATTCTCACTGTGAATTGATACATTTTACTTGGCTACTTCTATTAAAATGAGTCTCCTGGCTCTTCCAGAAGGATTTCTAAAAGGAAATAAAAAGATGTTCCTGGGGAGCTGTTTCCTCTTCATGTAGGGAAGACAGAAAAGCAAACAGGAGTTCACAACAGGTGTCCCTCTTGTGTAAATTATCTTGTTTATTTCTTGTATGCAGATAAAGCATACAGAATACAGTTTGAAGGATTGACTAGTTTTTATTTCCTTCTCAAAATATGTTTCAGACAATAGTATCACAATAGTATTGCAATAGTAGTCTGACAGCAATAGTAATAGTATCGCAATGGTTCTTCCTGCAATGTCAATACTATCGCAATAGTCATTTTCTGACTATCGTTACATCCCTACCTTATTGATTTTCCCCTTAAGTGCCACAGTCTGAGGATTTGTCAAGCGTTATTAATCACCCTATTAAAGGCAGCTTTTGATCTCCCATAGATAGTATATCACAAGGGGCAGTAAAACAATTATGAACACACAATGTGTCCTACTGTTACAAGAATAAATGCCTTTAAAGACGTAACCAGCAGACAACAAAGCAAATGATAATTTAAAAATTCTTGTGATTGGCATCTTAAAGTTTAATGTTATTTCCTGCAGAGACATGAAGACAACATCAAGAAGAGAGATTCACTGATAGAAGAATATGCCGCTGAGTATGAATTTGAAGGTATGTACATACATGTACTTTTTTAATGAGACCCCCCCCCCCCCCCCCACCATCTTCCCACTGCACCAGTTGGGGCTTGGAGAAATAGATTGCTGCTTCCGCACAAAGAATATATGCTGCTGAGTATGAATTCGAAGGTATGTTCATCTTCCTATACAAGAAGTCAACAAGGATAATTAAGGCTTTAGGAAAACATGTACATGTGAAATACTGGCATCCAACATGGTGTCAGAAATGACAAATTTTGGGTCAAAATGATAACATCTTTCTTATTTCTGCTTTCATCATAGATTGTGAGTGCTCGTTAGAACCGCCTCAATGAGGCGGTTCTAAAGAGTACCCACAATCTATGTTTTTGAGCAGAAATAATGGAGATGATGTAACCCTGTTTTTGAGCAGAAATAAGGGAGATGATGTTACCCCCGTAAACCACATCTTTCCCTATATAAAGTGGGGTTATGGGGGTGTTTATTTCGCGAACTTGTTCATGTGATGGATAATTTTTTCCTTATTTCTTGTTGGGAACATAATATGGTGTGGGTATTAGTGATACCTTACAAGTGGTAATTTTCATGGGTTCAAATATTCCCAGTTTGGGACGGAGTGAGTTAGTGTGTGAGTACAGCAAAGGTCATACGGTGACGGTGCCTCGGTTTAAAGACTCATCCGAATGTCTGGAGAAGCCTGGAATCTATCCTGTGATTCTTGGGTTACTAGGTGCGTAGCATAACCACAGAGGCTTCTCAGTTTGGGACAGAAACAGGCATAAATTTTCCTTACTTCTGATTACCAACAACCTGAGCATCAGTCAGACCCCCATCTGACTGAGCTACCAAAGCTGGCATGATATTGTGTACATGAGAAAAAAAATGAAATTGAATCCTGCCTTTCCATCGAGGATATGGACACCCCCCAAACCCCACTTTATACAGAGAAAACTCGACCCCCGCCCATCCGGGCTGGAAGAAATAGATGGGCTGCATGATGCTTCCATGCAGAGCTGAAACCAAATCAGACATACTGGTAAAGCGCTTAGAGGATCTAAGCCTGCCCTGGCAAAGCGGTGCGAGTTAGACTGTCCATGCTTATAAACCCTATTGGTTTCATGGGCTACAGAGCTTGAGATGTCATTTCATCTCAATGTTGGTCAAAAGTCCCACAAAATTGGAAGCAGCGTCTCCAAAATGACCTATACAGTGTTGATGGGGACGTTAAACCTCAAATCAAACAAATATCGAGAAAACTGGGGTTACGGGGGGTATACATTATTTTACTTATTTCTGCTCCAAGACATAGGTTGTGGGTACTCGTTAGAACCGCTTCAATGAGGCAGTTCTAATGAGCACCCACAACCTATGTTCGTAGTAAAAATAAGAAAAATATCACGGCTTTTCATCAGAAAAGTAGCCATTTTGAAGATGTAAAAAAATGCACTATGTCCCATGGGTGTGTTATCGTAATGTCTTCAAAGTTTATTGATGTTTCAGGGTTTGAGAGAGGACCAATCACAGATGAGAAATACAAAAACTTTCTGAGACAGATACAGGGAAAGCTGGAGACTATGATGAACGAAACGAAGAAACTGAAGGTAACAAAAAGTACACCGGTCACTCTACCCGTCTCTATTCCCAAAATGTATAGATTATAATGAAAAATAACCATAAATGGTCATTTTTGTTGCACCTGCTATTAGCATGGTGCGATATAGGTGCCCAGTTTTCCATTCATTTTTTCGTTCTTCCGTCCATTCATCCGTCTGTTTGTCAAGGTGTCAACATTTGTGACCACCCTAGCGTTCACCCTAACGGTCAAGTTTATTTCTCAAGAACTAAAAGAGCTTCATTAATGATACTTGGTACAAACTTGTATCCAGCGATGGCAATTTTAGTGCAAGCGTCTAGATTTGACCTTGACCTACATTTTATGGATCACTGACTTCATGATACTTGTATCTGGGGATGACAACTTGAATGCAAGCATCCATATTCAACCTTGACCTAGATTTCCGGGTTCACTGACTTTGTAAAATATTGCGACCACCCTAGCGTTCACCCTATTGGTCAAGTTAATTTCTCTAGAACTATAAGAGCTGCATAATGATACTTGGTACAAACTTTTATCCAGCAATGGCAATTTTAATGCAAGCATCTAGATTTGACTTGACCTACATTTTATGGATCACTGACTTCATGAAATATTGCGACAACCCTAGTGTTCACCCTAATGGTCAAGTTCATTTCAAAAGAACTATAAGAGCTTTATTAATGATATTTAGTAAATACATGTATCTAGGGATGACAACTATAATGCAAGCATCCATATTTTACCTTGACCTAAATTTCATGGTTCACTGACTTAGTGAACAATTGCATCTACTCTAAGTGTTCAACCTTTTATTTAAGTTAATTTCTCAAAAACTATTAGAGCTTCATTGATGATACATGGTACAAGCTTGCATCTAGGAATCGCAACTTTTATGGAAGCATCAATGTTTGACCTTGGCCTAGATTTCATGGTCCGGCGACTTTTCACCCCCACAGGAACGACATAGCCTTCGGTGGAATTCTTGTTCTTTATATTCAACACAATTTTAGGTCATTTTTATGCCGGTTAGTTAACCTACACTTTTCCTGGGCAGACTTATATATAAGCGGCTGACCAATACAGTGCACATTCTTTTGCCAGAAGCTGACAACTGCCCTTCTTGAATCAGCGAAAGGAAGATAATGACCGTAGAAAAGATTTCGTGATAAATCTCCACAAAAGAATGTTGCGGACCCCTGCAGGTATCGAACCCGCGTCCTGATACCAGTCAGACGCACATCCGACTGAGCTACCGATGGGAGCAGATTCTTTTCTGTAAGGTATGTCCCAAGGAATGGGAGCAAATTCTTTCCTGCAAAAGTGTTCCGAGGGAGAGAAGCAAATTCTTTTATATTAAGAAAATTCTTTCCTGTGATAGTGGTACCAAGGGAGCCAATTCTTTCCTGTAAGAGTGGTTCCCATTTCATTGACTATACTGTGGACCATTTTTCCAGTTCTTTCTTTGGTTTGTATACAATTTAATTTTCTCCTTGTTACGAAACTGCACTGTACAGAGAGGATCCTCATTATAACGACAGTATTTGCTCCCTATTATTGTGCTGTTATAAAGAATATGCCGTTATAAAGAATCCAAGTTAGGATTATGATAGGTAATAAAAGGCCTTTTCCCCATTTTCACTCCAAGAAACAAATGCTATAGACATTTGTTAGAATCACCTCACCGACTCCAAGAAACAAATGCTATAGACATTTGTTAGAATCGCCTCGGTAAGGCGATTCTAACAAATATCTATTACATTTGTTTCTTGGAGTATTAGATTACAAGACCCTTTCATGACTATGAACTAGATTTGTGCATTTCCAACCAGAGGGAAGCCCACGCCACTCAGAACCGAGGCTAAGCCTTTAGCTAAGTAGTCTTACATGTACCATTCAAATTGCCGTCATAATGAGTTTTGTCTTTATAACGAATGTCGGTTTAAAGAGGGTTGGCTGTATTTTTCCAGACAGAATTTGAGACAAAGGAGACTGATATTCAAAAGAAGATAGATGAACTGAGGGATAGCAAGACTAAACTGGAACAGAATGAAAAAATTAAGAAAGATATGATGGTAAGTTACAGTATTTCGGACAGACTATGTTTTCGGACAGACAGGCCTAAGCAAACAGTGTAGACCCAGATGAGACGCCGCAAAACGCGGCATCTCATCAGGGTCTACACTGTTTGCCACTCATCATGCTATTTTTAGACACAACATCGGGTAATAAAGTGTACGTGTTCAAATTTTTAGAACAAGTATGGTAAGGAGTTAAGGCGTCCGAATATTTAGGGTAAATATGGTAGGTTTTTTTGTTTGTTTGATTTGAGATTTAACGTCCATGTCAACACTGTAATGGTCATTTTGGAAATGTTGCTTCCAATTTTGTGGAACTTTTACCCGACATTGAGATGAAATGACATCTCAAGACCTGCCGCCCAACGAAACCAATAGAGTCTATAAGCACGGACGGTCCAACTTGCACCGCCTTGCCTGGGCAGGCTTAAATCCTCTAAGCGGTTTACCAGTACTAGTGTGCGGGTTTGTTTCAGCTCTTTGTGGAAGCATCATGCAGCCCATCTATTTCTTCAAGCCCAGATGGGCGGGGGCCGCTAAATATGGTAGTAGTTTAGCAGCAACACTGTTGCCATAATGACAAATAAAAGAAGATGAAAATGTTCTCTTAGGGGACTGTTCAAATATGAATGCAACTAAGCACATAAAAATGATTCCGTGATAGATTTCGATGAAAAATTTATTTTGTCCCCTCAAAGTATTCCCCTTTAACAGATATACAAACTTTCAGTCTTCTGATCCAATCATTGAATGCATTTTGGTAGTGTTTTCGAGGTATACTATGAAGGCACTTGAATATTGCAGAACCTAGGTGTTTGCGCTATACAAATTTTCGACCAGAAAGGTATTTTTTCAGCCCCGGGAACAAAAAAAAGTCACACGGGGCAAGGTCAGGGGAATAAGGGGGGTGAGGGAGTTCAACAACCTTTTCCTGCTTCAAATAGTCTTGCACAATGAACGCCTTGTGCAATGACGCATTGTCATGTAGCAATCTGACATTGGCCAAACCAGTTGCGGGTCTTCGTTCTTTGAAATATTTCTTCAATTTTCGAAGAACTTTATTCTTGTAAAACTTCGCATTTACAGATTTGCCTTTAGGCACAGCAACCTGAATAGCAGGGCCCTGATTTGAAAAGAATATGGCATACATTACCTTCTTGACGCTCATGGTCCGCTTTGCAATGCATGGTCTTTTGCAATACTTCGTTGCCCATATTTCGTTCTGAATCTTTCGTTTTGGCTCAAAAAAGTGAACCCATGTCTCGTCACCTGTGACGACATTAGCGAAAGACCGTGCATTGTAATTTGGAAACATTTTAAGCAACTTCTTGGCACACTGAACGCGTGTCTTTTTCTGCTCATCTGTCAACAGATGGGGAATCCATCTAGCACAGATCTTTCTCATTTTCAAATCCCGTTTCAGAATTGTATGAGCTGCTCCTAATGAGATGCCAACCATACTAGCTATTTGCCTAGTGGTGTATCGTGCATCGGTAGCAACTATTTCTTTCACTCTAGCAACCATCTTGGCAGATGTTGCTCTTTTCGGCCGACGATCATGTGGTGCATCTGTTGAGCCTAGCCCACAGCTGAATTTCTTACACCAACGAAAAACTGTCGGAAAAGACATTTCATTATGCCCATAAACCAAACATATTTCATGTCTTTGCACCGTATACCAAGAATACAACGATTCTTAATATAGGACAGTATTTCAACTGTATACTCTGACCTTCTTCCAACCATGTTTTGTATTAGTATACAAGAGTAGACAGTGTTTATTGAACGATATACATGGCTAAAGTGGACGGATTTTAACAGGTTTGGTATCAATGTATAGGTAAAATGTTTTTCTACGCTGTGATATTTATTTCCAGGTGATTTTCGCATTAGTACATGAGAAAACGTTCTGCTTGCATTCATATTTGAACAGTCCTCGTAGCAACAACACTGTTGCTATAATGACAAATAAAAGAAGATGAAAATGTTCTCTTAAAGCTATCAGAAAATAATAAAGTTTCAAAAGCGACATTTTACGGGCGTCGATGACCTAGTGGATAAGGGTGCTGTCTCTTAACCCATTGTATACTGGTGGACTCTTTCATTGCTATATGTTGGACAAGTCCAATTATATAAGGGTGTCAGACCTATTTTTTTTTCATTTTTAGCTCACCTGTCAAGTAGTGACGAGGTGAGCTTTTGGGATCACTTTTTGTCCGTTGTGCGTGCGTCCGTGCGTCCGTAAACAATTTCAAATAAGTATATCTCCAATACCCCATGGCCAATCTTGATCTAATTTCATGTGAAGCATCATCAGGTAGGGGGAAAGGCTGCATAAGGTTTTTGGGCTGATCAGATTGGAATTCTGGTTGCCATGGCAACATATAGCTCCCATAGACTTATAAAGGGAAAATTTTAGAAATCTTCTTCTCTGAAACCACAGGGCCCAGAGCTTAGATATTAAGCATGTAGCAAGGGCAAGTGGTCAACTACATAATTCCTGCCAATCATGCCCCTGGGTGCCAAATGGGCCACGCCCATGGGCCCCTTCGCTCCCATAGACTCATAATGGAAAAAAAAATTCAAAAATATTCGTCTCTGAAACCACAGGGCCCAGAGCTTAGATATTTAGCATGTAGCAATGGCAAGTGGTCACCTACATTATTCCTGCCAATCATGCCCCTGGGTTCAAAAAGGGCCACGCCCCGGGGCCCCTTCACTCCCATAGACTCATATTGGAAAAAAAGCTTCAAAAATCTTCTTCTCTGAAACCACAGGGCCCAGAGCTTATATATTTAGCATGTAGCAATGGCAGGTGGTCACCTACATAATTCCTGCTAATCATGCCCCTGGGTTCCAAATGGGCCACGCCCCTGGGCCCCTTCGCTCCCATAGACTCATAATGGAAAAAAAGCTTCAAAAATCTTCTTCTCTGAAACCACAGGGCCCAGAGCTTAAATATTTAGCATGTAGTAACGGCAAGTGGTCAACTACATAATTCCTGCCAATCATGCCCCTGGGTTCCAAATGGACACGCCCCGGGGCCCCTTCGCTCCCATAGACTCATAATGGAAAAAAGCTTCAAAAATCTTCTTCTCTGAAACCATCGGGCCCAGAGCTTAGATTTTTAGCATGTAGCAATGGCAAGTAGTAACCTATTTAATTCCTGCCAATCATGCCTCTGGGGTCCCGGGGCGGGTTAGCTCCTATATACTCATAATGGAAAAAAAGGTTCAAAAATCTTTTTCTCTGAAACCACAGGGCCCAGAGCTTAGATATTTTGCATGTAGCAATGGCAAGTGGTCACCTACATAATTCCTGCCAATCATGCCCCTGGGTTTCAAGTTGGCATGCTCCTGGGCCCCTTAGCTCCCATAGACTCATAATGGAAAAAAATGCTTCAAAAATCTTCTTCTCTGAAACCACAGAGCCCAGAGCTTAGAAATTTAGCATGTAGCAACGACAAGTGGTCACCTACATAATTCCTGCCAATCATGCCCCTGGGTTCCAAATGAGCCCCACCCCGGGGCCCCTTCGCTCCCATAGACTCAAAATGGAAAAAAAGCTTCAAAAATCTTCCCCGCTGAAACTGCAGGGCCCAGAGCTTAGGTAATAAGCATGTAGCAATGGCAAGTGGTCACCTGCATAATTCCTGCCAATAATGCCCCTAGGGTCCAAATTGGCCACGCCCTCAAGCCCCCTAGCTCCCATTGACTCATAATAGAAAAAAGCTTCAAAAATCTTCTTCTCTGAAACCACAGGGCCCAGAGCTTAGATATTTAGCATGTAGCAACAGCAAACGGTCACCTACATAATTCCTGTCAATCATGCCCCTGTGGTCCAAAAGAGCCACGCCCCGGGGCCCCTTAGCTCCTATAGACTCATAATGGAAAAAAAGCTTTAAAAATCTTTTTCTCTGAAACCACAGGGCCCAGAGCTTAGATAATTAGCATGTAGCAATGGCAAGTGGTCACCTACATAAATCCTGCCAATCATGCCCATAGGGTCCAAATGGGCCACGCCCCAGGATCCCTTAGCTCCCCTAGACTCATAATGGAAAAAAAGCTTCAAAAATCTTCTTCTCTGAAACCAGAGGGCCCACAGCTTAGATATTTAGCATGTGGAAATAACAAGTGGTCACCTACATAAATCCTGCCAATCATGCCCCTGGGGTCCAAATGGGCCACACCCTGGGAAGAAAAGCCTCAAAAATCTTCTTCTCTGAAACCATAGGGCCCAGAGCTTAGATATTTAGCATGTAGCAAGGGCAAGTGATCACCTTCATATTTCCTGCTAATCATGCCCCTGGGGTCCAAATTGGCCACGTCCCGGTGCCCCTTAGCTCCCATAGACTCATAATGGAAGAAAGCTTAAAATATCTTCTTCTCAGAAACTGTGAAGCACAGAACTTAGATATTTAGTCCAAATTGGCCAAATCCTGTGGCCCCTTAACTCCAACAAACTTATAATGGAAAAAAGCTTCAAACATCTTCTTTGAAACCATGAAATACAGACCTTAGATATTTAGTATATAGCAACACAAAATGGTCGCCTACATAAATCCTGCCAACCATGCCCTTTGGGTCAAAATTGGCCAAGCCCCAGGGCTCATTAGCTTCTATAGACTTATACTGGAAAAAAAAACTTAAAAAAATCTTCTTTTCCAAAACCATAAGGCACAGGTTTTGTTTGATTTGAGGTTTTACATCCCTGTCAAAACTGTATAGGTCATTTTGGAGATGTCTCTTCCAATTTTGTGGGACTTTTACCTGACATTGAGATGAAATTACATCTCAAGCCCTGTCGCCCAATGAAACCAATAGGGTTTCTAAGCATGGACACCGCTTTGCCTGAGCTTAGATATTTAGTGTGTAGCAATGTCAAGTGGTCTCCTACACTATTGATTTTCTGGTACACAGGTGAGCGATATAGGGCCATTGGGCCCTCTTGTTTGTTAATTTTTTGATGGAAAAATCTGTTAGCAAATAGTGCAAGCCCTGATCAGACGCCGCGTTCTGCGGCGTCTGATCTGGGCCTGCACTGTTTGCCAAGGTACCCCTTAAGGGGTTTCCCGCATACAACAGGCTAATCATTAGATTCTCAACGCTGTGGGGTTAAGCCTTGCTCAGGTCACATATGAATCTTCAGGTTCAGCAACTGAAAGTCAGGTGGTTTTTTAGCTCACCTGAGCCGAAGGCTCATGTGAGGTATTAGTATACCACGAGCCGGCGTCCGTCGTCCGTCGTCGTCCGTCGTCCACACTTTCAAAGAAGTATATCTCCGGAACCAGTGGGCCAATCTTGATCAAATTTCATGTGAAGCATTATCAGGTAGGGGGAAAGGCTGCATACTGTTTTCGGGCAGATCGGATTGGAACTCTGGTTGCCATGGCAACAAATAGCTGCCATAGACTTAACATAGGAAAAAGTTTGTCATCACTCTAGCTCCGTCAATTTTTTTCTGATTGTCTTCATTCTTGCAGATAACGAGGACAGGCATGAAATCTCGATCAAGTTCGATTTTGGGCTGAATCGGATTATTCACTCAGGAGTTACGTGCCCTTGAGCGTTGAAAAAATTGCCTATTGACTTAACATGGGGAGAATGTTGTCATCACCGTAGCTGCTTCAATTATTTTCAGATTGGCTTTATTCTTGCAGATAACCAGCACAGCCATGAAATCTCGGTCAAGTTCGATGACTGGCAGAATCGGATCATTAGGGCCCCGCACTGAAAGTGTGGGTGCCCTATAGTAATCACTCTGTCCGTCCGTCTGTCTGTCTGTCCGTCCACAAATTTTTTTATCCTCCATTACTTTTTATTATTCCTGGATGGATTTAAATATTACTTGGCATCATTCTGTCCGTCCGTCTGTCTGTCTGTCTGTCTGTCTGTCTGTCCGTCTGTCCGTCTGTCCGTCCACAAATTTTTTTATCCTCCATAACTTTCTTATTCCTGGATGGATTTAAATATTACTTGGCAGAAATGTTAACCATAATGTGATGGAGTGTTGCGCACAAGACTCAGGTCCGTACCTCAAAGGTCAAGGTCATACTTAGAGGTTAAAGGTCAAAAAAGGGTCTTTCCTGTGTCCAATTAATAACTTTGTTATTATTCCTGGATGGATTTAAATATTACTTGGCAGAAATGTTAACCATAATGTGACGAAGTGTCACACGCAAGACCCACAGCCGTACCTCAAAGGTCAAGGTCATACTTAGAGATAAAAGGTCAAAAAAGCGTCTTTTTTCATTGTGTCCAATCTATAACTTTCTTATACCTGGATGGATTTAAATATTACTTAGCAGAAATATTAACCATAATGTGACAGTGTGTCACACGCAAGACCCAGGTCCGTACCTCAAAGGTCAAGGTCATACTTAGAGGTGAAAGGAAAAAAAAAACGTCTTTTTTAACATCAACATTTTCCTACTCTGATAGCGCTGCCGGGGCCCTAGTCAGTTTCACTGACAGCTCTAGTTCACTTAGGAGTTACCTGCCCTTGTGTGTTTTTGCATTAGGGTTAATGGGAATTAGGAAAAAGCTTGTAATCACTCTAGCTCCGTCAATTTTTTTCTGATCGACTTCATTCTTGCAGATAACGAGGACAGGCATGAAATCTCGATCAAGTTCGATTTTGGGCTGAATCGGATTATTCACTCAGGAGTTACGTGCCCTTGAGCGTTGAAAAAATTGCCTATTGACTTAACATGGGGAGAATGTTGTCATCACCGTAGCTGCTTCAATTATTTTCAGATTGGCTTTATTCTTGCAGATAACCAGCACAGCCATGAAATCTGGGTCAAGTTCTATAACTGGCAGAATCGGATCATTCACTTAGGAGTTACCTGCCCTTGTGTGTTTTTGCATTAGGGTTAATGGGAATTTCAAAAATGTATATCTTAAAGACTACTTGGCCAACTTTGATCAAATTTCATGTGTCGCATTATTGGGCAAGTGGAAAGGCTTCATTAGGTTTTCAGGCAGATCTGAGTGGAACTCTGGTTGCCATGGCAACATCTAGCTCCCATAGACTTCACATAGGAAAAAGCTTGTCATCACTCTAGCTCCGTCAATTTTTAGCTCACCTGGGCCGAAGGCTCCAGGGGAGCTTATAGTATAGTGGGTCCTCCGTCGTCCGTCGTCCGTCCGTCGTCCGTCCACACTTTTGAGCAGCTATATCTCTGTATCCTGCAGGCTGATCTCAATCATTTCTCACCTGTAGCATGCCTCTGGTGGGGCATTGATGACATAAACTTTTTTTTGAAATCGCTCTAAAACTTTGGTTCCTATGGCAACCACAAGGTCCCATAGACTTACTATGGGAAAATGCTTGTCATCACCGTAGCGCCTTCAGTTTTGATTGGATCTTTCTGAAACTTATATGTAAAGTGGCTGGGGATAAAATCTTGGATGACTTCGAAAACCAGCCAAGTTGGCCCATTTATCACAGAGTAATGTCCCTTTGATTGCTGAAAATGCCGATTTTTGACCTTGTCATCACCGTAGCCCTTTCAGTTTTGATCGGATCTTTCTGAAACTTATATGCAAGGTGGCTGGGGATAAAGCCTCGGATGAGTTCGCATACCGGCAAAGGTGGCCTATTTATCATAGAGTTAGGTCCCTTTGATTGCTGAAAATGTTGATTTTTGACCTTGTCCACACTGTAGCCCCTTCAGTTTTGATCGGATCTTTCTGAAACTTATATGTAAGGTGGCTGGGGATAAAACCTCAGATGAGTTCGAAAACCGGCCAAGTTGCCCCATTAACTATATAGTTATGTCCCTTTGATTGCTGAAAATGTCGATTTTTTACCTTGTCATCACCGTAGCCCCTTCAGTTTTGATCGAATCTTTCTGAAACCTATATGTAAGGTGACTGGAGATAAAACCTAGGATGAGTTCGAAAACAGGCCAAGTCAGCCCATTTATCCTAGAGTTCTGTCCCTTTGATGGCTGAAAATGTTGATTTTTGACCTTGTCATTACTGTAGCCCCTTCAGTTTTGATCGGATTTTTCTGAAACTTATATGTAAGGTGGCTGGGGATGAAACCTCGGATGAGTTCGAAAACTGGCCAAGTCGGCTCATTTTTTAGAGTAACATCCCTTTGATTGCTAAAAATGCCAAATTTTTACCTTGTCATCACCGTAGCCCCTTCAGTTTTGATCGGATCTTTCTGAAACTTATATGTGAGGTGGCTGGGAATAAAATCTTGGATGATTTTGAATACTGGCCAAGTCTGATCGGATCTTTCTGAAACTTACATGTAAGGTGGCTGGGAATAAAACCTCAGGTGAGTTCGAATACCGGCCAAGTCGGCACATTTATCATAGAGTGACGTGCCTTTGATTGCTGAAAATGCCTATTTTCGACATTGTTATCACTGCTACCCCTTTAGTTTTGAACGGATCTTCATGAAACTTACAAACAAGGAAGTCAGGCAGAAAGCTTGGAGGAGTTTGAAAACTTGCAGGTAACGAGGACAGACATAAAATCTCGGTTAAGTTAGATTTTGGGCCGAATCGGATTATTTGCCTTGGAGTTACCTGCCCTTGAGCATAAAAAAATACATTGTGACCACGATAGCAACTTTATTTTTATTCAGATCAGCTTCAAACTTGCAGGTAACGTGGACAGGCAATATCTGTTAAGTTCGAATCGGAATATTGACCTCGGAGTTACATGACCTTGAGCGACAAAAAATTTGCCCATAGACTTTACATAGGGAAAATGTTGTGACTACGATAGCGACTTGAATTTTTTTCAGATCAGCTTCAAACTTGCAGGTAACGAGGACAGTCATAAAATCTCAGTTAAGTTCGATTTTGGGCCGAATCGGATTATTTGCCTTGGAGTTACCCGCCCTTGAGCATAAAAAAATACGTTGTGACCACGATAGCAACTTTATTTTTATTCATATCAGCTTCAAACTTGCAGGTAACGAGGACAGGCATAAAATCTCGGTTAAGTTCAATTTTGGGCCGAATCGGAATATTGACCTCGGAGTTACGTGACCTTGAGCGACAAAAAAATTTGCCCATAGACTTAATTAGGGAAAATGTTACGACTACGATAGCGACTTGAATTTTTTTCAGATCAGCTTCAAACTTGCAGGTAACGAGGACAGACATAAAATCTCAGTTAAGTTCGATTTTGGGCCGAATCGGATTATTTGCCTTGGAGTTACCCGCCCTTGAGCATAAAAAAATACGTTGTGACCACGATAGCAACTTTATTTTTATTCATATCAGCTTCAAACTTGCAGGTAACGAGGACAGGCATAAAATCTCGGTTAAGTTCAATTTTGGGCCGAATCGGAATATTGACCTCGGAGTTACGTGACCTTGAGCGACAAAAAAATTTGCCCATAGACTTAATTAGGGAAAATGTTACGACTACGATAGCGACTTGAATTTTTTTCAGATCAGCTTCAAACTTGCAGGTAACGAGGACAGACATAAAATCTCAGTTAAGTTCGATTTTGGGCCGAATCGGAATATTTGCCTTGGAGTTACCTGCCCTTGAGCATAAAAAAATACGTTGTGACCACGATAGCAACTTTATTTTTATTCATATCAGCTTCAAATTTGCAGGTAACGAGGACAGGCATAAAATCTCAGTTAAGTTCGATTTTGGGCCGAATCGGAATATTGACCTCGGAGTTACGTGACCTTGAGCGACAAAAAATTTGCCCATAGACTTAATTAGGGAAAATGTTACGACTACGATAGCAACTTTATTTTTATTCAGATCAGCTTCAAACTTGCAGGTAACGTGGACAGGCAATATCTGTTAAGTTCGAATCGGAATATTGACCTCGGAGTTACATGACCTTGAGCGACAAAAAATTTGCCCATAGACTTTACATAGGGAAAATGTTGTGACTACGATAGCGACTTGAATTTTTTTCAGATCAGCTTCAAACTTGCAGGTAACGAGGACAGTCATAAAATCTCAGTTAAGTTCGATTTTGGGCCGAATCGGATTATTTGCCTTGGAGTTACCCGCCCTTGAGCATAAAAAAATACGTTGTGACCACGATAGCAACTTTATTTTTATTCATATCAGCTTCAAACTTGCAGGTAACGAGGACAGGCATAAAATCTCGGTTAAGTTCAATTTTGGGCCGAATCGGAATATTGACCTCGGAGTTACGTGACCTTGAGCGACAAAAAATTTGCCCATAGACTTAATTAGGGAAAATGTTACGACTACGATAGCGACTTGAATTTTTTTCAGATCAGCTTCAAACTTGCAGGTAACGAGGACAGACATAAAATCTCAGTTAAGTTCGATTTTGGGCCGAATCGGAATATTTGCCTTGGAGTTACCTGCCCTTGAGCATAAAAAAATACGTTGTGACCACGATAGCAACTTTATTTTTATTCATATCAGCTTCAAATTTGCAGGTAACGAGGACAGGCATAAAATCTCGGTTAAGTTCGATTTTGGGCCGAATCGGAATATTGACCTCGGAGTTACGTGACCTTGAGAGACAAAAAAATTTGCCCATAGACTTAACGTAGGGAAAATGTTGTGACAGAAATAGCGACTTGAATTTTTAGCTCACCTAAGCCAAAGGCTTCAGTGAGCTGATAGTATACCAAGGCTCCAGAGTCCGTCGTCTGTCGTCCGTCCATCCGTCGTCCACACTTTCAATGAAGCATATCTCAGAAGGCAGTCGACCAATCTTGTTTAAATTTTATGTGTAGCACCATTGGGCAAGGGGAAAGGCTGCATTAGGTTTTGGAGCTAGTCTGGTTCATTTGTTCCTTCATTCTTCTTTCTCTCCATATAGAGATAATAGACCAATGTTAAATTGTTAATCAAAGATTTCTCAGGAACTGTAAAAGCTAGAAGCATCAAATTTGGTATTCAATAGAATAATGATGACTTATTTTGTGTAAGAGACATTGGGCTTTCTCAGCTTATTTGTTCATCTGTTCTTTCATTCTTCTTTCTCTCCATTTTGACCAATGTTAAATTTTCGTCAAAGATTTCTCAGGAACTATAGAAGCTAGAAGTCTCAAACTTGGAATGCAATGCAATAATGATGACTTATATCCTGTAAGGGTCAATGGGCTGGATTCTATTTGCAGATTTAGTAGTCAAGTCTGTGAATTGTTAAAACTTAAGTTCCTCAGGTGAGCGGTTTAGGCTCATTGAGCCTCTTGTCTCTGTGTACACCAGTTTTAGCCCACCTCTGATGAATGATTGGCTCAAAATAAGTGTAATAATCTTCATTACGATAACACGCCCGTGCGACATAATGCATTTTTTTCACATCTCCAAAAAGGCCACTTTTCTGATGAAAATCCTTGATATTTTTAGCTCACCTGACCGAAGGTCATGGTGAGCTTTTGTAACCGTAAGATGTCCGGCGTCGTCGTGCGTCGTCCGTCGTCCGTCGTCCGTCGTGCGTAAACTTTTTCTTGTGAACAAACTAGAGGCCACAGTTTTGGTCCAATCATCATCAAACTTGCTCAGAATGATCATCATGACAATATCTCGGTCAAGTTCGAATATGGGTCATGTCGGGTGAAAAAGTAGGTCAGTAGGTCAAATCATAGAAAAACCTTGTGAACACTCTAGAGGGCACAGTTTTGGTCCAATCATCATCAAACTTGCTCAGAATAATTATCATGACAATATCTCGGTCAGGTTCGAATATGGATCATGTAGGGTCAAAAAGTAGGTCAGTAGGTCAAACCATAGATAGTCCTTGTGAACACTCTAGAGGGCACAGTTATGGTTCAATTATCATCAAACTTGCTCAGAATGATCATTGTGACAATATCTCGGTCAAGTTCGAATATGGGTCATGTCGGGTCAAAAAGTAGGTCAGTAGGTCAAATCATAGAAAAACCTTGTGAACACTCTGAAGGCCACTGTTTTGGTCCAATTATCATGAAACTTGCTCAGAATGACCATTGTGACAATATTTCAGTCCAGTTCGAATATGGGTCATATCGGGTTAAAAAGTAGGTCAGCGGGTCAAATCATATAAAAACCTTGTGAACACCCTAGGGGCCACAATTTTGGTCCAATCTTAATCAAACTTGCTCAGAATGATCATCATGACAATATCTCGGTCAAGTTTGAATATGGGTCAAATGGTTCCGGTCCGTTGCACATCTAGGTCACAGGAGCCAAAAACAGATTTTTTTCACCAAAAACTTAAAAAATCTTCTTCTCTGAAACCACAAGGCCCAGGTCTTTGTTATTTGGTATGAAGCTTCATCTAGTGGACCCCTACCAAGATTGTTCAAATTATAGTGCTGGGGCCAAAAATGCCCCCGCACGGGGGCCCTTTGGTTTTACATAGGCTTATATAGGGAAAATCTTTAAAAATCTTCTTCTCTGAAACCACAAGGCCCAGGACTTTGATATTTGGTATGAAGCTTCATCTAGTGGACCCCTACCAAGATTGTTCAAATTTGAGTGCTGGGACGAAAAATGCCCCCGCCACGGGGCC
Source organism: Lucinisca nassula (assembly GCA_963580285.1). NCBI lineage: Eukaryota > Metazoa > Mollusca > Bivalvia > Lucinida > Lucinidae > Lucinisca > Lucinisca nassula. The sequence goes on from OY757023.1 coordinate 24,359,601, forward strand.
CTTTGGTTTTACATTGGCTTATATAGGGAAAATCTTTAAAAATCTTCTTTGCTGAAACCACAAGGCCCAGGTCTTTGATATTTGGTATGAAGCTTCATCTAGTGGACCCCTACCAAGATTGTTCAAATTATAGTGCTGGGGCCCAAAATGCCCCCGCCCCAGGGCCCTTTGGTTTTACATAGGCTTATATAGGGAAAATCTTCAAAACTCTTCTACTCTGAAACCACAAGGCCCAGGACTTTGATATTTGGTATGAAGCTTCATCTAGTGGACCCCTACCAAGATTGTTCAAATTATAGTGCTGGGACAAAAAATGCCCCCGCCACGGGGCCCTTTGGTTTTACATTGGCTTATATAGGGAAAATCTTTAAAAATCTTCTTCTCTGAAACCACAAGGCCCAGGTCTTTGATATTTGGTATGAAGCTTCATCTAGTTGACCCCTACCAAGATTGTTCAAATTACAGTGCTGGGGCCAAAAATGCCCCCGCCCCGGGGCCCTTTGGTTTTACATAGGCTTATATAGGGAAAATCTTAAAAAATCTTCTTCTCTGAAACCACAAGGCCCAGGTCTTTGATATTTGGTATGAAGCTTCATCTAGTGGACCCCTACCAAGATTGTTCAAATTTTAGTGCTGGGACAAAAAATGCCCCCGCCACGGGGCCCTTTGGTTTTACATGGGCTTATATAGGGAAAATCTTTAAAAATTTTCTTTTCTGAAACCACAAGGCCCAGGACTTTGATATTTGGTATGAAGCTTCATCTAGTGGACCCCTACCAAGATTGTTCAAATTTTAGTGCTGGGACAAAAATGCCCCCGCCACGGGGCCCTTTGCTTTTACATTGGCTTATATAGGGAAAATTTTTAAAAATCTTCTTCTCTGAAACCACAAGGCCCAGGTCTTATATATTTGGTATGAAGCTTCATCTAGTGGACCCCTACCAAGATTGTTCAAATTATAGTGCTGGGGCCAAAAATGCCCCCGCCACGGGGCCCTTTGGTTTTACATAGGCTTATATAGGGAAAATCTTTAAAAATTTTCTTCTCTAAAACCACAAGGCCCAGGACTTTGATATTTGGTATGAAGCTTCATCTAGTGGACCCCTACCAAGATTGTTCCAATTTTAGTGCTGGGGCCAAAAATGCCCTGCCCCGGGGCCCTTTGGTTTTACATAGGCTTATATAGGGAAAATCTTTAAAAATCTTCTTCTCTGAAACCACAAGGCCCAGGACTTTGATATTTGGTATGAAGCTTCGTCTAGTGGACCCCTACCAAGATTGTTCAAATTATAGTGCTGGGACAAAAAATCCCCCCCTGCCACGGGGCCCTTTGGTTTTACATAGGCTTATATAGGGAAAATCTTTAAAAATCTTCTTCTCTGAAACCACAAGGCCCAGAACTTTGATATTTGGTATGAAGCTTCATCTAGTGGACCCCTACCAAGATTGTTCAAACTATAGTGCTGGGGCAAAAAATGCCCCTGTCCCGGGGCCCTTTGATTTTACATAGGCTTATATAGGCAAAATCTTTAAAAATCTTCTTCTCTGAAACCGCTAGGCCCAGGTCTTTGATATTTGATGTGTAGCTTCATCTAGTGGACCTTTGACAAGATTGTTCAAATTTTAGCCTTTGTTGATGTTTGGTATGAAGCTTCACCTTTACGACCTCCCTCAACATTATGTACATTAAAGCCCTGGGGCCAATAATGGCCCTCTCTGGGGCCCACTTGTTACACTATGGATCAGGTGAGCGATCCAGGGCCATCATGGCCCTCTTGTTCTTATTTATATTGCAAACATAGATTGTGGGTGCTTGTTAGAACCCCCTCATTGAGGCGGTTCTAACTAACGAGTACCCACAATCTATGTCTTGGACCTGAAATAAGAAAAATTATGTGTACCTCCGTACACCTCAGTTTAATATCAAATATAACTACCCATCACTACAATTATAGCCTTTTCACCAGACGCAGGTCTGGGTCAGTCTGACAAAAAAAAATCTAGCCAGAAATGCCACCGGCATGTCCCTTTTCCCGTGACCTCCCTAGTGTTGAGTCCTGATTGGTCGCTGATGTCACATGACCTATCAGACCAATAGGCAGACGATACAGGTCACATGACCGCGGTTTTCGCGCCGAGAGGTCATTATTTTTTCAGACTCACATGAGGTTGGATCGTGACAACTACATTCCATGGAAGAATGGATAAACGGATAAGTGTTTTATTCTTTTTTGATTTTGCACTTACCTTGAGTTTCCACAACGTACTTAGGCTTTTTAAGCTTATTGTTTATTCCGAAATTCTTAGGGACTTTATTTCGCGTGTTTTCTGCCGACATTACATGTGTATTGGTTGTCAGCCATTTTGAAATTTCACTTGGAAGTTTTGTTTATCATGTAATCAACCGTTTTTGGTTTTTGATGAGCATCACACTTCTTTTTACGTTATGTGCCAGGGTATTATTATTCCTGGTAATGTTCTAATAGAAGTCGGCGTTGTGGAAACTTAAATTGCCAGAAAAGAGGACGGATTTTGTGCGTGTTCCTCCACTTCCGGTATCGGAAGACGTTGTATTGCTGAATAGAAATTCTCAGCATTATTTTAGTTTTGAACATGTGCAAGACCCTAAATCCCACGATGCAGATGGATAATATTCAGGTCCCTTTGCGGCCTTTCTATAGTATCTTCTAAACAGAATCCATCCAATTCGTGTGGGTCACCATTGCCGAATCAAGATGAGCCAGTCTATGTCCCCACCTCCCATTTGGGCCTGGGTTGACTAGGATAGGTTCGTCGACCACCCCGTAGAGACCCTGCTCATAATTGCGGGGACTCCGGGGTGCGGGGAACCTATGCCCAAATTTTTTGCCGAATCCATGTTACATACGAATTTTGGTACGGCTCTGATCCCGGTTTTTATCGGGTAGCCTTTCCGGACCTTCGGTGCTTAGTTTACCTTGGTCATATGCTTTTTAGCTCACCTGGGCCGAAGGCTCCAGGGGAGCTTATAGTATAGTGGGTCGTCCGTCGTCCGTCCGTCGTCCGTCCGTCCACACTTTTGAGCAGCTATATCTCTGTATCCTGCAGGCTGATCTCAATCATTTCTCATCTGTAGCATGCCTCTGGTGGGGCATTGATGACATAAACTTTTTTTTGAAATCGCTGTAAAACTTTGGTTCCTATGGCAACCACAAGGTCCCATAGACTTACTATGGGAAAATGCTTGTCATCACCGTAGCGCCTTCAGTTTTGATTGGATCTTTCTGAAACTTATGTGTAAGGTGATTGGGGATAAAAACTCGGATGAGTTCAAAAACCGGCCAAGTCGGCCCATTTATCATAGAGTTACGTCCCTTTGATTGCTGAAAATGCTCATTTTCGACCTTGTCATCACCCTAGCCCCTTCAGTTTTGATCGGATCTTTCTGAAACTTATATGTAAGGTAACTGGGGATAAAAACTCGGATGAGTTCGAAAACCGGCCAAGTCGGCCTATTTATCATAGAGCTATGTCCCTTTGATTGCTGAAAATGCCCATTTTCGACCTTGTCATCACCGTAGCCCCTTCAGTTTTGATCGGATCTTTCTGAAACTTATATGTAATGTGGCTGGGGATAAAACCTCGGATAAGTTCGAAAACCGGCCAAGTCCGCCGATTTATTATAGATTTACGTCCCTTTGATTGCTGAAAATGCCGATTTTTTACCTTGTCATCACCGTAGCCCCTTCGGTTTTGAGCGGATCTTTCTGAAACTTATATGTAAGGTGGCTGGGGATAAAATCTCTGATGAGTTCCAAAACCGACCAAGTCGGCTTATTTATCGTAGAGTAACGTCCCTTTGATTGCTGAAAATGCTGATTTTTGACCTTGTCATCATTGTAGCCCTTTCAGTTTTGATCTAATCTTTCTGCAACTTATATGTAAAGTGGCTGGGGATAAAATATTGGATGAGTTCGAAAACCAGCCAAGTTGGTCCATTTATCACAGAGTAACGTCCCTTTGATTGCTGAAAATGCCGATTTTTTACCTTGTCATCACCGTAGCCCTTTCAGTTTTGATCGGATCTTTCTGAAACTTATATGCAAGGTGGCTGGGGATAAAACCTCGAATGAGTTCGCATTCCGGCAAAGGTGGCCTATTTATCATAGAGTTAGGTCCCTTTGATTGCTGAAAATGTTGATTTTTGACCTTGTCATCACTGTAGCCCCTTCAGTTTTGATTGGATCTTTCTGAAACTTATATGTAAGGTGGCTGGGGATAAAACCTTGGATGAGTTTGAAAACCGGCCAAGTTGCCCCATTTACTATATAGTTATGTCCCTTTGATGGCTGAAAATGTCGATTTTTTTACCTTGTCATCACCGTAGCCCCTTCAGTTTTGATCGAATCTTTCTGAAACTTATATGTAAGGTGACTTGAGATAAAACCTATGATGAGTTCGAATACCGGCCAAGTTGGCCCATTTATCATAGATTTACGTCCCTTTGATTGCTGAAAATGCCGATTTTTGACCTTGTCATCACCATAGCCCCTTCAGTTTTGATTGGAACTTTCTGAAATTTATATGTAAGGTGGCTGGGGATAAAGTCTTGGATGAGTTCGAAAACAGACCAAGTCAGCCCATTTATCGTACAGTTTTGTCCCTTTGATGGCTGAAAATGTTGATTTTTGACCTTGTCATTACCGTAGCGCCTTCAGTTTTGATCGTTTTTTTCTGAATTTATATGTAAGGTGGCTGGGGATGAAACCTCGGATGAGTTCGAAAACTGGCCAAGTCGGCTCATTTATTTTAGAGTAACATCCCTTTGATTGCTAAAAATGCCAAATTTTTACCTTGTCATCACCGTAGCCCCTTCAGTTTTGATCGGATCTTTCTGAAACTTATATGTGAGGTGGCTGGGAATAAAATCTTGGATGAGTTTGAATACTGGCCAAGTCGGCACATTTTTCATAGAGTTACGTGCCTTTGATTGCTGAAAATGCCGATTTTCGACCTTGTTAGCACTGCTGCCCCTTCAGTTTTGATCTGATCTTCATGAAACTTACAAACAAATAAGGCAGGCAGAAAAGTTGGAGGAGTTTGAAAACTTATGAGGTTTGCCCATTTGTCACAGAGTAACATCCTTTTGATTGCAGCAGTTAATTGCTTATTTTTGAACATGTCATCACCATAGCCCCATCAGTTTATATCGGATCTTCTTAGCAAGTCAGGAATAAAAGCTTGAATGAGTGAAAACTGGTGAGGTCAGCCTATTTATCATGGAGTTACATTCTACTTGATTTGCAGAAATTGCTTACCCTGTCATCACCATGTCCTTCTATTAATCCTTCAGTAAAGGTTGGCCCTTCCTGAAACTTTGAATCTGTTATTTTGAAATCGGACGAAAACTTTGGTTGCTGTGGCAATCACAAGGTCCCATAGACTTACAATGGGAAAATGCTTGTCATAACCGTAGCGCCTTCAGTTTTGATCGAATCTTTTTGAACTTATATGTAAGGTGGCTGGGGATAAAATCTTGGATGAGTTAGAAAACCGGCCAAGTTGGCCCATTTGTCATAGAGTTACATCCCTTTGATTGCTGAAAATGCCGATTTTTGACCTTGTCATCACCATAGCCCCTTCAGTTTTGATCGGATCTTTCTGAAACTTATAAGTATGGTGGCTGGGGATAAAATCTTGGATGAGTTCAAAAACCCGCCAAGTCGGCCCATTTTCATAGAGTTATGTCCCTTTGATCGCTGAAAATGTCAATTTTGACCTTGTCATCACCGTAGCCCCTTAAGTTTTGATCGGATCTTTCTGAAACTTATGTGTAAGGTTGCTGGGGATTAAACCTCGGATGAATTCAAAAACCAGCCAGGTTGGCCCATTTTTCGTAGAGTAACATCCCTTTGATTACTGAAAATGCCAAATTATGACCTTGTAATCACCGTAGCCCCTTCAGGTTTAATCGGATCTTTCTGAAACCTACATGTAAGGTGGCTGGGAATAAAACCTCAGGTGAGTTCGAATACCGGCCAGGTCGGCACATTTATCATAGAGTGACGTGCCTTTGATTACTGAAAATGCCTATTTTCGACATTGTCATCACTGCTGCCCCTTTAGTTTTGAACGGATCTTCATGAAACTTACAAACAAGGAAGTCAGGCAGAAAGCTTGGAGGAGTTTAAAAACTCTTGTTTTTGAACTTGTCATCACCATAGCCACTTCAGTTTAGATCGGATCTTCTTAGCGAGTCAGGAATAAAAGCTTGAATGAGTTTGAAAACCGGTGAGGTCAGCCTGTTTATCATAGAGTTACATTCTACTTGATTTTCAGAAAATGCTTACCCTGTCATCACTATGATTCTGATTCTGATGTCCTCCCTTAAAGCCTTCAGTAAAGGTTGGCACTTCCTTAAACTTTGAATCTGTTAGCTCAGGTGAGCGATACAGGACCAAGCTAGCTTGGTCCTCTTGTTTCCTCTTATTATGGTAATTTTTTATCATAATCATTAATTTTCTCCCGTTAAGGCTTTTTATTCCTCGGGGTAATTTTTATATGGCAGATATGCCCACCATTCTGATTTTTGCGGAATCTTACCGATTTTCAGGTCTGATTTCCTCTTTACGATTTCGGACATCTAAATTCCAGCTAAAACGGTTCCTGAAAAAAGTAACGGAACTTGTGTTTTCCTATACACCGGTAGTAAATTGGATTGTTTTCCCTTGTAAAACATACTGATTTCGGCCGGGTCTTTTCGGCCTGGATCGTTGCGGCCCTAATTTTGACCTGGGTCGTTTCGGCCATGGGTCGGTTCGGCCTGGGTCGTTTTTCGGTCCCATTTTTATTAGATAGCATTTTTTCCATTCCGAGTGTTGAGTGATGCATAAATTCTTCGCAGATTTCTCAATCTGTGACCCTTACTGAAGTCATCGAGGGCGGGACAATATTACGCTTTCTGCTATGTTTGTAAGACGGTCATTGTCATCTCACGGCTTCTTGAATGCTCAATTTTGATTCGGCAATTGCGCATGTTCAGTGCACTATACACAATTAAGGGTTAAACACTGGGGAAGTTTGATTGAGCCTCAAGTGTTTTGCCCCTAGAGCTGAAGCTGGGCCTAGAGCTTTTCCCTCTGGGGATATATCAATACTCAGAGGTTGGTCTTCTTTCGTCCTTATTAATTAGCGATTATGAGAAGGACATATTTAGATCTAAGTATTTTGATTAGTTAATTAAAGATTCTAAGGAAACAACCCTCCTTTCAGTTGTTATCTTTGAACATTGGTTCTAACAACAAAAAGCATCAATTTTTTGGTCTTATGAAATTCCAAAATTCCAGAAATTCCAGATTCTGTCTCTGTATATATGACGTCAGAGAAATTGGCATTACCTCCTGTTTCGACGCTCTAACATTGGAGCCTCTTACCAGGACAATTGTTAAGTGGGTCCTCATTATGACTGGTATTCTAGTTCTACCCACTCTGCCTTCAAACAAGAGCATTCCGACCATAGAGCTGCTATTCTAATGCTTTTGTTTATTTCCCGGTCATTTTTACATGCCATGGTTATGGGAGATTAGCACTTGCTCTGTCTACCACCATGTGACATGTTTGGCGCAACTCTGCTCTTGATAACTTGTTCAGTTTTTACTGAGCATAGTAAATGAAAATATAGAGCCTCCGCGCCTCTTGATTCTAAAACTATAACCGGACCATGTCTTCCAAACGTTTTCAGAATCAAGCTTCAAGACCGTGGGCACTCGTCTTTTTTGAAGTCTTCGGAGAGCGTATCAAGTTCAGGTACCGCAACCAAGAGACGCTCTTCGACTACTTCCGATGACTTTTTAAGTGCTTATCACCCTCGACTAGAAGTTCTCAGTCAGTCCCTATCTACTAGTAGATCATTCTCAGATCGGGGTACACGGTCCTTTCGTTCCAGAGGTCGGACTGGAACGAAACCTCCCAATAAAGGAAGACCCAAGTCTAACAAATGACTTTCTTCCTTCCCTTCCTCTTCATCATCTCCCAGTAGGAGCTGGCTATTTCAGTTCTATCAAGCCGTGGCTTCTGTTATCAAATATATTTTGGGTTTTATGCGTTTTTGAGAAAAGGTTACTGGATTGCGTTTGTTAGGAATCCTTTCTTTTTCTCACATGCAAATACTATTTCCGGTAAATAGTATCAAGAAAAGAAATTTTTTTATTGGAAGAGGAAAGGTTTCTTCTCCAAAAGAAAGCCGTATAAGTAGAAAAAGTTCTCCTTTCCCCAGGCTTCTACAGGTGGATCTTTCTGGTCGAGAAGAAAATGGGAAAATCGACTCATCATCGACTTCTCACACTTAACAAGATGATGCAAGTCAATCATTTCAAAATGGAAACTTCGTCCTCGATCAGTCAGGTCAATTTTCCCAAATTCGTGGACGATTTCCGTAGTTTTAAAAGACGCTTACCTTCACATCTCCATCCACAGGTCATTACGCAAATACCTTCGTTTCACCTTGGATGGAATTTTGTGTATCAGTCCGTTGTTTTTCCTTTTTTGGAATTGTCAACGGATCTATGTTTTCCCTGTTCACCAACTTAATAGAAATTAATTAAGCAGCTCTCATCAAGGAATTAGGCCTCAATCTCGTGTAGTGTTCCGATGATGGATTTTGTCATCATCTTTCCAGATATTATTTATCATACCTTTTCCTAACGTGTACAGGTTATTGTGAATTTAGATTTCATCCACTTTATCGAGAAGTTGAAATTGATTCTATCTCAAAGATACTTCTCCATTTTTTCACGTCCAAAAAACTTTCGATTTATGTCAGGGGTTTGTTAACCCTTTTAGAAACTTCGTAATTGGATCCAGTTTCCCTGGACAATCTCATCTTAGACCTTTCCAGTTTTTTGCTAAGGTATCACTGGAAATACCATATGGTCTATAGGAGCAATAAATTCAATTATCAAGATTGCTCTCTACTGTTTATGAATCCCTCAGTATCAAATGGGGTCTCCTCTTTTTAGAGGTTATTCCCTATTTGCTTTTCGCATGGCAGCCTTTCAGGTTGGTTTCCCACTTTGAACCTCAGGGATTAGTTGTTCAGGGAACGTGGGGCCTAGATTAGGCGGGCTATATATATGTGTATATATGTATATATATGTATATGTGTATATGTATGTATATGTATATATATATAAACATTCTGAAACTTCAGACAAATTTCCTTGGTTTATCAGTCCTTCATAGCTCCAAACTGAGGAACAGCTTCATTATTGTTACTCCAGACAAATGACCATAGTGTCGTTTTTTCTCCGTAACAGGGAGGGACTCATTCCTCTTCCCTGTTGGCTTTTGCATGGAAGATTCTGACTTGGTGTCTTCAGGAAGGTATGTCTATCCTTGTCGGACACCTCCAGGGCAGATTATGTCATTGGGATCGCCCCTATAGACCAATTCACCATCCGTTCTCTACAGGGCGTTTTCTCAAATGGAGAGAACCTTTATTGTGCCTTTTTTAATCAAACGTCCAAACAACTTGGTTCTCCAATCAACTTCCATTGTGTCTCCAGTTTCAGATCACCTGGAACGTTCAGTTGATTTAAAATCTCTAGATTGGGGGAATCTTTTACATATGCGTTTACACCATTCAACTGAATTCCTCTAGTTCTAGGTTAAAAAATTCAAGCGTCCAAAAAGCCGAGCCATTCTGATTACGCCTCTATGGCCTCAGAGATCTTGGTTTTTTAGTCATTCTGAGCCTAGTCTCAAATCTTGCAACCCGTCTTCCAGTAGTTCCAGATCTAGTATCTAAAATGTGTGGGTCAAGCATTCCATTTCAATCCAGAAATGCTTTACCTACACATCCAGATGTTGTCAGGAATCAAACCAGAGGTAGACACTTTTCTGGTTTCTCTGCCGAGTGTATCTTCAAATATAGAAAGAGCTCCACTCTCAAGTTTTACTCTGGAAGATGGAAGGTATTTTCTAGTTGGTGTAGGGAAAGGGAAATAAATCCAGACAATCCCTCTATGGAGGTTTTTTTACTGGATTTCTTTTTCTGTCTGTTCTCTACCCTTCATTTTCTATTTCATCTAAGGAAGGGTACAGATCAGTAATCTCAAACACGTTAAAATTTTAGTCGGCTTCACACATTTCATTAAACCCTACCATCACCAGCTTATTAAAGGGGTTTGCACTATGCCGACAGGTTTCCAGGACTTTGAATTCAAATGGAATCTTGCATGAGTGTTGTGGTCTTTTCTAAACCACCTTACGATCCGGTGAATTCAGCTTCTTTTGTTTATTTGATAGTCAGGCTGTATTTCATTTGACATTTGCTTCAGTTCGTAGAAGTTATAGTCATGCCTTGCCAATTGCAGAGGGTTGTTTTCAGGTATGAGAAGAACAATGACATCTTTTTCTCTTCTCACTCAACCTATTTTTGTTCCATGCTATAAATCACCTTGTCTGAAACTATTATTTGTCCTGTCATTTCCAGGATTTGTGGATCGTAGGCTAATGAGAATTTTTTGTGTACATCAGAACGTTTAAAGCGTTTCGAGATTATCATGAGAATTTTTTCTTTCTAATCAAGGGGTTTTTGGATATATTTCTCCATCCTTGATTGCAAAGTGGATTTGTAAAGTGATAAAGCTTCTATATGCTTATTTCACTTCTGCCCTATTATCATTCCAGAATACAGTATGAGGTTATAACCTTCTACATTTTGGGCATATTGGAACTCCGTTTTTTTTTTATTCAGAATGTTTTTCTTACTGTGTATGGACGTTCCAACTCTACTTTTCATCCCTTCACCTAAGGAGCTTGGTTCCCATTCGTAGTGGTACTCATTCCTTGGGTAGTTTAGTAGCTTCTCAATCTTTTATGAGCAGCACTTATTTTGGGATTGTGTTTTCCTTGGTTGTTTGTTAGCCTGTTTGAATAGGTGTGAACCTTCTATTTTGACTCTGGTTCCTTTTCCATTTATCTTCTCCACTTATTTGATTTTTGGATTTGGATCCCTTGCAGTCATGGTGGATACTCCCTTACGTTACCATCATTGGATGGTTTTAAAAGGGGTATAAACAACCAAGGTCAGAGGAGTTAGGTATGTATAACTTTAATTTTCATCAAACCCTCTACTTGCTTTGAATTCAGGCTATAATTGTAGTGATGGGTAGTTATATTTGATATTAAAATGATATTTTTAATGTAAAATTAATTTTAATTAATAATATACCTACCCATCACTACAATGGCATGTCCCGCCTCCCAGCCCCGCCTGAAATATTTGTTTTTCTGAAAGAAATAATGACCTCTCGGCGCGAAAACCGCAGTCACGTGACCTGTATCGTCTGCCTATTGGTCTGATAGGTCATGTGACATCAGCGACCAATCAGGACTCGACACTAGGGAGGTCACGGGAAAAGGGACATGCCGGTGGCATTTCTGGCTAGATTTTTTTTTGTCAGACTGACCCAGACCTGCGTCTGGTGAAAAGGCTATAATTGTAGTGATGGGTAGGTATATTATTAATTAAAATTAATTTTACATTAAAAATATCATTTTTATACGCCCGTTTTGAAAAAACGGGACGTATTATGTTATGGGGTCCGCGTCTGTCCGTCCGTCCGTCCGTCCGTAAACTTTTCGTTTCCGGATAACTCCTCCTACAGTTTTCATCCGATCAAGTTGAAACTTGGTAGGTGGTAAGACCATGATGTGTAGATGTGTGTAAAGTTTCGAGAATTAACGTTCGCCAAATATTAACAGAGTTATGCCCCTTTGAAAATTTTGTAAACATTTTCGTTTCCGGATAACTCCTCCTACAGTTTTCATCCGATCAAGCTGAAACTTGGTAGGTAGTAAGACCATGATGTGTAGATGTGCGTAAAGTTTCGAGAATTAACGTTCGCCAAATATTAACAGAGTTATGTCCCTTTGAAATTTTTGTAAACATTTTCGTTTCCGGATAACTCCTCCTACAGTTTTCATCCGATCAAGTTTAAAATTGGTAGGTAGTAAGACCATGATGTGTAGATGTGCGTAAAGTTTCGAGTATTAACGTTCGCCAAATATTAACAGAGTTATGCCCCTTTGAAAATTTTGTAAACATTTTCGTTTCCGGATAACTCCTCCTACAGTTTTCATCCGATCAAGCTGAAACTTGGTAGGTAGTAAGACCATGATGTGTAGATGTGCGTAAAGTTTCGAGAATTAACGTTCGCCAAATATTAACAGAGTTATGTCTCTTTGAAATTTTTGTAAACATTTTCGTTTCCGGATAACTCCTCCTACAGTTTTCATCCGATCAAGCTGAAACTTGGTAGGTGGTAAGACCATGATGTGTAGATGTGCGTAAAGTTTCGAGAATTAACATCCGCCAAATATTAACAGAGTTATGCCCCTTTGAAATTTTTGTAAACATTTTCGTTTCCGGATAACTCCTCCTACAGTTTTCATCCGATCAAGCTGAAACTTGGTAGGTAGTAAGACCATGATGTGTAGATGTGCGTAAAGTTGCGAGAATTAACGTTCGCCAAATATTAACAGAGTTATGTCCCTTTGAAATTTTTGTAAACATTTTCGTTTCCATATAACTCCTCCTACAGTTTTCATCCGATCAAGCTGAAACTTGGTAGGTAGTAAGACCATGATGTGTAGATGTGCGTAAAGTTTCGAGAATTAACATCCGCCAAATATTAACAGAGTTATGCCCCTTTGAAATTTTTGTAAACATTTTCGTTTCCGGATAACTCCTCCTACAGTTTTCATCCGATCAAGCTGAAACTTGGTAGGTAGTAAGACCATGATGTGTAGATGTGGGTAAAGTTTCGAGAATTAACATCCTTCAAATATTAAAAGAGTTTTGCCCCTTTGAAATTTTTGTAAGTATTTTCATTTCCGGATTACTCCTAGAGTTTTCATCAGATCAAGCTGAAACTTGGTAGGTAGATAAACCTTGATGTATAGATGTTCGTAAAGTTTCGAGTATTAACGTCCGCCAAATATTAACAGTTTTATCCCTTTGAAATTTTTGTAAACATTTTCGTTTCCGGACATTTTGATAAAAAACGTCGCATTATGTTATTGACTTCGTGTCCGTTAGGACCGCTTCCGTCCGCCTTTCCGCCCATCCGCCCAAAATCTTCTTCTTTTCAGGATAACGCTGTCAGTTTTTTGTAAACATTTTCGTTTCCGGACATTTTGATAAAAAACGTCGCATTATGTTATTGAGTTGGCGTCCGTTAGGACCGCTTCCGTCCGCCTTTCCGCCCATCTGCCCAAAATCTTCTTCTTTTCAGGATAACGCCTCTGTCAGTTTTCATTCGATCAACCTGACAATTGGTAGATAAATTTTGAATTTTTTCAGTAAACATTCTCATTCCGCATATCTTGTACTACAGTTTTATTCTGATTAACCCGATACTTTGTAGATAGTAAGACTGAGCTGGAAATGTGCGTTAAGTTTTGAGGTTAACCATACACAAAATATTAATAACATTATGACCCCTTGAAAATTTTGTTTATGGATAACAAGTGATTAACCTAAACATATGCCCATTTTGATAAAAAACGTCGCATTATGTTATGGAGTTGGCATCCATTAGGACCGCCTCCGTCTGCCTTTCCGCCCATAGAATCATGGTATTCGCTCTAAAGTGTCTATTTAACAGCCACCTTAATACTTAATAACACTCACCCTTAAATATTTGGGAGTCATACTGACTCAAATGACTGGAAGTTGTCAAACCATTGTGGCACAAGGATCCATACCAGAAATTGGTGTTTCATTATGTGAGTTTTAACATAGATCCAGATTAGGAGTAACAAGGAAATGTGCATAAAGAATAATTTTACATTTCTTTAAAAAAAAACAGTTGTGTGTACTTGTTAGAATAACCTTCATGAGGTGATTTAAAGAAGTACCAAAAATATTCATTTTTGAAGAGTATTAAGGAAATGTTGTTGCTTAATTGCCCTTGTTACTTCCCTTATGTGTTATAATATTGATAGTATGTTTACTACTGCAATGACCAGTCTTAACCTTTATCCTGCTGTAGGCGACAAGCCCTATCTTTGCAAACATTGTAGATCCAGATCAGATGGCTTCTGAAGAAGTCATCTGATCAGGATCTACACTGACATTCAGTAAATGAACATGTAGAAATAAACTGCATCAAGTAATCTGATTGGTTCAAAGTCAGATTTGGGTGTGGCTTAATTGAATATTCAGCAGGTTAAAGGCTAAGCAAATGCTATAAGTGCTCTTTTTTATGTGTTCTAAATTGCTAATCAGATTAATTCTAGTTCTAAGCTGTTTGCTGTGGATGCAGCAATACAGGGAAAAGGAAGAAAGCTCTGTTTGTGATGCCCTAGCTCTGGATTCGCACTGTGCATGCTCTTCTTGCATTTTGCTGTCACCCATTGAAACTTGAAAAATAGTTCCACCATGAATAAGCAATGAATACTGTTTTCAGATTTCAGTCTACCAAATACGAATTTGCCACGGGCGTATAATGCCCCGCTTGCGGAGCTCTTGTTATCTACATAAAGTGGGGTTTGGGGGTGTTCATTTCACAGACTTGTTCCCGTGATGTTTACAGGGCAGTAAAAGCAAAACCCCACAAAAAATATAAAAAAATGACACTGACATTTAGTAAAACTATCATTAAAAATATCATATTGATAAAAGTAAATTGTGAAGAAAATGATTAAGAGAGCAGCCATTTATCTTATAACGTCACGTCTGAGAATGTAGTAACGGCATGCAATAAATTCGGTAATCCACTAGTGGATTAAATATGCAAATTAGTTAGATAGGCCCCTTAACGTTACATGTACGAGGTCCTTTACATCGTCCCGTTGTCACATTTACTAATGGCAGAATATTGACATTTTTGTAAGACAATAGTGAATAAAATACCTTTTTTAAATGTCATATGATAAATAGAATCTTGCATTTGTGCTCATGTATACTTGAATTTATTAAACAAGTTGAGGAAAAGGGATAAAATGCAGGATTCATTGAAGAAAAGGGATAAAATGCTAGGCAAAGCCAGGATCAAATTCTTTCCTTTTTAAGAGTTGACCCCTATTGACATGGGAGATAAAAATACTTTTGAAGAAGTTACCTCCCCTGAAGGTGTATCCATTCCCCTTAAACATATTTTCATGGCCCCAAAAGTGTTCCAGTCTTTGAAGTTGGATTTTATAAAAGAAAATGTCTTAGCTCGTAAGACTTAACCCAAAACATGCCAATGTTGTCTGCTTTGCCGTCTGCTGGAAATTTCAAAAGTAAAGTTTGCAAACAGTGTGAACCCAAGGTCCACACTGTTTGCCTATATGCAAAAATATTTTTGTCGAGTTTACAAAAAGAATTCAGCAGACGACATAAGCAGACAACATTTTCAGGTGTAGATTTTCTCAGAATTTTAAGGGTTAATACCAGAAAGCAGAAGTCAAATAACATCTATTATTATGATTTGATAAAATATGAGAAAATTATCCTGGCAGTACAGCCCAACCTGTATTAAGACTGCACCTAAGGGATAAACAAAATGTGCTTGCTTAAGACAGATGCTTGCTTAATACAGGTGAATTTCAATGAATTTGCCTTTTCGGAAACTAAAAGCATGCTTGCTTAAGACAGGTTGCTTGCTTAATAGAGGTGGCCACTAAGACAAGGTTTACAAAATTTGGCCCAGTTGTTCAAAGCATTGTTAACTTAATGAGCTTGTTAGTGGTCAAAATGATAACATTTTCTAGAAACTGAAAGTACAATTACTTATACTTAAGAAATAGATCAGCTCTAACTGTGATTTGTTGAGTAATAAATCACAGTTTGGAGGTCAGTTGTAAAGTAGATCAAATCACGAGCGCGTAACGCGCGTGATTTGTCTACTTACAACTGGCCGACAAACTGTGATTTATTACTCAACAAATCACAGACAAGAGCTGATCTATTTCGATTCTAACACGCTGAAAATCGGCAAAAATGTTGTTGTTTCCTTCAAAATCTCACAACCTTTCGCCATTGTTAAAAGAAATTTCCGCTAAAATTATCGACTGAAACAAATGTATTTATATCCTTTTTTAACGTTTTCGATGCGAGAAAATGACATTCAAGGAAATCGACTAGTGACATCATAAATTTGCAGTTTTAATGACGTCACTCGTCATGCTCTTCCTTGTCTTGATTTGTTGTAGAATAAAACACAGTTATTTTCCATTGCCTATATTGGCGCGCTGTGTTATACTCACATATTTTTGCTGGAAAAATGTGAGTAGCTTTTGCAAATGCAAAAGCTACTCACATTTTTCCAGCAAAAATATTATCATCTTTGCCATAATAAACGATTGAAGTTTTAATGATACTTTACTTATGCCACTGTTTTGTTTGAACAGCTGCACCCTAGGGTGGTTGGGTGAGGCAAAGGTGACACGTAACTTGCGTCACTAGGGTGTCCAAGTGATATTGGCTTACAGACGGGCAAGGCCTGCTGTCCTTGCAGCAGATAAGGGTAGAGGAGGAGTGTTGTTATTTCTTCTGTTTCTTCACTTGCATTCATTTTCCTCTTTCTCAACTGTCCCTCACTCTCTTCTCTACTATCTCTTCTGTCCCTTTTCTCCCTTTCTCTGGGAGACAACACAAATGACCCCCAAGGATTGACATGTTGTTAACCCATTTTGTACAGGAAATCCCAAAACGGGTACCCTGGCAAACAGTGCAGGCCCAGATCAGACCCCGCAGAATGCGGCGTCTGATCAGGGCCTACACTATTTGCAAAAAGTACAAGTATTTTCCGAATAGTTTCTGAAGAAAACACAACCTGACACAGCTAAATTTTGAATGGACTCATGCTATATATAAGGTGGAAGATTCCATTGGGTTTTGTTTGATTATTTGATTTGTAGTTTAACGTCCCCGTCAACACTGTAAAGGTCATTTTGGAGACGTTACTTCCAATTTTGTGGGACTTTTACCCGACATTGAGATGAAATGACTTCTCAAGCCCTGTCGTCCAATGAAACCTATAGGGTTTATAAGCATGGACGGTCCGACTCACACCGCCTGGGCAGGCTTCGATCCTCTTAAGCGGTTTACCAGTACTCGTGTGCAGGTCGGTTTCAGCTCTGCTTGGAAGCATCATGCAGCCCATCTATTTCTTCAAGCCCCGATGGGTGGGGGCCATTCATTGTCCTCTTTCTCATTTGTCCCACACTTTCACCTCCTCTACTATCTCTTCTGTCCCTTTTCTCCCTTTCTCTGGGAGACAGAGCACAAATGACCCCCAAGGATTGACATGTAAACCCATTTTGTACAGGAAACCCCAAAACAGGTACCCTGGCAAACAGTGCAGGCCCAGATCAGACGCCGCAGAATGTGGCGTCTGATCAGGACCTACACTGTTTGCAAAAAGTTCAGCTATTTTCTGAATAGTTTTTGAAGAAAACACCATCTGACACCCCTAAATTTTGAAATTGACTCATGCTATATGTCACGGGGGTGAATTTAAGGTGGTTGTGGCCACATGTTGATGGTTGATGTTAATATGACGACGTTGATTTAATGGTCTTCTCCCGCTTTCTTGTGGGGGTCCGGGGTTAATAAATGACAACGATTTTTGAAGATTTCATATTTTTGAGAGCTATAAGAACCATCTCTCTCTCGACCTCGTCATCTGATAAATAGATATAAGGTGGAAGATTCCATTTAGTACAAAAGGGTTAAACCCAAAACAATGGACAACTGGATCCTGATTCTCTTTCAGTCTGACAACAAGACAAAGATTAGACAGATTAACCAGAAACTGAGTGAAGTTGAAGCCTCGGCTGGAAGGTTGGACCAGATCAAAAGAGAGTTAAAGAGAAATGTACGTAAGAATAGATATTTTTCAAAAAGAATGCCTAAAAACTGTTGAGGACTGAACAGAACAATTGACTTTATGTCTTGATTGAACATGCTTTATTTTTACATGCATAAAACATATTTGTCTTAAAAATAGCACAGTCAGTGTACTTAGAAATCCTTTGGAAAACTTTGCAACAATGTACAATATGTCGTCGGGGGCTTGCTGTAATTTTCCTGAGGTTGTGAAGGACTTGTTTCATGGCACAGCAGGGGGTGCAGACAAAATGGCAGACAGTGTAGACCATGATCATATTGCTCCTGATCAGGGTCTGCACTGTTTGGTTAGGACTGCCTTTCCCAATATTTAGGATCTTTGCTGTAAAACAATGATGTTGTGCAGAATCTGGCAATTTTTGCACATGATAACTTCGTTCCATACATAAACAGAGAAGAGTTTATAGTGCATAATATGCTTTGGCATTATATTCAACATCTCAAGGAGTTTATACTACCATAGGGATCCTGAAAATTGGGACACCTTGAAAGCTTGCTGTAATTCTTCTGAAGTTATGACAAAGTTATGACAAATTTGTTTCATGACACAGCAAGCTGAGGACCCTGACCAAACTGCTCCTGATCTGGGTCTGCACTGTTTGGTTAGGACTGTCTGTCCCAATACTTAGGATCATGATGATATCGCCCAGATATCATTTACACTGGCTATTCCAGTTTTTAGCTCACCAGAGCCGAAGGCTCCGGGGGAGCTTATAGGATAGGCAGTTGTCCGTCGTCGTCTGTCGTCCATCGTATGTCGTCGTCGTCTGGCGTCAACACTTTCAAACGACATCTCCTCTGAAGCCACTGGGCCCAAATTTTATCTGTAGCATCCTTGGGCTGGGGGATTGAAAGTTTGTGTTTTTTATCAAAATCGGCTCATTAGTTTGGTTGCTATGGCAACTTGTAGTTTCCATAGACTTATAATGGGGAAAATTGAAAAATGGCAATTACTGCCAAGCCTCTGCAGATATTTTGACAAAACTTTCATAGAAATGTTCCATAGGCAATCTACTATCTGTTGTATGATTTTAAGCCTTCTGCTCATTTTTATTGGTTGCCATGGAAACCAAAATGCAAAAAATACTTAAAAAATCATCTCCTCAGAAACCATATGCTCCAGGAGGCTGAGACTTTATGAAAATATTCACCATATTTGCCTTTACAGGTTTTGTGTTTTTTATGAAATTTGGCCTTTTAGTTTTGTTGCTATGGCAACTTAGAGTTTCCATTGACTTATAATGAGGAAAACTGAAAAATGGCATTTACTGCCAAGTCATTGCAGATATTTTGACAAAACTTACATAAACATGTTCCTTGAGTAAACTTCTCTCAGCCATATGCTTTTATGTCAACCTGGGGGTCCCCTAGGTTGTGCCGGGGCCATGCCCCGCCCCCTCCACTTCATAAAATGCCTTATATCTCAGAAACCTTACAGATCCCAACCCCTAAACCATATATATTCTTGTTCCTTATGATAAGATGCATTAAGTGACACCAACCTGGGGGTCCCCCGGGATATGCCAGGGACATGCCCCACCCCATCCTCTTCATAAAATGCCATTTATCTCAGAAACCATTGAGATCCCCACCCCTAAACCATATATATTCTTGTTCCTTATGATAAGACACATTCAGTGATACCAACATTGGGGTCTCTCTGGGGTGCGCTGGGGCCATGCCCCACCCTTCCACTTCATAAATGCCATATATCTCAGAAACCATTCAGATCCCCACCCCTAAACTATATATATTCTTGTTTCTTATGATAAGACGCATTCAGTGACACCAATCTGAGGGTCCCCTAGGATGTGGCGGGGCTTATGCCCCACCCCCTCCACTTCGTAAAAGGCTGAATATCTCAGAAACCGTTCAGATCCCCACCCCTAAACCATTTTAATTCTTGTTCCTTATGATAAGACGCATTCAGTGATACCAACCTTAGGGTCTCCCTTGCCGTACGGGGGCTATGCCCGACCCCTCCACTTCATAAAAGGCCCAATATCTCAGAAACCGTTCAGATCCCCACCCCTAAACAATATAAATTCTTGTTCCTTATTTTAAGATGTATTCAGTGATATCAACCTAAGGATCTCCCAGGCCGCACCAGGGCTATGCCCAAACCTTCCACTTCATAAAAGGTGATATATCTCGGAAACCCTTCAGATCCCCACCCCAAAACCATGTATATTCTTGTTTCTTATGAAAAGACGCATTCAGTGACACCAATCTTGGGGTCCCCTAGGATGTGCCAGGGCTATGCCCCACCCCCTGCACTTAGTAAAAGCCCAATATCTCAGAAACCGTTCAGATCCCCACCCCTAAAGCATATAAATTATTGTTCCTTATGATAAGACGCATTCAGTGATACCAATCTAAGGGTCTCCCGGGCCGCACGGGGGCTGTGCCCCACAACTCCACTTCATAAAAGGTGATACGTCTCAGAAACCATTCAGATCCCCATCCCAAAACCATATATATTCTTGTTTCATATGATAAGACGCATTCATTGAAACCAACCTGGGGGTCCTCTGGGATGTGCCCGGGCCATGCCCAACCCCCTCCACTTCGTAAAAGGCTCAATATCTCAGAAACCATTCAGAACCCCCACCCCTAAACCATATTATATTCTTGTTCCTTATGATGAGACACATTCAGTGATACCAACCTAGGGGTCTCTGGGGGTGTGCTGGGGCTATGCCCCACCCTTCCACTTCATAAAATGCAATATATCTCAGAAACTGTTCAGATCCCCACCCTAAAATATGTATATTTGTGTTCCCTATAATAAGACTCATTCACTCACATCAATGCGTCTATGTGCTAGGGCAACATGCTGATGCCATGGCCCACGCCTCTACTTCATAAAAGGCCATATATCTCAGACACCATTAAGATCCCCACCTCATAATCATATACATGTATATTCTTGTTTGTTATGATTTGACACATTCAGTCACACAAACTTGGTGGTCCCCAGGGGCCATTCCTCTCCTCATCATTTCATAAGAGGGCCTCATATCTTGGAAACTGTTCATATCCCCACCCCTAAACAATATATTTTCTTGGTCCTTATTATAAGACACATTCAGCGACAACAATCTTGGCTTTCCTGGGGTCTGCCAGGGCTATGCTCCAACCCCTTCGCAGCTTAAAAGGCCTTATATCTCAAGAACAGTACACATCCCAACCCCAAAACCATATATATATTCATGTGCCTTATGATAAGATGGATTCAGTGATACCATTCAGGGCTCTGTTGGGTCCATGTCTCATCCTTCCTCCTCATAAAAGGCCTAATATTTCAGATACAGAGTCCACATGGGTGCTCATTTTGAAATGGGGGTTTGTTTGGGAGACTTTATAATCAATAAATTAAAACCTGAAACCATACATGGCTACCAGTGGGCAGTGTCCGCCTGAGTTCTGGTGAGCATTGTGGCCCATGGGCCTCTTGTTTTAGCTCACCGTCACGTAGTGACGAGGTGGGCTTTTGGGATCACTTTTTGTCTGTCGTGCGTCCGTAAACAATTTCTTTAAACGACATCTCCTCCTAAACCACTGATCGGATTTTGACCAAACTTCACAGGAATGATCCTTAGGTGGTCCCCTTCCAAAGTTATTAAAATGGTTCCTGTCCGTTGCACATCTAGGTCACAGGAGCCAAAAATAGATTTTTTTCACCAAAAACTTAAAAAATCTTCTTCTCTGAAACCACAAGGCCCAGGTCTTTGATATTTGGTATGAAGCTTCATCTAGTGGACCCCTACCAAGATTGTTCAAATTATAGTGCTGGGGCCAAAAATGCCCCCACCCCGGGGCCCTTTGGTTTTACATAGGCTTATATAGGGAAAATCTTTAAAAATCTTCTTCTCTGAAACCACAAGGCCCAGGACTTTGATATTTGGTATGAAGCTTCATCTAGTGGACCCCTACCAAGATTGTTCAAATTATAGTGCTGGGACAAAAAATGCCCCCGCCATGGGGCCCTTTGGTTTTACAGTGGCTTATATAGGGAAAATCTTTAAAAATCTTCTTCTCTGAAACCACAAGGCCCAGGTCTTTGATATTTGGTATGAAGCTTCATCTAGTGGACCCCTACCAAGATTGTTCAAACAATAGTGCTGGAGCCAAAAATGCCCCCGCCCCGGGGCCCTTTGGTTTTACATAGGCTTATATAGGGAAAATCTTTAAAAATCTTCTTCTCTGAAACCACAAGGCCCAGGACTTTGATATTTGGTATGAAGCTTCATCTAGTGGACCCCTACCAAGATTGTTAAAATTATAGTGCTGGGACAAAAAATGCCCCCGCCACGGGGCCCTTTGGTTTTACAGTGGCTTATATAGGGAAAATCTTTAAAAATCTTCTTCTCTGAAACCACAAGGCCCAGGTCTTTGATATTTGGTATGAAGCTTCATGTAGTGGACCCCTACCAAGATTGTTCAAATTATAGTGCTGGGGCCAAAAATGCCCCCGCCCCGGGGCCCTTTGGTTTTACATAGGCTTATATAGAGAAAATCTTTAAAAATCTTCTTCTTTGAAACCACAAGGCCCAGGACTTTGATATTTGTTATGAAGCTTCATCTAGTGGACCCCTACCAAGATTGTTCAAATTATAGTGCTGGGACAAAAAATGCCCCCGCCAAGGGGCCCTTTGGTTTTACAGTGGCTTATATAGGGAAAATCTTTAAAAATCTTCTTCTCTGAAACCACAAGGCCCAGGTCTTTGATATTTGGTATGAAGCTTCATGTAGTGGACCCCTACCAAGATTGTTCAAATTATAGTGCTGGAGCCAAAAATGCCCCTGCCACGGGGCCCTTTGGTTTTACATAGGCTTATATAGGGAAAATCTTTAAAAATCTTCTTCTCTGAAACCACAAGGCCCAGGACTTTGATATTTGGTATGAAGCTTCATCTAGTGGACCCCTACCAAGATTGTTCAAATTATAGTGCTGGGACAAAAAATGCCCCCGCCACGGGGCCCTTTGGTTTTACCGTGGCTTATATAGAGAAAATCTTTAAAAATCTTCTTCTCTGAAACCACAAGGCCCAGGTCTTTGATATTTGGTATGAAGCTTCATCTAGTGGACCCCTACCAAGATTGTTCAAATTATAGTGCTGGGGCCAAAAATGCCCCCGCCCCGGGGCCCTTTGGTTTTACAGTGGCTTATATAGGGAAAATCTTTAAAAATCTTCTTCTTTGAAACCACAAGGCCCAGGACTTTGATATTTGGTATGAAGCTTCATCTAGTGGACCCCTACCAAGATTGTTCAAATTATAGTGCTAGGACAAAAAAATGCCCCCGCCACAGGGCCCTTTGGTTTTACATTGGCTTATATAGGGAAAATCTTTAAAATCTTCTTCTCTGAAACCACAAGGTCCAGGTCTTTGATATTTGATATGAAGCTTCATGTAGTGGACCCCTACCAAGATTGTTCAAATTATAGTGCTGGGGCCAAAAATGCCCCCGCCCCGGGTCCCTTCGGTTTTTGCATAGGCTTATATAGAGAAAATCTTTAAAAATCTTCTTCTCTGAAACCACAAGGCCCAGGACTTTGATATTTGGTATGAAGCTTCATCTAGTGGACCCCTACCATGATTGTTCAAATTATAGTGCTGGGGCAAAAAATGGCTCCCCGTCCCTGGGCCCTTTGGTTTTACATAGGCTTATATAGGCAGAATCTTTAAAAATCTTCTTCTCTGAAACTGCAAGGCCCAGGACTTTGATATTTAGAATGAAGCTTTATCTAATGGACCTCTACCAAGATTGTTCAAATTATAGCCCTTAGGCCAAAAATGCCCCCGCCCCAGGGCCCTTTGGTTTTACGTAGACTTATATAGGAAAAATCTTTAAAAATCTTCTTCTCTGAAACCACAAGGCCTAGGTCTTTTATATTTGGTATGAAGCTTCATCTAAAGGACCCCTAACAAGATAATTCAAATTATAGTGCTGAGGCCAAATATGTCCCTGCCCCGGGGCCCTTTGGTTTTACATAGGCTTATATAGGGAAAATCTTTAAAAATCTTCTTCTCTGAAACCGCAAGGCCCAGGACTTTGATATTTGGTATGAAGCTTCATCTAGTGGACCCCTACCAAGATTGTTCAAATTATAGTGCTTAGGCAAAAAATGCCCCCACCCCGGGGCCCTTTGGTTTTACATAGGCTTATATAGGGAAAATCTTTAAAAATCTTCTTCGCTGAAACCGCAAGGCCCAGGACTTTTATATTTGGTATGAAGCTTCATCTAGTGGACCCCTACCAAGATTGTTCAAATTATCAAATTATAGCCCTTGGGCCAAAAACGCCCCTGCTCCGGGGCCTTTTGGTTTTACATAGACTTATATAGGGAAGAAAATCTTCTTCTCTGAAACCACAAGTCCTAGGTCTTTTATATTCAGTATGAAGCTTCTTCTAAAGGACCCCTACCAAGATGATTCAAATTATAGTGCTGGGGCCAAAAGTGGCCCCGCCCCGGCGCCCTTTGGTTTTACATAGGCTTATATAGGGATAATCTTTAAAAATCTTCTTCTCTGAAACCACAAGGCCCAGGACTTTGAAATTTGGTATGAAGCTTCATCTAATGGACCTCTACCAAGATTGTTCAAATTATAGCCCTGTGGCCACAAATGCCCCCACCCCGGGGCCCATGGTTTTACTTAGATTTATATAGCCCCAGGGCCATTTGGTTTTGCTTAGGCTTATGTATGGAATATCTTTTAAAAAAATCTTCTTCTCTCAAACCACAAGGCCCAGGTCTTTGATATTTGATGTGTAGCTTCATCTAGTGGACCTTTGCCAAGATTGTTCAAATTATAGCCTTTGTTGATGTTTGGTATGAAGCTTCACCTTTAAGACCTCCCTCAACATTATGCACATTAAAGCCCTGGGGCCAATAATGGCTCTCTCTGGGGCCCACTTGTTACACTGTGGATCAGGTGAGCGATCCAGGACCATCATGGCCCTCTTGTTTTGTTTTTGTTTCGTGCCTCTGCCGTTTGGAACTCTTTCCTTGATTGTCTACTTCGTTTATCCATTATAATATGCCTCTTTATGTGCTCCTACGTGGGCCGAAAATTCGCAATAAATTCTTGTATCTTGTCGTCAAAAAGCTTTCCAGTACAACAAAACTTTATTTCTTGACAAGGAACATGGGATCATATTCTCCACCTGAAAGTGATATTAAACCTCGCCTAATGGCTCTGGCAAATATCACTCTCAGGTGGGCAGTGTGATCCCATGTTCCCCGTCAAGAATTAAAATAACTAATAACCGGCCTCTGTGGCATAGTGGGAAAGAGCGCTGACTCTTATTCATTAGGTCTCTCACCGCTGTGGCTCGGGTCACACATGAGATGCCAAGGTTTGTAACGGAAGGTCAGGTGGTTTTTCTTCGGGTGCTCCAGTTTTCGACCACCTCTGATTAACGATCAGCTCAATATGAGTGAAATAATCTTGAAAGGGCCATAAAACCAAAACCAAAAAAAAAAAAATAATGCTAGCATACCTTTATAGGCAATGGAAAGGAAAGATTATTTATTCACTGGGCACCAAAAGCCACCATTTTACAAGGTCACTCATAGACTCATAGCATATCTAAAGCCATTCTAACCTCACTTGTCTAAGGCAGGCTTGAATCTGTCTGTTGAACCCCTTTTAGCTTACCTGAGCATGAAGTGCCCATGTCAAGCTGTTGTGATCGGTCAATGTCCATCCATCATGCAGCATGAACAATTGCTAACTCCTCGTAAACCTTGGGCAAATTTCATCCAAATTTCACAGGAATGTTACCGAGGTGGCTGCCTTCCAAAAATCATTCCGCTTCAATGGACAAGGTCGCCGCCAGAGCTAAAATTTGAAAAATCTTCTAATCATAACTACATAAGAACGTTGCTAAAAATAGCTGAAACATTTCTGCTCGAAGGAGGCTGCCAGAGCTAAAAAGAGAAAAATGTCAACAATGTGTTTTAAATGCCAACATCTTAACCCTTGGGCCAATGTCATTCAAATTTCAATTGAATATTGCCAAGGCAACTCCATTCCAAAATAGCAAAAAATCATTCTACTCCAATGAACAAGATCACAGCTAAAAATAGAAACTCCCTAAACAACAACTTCTGCTATACCACTGGGCCAATTTCAAACTGCTTCAGAATGTTGCTTAGTTGACCATCTTTCCAATGGAGACCAATTAAACATCGTGGCCAATTTGATTCAACTTTCACAGATTCAACTTTCACAGGAATGTTGCCTAGGCAACACCCTACCAAATTAGTAAAAATGGTTCCACTCCGATGAACAAAATGGTCACCAGAGCTAAAATAGAAACACTCCTCCAATTCCCTTGAGCCAGTTGGAGTAGACTTCATAGGAATGCTGCTTAGGTGCCCCTTTATTAAAACTTCACAGGATTGTCGCTTAATAGGTGGCTTGCAACTAAAACACCTAAAATTGTTCCACTCCAGTGAACAAGATGGTCGCCAGAGCAAAAATAGAAAAGTCTTTCATTGACAACTCTGCCTATACCCCTTGGCGAGTTGCAATCAAATTTCATAGGAATGCTGCTTAGGTGACCATCTACCAAAACAACTAAAACTGTTTTGCTCTGATGAACAAAATGGCTGCCAGAGCTAAAAATAGAAAATCTTTAAATGTCAACCATACCTACAACTTTGGTCCAGTGTTATCCAAGCTCTGATGAACAAAATGGCTGCCAGAGCTAAAAATAGAAAATCTTTAAATGTCAACCATACCTACAACTTTGGTCCAGTGTTATCCAAGCTTCACAGGAATGTTGCTAAGGTGGTCCTCTAACTCGGACTAGTTGTTCATTATGAAAAGGGGAACTCATACCAATAGGTGAGGTAACCCCTTAAAATATTTTTGGCACAGTTATGCCCCTTTTTCGACGAAGAATTTTTGTTTAACTAAAAGAAACTGCAGCCGAGCGTTGGCACCCGCATGTGGTGCTCTTGTTTTATTTTTGACGGGGAACATGGACTCATATTCCCTGCCTGAAAGCAATATTTGCCCTTGCCTAACAGCTTGGGCAAATGTCCCTCACTGGCGGGGAATATGATCCCATGTTCCTTGCCAAGAATCAAAATAAGTTATAGTGTATAAACATTCCCATGAGAAGGTAAATTTCTGGCTCATCATGACTTAAATAGTGTTGACTGGGCCATATAAGGTGTATAAATTCTCCTGAAAATGTTTTGCTTCTTGTTAATTATAGGAACATGAGTTGCAAACAAAGGAAAGTTCTCTGAACACGGAAACCTTGAAACAGGAGATATCTGACATTACCAAAGAGAAGTCCGGATTAGAAGGGAAAATTAGCGAACTCAGGTAAACTATCTGGGTAGGATTGTTAGTCAGTCGACCCAAAGTTACTAAGTGCAGTAGATTTATGTTGCTGATGTCCGTGTGACTATCACTGATTTGTAGGAATATAAGAATCTTATATGGGTGTGAGGGGTGGATTGAAAAATCCGTGCCGAGGGACACTGTCCAGCATCACGAGGCTTGCCAAGTGATGCCGGACGGTGATCCCGAGGGACGGATTTTTCTATCCACCCCTCACACCCATATTGGATTCTTTTTCTTGCATACCTTCCATTTCTATTGCGAATTTTTAATGCTGCTAGCACTTCGGTTACCGACGTCCGCCATTTTGTGATGACACAACAGGAATGTTTAGTGACGTCACGCATGACGACGCCGCGCATGAGGTTGTGATCAACCAGTGCATTTATCAAACACGCGATTATATTCGATTTGGGATCGGAACACCAGGGTCAGAACATAAATTTCTATCCCAGGGTAAAATCACGGATTTCCTTGTCTGGTGTGTAAGAAACCCAGGTATACCACAACCTCTTTATAACACTATTAATGGGGTCCAAAGTGGAAACCGTGTTAGTTAAACAACCCTGTTATATCCAAACCATATGTATAGATTACATAAAAAACGACCGTTTATGGTCATTTTTCTATATGATCTATACATTTAGGGATCCATCTTGGAACCGTGTTATATCCAAAACCATGTTATAACGAACAGTGTTATAATGAGATTGTGGTGTATCATTAGCTCACCGTCACTTAGTGACGAGGTGAGCTTATGGGATCACTTTTCGTCCGTCGTGCGTCTCTGCGAGCGCATCCACGGGCATATGTTGGGTAGACATAAGTTAGGTACTTGCCGTTTATTCCGTTAGTGTCCGAAAAAGTAGCCAACAAATTTGATGGGACATGTTGGGTACTTGTGCAAATTTTAGCTGATTGTTGGGTACTTATAGGTGAAAAATTAACACTGTAGTACCCAACAAATGTCCATCTGTACGAACGTCCGTCCGTGCGTCCGTAAACAACATCTCCTAAACCACTGATCGGATTTTGACCAAACTTCACAGGAATGATCCTTAGGTGGTCCCCTTTCAGAGTTGTTCAAATGGTTCCGGTCCGTTGCACATCTAGGTCACAGGAGCCAAAAATAGATTTTTTTTCACCAAAAACTTAAAAAATCTTCTTCTCTGAAACCACAAGGCCCAGGTCTTTGATATTTGGTATGAAGCTTCATCTAGTGGACCCCTACCAAGATTGTTCAAATTATAGTGCAAAAATGCCCCCGCTCCGGGGCCCTTTTGTTTTACATGTGCTTATATAGGGAAAAACTTTAAAAATCTTCTTCTCTGAAACCGTAAGGCCCAGGTCTTTGATATTTGGTATGAAGCTTCATCTAGTGGACCCCTACCAAGATTATTCAAATTATAGTGCTGGGGCCAAAAATGCCCCCGCTCCGGGGCCCTTTGGTTTTACATGGGCTTATATAGGGAAAATCTTTAAAAATCTTCTTCTCTGAAACCGTAAGACCCAGGTCTTTGATATTGGGTATGAAGCTTCATCTAGTGGACCCCTATCAAGATTTTTCAAATTATAGTGCTGGGGCCAAAATTGCCCTCGCCCCGGGGCCCTTTGGTTTAACATGGGCTTATATAGGGAACATCTTTAAAAATTTTCTTCTCTGAAAACATTAGGCCCATGTCCTTGATATTTGGTATGAAGCTTCACCCCACAAGGCCCAGGTCTCCCCCCCCCCCAAGTACATAGACTTATATAGGGAAAATCTTTAAAAATCTTCTTCTCTGAAACCAGAAGGCCTTGGTCTTTGATATTTGGTATGAAGCTTCATCTAGTGAACCTCTACCAAGTTTGTTCAAATTATAGCCCTGAGACCGAAAACGTCTCGGGGGTCCTTTGGTTTTACATAGACTTATATAGGGAAAATCTTTAAAAATCTTCTTCTGTGAAACCACAAGGCCTAGGTCTTTGATATTTGGTGTGAAATTTCATCTAGTAGACCTCTATCAAGATTGTTCAAATTATAGCCCTGGGGCCAAAAATCCCCCCGCCCCGAGACCCTTTGGTTTTACATAGACTTATATATAGAGATAATCTTTGAAAATCTTCTCTGAAACAGCAAGGCCCAGGTCTTTGATATTTGTTGTGAAGCTTCATCTAGTTGACCTCTATCAAGATTGTTTAAATTATGGCCCTGAGGCCATTTGGTTTTACATAGGCTAATGTAGGGAATAGATTTAAAAAATCTTCTTCTCTGAAACCCCAAGTCCCAGGTCTTCGATATTTGGTGTGTAGCTTCATCTAGTGGACCTTTGCCAAGATTGTTCAAATTATAGCCTTTGTTGATATTTGGTATGAAGCTTCACCTTTTTAGACTTCCCTCAACATTATGCACATTGTAGCCCTGGGGTCAATAATGGCCCGCCTGAGGCCCACTTGTTACTCTATCATATGGATCAGGTGAGCGATCCAGGGCCATCATGGCCCTCTTGTTATGAAGTCAGGATGTTGTGTGTAGAGGGTCTCGACTGGACTCGGGTGCTGGTTTTGCAAATGCGGCATCTGTTCTGGGTCTTCACTGTTTGCTTAAGTTACAGGAATTGAAGAGTGAAATGATTGAGTTTTTTAAAAGTCTCTGTTCAGTACCATTTTCCCAGCTTATTTTAAGATGTGTTGCATGGTAGCTCAGTGGTTAATGCACATGACTCTGATGCTAGAGGCCCCCGGTTTGAGAACTGGCAGCGGCAATAAAATTTTGGTGTCCGGTCATGCTCCATTAGCACCATTTGCAGGGATGAATGCCACAAAGTGCTCCGTCCTTTGGATCGGGACGTTAACTACAGGCCTCCTGTGTAGGGAGAATCATCCAATGTACAGGTTAAAGATCCCTGCCGTAATTATCAGGACGTTAACTACAGGCCTCCTGTGTAGGGAGAATCATCCAATGTACAGGTTAAAGATCCCTGCCGTAATTATATGATTACTGTGTGGGCTTTCATCCCGCAAATCTAGAGTGAATGTTATGTACATCTGCCTAGAATACCCGAGAGGGCCTATGGCAGTTTATTTAGAAAGAAAGAAAGAAAGAAAGATAGAAAGAAAGAAAATTGACCAACCAGTGCTGCCAGTGCTTTGATCTCATCAAGAACTTGATGGCCTCGGTAGCTCAGTCGGATGCACATCTAGTGATCAGGAGGATGTGGGTTTGATACCTGGCGGGGTCGGCAACATTCATTCTTGGAGATTAATCATGAAATCTTTTCTACGGTCATTCTCTCCCCTCCACTGATCCAAGAAGGACAGTTGTCAGTTTCTGGCGAAAGAATGCGCACTGTACTAGTTAACCGCTTACATATAAGCCTGCCCAGTAAAAGTGTGGATAGGTAAACTGACTGGGTCAAAAATGACCTAAATAGTGTTGACTGGGCTGTTAAACTCTAATACAAACAAAATCACCAGGACGTGTCTTTGGGCATCTGTATCAGGAACACTGATTGGTCTTGACTGCTTGTATGAGCATTAGCCTCTGGGCCACTTGGCTATTTAATGAGCTATATGCAAAGATTCTAGTATGTGTTAAACCTTGTCCTGATGAGCCTGGATATGCCTTATTTTCCAATCAATGAAGATCCAGATCAGATGGCTTCTCACGAAGCCATCTGATCAGGATCTACATTGTCATTCAGATTGTGAATTTGTTGCAATAATTTGCATCAAGTAATCTGATTGGTTGATAATCATTAGTAGGTGTGGCATATTTGAATATTCAGCAGGTCAAGGGTTAATATCCAGACTGATCTAAGTCTGTTCTTGTCACTGACTAGATCTTGTTGGACCAGCCTTTGTGGCTCAGTCAGATGGGTGTCTGACTGGTGATCAAGAGGTAGTGATTTTGATGCTGAGTCAGCAACATTCTTTAATGGAGATTGACAATGAAATTCTTACTTTGGTTATTGTCCCCCGCCTTTTCGAAGAAAAGCGAGGGGACATAGTATTCGGCTTTCCGTGGTGCATGGTTCGTGGTGCGTGGTTCCGAGCTTGTAGTAGGTACCTTGTGAGCGCAACTCCTCCTACAGTTTTAAACCAATCATTCTGAAATTTTACAGGTGTCTTTATCATGGTTTGAAGTTGTGCATGTCCTTTTTTCAGAATCCTTGAATTAATTTTTTTCACTTTTTTCACATTTTTAACTTAAGACTTTTATTGCATGCTTCCGAATTCATAGTAGGTACCTTGTGAGTGCAACTCCTCCTACAGTTTTATACTGATCGTTCTGAAATTTTACAGGTGTCTTTATTATGGTTTCAAGTTGTGTATATACTGTTTTCAGAATTCTTTAATTATTTTTTTTTTTCACTTTTTTCACATTTTTAACTTAGACTTTTTTGCATGCTTCCGAATTCATAGTAGGTACCTTGTGAGCGCAACTCCTCCTACAGTTTTATACCGATCCTTCTGAAATTTTACAGGTGTCTTTGTCATGGTTTGAAGTTTTGCAAATGCTTTTTTCAGAATTCTTTAATTAATTTTTATCACTTTTTTACATTTTTAACTTGGACTTTTTTTCATGCATCAATTCTATGAAATAGTATAATGTAGTAGGTACCTTGTGAGCGCAACTCCTCCTACAGTTTTATACCGATCCTTCTGAAATTTTACAGGTGTCTTTATCATGGTTTGAAGTTGTGCATATGCTTTTTTCAGAATTCTTTAAATAATTTTTTTTCACTTTTTTCACATTTTTAACTTAGACTTTTTTCATGCAACAATTCTATGAAAGAGTATAATGAATGTAGTAGGTACCTTGTGAGCGCAACTCCTCCTACAGTTTAATGCCACTCCTTCCAAAACTTAAAAGTTGGTTGAATTATGGTCTAAAGATATTTATCATATGACGTCGCATCTGAGAGTGTAATAACGTCATGTATTATTTTCGATAATCCACAAGTGGATTAAATATGCAAATTAGCTAGATACGTCCCGTAACATTACATGTACAAGGTCCTTAATGACGTCACGTTTACTAACGGCGGAATGTTGACATTTTTGTAAACAATCGTGAATAAAATACGCTTTTAATGTCATATGATAAAAAGAATCTTGTATTCGTGCTCATGTATTATTAAATTTATTAAACTTGTTGAGAAAAAGGGATAAAATGCTCAGCAAAGCCTCACATTTTATCCCTTTTCCTCAACTCATTTAATAAATTCAATAATACATGAGCACTCATGTAAGATCCTCTATGCATTTGCTTTTTACAGAATCTTAAAATAATTCTTTTCACTTTTTTCACATTTTTAACTTAGAGTTTTTTTGCCCACCTATAATATGAAACTGGATATGTAGTAGGTACATTGTGAGTGCAACTCCTCCTACAGTTTAAAACTGATCCTTCAGAATCTTTACAGGTGTTTTGATATGGACTGAAATGTGCATGTGCCTTTCACAGAATCCTTTAATTATTGTTTTTCACTTTCCGCTTTAAGTGATACCAATGGTTGCCTGGTTAACTTACTTATTTTTAACCTCACAAATGAAAATAAGGCGGGGGACATAAATTCTCTTTGGAATTTGCTTGTTCTCTCAGTTCTGCTAATTCAAGAAGGGCAGTTGTCAGTTTTTGCAGAAGAATATGCACAGTACTGGCTGCTCACTGGTAAATAAGTATGCCTTGGAAAGTGTAGTTGAGTAAAATGTCCAGCACGACATGATGTGAATAATGTTGAGTTGGGCGTTCAACCTCGAACCAAACCTAAAGATCTAGGGCCAGTTGTTCAAAGCATCGTTAGCTTAACGAGCTCGTTAGTGGTCATACTGTTAACTCTTCTAGCAAGTACAATATTGTAAATGTTGGTATTTTTGCTGAAAAAATGTGAGCAGCTTTTGCATCCGCAAAAGCTGCTCACATTTTTTCAGCAAAAATTTCAGCATATTTGCCATATTTAATGATCAAAGTTTTAACGATACGTTAACTAACGACGTCGTTTGTTTTGAACAACTGGCCCCTAGTCAGTTATGCTGTGGCGGGGCTAAAGTTGGTGTTTGTCATTGGTTTGATTGTTTTGTAAATCGATGCGCAGTTAACAATATTTCAGCACATACACTGCTGTTGTTCATGTGATTTTAACTGACCAATGAAGTGAAAAGGCACAAAAATTAAAAATTAACAAGTTGCAATGAAAAGAAAAGACCAGCAAGAACTGGAAGGTGCATTTCAATATTGAATTTACCCAGAGGAGTCCAGAGGATCCTCGTTATGTAGATATTTTACAGCTTTTGCCCCTATAAAGAATCACAATAAGGAATAGTATAATAATAAATAAAGGACATTTTGCCTTAATTACTCCAAGAAACAAATGTTGTGGGCATTTAATAGAATTGCCTTACCGAGGCGATTCTAACAAATAATATCTAAAACATATGTTTCTTATTTTTAAATAAAATATTCTTGTCTTTCTCAATTATTCCCTCTCATCCTAAGTGAGCTAAGGATTTGTTTTATAAAGATTTCTGTTGCTACAACAAATAAAGAGGGTTTGCAGTATGACTAGCATTTCAAAGATTTCGGGATTGTCCGACAGTGAAGACCAAGATTGAATGCTGCAGAAAGTGGTGACTATTCTAGATCTACACCAGAGGTGTAAAATTTCCCTCACGCTTACTTGCCCTTATAGTCTAAACTTTTCATTTAAGTGCTAAAAATGAAGAAAAAGTAAGGTCAGTTTAGAAAACCTTACTCGCCCTGCCCTAAAACTTACTCGCAAATGCGAGCGGGCGAGTAGAATTTTACATCCCTGTACACTGTTTTGCTTTTAGAAAAAAAATGATATCCCTTATTAGCTCACCGGACCGATAGGTCAGGTAAGCTATTCTACTACCCCCGGCGTCGGCGTCGGCGTCGGCGTCGGCGTCCACAAATGTTAAAGTTTTGTGT
This sequence comes from Lucinisca nassula, assembly GCA_963580285.1. Classification (NCBI taxonomy): domain Eukaryota; kingdom Metazoa; phylum Mollusca; class Bivalvia; order Lucinida; family Lucinidae; genus Lucinisca; species Lucinisca nassula. The sequence goes on from OY757023.1 coordinate 24,393,782, forward strand.
TAAAGTTTTTTAGAAGCTCATTTCTTTTTTATGCCTACATGGATTGAGTTTATATTTGGTATCATGATAGATACTGGTGTATAGTTTTTATTTGCAATATCAGTAGCCATATCCGTGACCTTGGGTCAAGGTCACAGACTTAGAATTCTAATTTTCAAGTTTTTGTGTTAAAGGTTTTAGGAGTTCATTACTACTTTACCTTCTGATGGATTTAGTTTATACTTAATCTCAATTATTAAGCAGCAGCATCAGCTTTCATGACCGTAACCTTGGGTCAAGGTCACATACTTTGAATTTTATGGTAATTATGGTAATTTCTTTGTTTTAACATAACTATGGAGCCGTTTGAGATAGAGCCTTCATATTTGGCATGTGGGTTCCTTGTGACATTGCCTTCCCACACATACAAACAATTTTGACCTGTAACCTTGACCGTAACCATGGGTTCAAGGCCACATACTTTGAATTATTATGGTAATTATGGTATTTTTTTTGTTTTATCATAACTTTAGAACCGTTAGAGATATAGCCTTTATATTTGGCATGTATGTTCCTTGTCACATTGTCTTCCCACTCGCACAAAAAAAATTGACCTGTCACCTTGACCCTTGACCATTTGACCTACTTATCATAACTTTTTAACCATTTGAGATAGAGCCTTCATATTTGGCATGTATGTTCCTTTAGGCATTCCCTTTCCACTCATACAAAAAATTTTGACCTGTGACCTTGACACTGGACCTTTGACCTACTTTGTCATAATTTTTTAACTATTTGAGATAGAGACTTCATATTTGGCATGTAGGTACTTGTGACATTGCCTTAGCACTCATACAAAAAAAAATACCGATGACCTTGACCTTTGACCTACTTGATCATAACTTTGTAACCATTTGAGATAGAGCCTTCATATTTGGCATGTAGGTTCCTTGTGACATTGCCTTAACACTCATACAAAAAATTTTGACCTGTGACCTTGACCTGTGACCTTTGACCTTCTTTATTATAAATTTCTTACGGTTTGAGATAGAGCCTTCATATTTGGCATGTAGGTTCCTTGTGACATTCACTTTTCACTCATACAAAAAAATTTGACCTGTGACCTTGACCATAGACTTTTGACCTACTTCATATTTGGCATGTAGGTTCCTTGTGACATTGCCTTACCGCTCATGCAAAAAAAATACCTGTGACCTACTTTATTATAACTCGTGACCTTGACCCTGGACCTTTGACCTACTTTGTCATAATTTTTTAACTATTTGAGATAGAGACTTCATATTTGGCATGTAGGTTCCTTGTGACATTGCCTTAGCACTCATACAAAAACAATATCTGTGACCTTGACCTTTGACCTACTTTGTCATAACTTCATAACCATTTGAGATAGAGCCTTCATATTTGGCTTATAAGTTCCTTGTGATATCACCTTTCCACTCATACAATTTTTTTTATCTTTGACCTACTTTATCATAACTTCGTAACCATTTGAGGTAGTACCTTCATACTTGGTATATAAATTCCTATATTTTCAACAGATTTTAATAGAACTTCACACAAATGTTGCTCATGATAATATCTCGAGCAGGTCATGGCCTCAAGGTCAAGGTCACTGTGGCTATTTTTAGAAAAACTTTGTTATCGCTCCAGAGCATGAATGTTCCTAGTGTCATTGCCTTACCACTTATACAAATTGTTTTTACCTGTGACCTTGACCTTTGACCTTTTGACCTACTTATCATTATTTTCTAATCTTTTGAGGTAGAGCCTTCATATTTGCCATGTAGGTTCCTTGTGACTTTGCCTTAACACTAGCTTTCTTACTTGATATGTAGGTTCCATGTCACATTGCCTTCCCATTCTTTTATAAAATTTTGACCTGTAACCTTGATCCTGGTCCTGTGATCTTCTTTTTTGATAACTTCTTGACCATTTGAAATAGAGCCTTTATATTTGGCAAGTTTTGATTCGTTGATTCATGTCTAAGGGTTAAATGGAATTAAAAGTGATAATAATGAGTCAAACTTGAATCATACGTGAGCCCCAAATATTGATATAGCACTGGTTTCTTTCCTAGTGACTTTGTTTCTATTATGAGTCTGAAAATTTGACTTTGCACGACTAGTCTAAGCGCGACTTCCGGTGAGCTATCCTGTCCGGCGACAGGTCTTGTATTTAATTGGAACTGTCAGAAGTTATTAGTTATTTAATTTATCTTTGAAGTATTAAAAGAAATAGTCTTAAATCTCTTCCTTCTGAAAAGGACAACCCCTACCAGGCTTCTGGAGAAGCCATCTGATCAGGATCTACACCGTTCTGATGCAGTTTGTGAATTCAATGAATATACTATATCATGTAATTTGATTGGTGGATAGTCAGAAAAGGGTGTGGCTATGTTTATTTATTCAGCAGGCTAAGGGTTGCCATAAAAATCCTAAGAATTCAGACACCTTAAAGACTTGTTGTAATTCTCCTAAAATTTTGACAAATTTGTTTCGCAGTGAAGCAAGGAGTCCAAAAAGCGAAGATGGAAGGGCAAACAGTGTAGACCCTGATCATACGCTGGAATTCTCCTAAATTTTTAACAAATTTGTTTTATGATCCAGGAAGGAGTCCAAAAGGTAAAGACGGAATGGCAAACTGTGTAGACCCTGATCAGACTGCTCCTTCAGGAGCAGTCTGATCTGGATCTGCACTGTTTGCTTAGGCCTGTCTGTCACAATACTTAGGATCATTACAGTATTCAGCAGGATAAGGGTGAGGTACAGGTTTAGGTTTTTTTCCAACCTTCACTTCGAGACAGTCAACCCATCAGTACCGGCCCCGATAGCTCAGTTGGTAGAGTGTCCGCTCTGGGGAACGGGAGTTCACGGGTTCGATCCCGGGCCGAGACATACCAAAGTCGTTAAAAATGGTACTAGCTGCTCCTCGCTTGGCACTCAGATTTACGGGGTAGAGCTAGGACTGGTCGACCCAGTGTCAGGATTATGTGACTGTGTGTGGTATCATGTAATTTGTCTGGGACATGATACTTCAGTGAGGCAGCACTATAAAAATGAGCATTGAGCTCCCTGTCGCAACCAGACACCATCGTGATATGACTGAAAAACTGTTGAAAGCGACGTTAAACCCGAATTCACACACACAACCCATCAGTACGGTTAGTGCTTTGATTTTGTTTTCAGTTCTGAGATGAACCAGTTAACACTTCAGTCAAGTGCCCAGGCACAACTTGATGTGCTCAAGAAAGATAAATCATCAAAGGAAGAGAATATCAGAAGACTGTAAGTCATTTTGGGGATAGCTGCCATCCGAATTGTCATTTGGGAAGGTAAAATTTGGGGATAATTGTATTCAAAATTGTCATATCAGGAGGTAAATTGGCAATTTTATGGTTAGAAATTTTGTTTTTACACACACTGTAAAATGGAATTTGCGACTAAAACCGCCATTTTACCTCCCCAATTGAGTTTTAAATACAGTTATCCCCATTTTAATGCGTTTAGTAGGTTGTTTTCTTAAAATAAAAGTGTGCTATTTTGCTCAAAGCAGCAAGCGCTGTGAGCTACTTAAAACTAAATACCAGCAAATGGAAAGCGACATTGCATAATGATATCGGGTTTCTGTCAAAAGATTGCTCAATATACCTTTGTAAATTTTTGATGTTATCCAACCAATTGCATTAGAATGTTGGTTTTACAGTGACAAATGAGAAGCTGTTAAACATGTAGGGACAGTAGAACTGACATTTTACCTCCCCAAAATACAATTTTCAATACATTTATACCTATTGTAATCCATTTATAAGCACACTTGAGCACAAGGTGCTCATGATGAGTTATTATGATTTGTCTGTCAGTTGTGTGTTATCTGACATGACAACTTATATATCATTGGGCTAACTTCATTCAAACTGCACAGCAATGTTGCCATGGTGGATCTCTACCAAAATAGCTAAAGCAGTTCTTCACAAACAAGATGGCTGCCAGAGCTGAAAATAGAAACCCCCTCAAATGAAAATTCCTCATACACCCATGGGTCAATTCTATTCAAACTTCAAAGGAATGTTGCCTTGGTTACCCTCTACAAAAATAGATAAACCTAAACTAGTTCTGCTCTGATGAACAAGATGGCTGTTAGAGCTAAAAATAGAACAATTTCTAAATGACAACTCCTCCTACACCTTTGGTCCAATTTTATTTAAAATTCACAGGAATGTTGAACAAGATGATTATAAATGGCAGCTTTTCCTATACCTATGATCCAATTTAATTCAAACTTCACAGTAATGTTGCCAAGGTGACCCTCTGCCCAAACAGCTAATTTATAAACAGATGTGCTTCAATAAACAAGATGGCCACCAGTTTAAAATAGAAATAATCTTCAAATGGCAACTCCTTTACCTTTGGTCTAGTTTCATTCAAACTTCACAGGAATGTTGCTTAGGTGCTCTGCCAAAATAGCTAAAATGGTTCCACACCAAGGAACAAGGGGCCTGCCAGCTGCAGAACACAGCATCTCATCATGGTCTACACTGATTGCCATCCATGCAGTCATGTTAAGCACACAATATCGGGTAGTAAATGTTAAATTGTTCAAATTTTAGAACAAGTATGGAAATGAGTTTACATGTCTGAATACTTAACCCATTTTGTACCAGAAACCCCAAAACCGGTAGTTGACAAACAGTGCAGGCCCAGATCAGACACCGCAGAATGCGGGGTCTGATCAGGGCCTACACTGTTTGCGAAAAGTTAAGCCATTTTGCAAATATATTTTGAAGAAAACACAGCCTGACATCCCAAAATTTTGAAATGGACTTATGCTGTATATAAGGAGGAAGATTCCATTTAGTACAAAAAGGGTTAATGTAAATACGATATCTTGCAGAAAGGCGAAGCAAGAAGATACTATCAACTACCTTCTTGGCCACGTGCCAAACAGAAATATACGCGGAGAACTTGAAGAGTACATCGGGTGAGTAAATGAGAGGTTGGTCCCTCACTGATCACTGTAGACAATCACTGATCACTCATTATAGGAGCCCTTCGGGGCCTGGAGAAATAGATTAGGCTGCACAGTGCTTCGACCCAGAGCTGAAACCGACCATACTTGAATACTGGTAAACATCTTAGGTCTAAGCTTGCCCAGGAAAAGTGATGCGAGTTTGACTGCTCCTTAAAATAGCTAAAATGCTAGCAACGTCTCCAAAATGACCTTTACAGTGTTGACAGGGACGTAAACCTCAAACAAACAATAGCACTCACACCGCTTTGCCTAGGCAGGCAGGGGGGGGGGCAAAAAATATAAGGGGTTGGTGAATAATATTACAGTGCATTGATTAACTACAGACTGAAAAGAATTGATCACGGTGAAACTTTGATAACTCGAATTCATTTACTATGGCTAATTCGAACTCGATGTTGACTCCTATGAGAATTCTTCCCATAGTTACACATAGCCATGTGTTTAGGTTAATTTATGAAAGTTTGTTTGATTTTATCTTGAAAAGGTATGTTGTGTGTACACATTAGAATAGCCTCCTTGCCCTGGAGGAAAAAGGAATGGGAGGACAATTTAATCAAGGACTTCAAAGCAGATAAAACAATTATCCGAAAATGCACCTGTTGAAATTGGTGATAATGACACGGACACAGACATTGAACACAACACTAAACAATCATGTACATTGTTTACAGTTATATATATATCATTTATTGATGGCTTATTAACCCATTTTGTACCAGAAACCCCAAAATGTGTACCCTGGCAAACAGTGCAGGCCCAGATCAGACGCCGCAGAATGCGGCGTCTGAGCAGGGCCAGCACTGTTTTCAAAAAGTTCAGCCATTTTCAAAATCAGTTTTGAAGAAAACACAACCTGACACCCCTAAGTTTTGAAGTGGACTCCTGCTGTATATGAGGAGGATCTATGATGAAACATAGAACGACAAAACATAGAAAAGCAGAAACATAGAAAAGTCAAAACATAGAAAGACTAAACATAGAAATAAAACATCAAAAAAACATCGAAAAAAGATCGAAATAACATCGAAAAAGTTCAAAAATGTCGAAAATTTTATTCTATCTATTTTTCGACAACAATACATTTTTATTTTATTGTAAACGTATCTCGGAAATTTTGAGGTAGCAGACAGTTGATTATCGATCAATAGTTTAAGGCACAGTAATACTGCATCATTTAATATATTACGTTATGTGCCAACCCCTCCAGATAGTCCATACATGTATGTCCGTTATTTGTTCTCTTGTGGAACTCTGAAACAATTTTTTCGGGATTTTTTTCTCACGATTTATGGCTTTGTTGGATTTTTTGGACAGAGATTCTCCACGGAGAAGAGCTTGCTTCCTCAACTCGGTATTTGACTGCTCCCCTTTAAGAAATTCTAAAAATTTCCAAATATTTGGATGTGCCTGTCCGAGAATCGAACTAATACGTCGGTGCCAACCTTCAAGAAAGTTGTAATGTCTGCGATACTTCTGTGTTGATGATACCGGACTTGTGGCATGAGAATTTGCAGCTGCTTTCACCCCGCAAAAAGAACTTTTTTGGCCTATTAAAGGAAAAGAAGGAAAAAATGCCAAACAGGGTTCATGGAAATATGTCCGAACTGAAACAAAATTAGTCAAAAAATCGAAATTGACAAATGTGCGATCAGTTTCAAACGTGTTATATGGATATAGAACATTTTATCTATACCTCAACATCAGCTCTCGAAGGCGCATGGTTATTGTCTTTTGTTTGGCTGGCATCAATAGGTTGTCCGTCATCTTTTTTGTTTGATATTGCCCGGCCTCGACATTCTGGATTTCTAACACATTTCCAGTAGATTTTTCTATCATTTTTATCAATAATATAAAGGTAGCCATCTAACGCCAGTTGTGGCTTTCCTTTCTGCGTGGTCAAAATTTCCATTTCGAATGAAAATAACGGGCTGTATCAAAAGCATGGAAAGATAAACGTGAACACAATTTGTTTAATAAATTTCATTTTCAAGAGAAATACAAAAGAAGTACAACAATGGCCCCGTAAAGAGTCATCAAAATTTTCTCGATCGGTACTTAACTGTAACTATTGTTTGTCCACTTACTGATTGGTAGACTTGATCGAGTGAACGAATGTTCGATGACGTGTAGCAATTGCCGGGCGGTCAGGTAATTATCGCTCATACTTGTTGTTCTATTATTGGTCGTTCTATTATTTGTCGATCTATTAAATGTCGCGTCTATGTTTTGACTTATCTATTTTAAGTCGCTTCTCTCTTTTGTCTTTCTATGTTTTGTCGTACACCGTATGAGGAAACCGGCCCCGATAGCTCAGTTGGTAGAGTGTCCGCTCCGGGGAACGGGAGGTCTCGGGTTCGATCCCGGGCCGCGACATACCAAAGTCGTTAAAAATGGTACTAGCTGCTCCTCGCTTGGCACTCAGATTTACGGGGTAGAGCTAGGACTGGTCGATCCAGTGTCAGGATAATGTGACTGGGTGTGGTATCATGTAATGTGTCTGGGACATGATACTTCAGTGAGGCAGCACTATAAACGTGAGCATTGAGCTCCCTGTCGCAACCAGACACCGTCGTGATATGACTGAAAAATTGTTGAAAGCGACGTTAAACCCGAATTCACACACACACACACCGTATGAGGAAGCTTCTATTTGGTACAAAAAGGGTTAATACACTAAATGGTGAATCAAACTTTGAGCCATAGTATATTTCTTTGCATTTTCTGTATTTGATAAAATTACATGTTTGTGTGAAATGTATGTCCTGTTTTACCCGTGAGTAAATTACCTTTCATCACAAAACGATCTACAACTGTGATACCCTGTTTACTAGGAACACCTGTCTATTCCGAACAAACATTTTGGTCCCAGAGGTGTTCGGTTTTCACAGGTTTCACTTTATTTTAGGCCCAGAATGTGAAAGAGACAGCATATAAGGGACTTGCATCAGGAAAACATGTCCGTAAGAAATAATGGTGTCCAACATGGTGTCAGAAAATGATAAATATTAGATAAAAATTAAAACATCTTTATTATTTCTGCTTTCAACATAGATTGTGGCTGCTTGTTAGAACCGCCTCAATGAGGCGGTTCTAACGAGTACTCACAATCTATATTTTTGAGCAAAAATAAGGCAGATACTGTATACCCCCGTAAACCTCAATTTTCTCTATATAAAAAGTAGAAGTAAAACAAAGATCAGGAATCGATAAAATTAACTTACTCCACCCATCAAAGACACCAAAGGGAAAGAAACACAAACATTAAGCGACCAGACCATAATGGAAACCTAAACAAAGGAAGGCCATTAGGACAGTAACTTTCCCACAAAATGGCCATATGGCCATCCAAAATAAAAAGACACAAGTGATACACACAGTCAGTAACAAACAACAACATAAATAAATCGCCACAGAAGAACCGCCTTGGAACGGTCAGTAGAAAGATTTCCACTGGGATCGATTTTACGTGGCCACAATTCTCGCCCTTACTTCTGTCGGGATTTAGACAAATAATTTGTTCAGTCCGCATGAAGGCCTCCTAACTCATCAGTGCAACATCTCCGTGATTTAGGGGGGTTTGGTTTAGGGGGTCTCCGTTTCACGGACTTGTTTTCCTGATGTCTGCCCAATCTTGGAATATGGTAGTTGCATCTGGGACCCAAGTGGAGTGGTCCTTAATGAAGAAATTGAAAAATTTCAGAATAGAGCTGCTAGATTTGTAACAAGCAATTACTGATTTGAAACTGGGAGCATAACTGGAATTCTAGGAATATTAAGATGGGAGTCTCTCAAGAAAAGGAGAAGAGACAGTAGGCTCATACTCTTATCCAAAGGTCTAAAGGGTGCTGCCACCATTCCAACAGATGACCTTGTTCCCCCAGTTAGGCACTGTAGAGAGCACCATTCAATGGCGTTTCAGACCCTTACTGCAAGAACTGACCTTTATAAAGAATCGTTCTTACCTCGGAAACATTAGAGATTGGAATTCCCTTCACGATTTGATTATTTCAACAGCTGAAGGTGCTGAGGATTGTGTAGCTAAGTTTACCGATTTGGTTAGAGGTTGGGACTAACTTCCCATATGACAGGTCTTGGTGTATGAATGTCATTTGACATATCACCAGTAACAATTCTGATTCCGATTTCTATTTATAGAAAGCAGACAAATGATGTGAGGAAGTGTTCAGCTGACATGAATGAGAACAAGAACAACCTATCAAAGATTGAAACAGAACGGAAAATGGTTATGTAAGTATGGGCAAAAGAATCCATCACATTAGAAAATACACATAATACTCAATTTGAAAACAAGCCTACATTAAAAATTTTACTGCAGAAAAAATGAAAATTTTTGAATGAAAAATTGTGGTATTTTTCTTATTTTTGCTTTAAAATAAAAGATTTGGGGTACTCTTTAGAACCGCCTCAATGCTCAAAATATAGATTATGGGTACACGTTAGAACCATCTCATCGAGGCGGTTCTAACGAGTACCCTCAATCTATATTTTAGAGCAGAAATAAGAAAAATATGGTTTACCCCTGTTATCCTTTTAAAAAGGGGTAAACCCCACTTTTACTATATAAAAATGGGGTTCGGACGGGTCAGAATTACATAGGTTTGTTTTTAGCTCACCTGTCACATAGTGACGAGGTAAGCTTTTGGGATCATTTTTTGTCTGTCCTCTGCCGTGCGTGTGTGCGTGTGTAAACTTTTTCTTCAAGCAACATCTTCTAAACCACTGATCAGATTTTGACCAAACTTCACTTAGGTGGTCCCCATTCAAAGTTGTTCAGATGGTTCAGGTCACAGGAGCCAAAAATAGATTTTTTTTTACTGAAAACTTTAAAAATCTTTTTCTCTGAAACCGCTTGGCCAAGGTCTTTGATCTTTGGTATGAAGCTTCATCTAGTGGACCTCTACCAAGATTGTTCAAATTATAGCCCTGGGGCCAAAAATGTCCCCGCGCCGGGGCCCACCAGTTTTACTTAGACTTATATAGGGAAACCCTTTAAAAATTTTCTTGTCAGAAACCAGAAGACCAAGGTGTTTGATATTTGGTATGAAGTTGTATCTAGTGGACCTCTGCCAAGATTGTTCAGATTATAGCCCTTGGGCCGAAAATGCCCCTGCACCAGGGCCCACCAGTTTTACATAGATTTAAATAGGGAAACCCTTTAAAAATCTTCTTGTCTGAAACCAGAAGGCCCAGGTGTTTGATATTTGGTATGAAATCTAATGGACCGCTACCAAGATTGTTCAAATTATGGCCCTGGGGCCAAAATGCCCCTGCCCTGGCGCCCACCGGTTTTACATAAGACTTACATAGGGAAACCTTTTAGAATCTTCTCGTCAGAAATCTGAATGCCCAGGTGTTTGATATTTGGTATGAAGCTTCATCTAGTGGACCTCTATCAAAATTGTTCAAATTATAGCCCTGGGGTAAGCCCCCGCCCATAGGGGCTTGAAGAAATATATGGGCTGCATGATGTTTCCACGCAGAGCTGAATCCGGCCCGCACACTAGTACTGGTAAACCGCTTAGAGGATCTAAGCCTGTCCAGGAACCGCGGTGCGAGGTGGACCGTCCATGCTAATAAACCCTATTGGTTTCATTGGGCAACAGGGCTTGAGATGTCATTTCATCTCAATGTTGGGTAAAAGTCCTACAAAATTGGAAGCAACGGCTCCAAAATGACCTTTACAGGGTTGACGGGGACGTTAAACCTCAAATCAAACAAAACAAACAAATCAAAAATGCCCCGCCCGGGGCCCTTTGGTTTTACATAGACTTATATAGGGAAAATTTTTAAAGGTCTTCTTCTCTGAAACCAGAAGGCTCAGGTCTTTGATATTTGATATGAAGCTTTGTCTAGTGAACCTCTATCAAGATTGTTCAAATTATAGCCCAGGGGCCAAAAATGGCCCCAGGTTTTATACATTTATATAAGGAAAACCTTTAAAAATCTTTTTGTCTTAAACCATTTTTCGCTTGGGTGCCTTTCAAAAATGTCAGCTTCTAACTGAATAATCATTCCACCATTGGCAAGTTCATTCTTACACTTTCGAAAGAATTCCTGAAATTTACCATTTTTTAGCTCACCTGAGCACGAAGTGCTCATGGTGAGCTATTGTGATCGGTCAATGTGCGTCGTGCATCGTGCGTCGTGTGTCGTGCGGCGTCAACAATTTGCTTTAAATGCTAACTCCTCCTAAACCCTTGAGCCAATTTCAATAAAACTTCATAAGAATATTGCTGAGGTGACCCTCTACAAAAATAGCTAAAATTGTTCCGCTCTGCTGAACAAGATGGCCGCCAGAGCTAAAAATAGAAAAAAAATTTAAACGACAACTTCTCCTGTACCTTAAGGCCAATTTCATTCAAACTTTATAGGAATGTTGCTTAGGTGACCCTCTACCAAAATAGCTAAAACGGTTCCGCTCCGGTGAACAAAATGGCCGCCAGAGCTAAAAATAGAAAATTCTTTAAACGACAACTCCTCCTGTACCCTTTGGCCAAATTTATTCAAACTTCATAGGAATGTTGCTTAGGTGACCCTCTACTAAAATAGCTAAAACAGTATTGCTCTGATGAGCAAAATGGCCGCCATAGCTAAAAATAGAAAAACATCGTAAATTTGCTTCAAACACAAACTCCTCCTCAACCCGTGGGCCAATTTGATTCAAACTTCACAGGAATGTTGCCCAAATGACTCCCTACAAAAATAGCTAAAATTGTTGTGCTCTGACAAACAAGATGGCTGCCAGAGCTAAAAATAGAAAAAATCTTTAAACGACAATTCCTCCTGTACCCTTGGGCCAATTTTATTCAAACTTTATAGGAATGTTGCTGAGGTGACCATCTACCAAAATAGCTGAAAAGATTTTGCGATGATGAGCAAAATGGCTACCACAGCTAAAAATAGAAAAACATCGTAAATTTGCTTCAAACACGAACTCCTCCTTAACCCTTGGGCCAATTTGATTCAAACTTCACAGGAATGTTATGTAGGTGATTCCCTAAAGAAATAGCTAAAATCTTTCCGCTCTGACTAACAAGATGGCTGCCAGAGGTAAAAATAGAAAAAAATCTTCAAACAACTACTCCTCCTTTACCCTTGGGCCAATTTCATTCAAACTTCATAGGAATGGTGCTTAGAAGACCCACTACCAAAATGGCTAAAACGTTTTCGGTCTGATGAGCAAAATGGCCGCCATAGCTAAAAACAGAAAAACTTTGTAAATTTACGTCAAAACGTGAACTCCTCCTCAACCCTTGGGCCAATTTGATTCAAACTTCACAGGAATGTTAGTTAGGTGACTCCCTACCAAAATAGCTAAAATTGTTCAATGCGGCGAACAAGATGGCCGCCAGAGCTAAAAATAGAAAAAATCTTCCAACAACAACTCCTCTTTACCCCTTAGGTCAATATGATTCAAACTTCACAGGACTATTATGTGGTTGACTCCCTACCAAAATAGCTAAAATTGTTCCGCTCTGACTAACAAGATGGCTGCCAGAGCTAAAAATAGAAAAATTCTTCAAACGACAATTCCTCCTTACCCCTTGGGCCAATTTGATTCAAACTTCACAGGAATATTATGTCGTTGACCCTCTACCATATTAGCTAAACTGATCCCACTCTGATGAACAAAATGGCCACTAGAGCGTAAAATAGAAAAACATTGTAAATTTGCTTCAAACTTCACAGGTAGAAGCCTCCGTGGTGCAGTGGTTACGCTACTCGCCTTGTAAACCAGGGATCGCAGGATCGATCCCGGGCTTCTCCAGACTTTCGGATGAGTCTTTAAACCGAGGTCCCGTCTCCGTATGACCTTAGCTGTTGGTGGGACGTAAAACTAAAACTCACTCACTCACTCAAACTTCACAGGAATGTTGCCCAGGTGACCCCCTACCAAAATAGTTAAAATCATTCCACTCCGATAAACAAGATGGCCACCAGGGCTAAAAATAGAAAAAAACTTCAAACGACAACTCCTCCTGTATCCTTGGGCCAATTGCATTCAAACTTCATAGGAATGTTGCTTAGATGACTCTCTACCAAAATAGCTAAAATGGTCTCTCTCCGATGAACAATATGGCCACCAGAGCTAAAAATAGAAAAACATGGTAAATTTGCTTCAAATGCGAACTCTTCCTAAACCCTTGGGTCAATTTGATTCAAACTTCAAAGGAATGTTGCCTAGGTGACACCCTACCAAAATAGCTAAGATCGTTCCACTCTGATCAACAAGATGGCCACCAGAGCTTAAAATAGAATGTACTAGAGACAGTGACATTCAGGTGAGCGAATCAGGGCCCTCTGGTATAAGGAAATCTTTTTAACATTTCTTCTCTGCAACCACTGAGCCCAGATCTTTGATATTTGGTATGAAGCTTCATCTAGGGGACCTCTACTAAGATTGTTCAAATTATAGCCCTGGGGCCAATAATGCCGCCACACTGGGGCCCACCGCTTTTACACATACATGTAAGTGCTTGTCTAGGGAAATCCTTTATAAAATCTTTTTCTCTGAAACAGTAGGACCCAGGTCTTTGATATTTGGTATGAAGCTTCATCTAGGGGACCTCTACGAAGATTGTTCAAATTATAGCCCGGAGGCCAAAATTGCGGTGCTTAGAGACCCAGCGGTTTTACATAGACTTACATAGGGAAAATCCTTTAAAAATCTTCTTCTCTGAAACTGGGCCCAGGTCTTTATTATTTGGTATGAAGCTTCATCTAGTGAATCTCTACCAAGATTGTTCAAATTATAGCCCTGGGTCCAGAAATGGCCCCGCATGGCGGCCCACCAGTTTTACATGGGCTTGTTTAGGGAAATCCTTTAAAAATCTTCTTCTCTGAAGCCGTAGGGCCCAGGTCTTTGATATTTGGTATGAAGCTTCATCTAGTGGACCTTTACCAAGATTATTAGCTCACCTGTCACTTAGTGACAAGGTGAGCTTTTGTGATCACTTTTCGTCCGTCGTCAGTGCGTGCGTGTGTGTGTGCGTAAACTTTTTCTTCAAATGACATCTCCTCCTAAACCACTGATCGGATTTTGACCAAACTTCACAGCAATGATCCTTAGGTGGTCCCCTTTCAAAATTGTTCAAATGGTTCTGGTCCATTGCACATCTGGGTCACAGGAGCTAAAAATAGATTTTTTAAACGAAAACTTTAAAAGTCTTCTTCTCTGAAACTGCAAGGCCCAGGTCTTTGATATTTGGTATGAAGCTTCATCTAGTGAACCTCTACCAAGATTGTTCAAATTATAGCCCTGGGGGCCAAAATGCCCCCGCCCCGGGGGCCTTTGGTTTTGCATAGGCTTATATAGGGAAAATCATTAAAAAATCTTCTTCTCTGAAACCACAAGGCCCAGGTCTTAAATATTTGGTGTGAAGCTTTACCTGGTGGACCTCTACTAAGATTGTTCAAATTATAGCCTTGGGGCCAAAAATGCCCCCGCCCCGGAAGGCCTTTGGTTTTACATAGGCTTATACAGGAAAAATCTTTAAAAATCTTCTTCTCTGAAACCGCAAGGCCCAGATCTTTGATATTTGATGTGAAGCTTCATCTAGTGGACCTCTACCAAGATTGTTCAAATTATAGCCCTGGGGGCCAAAATGCCCCCCCCCCCCCCCCGGGGGCCTATGGTATATAGGGAAAATCATTAAAAAATCTTCTTCTCTGAAACCGCAAGGCCCAGATCTTTGATATTTGGTGTGAAGCGTCATCTAGTGGACCTTTACCAAGATTGCTCAAATTATAGCCCTGGTGGCCAAAATGCCCCCGCCCCGGGGGCCTATGGTTTTACATAGGCTTATATAGGGAAAATCATTAAAAATCTTCTTCTCTGAAACCGCAAGGCCCAGATCTTTGATATTTGGTGTGAAGCTTCATCTAGTGGACCTCTACCAAGATTGTTCAAATTATAGCCCTGGGGGCCAAAAATGCCGCCGCCCTGGGGGCCTTTGTTATTACATAGGCTTATACAGGGAAAAGCTTTAAAAATCTTCTTCTCTGAAACCGAAAGGCCCAGATCTTTGATATTTGGTATGAAGCTTCATCTAGTGGACCTCTACCAAGATTGTTCAAATTATAGCCCTGGGGGCCAAAATGCCCCCGCCCCGGGGGCCTATGGTTTTACATAGGCTTATATAGGGAAAATCATTAAAAAATCTTCTTCTCTGAAACAACAAGGCCCAGGTCTTAAATATTTGGTGTGAAGCTTCACCTGGTGGACCTTAACTAAGATTGTTCAAATTATAGCCTTGGGGCCAAAAATGTCCCCGCCCCGGGGGCCTATGGTTGTTCATAGGCTTATACAGGGAAAATCTTAAAAAAAATCTTCTTCTCTGAAACCACAAGGCCCAGATCTTTGACATTTGCTGTGAGCTACATCTAGTGGACCTCTTTCAAGATTGTGCAAATTATAGCCCTGGGGCCGAAAATGGTTCCACCCTTGCACCCTTTGGCTTTTCATAGCCTTATATAGTGAAACCTTTAAAAATCTTCTTCTCTGAAACCACAAGGCCCAGGTCTTTGATATTTGGTATGAAGCTTCACCTAGTGGACCTCTACCAAGATTGTTCAAATTATAGCCCTGGGGCCAAAAATGCCCCCGCCCAGGGGGCCTTTGGTTTTACCTAAGCTTATGTAGGGGAAATCTTTAAAACTTTTCTTCTCTGAAACCGCAAGGCCCAGGTCATTGATATTTGGTGTGAAACTTAATCTAATGGACCTCTACCAAGATTGTTAAAATTATAGCCCTGGGGCCAAAAATGCCCCCCACCCCTGGGGCCTTTGGTTTTACGTATGGTTATACATGGAAAATCTTTAAAAATCTTCTTCTCTGAATCCGCAAGGCCCAGATCTTTAGTATTTGGTGTGAAGCTTCATCTTGGCAACCTCTTTCAAGATTGTTCAAATTATATCCCTGGGGCCAAAAATGCCCCCACTCTGGGACCCTTTGGTTTTCATAGGCTTATATAGGGAAAACCTTTAAAAAATTTCTTGTCTGAAACCAGAAGGCCCAGGTCTTTGATATTTGGATTGAAGCTTCATCTAGTGGACCATTACCAAGTTTGTTCAAATTATAGCCCTTGGGCCTAGAATGTACTGGAGACACTAATTCTCAGGTGAGCGATTCAGGGCCCTCAGGGCCCTCTTGTTCAAATTGTAGCCCTGGTGCCAAAAATACCCCTTCCACAGGGCCCACTGGTTTAACATAGGCTTATATAGGAAAAACCTTAAAAAATCTTCTTGTCTGGTATCAGAAGGCCCAGATCTTTGATATGTGGTTTGACGCTTCACCTAGTGAACCTCTACTAAGATTGTTCAAATTATAGCCCTGGGGCTAAATATACCCCAGCACCGGGGTCTACCAAGATTTTTCAAATCGTAGAGTTGGGGCCAAAAATTGCCCCACCCTGGGACACACATGTACATATCTTAACTCAGGTGAGCGAATTAGGACCATCATGGTCCTCTTGTTTGTGACAACTTTTAATATTTTGATGACAAAGTAGGAATTATAAGGAGTGAATTATCATTTTTGTGGCTTTTATCGATGTGTAAACTCTGGCGAATCACTCACAAACTTAGCATGAAGCTGGGCTTCATGCTAAGTTTGTGAGTGATTCGCCGGAGTTTACACATTGAATTTCTCTGATTCGCTTGGAGATGACACAAAAGGAACTACAAGGGTTGCTATGTCATTAAACCTCAACACAAAAAATTATCTGAAGCTGCAAGTTGTATTTCATTTTTATTTTCAGGGCCCAGCTGCAGCAGAAAGAGGCAGAATTGAAAGGTACAGAGGATCCGTGTTATAGCAATAGTATTTGTTCATGATCATTTTACCATTATCAGAAATTTGTTGTGCGGCCCCGGCCTATCCGGGCTTGAAGAAATAGGTGGGCTTCATGATGCTTCCACACAGAGCTGAAACCGACCACACACGAGTACTGGTAAACGGCTTAGAGGATTTAAGCCTGCCCAGGCAAATTGGTGTGAGTCAGACCGTCCATGCTTATAAACCCTATTGGTTTTATTGGGTAGCTGGGCTTGAGATGTCATTTCATCTCAATGTTGGTAACAGTCCCACAAAATTGAAAGCAACATCTCCAGAATGACCTATACAGTGTTGACAGGGAAACCTCAAATTAAACAAACAAACAGGAATTTGTTGCATAAAGAATTCCAATAAGAAGTATTAAAGTAGGTTGTAAAAGGTCTTTTGTCCTTTATTACTTAAAAACACAAAATTAATGATGTGGACATTTGTTAGAATCACCTCAATGAGGCAATTCTAACAAATATTTACAACATTTGTTTTTGGGATATTCTGTTATTGTGAAATTCTGCTATTAAGACCACCTAAAATTAAGAATAATTCTGCTTTAAAAAGCTTGTTAAGAAAGATGCAGTTTCTTCTTTTTTCTGCATATAATGTCCTCTGGCCAGGAACTAACTTTGGAACTGTTCAAAAGTGGTCTTAAAGACCACTTTTGAACAGTCCCAAAGGTGGTCTTAATATAGGAATTTTACTGTACAGTACTCTTGAATATCTCCATCAGTCCATCTTAACTTGAGTTAAGGATTTGTTAAATTAAGGGGAATGGGCACACCTTCATGGGAGGCAACTCCTGCTAAAGTATTTTTGCCTCCCATGCCAATAGGGGCCAACTCTTAAAGGAAAGAATTTGCTCCTGAGGAGCAAATTCTTTCCTTAAAGAGTAGACCCCTTTTTCAGTCGGACAGGGCTTATAGAAAAAGCGAATAGGAAGTCTGAAAGTTGTCTCCCTTTGAAAAATGGCTGAAAAATCTGCCAGGTGTTCCCATTCCCCTTATTGCCATTCAAATGAGTTTCTAGAAGCCTCAGTGGCGTAGTGGTTACGCTTCTCGCCTTGTAAACCAGGGGTCGCAGGATCAATCCTGGGCTTCTCCAGACTTTTGGATGAGTCTTAAAACCGAGGTCCCCTCTCTGTATGACAGCCGTGGTGGGTAGTAAAACTCAAACACTCACTCAAATGAGTTTCCTTGTGATACTGAATATCGGTATAAAAAGGGTTGACTGTAATTACTGTAAAACTCCTAAAAATTCGGACATCTTGAGGACCTGCTGTAATTACTAAAATTTTAACAGATCTGATTCATGCTCTAGCAAGGAGTCCAAAAGGCGCAGGCAGAATTGCAAACAGTGTAGACCCTGATCAGACTGCTCCTGCTCCTTCAGGAGCAGTCTGATCTGGGTCTGCACTGTTTGCTTAAGTCTATCTGTCCCAATACTTAGGATCAATACGGTAAAACATAAATGCAGATCTGGAAAGCTAATGAAGGGTCACAAAACAAATTGGAAAGTAAATTTCAACTTCATTCTCAGTCAGGGCTTCAAAACTTCAGTTTGGAGCAATTCCGAAAATTGCGAGTTCATATCGAAAGGGCCGTAAAACTGAAATCAACGAAATCAGATAGACTAAAGTGGTATTTTGAAGGTGGGAATGGATCACAAAATGTTTCTTCAGTGTTAGAGCCCAGAACTCCAACCTTCCATTAACCCACAAATGTCGTCTGCTTTGCCGTCTGCCGGTTACCTTAAAAGTAATTTTTTTGCAGACATCGTGGACCCAGATCAGACATCTCCTATAGGAGCAGTCTGATCTGGGCCCACACTGATTGCCTGTGTGCAAACATTTTTTTAAAACGTTTGCAAAAAAATTCAGCAGACGGCATAAGCAGACGGCATTTTCAGATGTAGTTTTTCTCGGCGTTTACTGTTTACAGTTTTATAACAAATCTCTTGATATCTGTATCAGGGAGTTGACTCTTTGTCTGTGTTGTTAGTCACCCCAGTTGCCCCCAGGTTCAAACCGACAGTAGGTAGTGATGGCTAGGTGGAGATGGCTAATATGTTTATAACCAGTCTCTGATGTCAGCATTGGATCTTCACTTGAGTGGCCAAGGTTTGAAAGTTACAATAAGTGGGGTTTTGTTTTCAGTTCTGCTTCATTCCTCTTTATGTCCCCCGGCAGCAATAGCGAGAACATATTGTTTTTGCCCTGTGTTTATATGTTGGTTGGACAACTTTTGACATTGGTAAAATCTTTTGAACCGTTTCAGATAGAGCCTTCATATCTGGCATGTAGGTTCCTTGTGACAAGGGCTCACCACTCATACAAAATATTCTGA
Organism: Lucinisca nassula; assembly: GCA_963580285.1. Classification (NCBI taxonomy): domain Eukaryota; kingdom Metazoa; phylum Mollusca; class Bivalvia; order Lucinida; family Lucinidae; genus Lucinisca; species Lucinisca nassula. The sequence continues at coordinate 24,413,003 of OY757023.1, forward strand.
TCTGTGGCCTTGACCGTGACTTGTGACCTACTTCAAAGAAAAAATTAACGTTGGTCATAACTTTTGTACAGTTTCAATTTGGCATGTAGGTTTCTTGTGATAAGGTCGGCCCCCGCCCATAGGGGCTTGAAGAAATATATGGGCTGCATGATGCTTCCACGCAGAGCTGAATCCGGCCCAAACACTAGTACTGGTAAACCGCTTAGAGGATCTAAGCCTGTCCAGGAATTGCGGTGCGAGGCGGACTGTCCATGCTAATAAACCCTATTGGTTTCATGGGGCGACAGGGCTTGAGATGTCATTTCATCTCAATGTCGGGTAAAAGTCCCACAAAATGGAAGCAACGTCTCCAAAATGACCTTTACAGTGTTGACGGGGACGTTAAACCTCAAATCAAACAAATCCTTGTGACAAGGGCTTCTCACTCATACTCCTGACCTGTGAAATTGACCTGTGACTTGCTTTAAAGAAAAAATTGACCTCGGCAGGGAACATGTTGTTTTACAACTTTCTTGTCATAAGAACATTCTTGAATACAGTGTCATTTTTGTGGATAATTTGTAGGACTAGAGGAGAAGGTGTTCTCAGTTTGTGGTAGCCAGAATTTTGATGAAGGATTGCAGTCAATACAACAGAAAATGACACAAGCTCAGGAGTGAGTTATATTTTTTTATTTTTATTTTCTTTTTGTATTGGAGTTTAATGGCCCAGTCAACACTATTTAGGTCCTTTTTGAGCCAGTCAGTTTACCTATCCACACTTTTTCTGGGCTGGCTTATATGTAAGGGGTTAACCAGTACAGTGCACATTCTTTTGACAGAAACTGACAACTGCCCTTCTTCTATCACCGGAAGGGAGAGAATGACCGTAGGAAAGATTTCATGATCAGTAATTAAGAAAGTTGCCGAGCACCGCAGGTATTGAAGCCATGTCCTCCTGACCACCAGTCAGACGTGCATCCAACTGAGCTACTGAGGCCGGCAAGGAGTAAGTTAACCCTTCAAGCAGAGCAAAAGAATTTTTTCAGCAAAAATAAGGCTTCACATTTCATGTGAATCTTCTACCCAACAGACAATTCACATGTAATGTCAAGCCTTTTTTTCATAGAAAAATTCATTTTTTTTTTCAGCAAAAACAAGGCTTGGCATTTCATGTGAGTTGTCTGCCTAGCAGACGATTCAGATGTTATGTCAAGCCTTATTTTCATTGAAAAATTCATTATTTTTCAGCAAAAACAAGGCTTGGCATTTCATGTGAATCGTCTGCCCAGCAGATGATTCACATGAAATGGCAAGCCTTATTTTCCCTAAAATACAAGAAAACAATGTGCCTTGAGCTTAAAAAGCTAAGACGGTTTACTAGACTGTTTTTTTATCACTTTAAAACCCTTTTCTTTGCAAACGGGGTGTAGATTCCGAAGAAGCCATCTGAACAGGATCTACACTGTTTGACATTCATTTTATGAATTTGTAGTAATAAATTACATCAAGTAATCTGATTGGTTGAAAGTCAGAAATGGGTGTGCTAAACTGAATATTCGACAAGAGAAGGGTTAAGAAAAGATTACCGGTGATTTATATTATTGTTTGTTTGTTTGATTTGAGGTTAAACGTCCCCGTCAACACTGTAAAGATCATTTTGGAGACGTTGCTTCCATTTTTGTGGGACTTTTACCGACATTGAGATGAAATGACATCTCAAGCCCTGTCGTCCAATGAAACCAATAGGGTTTATTAGCATGGACGGTCCGCCTCGCACCGGGGTTCCTGGACAGGCTTAGATCCTCTAAGCGGTTTACCAGTACTAGTGTGGGGGCTGGATTCAGCTCTGCGTGGAAGCATCATGCAGCCCATATATTTCTTGAAGCTCCTGTGGGCGGGGGCCGGTGATTTATATTAAAGTTTTCCGCTTCTTAACCCATTAATTGCTATCTGCAAGGCAGGGGACAGGGAACTGCTTTTCTCTCCAAACCATTTGCCCAACCATTTGCATTAACCCTTGTCCTGCTGAATATTTAATTTTGCCACACCCGTTTCTGACATTCAACCAATCAAATTACTTGATACAATGTAGTTATTCAAATTTGCAAACTGAATAGCAAACAGTGTAGATGCTGATCAGATGGCTTCTTCAGAAGCCATCTGATCTGGATCTACACTGTTTGCAAAATTAGGGGTTGTCGTGAACAGCAGGATAAGGGTTAACTCTTATGTTAAGGGTTCTGTTCAAGTCTGATCGATTTGTATTTATATATATCAGCCCAGTCACAAGTAAAATAGAAGTGGAGGCAATGATTAGGAATCAATACAATTACCTCACACTTCCCATCAGAGACACCAAAGGGAAAGAAACACAAAGTAACTAAACATTATTGAAAACTTCACTAGTGGATAGCCAAACAGAGTTTCTTTCCCACAAAATGGCCAAGCGGCTATCGAAATTAAAAGATATAATCTCCCCCCCCCCCCCCCCCCCCCCCCCCCAATCAGGGCTTGAAGAAATATATGGGCTGCATGATGCTTCCACGCAGAGCTGAAATCCGACCGCACATGAGTACTGGTAAACCGCTTAGAGGATCTAAGCTTACCCAGGTAAAGCGGTGCGAGTTGGACCGTCCATGTTTTATAAATCCTATTGGTTTCATTGGGCGACAGGGCTTGAGAAGTCATTTCATCTCAATGTCGGGTAAAAGTCCCACAAAATTTGAAGCAGCGTCTCCAAAATGACCTATATAGTGTTTAGGGGGACGTTAAACATCAAATCAAACAAACAAACAAGTCTGATCAATTTGTATTTATATATATTAGCCTAGTCACAAGTAAAATAAAAGTGAAGGCAATGATCAGGAATCGATACAATTACCTCACACCTCCCATTAGTGACACCAAAGAGAAAGAAAAATGAACATGAAGTAGGTAAACCCTATTCTTGCCCACCAGACAAGGAAATCCGTGATTTTACCCTGGGATAGAAATTTATGTTCTGACCCTGGTGTTCCGACCCCAAATCGAATATAATCGTAATCGCGTGTTTGATAAATGCACTGGTTGATTACAACCTCATGCGAGGCGGCGTCATGCGTGACGTCACTAAACATTTCTGTTGTGTCATCACAAAATGGCGGACGTCGGTAACCGAATTGACAGCACCATTAAAAACGCAATAGAAATGGAAGGTATGCAAGAAAAAGAATCCAATATGGGTGTGAGGGGTAGATAGAAAAATCCATCCCTCGGGATCACTGTCAGGCATCACTCGGCAAGCCTCATGATGCCGGACAGTGTCCCTCGGGACGGATTTTTCAATCCACCCCTCACACCCATATAAGATTCTTATATTCTTTCCCACAAATGGTCAAATGGCTATCCAAAATAAAAAGATATAAGCAAAACATGCATACAAAGACAACCTTAACAATAAATCAGGACATGAGAACTGCCCTGGAATGGTCAGCAAAAAGTATTTCACTAAATAAATAACCTGATGACTGAAATAGTGTTGACTGGGCCCTTAAAATCAAAACAAACAAAAAAACCTATTTTAAGGAAGTCTTTCTTTTATTCAAACTTTAACCCATTTTATACCGGAAACCCCTAAAAGGGTACCCTTGCAAACAGTGCAGGCCCAGATCAGATGCCGCAAAATTGCAGGCCCAGATCAGATGCCGCATTTTGCGGCATCTGATCAGGGCCAACACTGTTTGCAAAAAGTTTAGCCATTTTCCAAATAGATTTTGAAGAAAACACAACCTGTCATCCCTAACTCCTGCTATATATAAGGAGGAAGATTCCATTTGGTACTAAAAAGGTAATTCCATATTACAGCACAAGAGGCTCACTGCTAGGAGCCGAACATTTCTTCAAGAAATACGTTGGTGACTTAGAGAAGGAGGAGCCTTGTTGTCCCCTGTGTCATAGGGAGTTCGATACAGATCAGGAAGTCCGGGAACTTGTACTTGAGGTACACATTTATTACACCGCCCCCGCCCATAGGGACTTGAAGAAATATATGGGCTGCACGATGCTTCCACGCAGAGCTGAATCCGGCCAGCACACTAGTACTGGTAAACCGCTTAGAGGATCTAAGCCTGTCCAGGAACCGCGGTGCGAGGCGGACTGTCCATGCTAATAAACCCTATTGGTTTCATTGGGCGACAGGGCTTGAGATGTCATTTCATCTCAGTGTCGGGTAAAAGTCCTACAAAATTGGAAGCAACGTCTCCAATATGACCTTTACAGTGTTGACGGGGACGTTAAACCTCAAATCAAACAAACAAACAAACACATTTATTATCAATAGCATTGTTTGTTTGATTTGAAGTTTAACGTCCCCGTCAACACTGTAAAGGTCATTTTGGAGACATTGCTTCCAACTTTGTGGGACTTACACCCGACATTGAGATGAAATGACATCTCAAGCCCTGCCACCCAATGAAACCAATAGGGTTTATAAGCATGGATGGTCGGACTTGCATCGCTTTGCCTGGGCAGGTTTAGATCCTCTAAGCAGTTTACCAGTAGTTGTGTGTTGGTCGGTTTTCAGCTCTGCTTGGAAGCATCATGCAGCCTATCTATTTCTTCAAGCCTCGATGGGCGGGGGCTGTTACCAATAGCATAAGGGTGTAGTAAAGTTTTTTTGTTCCCATTCTAATACTTTGTATGTGAGATACCCCTAAAGGGGTACCTTGGCAAACAGTGCAAGCCCAGATCAGACACTGCAAAATGCGGCGTCTGATCATGGCCTGCACTATTTGCTAACAGAATTTTCTGTCAAAAGTAGAATAATGAGAAAAAATAGGCCTACCACCCCTTATATGCCAAATGGACTTGTCCAACATAAAGCAATGGAAGAGTCCACTGGTATTTAATGGGTTAACCCTTGTTCTGCTGAGCCCGGATATACCTTATTTTCCAAACAATGAAGATCCAGATCAGATGGCTTCTGGCGAAGCCATCTGAACAGGATCTACATTGTTTGTCATTCAGATTGTGAATTTGTTGCAATCATTTGCATCAAGTAATCTGATTGGTTGATAATCAGTAGTGGGGGTGGCAGATATGAATATTCAGCAGGACAAGGGTTAATAGGGGAAACTCTAAAACAGGTCATTGGCAAACTGTGCATGCCCAGATCAGACGTCACAGAATGGGGCATCTGATCAGGACCTTCACTGTTTGCAGAATGTTCAACCCGTTTAACTCTTATCTTGCTGTTCACGACAACCCCTATCTTTGGAAACATTGTAGATCCAGATCAGATGGCTTCTGACAGGATCTACACTGTTTGACATTCAATTAATGAATTTGTAGGAATAAATTACATCAAGTAATCTGATTGGTTCAAAGTCAGAAATGGGTGTGGCTAAACTGAATATTCAGCAAGAGAAGGGTTAACATCAATTTCTATATTCCACTCAACCAGGTACCCCTAAATTTCGAAATGGATGCCTCTTATATATAAGGTGGAAAATTCCATTGACAGTGGAAACTGTGAAAATAGAACACTGTCTGTCTCTGAATTCCTGTCAAATTTGAACAAAAACAGAAGTCCCAATTATTTTACCTTGCATATAATACAAATTTCACCTGTCTATTTCGAATCCGGTCTTCTCTAAATTCCAAACACCATGCTCAGTCCATATCATGAAAAATAGATCCGTCTTAATTATTGGAACATGTGCTCAAGAAAACATACATTTTGACGAAAACCTCCGAGTATGCCCGGTTTCTCAGTTGAGGGCCCCTCTTCTGTTGAGGAATTTGACAGTGAGGAGATTAGCTGAGCTATCTTGCCTGGAGGAAAAAATCTCCAATGATGAATGGGAGGACAATTTAATCAAGGACTTCAAAGCAGATAAAGCTTTTATCAGAAAAACACACCCGGTGAAATTGGTGATAATGACACGGACATTGAACACAACACCGAACAATCATGTACATTGTACATATACAGTCGACTCTCGTTATCTCGAACCTCACGGGACCGGATAAAAAAGTTCGAGTTATCCGTAGTACGAGATAACCAAATTATGACGTCATATGTATGTCAGAACACATTGTTTGGCGTGATATGCTTGGTATTCTTGGTAATTCTTTCGTGAACGGTTTACTGCGTTTTTAATACTTGTTTATGAAAGTACTGGAGCTTACTTTGGAGATCAGTACATGCTATATAAGTCATACAGTAGTTTGACACATCTCCCCTCTAACTGATTAACCGTCACTATGGCAAACAGTTTAGGTCCTGCCGCGAAAGCTCGTTATGAGCCATCCCTTTTGGATCTACACTGTTTGTACATGGATTTGCATCGGTTAAGAAACAGACGGGTTAACAACGATACACGTGAATTGTTCTGAACAACTGCGTTTTTAACACGCCGAGATTATCACAACTTTTGTCACTTTCTTTGATATTTCTGCAAGAAAGACAACGCCGCCTTTTATCACGGAAATCTTGCAAATCATTGACACAAAACGGTGTAAGATTACAGGCTGAGCACCGTGTGTCAGTCTTAATTACACGCACATGATTTTATTAGTAGCCGAAAAGGTATTGTGTGCGCTAATTTTAATTGCAAACGCACCTGGACGAATTGGATAATTAACAACATTGTGAGTATTGATGTATTGTTTTCTAAAGGCCCATTACAAAATTGAAGGACCGGACGCATGTTTTTTTTTTTTTTTTTTTTTTTTTTTTGTTACGTCAAGAATCCCGGTTCGAGATACGCAGTAGTAAAAACAGTGAAAAATACATTCAGGGACTGAAAATGATGGGCGAGATAACCGAAGTGTCGACTTAAAAGTAGTTCGACACATGCGAAGTTGAAATACAATAAATATATAGGGGAAATGTACGGGACTTAGAAATCGGTTCGACATAAGCGATAGGGTCGAGATAAGCAGGGTCGAGATAACGAGAGTCAACTGTAGTTATATATCATTTATTGATAACTTATTTGGTGCACCAAACATCACCAAACAATCCCAAAATGCCATACCCTGCTTACTCCGAACACCTGTCTATTCCGAATAGGGCTGGCTAATCCGAGCTGAAAAGATAATCAATTATCAGTCCTGTCATTGCGATCGATAATCGATTAGTAATCGCTAAGGTTTTTGTCATAATTTTACCTGTCAGGCTTTCTGTCCGAGCATGACTCTTAGTATATGTTGCACTTTACCGTATGTATATTTGAACAGACAGGCCTGAGCAAACAGTGTAGACCCAGATGAGACGCCGCATAATGCGGCGTCTCATCAGGGTCTGCACTGTTTCCCACTCATCCCGCTATTTTAGGCATAACTTTGGGTAGTAAATTGTACCCACCAAGTAATCGATTAAAAGCAAATCAGAAATGATAATCATTTTTGCGGAATTTATGGATCGATTGATCGATTATACGATTAATCTTGTCAGCCTTAATTCTGAACAAACATATGGGCCCCGTCAAGCGATTTTGGTACTTATTGCCAATGCGAGCAGCAAAGGTTCAGGCGAGCCTGCGCATCCACGCAGTCTCGCCAGAACCTTCGCTGCTCGCTCATACAAGCAGTGAATCAAGAGGAACCTTCAGACAGAAAGCCATATCCCTGGCCCCTCTGAATAGCTGGGCATGTGCAGTTAAAATTTGTGATGACGGAATGCTCGAAGACACAAATTCGCTTGGCGGGGCTCACATTATGGTCCCAGAGGTGTTCTGTTTTCACAGGTTTCACTGCAGTGCAAAATGGGTTAAAAGCTTAAGGGGAATGGGAATACTTTCAGGGGAGGCAACTCCTGCAAAAGTATTTTTGTCTCCCATGTCAGTAGATGTCCATTTCATGAGAGAGAATTGTTTGTTTGATTTGAGGTTTAACGTCCCCATCAACACTGTAAAGGTCATTTTGGAGACGTTGCTTCCAATTTTGTCGGACTTTTACCCGACATTGAGATGAAATGACATCTCAAGCCCTGTCACCCAATGAAACCAATAGGGTTTATTAGCATGGGCGGTCCGCCTCGCACCGCCGTTCCTGGACAGGCTTAGATCCTCTAAGCGGTTTACTGGTACTATCGGCGGGCCAGATTCAGCTCTGCGTGGAAGCATCATGCAGCCCATATATTTCTTCAAGCCCCTATGGGCGGGGGCCATCATGAGAGAGAATGTGCACTTCACTGGTTAATCACTTCTGTATAAGCCTGGCACAAGAAAAGTGTGATAAGGTAAACCATCTGGCTCGATATGACCTGTACATGTTTACATGGTTGTTGAATTCAAAACAAACAAACAATCCATTTAAGAGAAGAATTTGTTCCTGTGACGTGTATCTTGCATCACTGGGACGTCCAATTGATATTGGCATACAGTTAAACAAGGCCTGCTGTCCTTGCAGCAGGTAAGTTTAGAGGGGGAATGTTGTTATTTCTTCTGTTTCTACGTTTCCATTCATTTTCCTCTTTCTCCTCTGTAACTCAGTGTCATCTCAGTTTCATCTTCTCTACCATCTCTTCTATCTCTTTTCTCCTTTTCTGTGGGAGAGGACACAAAATGACCCACAAGGGTTGACGTGTCATTAAACCCAAAACAATCAATCATGTTCCTGAGAAGCATATTCTTTCTTTTAAGCATATACTATCTGTACTTGGGGTCATTTCTTGAACACCACCATCAGTGACATACCTGTAGCCACTCGGCAAAGTAGTTGTCTTACATTGTGGAAGCCTCCATGGTTAGGGGGTTTAGCTACTTGCCTCAGTAACCGGGGGTCATGAGTTTGATTCTGGGCTTTGTTAAATTCTTGCACGAGTCTTTAAAATAGAAGTGAAGGCAATGATCAGGAATCAATACATTCAACCCACAGCTTCCATCAGAGACACCAATGGAAAGAAACACAAACATGAAACAACTAGACCCTAATGGAAACACCAATAACAGAAAGCCAAAAGGACAGTTAACCCTTATCCTGGTGAATAATTATTTTTGCTACACCCATTTCTGACTTTCAACCAATCAGTTTACTTGATATATTCTATTCATTTGAATTTGAAAACTGAATGACAGTGTAGATCCTGATCAGGTGCTTATTCAGAAGCCATCTGATCTGGATCTACACTGTTTGCAAAGATGAGAGTTGTTGTGTTCAACCCAGGTCTTGTCTCCGTATGACATAACCATATAGATGCCAAGAAAAACCACATTTATTTTTGCATACAGTCAAACAGTGAGGACCCAAATCAGACTGCTCCTCGAGGAGCAGTCTGATTTTGGTCCACACTGTTTGCAAAAATGACTTTTAAAGTAACCAGCAGACGACAAAGCAGACAGCTTTCGTGATTGGCATCTTACGGGTTAAGTTGTTGTTGAGATAAAAAATTATAGAAGTGAAGCAAACAAGCATTGACCTACATTGCAGCTGAAGGAAAAGTTACGATTGGTACCGAACAAGCTTCAACGAGCAGAGAAAGATCTAGATGAGTTTCAGAAGAAATACGATTCGCTTAATCAACTAAAGCCATTGAGAGAAAACGTAAGTTCAGAGGACCCTCTTTCTAAGGACAGTACTTCTTCCCTAAAAGTTTGCCATTATAAGGAATCTCACTAAGGAGATATATATTAGATAATTATACCCCCGACATACGAAGTATGTCAGGGGGTATATAGTTTTCGTCTTTTCGTCCGTTCGTTAGTTCGTTCGTTCGTTCGTTAGTTCGTTCGTTCGTTCGTACTTCCGTCCGTCCCGCCGTTCGTCAACCTTTACGTCAAAGTTTTGCGTTAAACCTTTTTGATAGCTCATATCTCTGTAACCACATGTTAAATTCTCTTCATATTTGATAAAGGATATCTCTATAGCATTACCTTTCATATGGAATAACTAAGCCCCTGGGTCAAGCCCCTGTGTGGGCTGTCTGTCTGTCTGTCTGTCTGTTCATCTACTTTTACGTCAAAGTTTTGTGTTAAACCTTTTTGATTGCTCATATCTCTGTAACCGCATGTTAGATTCTCTTCATATTTGGTAAAGGATATCTCTATAGCATTTCCTTTCATATGGAATATCCAAGCCCCTGGGTCAAGCCCCTGGGTGGGCTGTCTGTCCGTTTGTCAACTTGTACGTCAAAGTTTTGTGTTAAACCTTTTTGATTGCTAATAACTCTGTCACCACATGTTGGATTCTCCTCATATTTGGAACAGGATATCTCTATAGCATTACCTTTCATATGGAGTATCTAAGCCCCTGGGTGGGCTGTCTGTCCGTTTGTCAACTTTTACGTCAAAGTTTTGTGTTAAACCTTTTTGATTGCTCATATCTCTGTCACCACATGTTTGATTCTCTTCATATTTGGTACAGGATATCTCTATAGCATTACCTTTCATTTGGAATATCTTAGCTCGCGGGTCAAGCCCCTGGGTGGGCTGTCCACCCGTCAGTCCGTTCATCAATATTTACGTCAATGTTTTGTGTTAAACCTTTTTGATTGCTCATATCTCTGTAACTACATGTTAGATTCTTTTCATATTTGGTAAAGGATATCTCTATAGCATAACCTTTCTTATGGAATATCTAAGCCCCTGGGTCAAGCCCCTGGGTGGGCTGTCTGTCAGTTTGTCAACTTTTAAGTCGAAGTTTTGTGTTAAACCTTTTTGATTGCTTATATCTCTGTAACCTCATGTTAGATTCTCTTCATATTTGGTACAGAATATAGCTATAGTATTAACTTTCATATGGAATATTTAAGCTCCTGCGTCAAGCCCCCGGGTGGGGCTATGGGTCAATAATAAGGACTTACACATTTTGATCACGTCCAAGTTTTGTGTTAACTGTTTTGGTTTAAACAATATTTATTACAATAAATTCACATATATACATCGCATAATAGTATATGGTACAGGATTTGATAACTGTTTTCATTTTACTCCTTGCATACAAAGTATATCAAAGGTTATAGTTTTTGTCTTTCCATCTGTTCATTATTAGTTAGTTTGTTGTTTCTTTATGCTGTGACCCTTGTCAGATTTGTCAGTTTATACATGCATATTGGTCCTTGTGATCTTAGAAACAACAGCAACTAGAACTGTTAAATTTTGCATAATATTTTCTCTTGAAATGCAGACAATAATAAATGCAAGTATTAATAAAAACTGCATTGCTTTATTATGTCATTATACAGCTACTTTAATTCAGCAAATGTTCTATGACAGCCTATTCTATGTTTGTTGTTTCCAGTTGAAATTGTTCCAAATTGCAACAAACTTTGAGTTTTTATTATTCAGCAAAGACAAGCAGTCTCATCTTTGGATATGATAAATTATTCTATATTTGTTGAAATGCAATAGTTATTCTCAGTGGACTAAATGGAAAGTTTATATGGAAAGGTTCAATGCTACAAACAAATTTTCATTTCCACTAAAAGGGGATGGCACTGGTCGGGGGTATAGGTGCCCCACTGGGCACTTTCTCTAGTATAAAATAGAAATGAAGGCAATGACCAGTAATCGATACAATTAATCCTCAGCTCCCAGCAGTGACACCAAAGGGAAAGAAACAAAAACATGAAATAACTAGACCCCTGATGGAAACGTCAATAGCGGAAAGCCAAAAGGACAGTCACTTTCCCACAAAGTGTCTAACTGGCTATCCAAAACAAAATAATATTAGTGAAACACTCACTCCAAGACAAACCATAACAAAAATAAACTGCAACAGAAGAACTGCCTTGGAACGATCAGTGAAACGAATTCCACTGGGGGGGGCTAAAATCGGTTTTACGCAAAAGCCTTTTTCACTTATTGTCTATAGAAAGGAAGCCATTTGTGGCCAATGGCCCCCGCCCATTGGGGCTTGAAGAAATATATGGGCTGCATGATGCTTCCACGCAGAGCTGAATCCGGCCCGCACACTAGTGCTGGTAAACTGCTTAGAGGATCTAAGCCTGTCCAGGAACCGCAGTGCGAGGCGGACCGTCCATGCTAATAAACCCTATTTGTTTCATTGGGCGACAGGGCTTGAGATGTCATTTCATCTCAATGTCAGGTACAAGACCAACAAAATTGGAAGCAACGTCTCCAAAATGACCTTTACAGTGTTGACGGGGATGTTAAACCTCAAATCAAACAAACAAACCATTTGTGGCCAAGGAACCATGCTGTGACCATCTTAAGTATTGAGTTACCTGCCCTTGTATATGTAGCTCTCAATATGGAATAACCAGATGAAACTTATAGATATATTGTGCACCAAAGCTACTATGAAGTAGGCAAGAACTGCTTCTCTGGCTATTCTACTTCGGAGCTATCAGGCCTTATCATGTGAAAAATAATTTTTCAGCTTATATTTCTGTAGCACAGTAGAACTTCGATGGCTCGAACACCGATGGCTCGTTTACCATGGCTGAGTTGAACCCGTTCTTGAGCCCCTAGGGAAGTTCTCTACATAAGAAATGGTGCGAGATAATTAAGAAGATTTTTGTCTTTTATCTTGCAAATGTATGCTGCGTGTACTCATTAGAATTGCCTCGATGAGGCGATTCTAATGAGTACACACAGCATAAATTCTCATTACAGAACAGGGAAAATATGTCCAAAAGTATCTTGTTATGCCTCCTGGAAGTAATCTCAGTGGCTCGAACATCCCCTGTCTCGAACCAATTTTCATGGTCCCGAAGGGGTTCGAGCCATCGAAGTTCGACTGTATATAGAGCAGCTTGATGAAACTAAACAGCAGGCCTCATATTTTTCAGGCATTTGCAGGATTTCAGGCTTTTAGAGCTTGTATTTTTTTCTTGATTTCAGGCATTTAGATTCTGATTTTTGTGTATATAGTCTGTTTAAAAAACTATTTAACCCTTATTTCTGACTATAAGTCAACCAAATTACTTTATATTTTCACAAACTCCATTACAAACAGTGTAGATCCTGATCAGATGGCTTCTTCAGAAGCCATCTGATCAGGATCTACACTGTTTGCAAAGGTAATGTAGGTGTGTCTTGTTCAGCAGGATTAGGGTTGAAGCTGCAAAATCAGGCCTTTCAGGCATGGAAAAGCGTGGTCAGTATGAGGCCTGAAACAGATGTGCAAGGTAATTTACCCTCACCGTGCTGAATATTTTAGTGTGTTACAATCTTCAGCATTTTGTGTGGAATAATTTTGATTTTTGTCGTGCCCCTATTAGCATGACGCGATATAGGCGTCTGGTTTTCCGTCCGTTTGTTCATCCGTCCGTCTGTGCGACCACCCTAGCGTTCACCCTAATGGTCAAGTTTATTTCTCAAGAACTATAAGAGCTTCATTAATGATACTTGGTACAAACTTGTATCTGGGGATGGCGACTTTAATGCAAGCATCCATATTTGACCTTGACCTACATTTTATGGTTCACTGACTTTGCAAAATATTGCGACCACTCTGGCGTTCACCCTAATGGTCAAGTTTATTTCTCAAGAACTATTAGAGCTACATCAATGATATTTTGTACAAACTTGAATCTGGGGATGGCAACATAAATACAAGCATCCATATTTGACTTTGATCTAAATTTCATGGTTCACTGACTGTAAAATATTGCAACCACTCTAGTGTTCACCCTAATGGTCAAGTTAATTTCTCAAGAACTATAAGAGCTTCATTAATGATACTTGGTACAAACTTGTATCTCGGGATGGCATCTTAAATGCAAGCATCCATATTTGACCTTCACCTACATTTCATGGTTCACTGAATTTGTAAAATATTGCCACCACCCTACCGTTCTCCCAAATAGTCAAGTTAATTTCTCAAGAACTATAAGAGCTTCATGAATAATACTTCGTACAAACTTGTATCTGGGGGTGCATGTTAAATGCAAGCATCCATATCTGACTTGACCTACATTTTATGGTTCACTGACTGTAAAATATTGCGACCACCCTAGCGTTCACTCAAATCGTCAAGTTAATTTTTCAAGAACTATAAGAGCTTCAGTAATGATACTTGGTACAAACTTGTATCTGGAGATGGAAACTTAAATGCAAGCATCCATATTTGACCTTGACCTACATTTTATGGTTCACTGACTTTGTAAAATATTGCAACAACCCTAATGGTTAAGTTCATTTCTCAAGAATTATTAGAGCTTCATTAATGATACTTAGTACAAATTTGCATTTAAGAATGGCAACTTTTATCTAAGCATCTATGTTTGACCTTCGCCTAAATGTTCGGTGACTTTGCGCCCCCACAGGCTCAACATAACCTTCGGAGGAATTCTTGTTTATCATGGATGCAGAAGCAGGATGGAAATAGAGGATCTTACATGAGTGTTCATGTATTATTGAATTTATTAAATGAGTTGAGGAAAAGGGATAAAATGCGAGGCTTTGCTGAGCATTTTATCCCTTTTCCTCAACGAGTTTAATAAATTCAGTAATACAAGAGCTTAAATGCAAGATTCTATTTATCATATGTCATTTAAAACATATTTTATTCATGATTGTTTTACAAAAATGTTGATATTCCGCCATTAGCAAACGCGACATCATTTAGAACGTCATACATGTAACATTACGGGGTGGTATCTAACTAATTTGCATATTTAATCCACTGGTGGATTATCAAATTTATTACATGGCGTTATTGCATTCTCAGACGCAATGTCATGTGATAAATCCTGGTTGAGCATGATGAGGGTTTTTCAGTTATCTGACTTTCGTGTATCTGAGAAATGGTTAGTTTTTGCCTGAAGTTTCTGTACCAGAGATATAGAAATCTTGTCACAGATTTATCAAGGCTTTTGGATACTGGCTGTCCTATATCTTGGCTGGCGGTCACTGGAACAGAGGAGGGCTGATGCTCGCCTCTATATGTTATATAAAATTACACACGGCATGGTTGCCGTTCAAATGCCACCGTATTTCCAGCAGCCAACAAGAGCAACCCGTCAAAGCCTGCGCCATCCCTTCGTGTATCGTCAAATCCATACCTCAACCGATTATTACAAGTATTCGTTTTTATAGCCCCGCTTTGAAAAAGTGGGGCTATATTGGATTTGCCATGTCCTTCTGTCATTCCGTGATTCCGTTAATTTGTGTTGGCTCCATAACTTTGTATCTGCTTAACATATTTTCATGAAACTTCACACAAATGTTAAACACCATAAGACAATGTGCAGAGCGAAGGAATTATAACTGTGGATTGCCTACTTTTGGAGTTATTGCCCTTTGAACATTTTCTGTAATTCCGTAATTCCGTGATTCCGTTAATTTGTGTTGGCTCCATAACTTTGTATCTGCTTAACATATTTTCATGAAACTTCACACAAATGTTAAACACCATAAGACAATGTGCAGAGCGAAGGAATTATAACTGTGGATTGCCTACTTTTGGAGTTATTGCCCTTTGAACATTGAAAAATGGCAATTTTAATTGTGTCCGCTTCATAACTCGAAAACCGTTTGAGATATTTTTAGGAAACTTCACACAAATGTTAAGCACTATGAGACGATGTGCAGAGCGCAGGAACCATAACTCTGCATTGCTTATTTTTGGAGTTATTGCCCTTTGAACATTGAAAAATGGCAATTTTAACAGTGTCCGCTTCATAACTCGAAAACCGTTTGAGATAATTTCATGAAACTTCACACAAATGTTAAGCACTATGAGACAATGTGCAGAGCGCAAGAACCATAACTCTGGTTTTCGTATTTTCTGTGTGTCTGTCTGTGTGTCTGTCTGTGTCTTAACAATTTTCGTGTCCGCTCCATAACTTTAAAACCCATTCACATATTTTCATGAAACTTCACACAAACATTAAACACCATGAGATGGTGTGCAGAGTGCAGGAACCATAACTCTGGATTGCCTAATTTTTGAGTTATTTCCCTTTGAATATTGAAAAATATCAATTTTAGCCGTCTTTGCTCGATAACTCAAAAACCGTTTGAGATAATTTTATGAAACTTCCCACAAATGTAAAGCACCATATTATGTGTGCAGAGCGCAGGAACCCAAACTCTGGATTGTCTACTTTTTCAGTTATAGGCTTTTGAATATTAAAAAATGGCAATTTTAACTATGTCCGCTCCATAACCGTTTCTGATATTTTCATGAAACTTCAAATAAATGAAAAGCACCTTGAGATGATGTGCAGAGTGCAGGAACCATAACTCTGGTTTGCCTACTTTATGAGTTATTGCCCTTTGAACATTTAAAAAGGCAATTTTGACTGTGTCGGCTCCATAACTCACAAACCATTTGAGATATTTTCATGACACTTCACACAAGTGTAAAGCACCATGAGACAATGTGCAGAGCGCAGGAACCCTGACTCTGATTTGCCTACTTTAGGAGTTATTACCCTTTGAACATTGAAAAATGGAAGATGAAATTTAGTATAAACATGGACATTCTGGTAATGTATCATGCTCATTGAAATGAGGGACAAGGGCTCACAACTCTTAGAGTTTTTCCAGATAATGTAAAATTTTCAACAGTTATTTCTTGTTCATAACTGTTTTCTCTGCAGCTTAAATAACTTTCTTCTCTGACAGCGCTGAAGCGGGGCTATAGTCAGATCCTCTGACAGCTTTAGTTCCCTTTGGCTGTTGTGCAATGGAACAGCTTGCCATCTTCCTTGGTCAAGCTGCCAACACTGAATCAGTTCAGTGTGGCAGTTCGGTCTCTTGACCACCAGTTACCCTAAACACAGCAGACCTGTTTTTAAACTGATTTTAATCTCATCTTATTAACTAACACTTTCATCTGTTTTTATTCATCTCACTATTGCACTTTTATTCTCACTATTCATTCTTCCTTTTTCTTCACGGCGCGCAATCACCTACACGTAATCCTCGTCAGGCGGTGTTGTAGTAAACCTAGATAGATAGATAGATAGATATCTAACCTTCCTGCTCTAGAAACACATGAAAAAATGCATATTACTGACCTGCCATGGCCTGCAGTAGCATGCAGTGTTAGCAATGCTTTTATTAACCCATTTAGTACCAGAAACCCCCAAAATGGGTACCCTGGCAAACAGTGCAGGCCCAGATCAGACGCCGCAGAACGCGGCGTCTGATCAGGGCCTCCAAAGTTCAGTCATTTTCCAAATGAATTTTGATGAAAACAGAACCTAACATCCCTAAATTTAGAAATGAACTCCTGCTATATATAAGGAGGAAGATTCCCTTTGGTACAAAAAGGGTTAAAATGCACAAGGGATGTTTACGCACAAAACATCGTGAAGATGCATTTAAGTGTCTGTTGTAAGATAAGCTTAAATAATTGTACAAAAGAACATTACCCAATTAGTTCCAATAAAAGGAGGCAACAAACATGAGATACCCAGTCGTCTCTTAAAATACCCAATATTGCAACCAAAGTTGAATATTGCAGGTATAACCCATTTCCATAGAAAAGCATATCTGTACTTCTGAATGTATATTTATCAGTTACCCCCTGTATATATTGCATTGCAACACATTGACCTGATAAAGATATGCTTTCTCAGGTCAAGTGAGCTTTAGCACATCAACATGACATTGCACTTTTATGAATGAACTGGACCACTGAAAAAATAACAAAAATGTTATTGCTACTGAGAAAAATGGAAAAAAATACATGAAAAAAAAATATCATAGGAAAAGTATGGTCAGCTGATACTAAATATATCGACCGCCAGAATGCTGGGACGCACTGAGGACCATGAATAACTGATCGCAAATTGCTAATTTAAGAGAGTACAGGGGGATAAACTGATAAATAGAATACCAGATTCGTATCATTTGATATCAAGTTTATCAGGCTCGGCTTAGAGAACGCATGTAGAATCCCTCGGGAAGCCTCGCGATTCTACAAGTGTTCTCGAAGCCTTGCCTGATAAAGTTAATATCAAAAGACATTCACCTGGTATTCTCTATATATTTACCACAGATGGAGAGCTTGAAGTCCCGAGATATTCCTGGCCTTCAGAAAAACTTGAAGAAGAACAGTGATGAGATACAGAGCTTGAGGGAACAACTCACAGATGTAAGTTAATAATAATAAGTATAGACAAGACAGAGATTGAGGGAGCAACTCATAGATGCAAGTTAATAAGGATAGACAAGACAGAGATTGAGGGAGCAACTCACAGATGTAAGTTAATAATAATAAGGGTAGACAAGACAAGAGATTGAGGGAGCAACTCACAGGTGTAAGTTAATAATAATAAGGGTAGACAAGACAAGAGATTGAGGGAGCAACTCACAGGTGTAAGTTAATAATAATAAGGGTAGACAAGACAAGAGATTGAGGGAGCAACTCACAGGTGTAAGTTAATAATAATAAGGGTAGACAAGACAAGAGATTGAGGGAGCAACTCACAGGTGTAAGTTAATAATAATAAGGGTAGACAAGACAAGAGATTGAGGGAGCAACTCACAGGTGTAAGTTAATAATAATAAGGGTAGACAAGACAGAGATTGAGGGAGCAACTCACAGGTGTAAGTTAATAATAATAAGGGTAGACAAGACAAGAGATTGAGGGAGCAACTCACAGGTGTAAGTTAATAATAATAAGGGTAGACAAGACAAGAGATTGAGGGAGCAACTCACAGGTGTAAGTTAATAATAATAAGGGTAGACAAGACAAGAGATTGAGGGAGCAACTCACAGGTGTAAGTTAATAATAATAAGTATAGACAAGACAGAGATTGAGGGAGCAACTCACAGATGTAAGTTAATAATAATAAGTATAGACAAGACAGAGATTGAGGGAGCAACTCATAGATGTAAGTTAATAAGTATAGACAAGACAGAGATTGAGGGAGCAACTCACAGATGTAAGTTAATAATAATAAGTATAGACAAGACAGAGATTGAGGGAGCAACTCATAGATGTAAGTTAATAAGGATAGACAAGACAGAGATTGAGGGAGCAACTCATAGATGTAAGTTAATAAGGATAGACAAGACAGAGATTGAGGGAGCAACTCATAGATGTAAGTTATAACACACCACAACCTCTTTATAACACTTTTAATGGGGTCCAAAACAGAAATTGTGTTAGTTAAACAACCATGTTATATCCAAACAAAAATGTATAGATTATATAGAAAAATGACCATTTATGGTCATTTTTCTATATAATCTATACATTTTTGGGATCCATCATGAAACTGTGTTATATCCAAAACCGTGTTATAATGAACTGTGTTATAACGAGGTTGCGGTGTAATAAGCATTGACAAGACAGAGATTGAGGGAGCCACTCACAGATATAAGTTATAAATTACAGGGATAGACAGAGATTGAGGGAGCCACTCACAGATATAAGTTATAAATTACAGGGATAGACAGAGATCAAGGGAGCAGCTCACAGATATATATGTTCTGATTTTATTGCCCATTTCTAATCATTAAATACTTGTAGCTATATATGTTATTTGTCCTGCTTAATAATTTAAATGATGGGGATTTTAAAATTTATGACCGTGACAAAGGCCTGGGAGGAGCTTCATAGCCTGGGTGTTAAGTGTGTTGGCTGGCGAAAATTAGGCCAGTCTCTGCTTTGGATTCGCGCCACAATTTGTAAGACGCAGAGTTTAACAAAAAGTCAAGTGTTTTTACTATTTGTTCTCATTTTTTTTCACTTTCCAGTTTAATAATCTGCTCATTGCAAGTGAAATAATCTTGTAAGCACAGCAAAACCAACCACCCCAGCCCATCGGGGCTTGAAGAAATAGATTGGGCTGCATGATTCTTCCAAGCAGAGCTAAAACCGACTGCACATGAATACTGGTAAACCATTAGAGGTTCTAAGCCTGCCCAGGAAAAGTGGTGTGAGTAGGACTGTCCGTGTGTCTAAACCCTATCCCTATTGGTTTCATTGGGTGGCAGGGCTTGAGATGTCATTTCATCTCAATGTCAGGTAAAAGTCCAACGAAATTGGAAGAGACACCTCCAAAATTACAGCGCACACATTTATCGGATGTTCAACATCCCTCGCTGAGGCGATTCTAACAAATATCCACAAACTTTGTTTCTTCGAGTATTAGATTTCAAGAATCTTTCATGAGTTTCATCATCATCATCAGAGTTTTGATTTACGTGCAGGTACAGGGTCAACATCCACATAAGTGGGCCCCCTTTCAGGTAGCTGGTTTGCTGTACGTGTGGCAGATTTCACACCAGATCTCCAGGCATGTCTATCATGAGGGTCGATAGCCGATAACTTCCATTCTCTGCAGTCTCTCTGTCAGCTGCTTCCATGTCTTGGGCCTCCCAGGCCACGTTTTCAATGTATGTCGAAAGTTGTCTTGACTGCACCCTTAGAATGCTCCACGTGTTCATACCTACCGATCGGGCTTGAAGAAATAGATTGGGCTGCATGGTGCTTCCATGCAGGGCTGAAACTGACCGCAAATGAAAACACTTCTTTTGGTGTTCATTCTGTGAAATAAAATTTTATCTTACACTGAAAAAAATCAGATATCCTCTATATCCAATATGGCACACTCATTTTGTTAATTTCTAGATTGAAGATGTGCTGCAGACGAAAGAGAATGATGAAGCTATGGCTAAACTGATTCAGCCAGACATTGTCATGATGGATAGGTACTTCGGAGAGATACAAGAGTTGGACAAGAAAATCAATATACAGGCTTCAAAACTGGCCGGTGGGGGTAAGTCAGGGCTGGAAAATTCTTCGAAATTTCCCTTGTCCTGCACGCCCCATTGCATGTATATTTTGTTAACCCATTCTTTGCTGGAAACACCTAAAGGGGCACCTTGGCAAACAGTGCAGGCCCAGATCAGACGCCCCAGAATTGGCGTCTGATCAGGGCCTGTGCTATTTGCTATCAGAATTTTCTGTCAAAAGTAGAATAAAAACGAAAAAATAGGCCTGACACCCCTTATATGACAAATGGACTTGTCCAGCATATACAATGGAAGAGTCCACTAGTATAAAATGGGTTAAATTTCATAGGGACTTGACAAAATATTTACTCATCCTCCAAAATTTTTACTGATCATGGCTGGCCTTGGTAGCTCAGTCGGATGCACATCTGACTGGTGATCAGGAGGATGCGGGTTCAATACCTGCCTAGGTCGGCAACATACTTTTGTGGAAATTGATCATGAAATCATTTCTACAGTCATTCTCTCCCTTCCGGTTATCCAAGAAGGGCAGTTGTCAGTTTCACGCGAAAGAATGTGCACTGTACTGGTTAACCGCTTACATATATGCCTGTCCAGGAAAAATGTGGATAGGTAAACTGACCGGCTCAATAATGACCTTAATAGTGTTGCATAGGCAGTTAAACTCCAATACAAACAAACAAACCACCTTTGGGGCAGTTCAAAAGTGGTCTTAAAGACCACTTTTGAACAGTTCCAAAGGTGGTCTTAATAAAGGAATTTTACTGTATTTTGTAAGATTTCATAGGGACTGGACAAAAATATTTACTCGTCCTCCAAAATTTTTACTGATCGTGATGAGTGGAAGAGTGGAATTTTCCATCCCTGTTGTTGCATCCCCATCCATCGGGACTTCGGGAAATAGATTAGGCTGCGGGTGTTTAAATTTTACGTCCCACCAACAGCTAAGGTCATACGGAGACGGGACCTCGGTTTAAAGACTCATCCGAAAGTCTGGAGAAGCCCGGGATCGAACCTGCGACCCCAGGTTTACAAGGCGAGGTTCATAACCACTTGACGACAGAGGCTTCTAGATTAGGCTGCATGGTGCTACTGTGCAGAACTGACTCCTACCAAACTTTGGGGTAGTTGTAAACTAATTAGAACAAGATGTGTTTGTGAAACACCGATGCCCCCGGACAGCGCCTGTGCAATATGAAAGCCCCATCACTAAAGTATGTCATGGTTGAGGCCACAAGGTCACGAGGTAAAAAATTATGGTACCACTGGAAAGGTCTTGTGAGAAAGAATACACATGTGAAATATGAAAGCTCTATCACTTACCAATCAAAAGTTATGGATTATATTAAAGTTTTTAAAAAGTAGGTCAAACATCAAGGTCAAAGTCACAAGGTCAAAAATTATGGTACCACTAGAAAGGTCTTGTGACAAGGAATGCACATGTGAAATATGAAAGCCCTACCATTTACCAATCAAAAGTTATGGCCAATGTTAAAGTTTTTTAAAAAGTAGGTCAAACATCAAGGTCAAGGTCATGAGGTCAAAAATTATGGTACCATTAGAAAGGTCTTGTGACAAGGAATGCACGTGAAATATGAAAGCTCTACCATTTACCAATCAAACGTTACGGCCAATGTTAAAGTTTTTAAAAAGTAGGTCAAATGCCAAGGTCAAGGTCATGAGGTAAAAAATTATAGTACCAATAGAAAGGTCTTGTGACAAGGAATGCACATGTGAAATATGAAAGCTCTATCACTTACCAATCAAAAGTTATGGCCAATGTTAAAGTTTTTAAAAAAGTAGGTCATATGCCAAGGTCAAGGTCATGAGGTCAAAAATTATAGTACCAATAGAAAGGTCTTGTGACAAGGAATGCACATGTGAAATATGAAAGCTCTATCACTTACCAATCAAAAGTTATGGCCAATGTTAAAGTTTTTAAAAATGAGGCCAAAAGTAGGTCAAATGTCAAGGTCCAAGGTCACGAGGTCAAAATTTATGGTACCTCTTGAAAGGTCTTGTGACAAGGAATGCACATGTGAAGTATGAAAGCTGTACCACTTACCATTCAAAAGTTATGCCCAATGTTAAAGTTTTTGCAGACGGACAAACGGACAAACAGACAAACAGACGGAGGCCAAAAGTAGGTCAAATGTCAAGGTCCAAGGTCACGAGGTCAAAATTTATGGTACCTCTTGAAAGGTCTTGTGACAAGGAATGCACATGTGAAGTATGAAAGCTGTACCACTTACCATTCAAAAGTTATGCCCAATGTTAAAGTTTTTGCAGACGGACAAACAGACGGACAGACCAAAAACTATATGCCCCCCAGAATCTTAGATTCCGGGGGCATAAAAATTGTTGTGAGTCGGACCGTCCCGTAAACCAGTTGTGCGGTAGGGCTTGAGATATTATTTCATCTCAACATCACAATAACACAACCATCTGATAAAGTGCATTTTTCAAACCTCAAAAAATGGTAATTTTTCTGATGCAAAATTTATTATATTTTTATTTTTACTCCAAATATAGGTTTTGGGTGCTCGTTAGAACCACCTCATTGAGGTGGTTCTAACGAGTACCCACAACATATGTCCTTCCCTAGCATCTTTTAAGTTTCGACTCAATAGGGATATCCAAAAACCACCAACATATTACAACGCTGGGTCTCGACTCGGACAAATACTTCAGGCACGAATAAGAATGGAATGTAGCTCCTTAAATTTGCACTTATATCGCAAGAATAATAGTCCCAAGCCCCTCGTGTACTTGTGGAGGGTTTGAAAGCCCGTATCATTTCTTCTTTGTGTGTCCCATATATATGAATAGTAGAAACAGATACTTAACGCAAGATCTACAGAACTATAATACGCGCGACTTTCTCTTTGGAAAAGAAAACTTTAACACAGACGAAAATTATCACCTTTTCACACAAGTCCAAGATTTTATTCTAAATTCACGCAGATTTGCATAGGAACTACTAGATGCCTAATCATTTCCACTTAGAGCATAGTTGTCGACACCATGCATCATTTTAGCAGTTAGCTAACGGTGGCGGAATCGGTCAGTATATATTTCTCTATCTGTCTTACCCTTCCCAATGAACATGATATATGTTGTTAGCAGCAGTAACATATCTAACGACTGTCAGAACAGGAGTTTCAGCTGTTGAAAAATTACATATCATTCTTTGGGAAGGACGTAACTTGATCTCTCTCTCTCTCTCTCTCTCTCTCTCTCTCTCTCTCTCTCTCTCTCTCTTGTACTTTTTTTTTCTATATTACTTTCAGCCACATCCACTCACGTAATGTAGATATTATACACATTGAGTTTACAGGAGATGATGATTATAAGCTTCTAGCTTACTCTCAAATCCTGTAGTATACTGTTGTAATTGTTGTGTACAGAGAAAGTAATAAATATTGTTTAAACCAACCTATGTCTTGGTCCTTGCGACAAGGGTTTCCTATTCATTCATAAAATGATTTGTGACCATTATCTTGACATTTTACCTACTTTATCATGACTTTTGAACCGTTTGAGATAGTGCCTTCATATTTGGCATGTATGTTCCTTGTTAAAAATTCTTCCCACCCATACAAAAAATTGTCTTATGACCTTGACCTTTGACCTACTTTGTCATAATTTTTGAAGCATTTGAGATAGAGCCTTCATATTTTGGCATGTAGTTTCCTTGTGTCATACAAAAATGACTTGTGACCTTGACATGTGACCTACTTTATCATAACTTTTGAACCATTTGAGATAGAGCCTTCATATTTGGCATGAATGTTCCTTGTAGCAATGACTTTCACCCATACAAAACTTTTGACCTGTGACCTTGACCTTTGACCTTCTTTCTCATAACTTTGAACCATTTAAGATAGAGCCTTCATATTTTGCATATATTTTCCTTCTGACAAGGCACCTTACTGTATTACCTACCATTTCATTGCTACAGTGTGGATCAGGTGAGCGATCCAGGGCCATCATGGCCCTCTTGTTGATCTCTTCGATCTTGAACTTTGACCTACTTTTTTAAAATTTTAACATTGCCAACATTGGGCGTAACTTGTGAATGGCGCTGTCCGGGCGCATCAGTGTTCACAAACACATCTTGTTAGAAATAGCATTGGGTAGTAAATTGTATTCATTCAAAATTTAGAACAGTTGAGGTGTCCAAGTATGTAAAAGTCAAAACGGTAAATACAGTACAACTTCGATGGCCTGAACACTGATGGCTCGTTTACCGTGGTCGAGTTGAACCTGTTCTTGAGTCCCTAGGGTATTTATTTAGATAAGAAACAGAGAGGAAAAATTTAAGATATTTTTGTTGTTTATCATGCAAATGGATGTTGTGTGTACTCAAGGAGGCGATTCTAATGAATACACACAGCATACATTTTTAATATAGAACGACAAAAAGAATTTGTTTTGCCTCCTGGAAGTGGCTGAAACTAACCCTGGTCTCACAGATTTTTGTGGTCCCAAAGGTGTTTGAGCGATTGAAGTTTGACTGTTTATTGTCATCTATATCAGATGCTGCTTTCTACACTATTTTTGAAAAATTCAGCTATTTTCCAAATAAATTTTGAAGAAAACACAACCTGACACCCCTATATTTTGAAATGGACTCCTGCTATATATAAGGAAGAGGATTTCATTTGGTACCAAAATGGGTTAAACAACCATGTTAAATCCAGTTAAGAAATTGTAATTTATTTAACGTACATTGAAGTATGAACAACATTGGGTCACCAGCAAAGTAAGTGAACCGCGGCGTTCACTTAAACTTCACTTCGTTTGTGACCTGAAGTAGTTCATACTTCAGGGAAAGTTAAATAAATTACCTGTATTACTTGTATTTATATTATTTTCCATCAGTTATGTGATAAAAGCTCACGGTTTTAGGGCTAAAATTGCTACACAAAAATAATAGCGGTTTTCCTACTAACAGGGGAAGTGCATCGTTCATGTCATGACGACACTGAAGTATGAACAAAAATAAGGCGGTTCTAACAAGCACTCACAATCTATATTTGGACTAGAAATAAGAAAATTATCAAACACTTTATTCTGAAAAATGTCAGTTTAAGAGATAAGATAGACACCATTTTAGCGCACAGGTGTGCTACCGTCATAGTCATATGTGATTTCAAGACTTATTTTCTTTAAAAAATAAGAAAAACAAAAATGCTTTGAAAAAGGCTGTTTGCTAGTTGTCTCTAGCAGTCAAAGGGTGAATACTGAATTCAGTATTGGGGAGCTTATTCTCCCTTAATTAACCCTTATCCTGCTGAATATTTCAATTAGCTACACCCATTTCTGATTAACAGCCAATCAGATTACATGATTTAATGTTTTCGTCCTGATTCATAAATGGAATGACAAACAGTGTAGATGCTGATCAGATGGCTTCTTCAGAAGCCATCTGATCTCTGTATCTACAATGTTTGCAAAGTCAGGGGTTGTAGTGAATAGCAGGATAAGGGTTAACTATAAGGGGAAATTAGTTTTTCGATACTGGAAACATGGATTTTCAATATCAGGGATTACTGAAACTTTTACCCATATCACATGGACAAGTCTCCGCCCAAACCCAACTTCATACAGAGAAAACAGGTTAACAGTGTTATAATTCATTTTCCTTACTTCTGCTCCAAGATATAGGGTGTGGGTATTCATTATTTCAGCATTGAATTTTTGAAAATCAGCATTGAAATTTAATTAGAAAGGTAAAATACTCAATAAAATTTTGGATTTCAGCATTGAAATAAAATTTAGGAGGTAAAAATTGTCACTGAACTTTACATTTTTTAACAGGAATCAATAACCCACACATTGCAGTAGCAGTATACTAGATCAGAATGGGTTTAACCCTACGCATAAAGAAAAAATAAAGCTTTAAAGAGAAAATAAAGCTTGGCATTTTATGTGAAACTTAAAAGAGAAAATAAAGCTGGGCATTTTATGTGAAAGCAGACAATTCACATAAAATGCCAAGCTTTTTTCTCTGAAAACCAAAAATAGATTTTTTTTTACCAAATACGGAATTTTGTATACTACTCTTTTATGTTTGGTTCTTTTACAAGTTAAGCATTGCAAGTGGACATTTAAGTATTAAGCTTTCAAACAGGAGATAAAATACTTATTGTACCGAATTCTTATCTAGAGCACTGGAAGTAGGCATTTTGGAGATATGGATAAAATACTTATTGTACCAAATTCTTATCTAGAGCACTGGAAGTAGGCATTTTGGAGATATGGATAAAATACTTATTGTACCAAATTCTTATCTAGAGCACTGGAAGTAGGCATTTTGGAGATATAGATAAAATACTTATTGTACCAAATTCTTATCTAGAGCACTGGAAGTAGGCATTCTGGAGATATAGATAAAATACTTATTGTACCAAATTCTTATCTAGAGCACTGGAAGTAGGCATTTTGGAGATATGGATAAAATACTTATTGTACCAAATTCTTATCTAGAGCACTGGAAGTAGGCATTTTGGAGATATAGATAAAATACTTATTGTACCAAATTCTTATCTAGAGCACTGGAAGTAGGCATTTTGGAGATATAGATAAAATACTTATTGTACCAAATTCTTATCTAGAGCACTGGAAGTAGGCATTTTGGAGATATGAAAAAAATGCACTATGTTGCACAGGTGTGTTTCCGTTATGAGCATAAATATTCGATGACCCCTTTTCTTTTGATGTGGCTTATGAATGTCCTTGATGTTTTCTTTCAGATTCAGGACGTACACTGCAGTCAGTAATAGATGAAAAAGAAGATTTACAAGTCAAAGTGTAAGTCAAGAAAGCATTGTTAAATTGCCATGCTTAGGTAGCTCAGTCATGCCATCTCAGTCATGCCATCTGAAGTGTCAGGCCTCATATTTTTCAGGCATGTGCAGGATTTCTGGCTTTTAGGGCTTGATTGTTTCTTGATTTTTTCTTGATTTCAGGCTTTTTAGATTTTAATTTTTCCTCCTATATTCTGTTAAAAATGACTATTGAACACTTATCCTCTGAATAAAATTATTTTGCTACACCCATTTCTGCCTATTCACCAATCAAATTATATATTATGATGTATTTAAGTCGCAAAATGCATTACAAACAGTGTAGATCCTGATCAGATGGCTTCTTCAGAAGCCATCTGATCTGGATCTGCACTGTTTGCAAAGGTAATGGTTGTCATGTACAGCAGGATGAGCGGTAAGGCTACAAAATCAGGTCTTTCAGGCTTTGAAAAGCTTGGTCAGTACGAGGCCTGAGTGTAGACTGCTGAAGTGTAGGCACTGATCAGACTGCAGTTTTTATGCCCCGCCATTCAAAAAATGGCGGGTATTATTTTATACCCTCCGAAGTTTTGAGTGTCCGTCCGTCAGCACCTCATAGTTTCGTGTTCCCTCATTACTCTCATGCTATTTGAGATATTTTCACCATGAGACGGCGTGCAGAACATGAACCTTAACTCTCATTTTCCTACTTTTGGAGTTATTGCCCTTTGAACTTTGAACATAGCTGTTGCTATCAGTTTTGTGTCGGCTACATAACTCTGATACCATTTGAGATATTTTCAAGAAATTTCACAGATATGTTGAGCACCCTGAGACAACATGCAGAACATACGAACCATAACTCTGATTTTCCTACTTTTGGAGTTATTGCCGCTTAAACATTGAACATAGCCATTTCCATCATGTAGTCTGTTTGCTTTGTTTGATTTGAGGTTTAACGTCCCCGTCCACTGTAAAGGTCATTTTGGAGACGTTGCTTCCAATTTTGTGGGACTTTTACCCGACGTTGAGATGAAATGACATCTCAAGCCCTGTTGCCCAATGAAACCAATAGGGTTTATTAGCATGGACAGCCGCGCACCGCAGTTCCTGGACAGGCTTAGATCCTCTAAGCGGTTTACCAGTACTAGTGTGCGGGCCGGATTCAGCTCTGCATGGATGCATCATGCAGCCCATATATTTCTTCAAGTCCATATGGGCGGGGGCCGTGTAGTTTGTTTGAAGCACAATATCTCCTGAACCTAACGATTGATTCTGACTAAACTTGCATGGTTACATTGTTATGAGCCAGGCATAGGAGAAAGATAAAGCAAACAAGCCTTTTGGAAAAATTTAACAAGATTTATTTACAAACTATTTTTAACCTGCTGAAGTAAGAGAATTAAATGTACTTAGCTCAGTGGTGAAAAACCCTTGAATGAATTCATTTCCTTGAAACCATAGAATTCACAGTCCGAAATGAAAAATAATATCCTTAAACAATCCAACACAGATTTCAGAAGTAACTTTCCTTAAACATCCCAAACTCCAAACTCTGACCCAAAGAAAAATTTAAATTCTTTTTACGGACCCAAAGATTTCTCTAGAAAGTTCCAGAGGGCTGTGGAATAAGATTAGGTAATTTTCTAAAAAAAAATAATGCAACCCCTAACTTTCTTGAAGATTCCAAAGTACTTTTCCTTGTAAACAAGTTGTTTACCAACTGAAATTAATCTGTAACTCATTTTTCAGAAGTTTCTTTAAGAAGAACAAACAAGATATTAATAGCCTAATTAGGTCACCCAGTGGGGTGAAAGTGAGAATCAGAAAAATAAATTCTTATACATAACAATATCACTAGCATGGAGGAAAACAGCCATTAGGCTTTGATGACCTTGACCTTATTTTCAAGGGCACAGGCCTAAAAAAACTCAATTTTGGACAAAAGACGGCTTGTCTGCACCCAATCTCATGAACACATCAATGAAATGTTGTCTAACCTGGTACTGTATATCATTACAGTTGACCAAAGATATTTGATTAGATTTTGAAAACCTTCATTTTATGTTAAAGGGCACACTGGCCCCCCAAAAACTGAAAATGAGAATTGCAATTCTGGTTACTTTCTTTTGGAGCCATGGCTCTTTGAACATTGAAAGTAGTCATCTCAGTCGTATTCTTGTCCACTTTATTAAGGGATGATTAGATTTTGAAGACCTTGACTTTAGTTTAAATGTCACAGGCCCCCAAAAACGGAAAATGAGAATTGTCATTCTGGTTTAATTCCTTTTGGAGCCCATGGCTCTTTGAACATTGAAAATAAACCCCTAAAGGGGTAGCTTGGCAAACAGTGCAGGCCCAGATCAGAAGCCTGAATCGAGAACCCACAATCTATGCTTTTAAGCAGATATAAGGAAAATACTGTTTACCCCTGTAAACCCCAGTTTTACTATATAAAAGTGGGGTTTAAGGGTGTCAAAATTATATAGGCATGTTTTCCTGATGGGTTTCCTCTGGTGAATCAAGTTTCTTCAATATGTATGGCAAGGCCCCGCCCAATAGGCTTGGAGAAATAGATTTGGCTGCATGTAGCTTCCACGCAGACCTGAAACATACACAGTACTGGTAAACTGCTTAGAGGATCTAAGACTGCCCAGGCAAAGTGGTGCGAGTTGGACCGCCAGTGCGTATAAACCCTTGGTTTCATTGAATTGCAGTGCTTGAGATGTCATTTAATCTCAATTTCAGGTAAACGTCACGCAAAATTAGAAGCAGTGTATCCAAAATGACCTTAACAGTGCTGATGTGGACATTTAACCTCAATTCAAACATTACGGTGAAGCCTGATCAGACTGCACAGATTGATCTGAAAAGTCTTTGCTGAGCACAGATGTTCTAAGACCCTTTTCGCTTGGGGCAGCCCAATAAATAGAGGATCCTACATGAGTGCTCATGTATTATTGAATTTATTAATTGAGATGAGGAAAAGATATAAAATGCGAGGCTTAACCGAGCATTTTATCTTTTTCTCTCAACAAGTTTAATAAATTTAATAATACACAAGCACGAATGCAAGATTCTATATCACATGACATTTAAAACGCATTTTATTCACAATTGTTTTACAAAAAACGTCAATATTCCCCATTAGTGAATGCAACTTCTTTAAGAACGTCATACAAGTAAAGTTACAGGGCGTATCTGACTAATTTGCATATTTAATCCACTAGTGGATTGTCAAATTTATTACATGGCGTTATTACTGTTACACTCTCAGACTTGACATCATTTGGGCCCCGTGAAGCGATTTTGGTACTTATCGCCTATGCAAGCAGCGAAGGTTCAGGCGAGCCTGCGCATCCGCGCAGTCTCGCCAGAACCATCGCTGCTCGCTCATACAAGCAGTGAATCAAGAGGAACCTTCAGACCGAAAGCCATATCCCTGGCCCCTCTGAATGGCTGGGCATGCGCAGTTAAAATTTGTCATGACGGAATGCTCGAAGACACAAATTCGCTTGGCGGGGCTCATTTGATAAAAGTGTTTTAACTTTTCAGGGATTCAATGTCACGGCAGTTAGACCACAAGCGCCAGAAACTTACTGACCATTCTGATCAGGTTCAAGTGTTGAGAGCTACTATAAATAGCCTACGAGAAGAAAGACTGACCATTGAGAATGATCTACAACAGCGTATTAAGCTAGAAGAGGATAAGGCAAATTTAGAGACAGAAAATGAATCTTATGCACATGAAATAAGGGTGAGTCTCCTGAACCCTATCTACCCGGCGGATGACCATAAAACTTAAACAACAACAACAAAAAAATTGCACATGAACATTGGAAATAAAACATATTTGTAAAGTGTTGTAGCGAAAAAGCTAGCTCAACTCTATCAACTAACACTGTTTGCTATTTTGTAATCGTAACATCAAACTACTTGACAATAATTAAAGCATATCGTAAGCAGATTTATGGCGATTACGATACGATTCACTGAATTGTTTCACCTCTACCTGCAGACCAGTACAGATACCTATGCAGTGTAGATCCAGATGAGATGGCTCATAATGAGCCATCTGATCAGGATCTACACTGTTTGCCATTCTGTAAATGAGTTTGACCAAACCCCCATCCTGTAATTGAGTTTGACCAAACCCCCTATCTACAAGAATGGATCTTTCTTGCTCACCATATAAGGAAATCCATAGTTTTAGCTTGGTATAGAATATAAGAATTTTATGTGGGTGTGAGGGGTGGATGGAAAAGTCCATCCCAAGGATCACTGTCTGGCATCCCGAGGCTTGCAGAGTGATGCTGGACAGTGATCCCGAGGGACAGATTTTTCAAACCACCCCTCACACCCATATAGCATTCTTTTTCTTGCTTATCTTCCAATTCTTAGCGCATATTTTTAATGCCGCAGTCACTTCCATTACCGACGTCCGCCATATTATGATGACACTACAGGAATGTTTAGTGACATCACTTGCTGTTACGTCAACCTTAACAATGGCCCATATGAGGTAGTATTCAACCAGAGCTTTTATCAAACACATGGGAATATTCGATTTTGGGTCAGAACACCAGGGTTAGAACAGAATTTTTATCCCAAGCTAAAACTATGGATTTTCTTATCTGGTGTGCAAGAAATTATGTTCTAACCTGGTGTTTTTACCCAAAATCAAATATTCTAGCATGTTTGATAAATGCATTGATTGAATACCATCGTTAATGTTGACGTCACAGCACGTGATGTCACTAAACACCACTGTTGTGTTATCACAATATCGCGGACTTCAGTAGCGGAAGTGATTGCAGCATTAAAAATCGGTGCTAAGAAATTGAAGGTATGCAAGAAAAAGAATCCTTTGGGGTATGGGGTAACTTGGCAAGCCTCGTGAGGCCAGACATTGACCAGCAAGACAGATTTTTTCATTGACCACTCACACCCATATAAGATTCTTATAATCCACATTCAAAGATGGAAGAGTACACTTCAGAAGTTCAGAGTTCCGCCAATCGGGGCTTGGAGAAATAGATTGGGCTGCATGATGCTTCCATGCAGAGCTGATACCGACCGCGCATGAGTACCGGTAATCCGCTCAGGAGGTCTAAGCCTACACAGGAAAATTGCTCCGCGTTAGCCCGTCCATGCTTATAAACCCTATTGGTTTCATTGGGCGGCAGGGATTGAGATGTCATTCCATCTCAATGTCGGGTAAAAGTCCCACAAAAGTGGAAGCAATGTCTCCAAAATGACCTATACAGTGTTGACGGGGACATTAAACCTCAAATCAATCAATCAACACTTCAGAGTCTCGAGTGTCCTGTAATGTACATGCATTATGCTGTATAGAGTTACAATACACTGCAACCTCATTATAAAAATGTTAGTTATAGCACGGTTTTGAATATAACAAGGTTTCAAGATTGATCCCAAAATGTATAATTTATGTAGAAAAATTACCATAAAATTAATGGTCATTTTTCTATATAATCTATAGAAGCCTCTGTGGTGTAGTGGTTACGCTACGCGCCTTGTAAACAAGGGGTCGGAGGATCGACCCCAGGCTTCTCCGGACTTTCAGATGAGTCTTTAAACCGAGGTGCCGTCTCCCTATGACCTTAGCTGTTGGTTGGATGTAAAACTCAAACACTCACTCTATATAATCTATACATTTATGTTTGGATATAACACGTTTGTTTAACTAACATGGTTTTTGCTTTGGACCACATTAATAGTGTTGTAAAGCGGTCAGTGTCTCAGTCACACTTTGAAAGGTTTTTCTGGGTGGTTGGTTGAGGAGATTGTGTGATGTATCATTGGGGCTACCAACTGATACTGGCTTACAGTTGGGCAAGGCCTGCTGTCCTTGCAGCAGCTTAGGGTAGAGGGGGAATGTTGTTATTTCTTGCACACCAGACAAGAAAATCCGCGATTTTACCCTGGGATAGAAATTTATGTTCTGACCCTGGTGTTCCGACCCAAAATTGAATATAATCGCGTTTTTGATAAATGCACTGGTTGAATACGACCTCATATGCGCCGTAGTTAAGGTTGACGTCATACACGATCCGTGACGTCACTTCACATTCCTGCAGTGTCAACACAATATGGCGGACGTTGGTAACCGAAGTGACTGCAGCATTGAAATTCCCCGCTAAGAAATGGAAGGTATGCAAGAAAAAGAATCCAATATGGATGTGAGGGGTGGATAGAAAAATCGGTCCCTCGGGATCAATGTCCAGCATCACTCGGCATGCCTCGTGATGCCGGACAGTGACCCTTGGGACGGATTTTTCTATCCATCAGCCTCGTGATGCTGGACAGTGATCCAGAGGGATGGATTTTTCTATCCACCCCTCACAGG
This sequence comes from Lucinisca nassula, assembly GCA_963580285.1. NCBI lineage: Eukaryota > Metazoa > Mollusca > Bivalvia > Lucinida > Lucinidae > Lucinisca > Lucinisca nassula. Next base: position 24,446,755 of record OY757023.1, read on the forward strand.
CATTTAAGATTCTTATATTATTTCTTCTGTTTCTTCACTTCCATTTACATTGTATTTCCTCTTTCTCCCCTGTCCTTCACTTTCATCTCCTCGACTATATCTTCTATCTCTTTTCTCTCTTTATCTGGAAGATGACACAAAATGACCCACAAGGGTTGGCATGTCCCAATAAACACAAGATAAAAAATATAAAAAAACACCCCAAAGTTATCCCTACATATTTGTTATACCTGTGGAGACATAACTTTTCAAACTCCTATAAAGTACCTTTCAATAAATCTCTTTTTCCATCAAGTTAATTTGACAAGCAATTGTCTTCCATCGAAGAATTCTAAAACTGGATCAAGCAATATACATGGATTTGGTCTCATTTTAGCAAGCTCTTTTCCAGTTGTATGTCTGATTGACAATTGAGATGTATTTTCATTGGACAGTCTGGGAGTCTGCAATGAAATGTACACCACTTTGTCTTTTGAGTTTATTCCTGGCTGGCAGTGGACTGATAGAATGTTAGGATACTACTGAAACATGTTTCAAATCAAAATGAAAGGAGGCCTTTCAAAATAGAAGTGAAGGCAATGATCAGGAATCGATACAATTAACCTACAGCTCCATCAGAGACACTAAAGGGAAAGAAGCACAAATATGAGACAGCTAGACCCTAATGGAAACAACAATAGTGGAAAGCCAAAAGGATCCACAAAATGGTCAATTGGCTATCCAAGACAAAATACTTTAAGCGATACACCCACTAAAAGGCAAACCATAACAAAATTAAACCGCAACAGAAGAACCGCCTTGGAACGGTCAGTGAAACAAATTCCACTGGGTTGCTTAAATTGATTTTACGTGGCCACAATCCTCGCCCTTATTTCCGTCAAGATTTAGACAAATAATTTGTTCAGTCCGTATGAAGGCCTTCTAACGCATCAGTGCAACATCTCTGTGAACACAAAAATCAAACAACCACAGAGATGAAACAATGGTGAGGACTCAAGAAAGAAACCACTGAAATGCTGGAGCAAAAGAAGAACAGTTAGACTGGTTTTGTGTCCACAAGTTTAGCTTGGGTTGTGGGAAGAATTTCCCCAGGACTCAAGTGATCCATCAAGCACCAAAACAAGTCTATTCAAATGCATTGTAAACTTTACCGCCTAAAAAATGAAAATATTAAGATGAAAACTTGGATATTTTTCTTATTTCTGCTCAAAATATAGTTTGTGGGTACATGTTAGAACTGCCTCATAGAGGCGGTTCTAACAAGTACCCACAATCTATGTTTTAGAGTAGAAATAAGAAAAATAAGGTTTACCCCTGTAAACACCCAGTTTCTCCAATACATGTAACTGGACAGAACATGTTATGAACATTTCAGAAAAGGCATGGACAAGACTTAATCTCTTGCGAGCGCTTAAGTTCAGAGTAAGCAGGAAGTCATTAGAAAGAATGTATGTAGCATATATACGCCCTCTTCTTGAATACAGCGACTCTGTATGGGACAACTGCTCCATCGCAACCAAAAAACAACTAGATGCTATTCATACAGAGGCAGGTAGAATAATAACCGGTGCGACAAAACTCTGCAGTATTGAAAAACTTTTTTATGAGCTTGGCTTGGAGTCACTCCAGAGCCGACGAAACAAACACAAGCTGGTAATTTTCTATAAAATCTTACATGGTCTCACTCCAGGCTATCTTTCCGACCTCGTTCCTCCCACTGTACAAGAAATAACAGCATATAATATAATATATCCAGAACTACAGAGCGAATTGTAATTTGTTTCTCGATTCCTTCTTTCCATCCACTATTCATGCATGGAACAGCCTCCCCAGTGAAGTTTAACAGGCATCGTCTGTAGCAGCATTTAAATATCATTTGAACAGGGACCTACACACTCCTCCTAAATATTTCAATTCTTTTACGCGTAAAGGCCAAATACTCCATGCAAGACTTAGAATGGGATGTAGTTCCCTGAATTCTGACTTATATCATAAGCATATAGTTCCAAGTCCTTCTTGTCAGTGTGGACATTTTGAAAGTGCTGCTCACTTTCTCTTCAACTGCCAAAACTATAATGAAATTAGATTAAGTTACTTACCTGATGATCTCCACATCTACACTGTCAAAGATCTCTTATTTGGAATGGAAAACCTCACTGAGCAAGAAAACGAATTACTCTTTGTACAAGTGCAAGATTTCATCGTTAAGTCTGGCAGATTCCAATAACCTTGCCCAGCTTCTGCCTAAACCTTAGCCCATATCTCTCATCTATAATGTGTACATTGCGTCTTAAAAAGGGAGTCGGTCATTCTCAACTGAATGCTCCTTTGTCCCCTGTGGGCTATAACTTAAGTACGATATTAGATACATGGACAAAAAAAACACATGTGTATTGTAGCCATCTTGAACAATTGCTAAGCGACTGTGGAATATCGATCATTTCACATTCACTTTTGCAATTCTCTATGTTGGCAATTTCTCGTTTTCGATATGTCTAATATCTTGCTTAGAACTTATACAGGAGCATCACTACTTTCTTTCTTTCTTTCATTCTTTCTTTTTTTTTTCTTTCTTCTAAAGGAATATGATACATATTTACTGTAATAACACCATTCATGCTTTATACACGTAAATTATACTTCTTCCAGGAGATGATTAATGTAAGCTTAGCCGCTTACTGTCAGATCCTGTGGCTTCTGAACATTCTTCTTGTACATGTTTGCATGTATGTATGTATTGAACATTATCATTAATAAAATACTGTTTAAACCAACACCCAGTGGGGTTCAAGGGGGTCACAATTATATAGGCATGTTTTCGTGATAGGTGTTGGGAGTCATTGAAGTTTTTCTGTAGTTTGTAAAAACTCCTGCCACTTTCCAGGATGCCAGTGAAAGGTTAAGACCACTTCAAGTGAAGATAGACAGATTGAGAGAGGAAAAAGATGATGTTATTCATCAGAAAGAGGAAAAAATTGAAGCTGCAAAAGCAGAGGTACCCTTGGCTATTTTCATTATGAAAACACGCCTATACAAATACATTGGAAACTTTACTGCCGAAAAAAGGAAAAATTTACGGTGAAAAATTGTGATATTTTTCTTATTTCTGCTCAAAATATAGATTGTGGGTACTTGTTAGAACCACCTCACTGAGGCAGTTCTAACGAGTTCCCACACTGTAAAATTTAGAGCAGAAATAAGAAAAGTAAGGTTCACCCCTGTAAAGCCCTGCTTTACAATAATAAAATGGGGTTCTAGGGGGTCAAAACTATATAGGCGTGTTTTCATGCTGTTATTAGTCATTCTTTCCCACTAATACAAGAATTTTTTCAGAGATTGTGAAAGATTGTGCATTATACTGTTTCACCAGTTAGCCAGTCTACGAAAAGTGTAGTTGGGAAAACTGACATGCTGAACATTACCTTTGGTTTTGCTGTTCACACAAGGCAGGAGTTGTTTATTCTAAACCATAAAACAAACAGAACAAAACCTTTGCTTCTGTATGAGGTATAGTCAATATATTCCAGGCTTGTCACAATAACAAACCAAATGTCCTACAATTTTAAAATTTTGAACACTACAACTCTATGACAGATTACGTAAGATCTGCCATGCATGCAGCAAGCCAGCTATCTGGAAGGGGGCCCACTTATGTGGATGTTGCCCCTGTACCTGCACGTTAATAAAAAATCTGATGAGGATGATAGGCCGAATTCAATCAGTTTCCATTAAAAGCAACCTAATTATCATCATTTTATAGGCTGAAATATTGCCCTATGGAGCAGTTTGAACTTTGAAGGTTTTCAAACATCAAACCAATATTTATTCGGTTGGTGTATGCTGCACTTATACACTTCCAAAAAGTTATGTGACACTGGACAGATATCTGAACAATAAAACCGCAAAGTTTTGATGTCATACATCAAACAACAACCTTGTCTTTTGTGGTGATAGTGAAATTTTTTCTAGGGTCATACTCTGCTTTTTGCTGATTCAAGAAGGGAAGTTGTCAGTTTCCGGCTGGGAAAAGCATGGTTAAGTAAATAAACAAGTTCGATATGACCTAAATAGAGTTGACTAGGTCATTGAACTCCAAACACACAGACATTGCCAAGCATTTTATCCCTTTTCCTCAACGAGTTTAATAAATTCAATAATATATGAACATGAATGTAAGATCCTCTAAATCAATAATTTATGGTTGAGGAAAACACAAATGCATGGTCAATAAAGGTACTTTTTCAAGTTAATTGGCAGACATGTCTAAACACCTTATGGAATTAGCAATTTAAGATACAGTTAGATAAGCTCATTTAACTTCACACAAGATACAAATGAGCTGCAATCAGTATACTCAAAAGAACAAAAGTGTCAGGTTAGCGAGATAAGAGATTAAAGACTGCATTAGTTTATAATTTAATGATCGAGGACCCCTCTATCCAAAACGAGCCCAAACTTTTGCATCCACCCTACAAGCAAGTTCAATGCGAACATCAAAGTTTACCACCACCCACATCGCCAAAAAATACAACCTCCGCAGTTTACCACTGCCATTTTCTGCACGCGATCGGTAAATGGTGTCATCTGACCGCACCTACTCAACATGCGTTTAATGTCATTGTTTCAATTAAATGGGGGCATATTTCTTCCAAAAAAAATTGTTTGGAACCAGTAAATTATATTTTCTTGATAGCCAAACGGTTGTGGAGGGAGAACTCGACTTGTCCCCATAAGATCCGTGTCAATCACCAACAACAGCATACATGTGTTTATACAAATAAAAGCATTTGACTTTTCCCGCCAAGCGTTCGCTATTTGGTGCCAAAACATAACCATTCACAAGACAGTAGAAAAGACTGTTTTTATTATGCATGCATGTACTGTTAGATGTAGCAAATCGTCTTCGGAGCGATGAAATAATTTTGGCATTGTTCAGTATCCGAATTAATAAAGATGACTTGCCCGCAACTTGTACGATTTTTTTATGGATGAATGAACCAATGAGACTTAATGGTTGAACAATTCATCTACCACTAATTTGCGACAGAAACAATCGCCCATGCCATTTTAATCATCCATGGCCCTAGAAAAGATACATGTACCTGTTCCAGGTATAAGTATCGCTGTAACAGGTACCTTTATTAATGCGTGAATCCATTTCACACCTCTGTGCATCTTTTTCAGTGAATATTCTGTTGATTTCCAGCAGACTGACAGCGCCGATAATTGCACCCTGCTATGAAGTTAATCTCTTGACCATTTGTTGTGTCTAGTCAGTACCCTTATATACCAAACGGACAAAAATTGGACGGTTCAGAGAAAATGTTATAGGAAAATTCAGATTCCGGGAGTTTTTGAGTCCTGTCCGGGAGCTTGGGAGATCGTGTCCATTTCCGGGAGCCTCCCGGATGATCCGGGAGATATCACATGTATGTTTGGCCACAATGGCCATATGTGGTAAAACACTTCAGAAATCTTCTCCGGAACCAACAGACTGTGTGTGTGTGTGTGTGTGAATTCGGGTTTAACGTCGCTTTCAACAATTTTTCAGTCATATCACGACGGTGTCTGGTTGCGACAGGGAGCTCAATGCTCACGTTTATAGTGCTGCCTCACTGAAGTATCATGTCCCAGACACATTACATGATACCACACCCAGTCACATTATCCTGACACTGGATTGACCAGTCCTAGCTCTACCCCGTAAATCTGAGTGCCAAGCGAGGAGCAGCTAGTACCATTTTTAACGACTTTGGTATGTCGCGGCCCGGGATCGAACCCGAGACCTCCCGTTCCCCGGAGCGGACACTCTACCAACTGAGCTATCGGGGCCGGTTCCAACAGACTGATTTCCATGTAACTTAGTATGTAGCATTAGGGGCTTGGCCCCATTATGGTTTCTTCAAATGATGCCCCCTGGATGGCCTTAACCTATTTTTTGCTAAGGTCAAATTTGGTCGCTTAGACATTTGTATGGGAAAAAGTAATAAAAACCGTGCATTTTTCGGAAACTATTGCAGCCTGTGACCTGAAAATTGGTAGATGCAGTTAGCTAGTTGAATGGATGAAAATACTTGAGTATTAAAGGGCAAGGTCATTCTTAGACCTTGGCCTAAGGTCATTCAGATATGAAAATTAAAACTTATTTTTCACAAAACCACTGCTCTATTTGTAACCAAATATCATATGAACGCTTTTAGAAACAAACAAATGAAAATTTATTAATATGAGTTCAGTGGCCACCATGCTCATATAAGGTAAAAACCCTTCAGAAATCTTCTTCTACGAACAAATGGGCCCATTATCAGGTCACATGTCCAAGATTGCTACCATATTGAAAACCCTAAATATTTTTCTCAGAAATGTAATGGCTGCATAAATTCTCAGCACTCTGGTGAGCGGCTCAGGACCATTGGTCCTCTGATTATTATTCATACTCGAAATATAGGTTGTATGTGCCTGAGGCAGTTCTAAGGACTACCACAAGCTATGTGTTGGTGCAGAAATAAAATAATGCTTACCGGTGTGAAACCCAGTTCTTGTGCCCCCACCATTCGAAGAATGGTGGAAGGGCATAAAGCATTGCCCTGTCCGTCCATTAGTTCATTTATTCGTCCGTTCGTTCATCTGTCTGAAACCTAAGCGCAGTCAGTAACTTTCTTGTGTCTGGATCGATTTTGAAATTACTTTGTAGAAATGTTAACCATCATTAGACTATGTGCAACATGCAAAACCCAGGTCCGTACCTCCAAGGTCAAGGTCATACTTAGAGGTAAAAGGTAAAAAAAGGGTTCGGAACTTAAACATGGTCAATTACTTTCTTATTTCTGGATGGTGGTCAATTACTTTCTTATTTCTGGATGGATTTTGAAATTACTTGGCAGAAATGTTAACCATCAAAAGACGATGAGTAACAGTCATGCACAAAACCCATATCCATACTGCCAAGGTCAAGGTCATACTTAGAGGTCAAAGGTAAAAATAAGTGTTCAAAACTTAAACTTTCTTATTTTTGAATAGATTTTGAAATTACTAGGCAGAAATGTTAGCCATCATGAGACAATCTGCCTCATACAAAACCAAGGTCCTTATCTCCAAGGTCAAGGTCATACTTAGAGGTCAAAGATTAAAGAAAGGGTCCAAATCTTAAACACAGTCAATAACTTAATTATTTCTGGATGGATTTTGAAATTATTTGGGAGAAATGTTAACCTTCGTGAAACGATGTGTCGTGCCCAAGACTTGAGTTCAATGTCATACTTAGACGTAAAAGGTAAAGAATAATGTCTTTTTCTTGTGTCCAGTTATTCTGAATGGATTTGGAAATTGCTTGGTAGTAATGTTAACCATCATTAGTCAGTGTGTCATATGCAAAACCTAGATTGGTACGTCCAAGGTCAAGGTCATACTAACAGGTCAAAGGTAAAGAAAAGTGTTTTTTTCTTGTGTCCACTCAATATCTTTGTTGTTCATGGATGGATTTTTCAGGCAGGATCAGCCGTGTCCTATGGATGCATTTCTAGTCTTAATATGAAGTGGGGATAATGGGGATGTTCATTACTAAATGTAGTAAGGCTTAGTTTCTTTACAGATTGCCCTAGCTTGAGGCCCATATTTTGCTTGTCGTACCTCATTTATATGCCAGTACGATAACACCTGTGCGACATTTTGCATTTTTTCACATCTCCAAAATGCCTACTTTTTTTAATGAAAATTTGTTATTTTTTTTTTTATTGTAAACAAAGGTTGTGAGTGTTTGTTAGAACCACCTCAATGAGGTGGTTCTAACGAGTACCCACAACGTATGTCTTGGAGCAGAAACAAGAAAAAACAATGTATACCCTAATGTAAACCCCCGTTTTCTCAATATAAAGTGGGGTTTAGTGGGGTGTTCATTTCACAGACTTGCTCATGTGATGCATTCTTGTCTTTCAAGGTGGAAGTTGTGAAGAACCATGGAGTTCAGGTGAAAAATGTCAATCAGGAGATAAAAAGGTAGATATTCTAGTACACAAAATTATGTTCCAAACTAGAAAATAACTTGAAATACAGAAAAATGCTGCTATGAAAACCTGCAATATCAAAAACACTCAACTATTAAGAACCCCATTGGTCTTTGTTTGTTTGATTTGAGGTTTAACGTCCCCGCCAACACTGTACAGGTCATTTTGGAGAAGTTGCTTCCAATTTTGTGGGACTTTTTCCAGACATTGAGATGAAATAACATCTCAAGCCCTGTCGCCCAATGAAACCAATAGGGTTTATAAACATGGATGATCCGACTTGGCCTGGGCAGGCTTAGATCCTCTAAGCGGTTTACCAGTACTAGTGTGCGGGCTGGATTCAGCTCTGCGTAGAAGCATCATGCAGCCCATCTATTTCTTCAAGCCGGATGGGCGGGGGCCGAGATATTCTAGTACACAAAATTATGTTCCAGACTAGTCTGGCCCAGAAAACATGTACACTCAATATGTTTCACTTCTATGGTGTATTCCTTGCTTCCAAAGGATAACCCTTTTATAGAACATATTGAAATACAGAAAATGCTGCTATGAAAACCTGCAATATCCATACATGTGATAACTTTGCGATGACCATGCTGGAGATTGGGTTTTCATTTCCTGGAGATTGGGTTCTCCATCCTGGAGACTATTCGACGACAAGTTTGACACACCAATTTGATGCTTTTTTATGTAAAATTGAAAAAAGGAAACATAATCAAAGAACAAAAGTACAGCTCATTTCAGTTTTGTCTATTTTACTCTTAAATAGATCAAAATTTAAACAAAAGTATATATAGTAAAACTCTTATATTAAGACCACCTTTGGGACTTATAGGTCCTGACTTGCCCACTGGACAAGTAAAGTAGAAGTAAAACAAAGATCAGGAATTGATACAATTAACTTACTCCATCCATAAAAGACACCAAAGGGAAAGAAATACAAACATTAAGCGACCAGACCATAATGGAAACCTAAACAAAGGAAGGCCATATGGACAGTTACTTTCCCACAAAATGGCCATATGGCCATCCAAAATTAAAAGACACAAGTGATACACACAGAAAGTAACAAACAACAACATAAATAAATCGCCACGGAAGAGCCGCCTTGGAACGGTCAGTGGAAGATTTCCACTGGGGGGCTTAAATCGATTTTACGTGGCCACAATCCTCGCCCTTACTTCCGTCGCGATTTAGACAAATAATTTGTTCAGTCCGCATGAAGGCCTCCTAACTCATCAGTGCAACATCTCCGTGAACACAGAAATCAAAGAACCACAGAGGTGAGACAACGGTGAGGACTCGACAGCAAGAAACCACTGAAATGCTGGAGCAAAAGAAAACCAACAGTTAGACTCCGATGAAAACATTTTTGCAGTTGCCCAGCTCAAAATCCTACTTGCCCAGGATTTTGGAATTCAAAGTGGGGTGGATGCGGGGGGGGGGGGGGGGGGGGGGGGGGGGGATAATGGTGATGACGATGACGGCCAACATTTATAAATATAATCCAAGGTTTCTATCAAGTTTCAAGCACATCAACTTTCCATTAGGGTCTAGTTATTTCATGTTTGTGTTTCCCTTTGGTGTCTCTGATGGGAGCTGTGGGTTAATTGTATCGATACCTGACCATTCCCATCACTTCTGTTTATTTCCCTGTGTGCGGTAATACGGTAGAAAATACTGTAGTTGTCAAGGACAATAACGGTACTTTTTAAGTTAATTGCTGACATGTCATAACACCTTAATCGATTAGCAATTTAAGATACGGTTATATAAACTCATTAGCTTGACACGCATAATTATCACGAGCTGCAGCCGATATACATGTAAGTGTCAGGGCAGCGAGATAAGAGATTAAAAAATGCAGTTTAGTTTACAATTTAATTATCCAACCACAAGACGAGGACACCCTCCATCCAAAACGAGCCCAAACTTTCACACCCGCCCTACAAGCAAGTTCAATGCTAACATCAAAGTTTTCCGCCATCCAAATCGCCGTCCACAAACCACCGCTACCATTTTTTCGACCCGCGATCAGTAAATGACATCATCCGTCCCCAGCAACCCCACACGTGTTTAATGTCATTGTTTTATTTTAATGGGGCGTTTCTCTTTCATAAAAATCGTTTGGAACCAGTCAAACATATTTTCCCGAAAGCTAGAGATGGATAGAAAACAGCGCTTTGCACATCCCCGGAATTTCCGTGTCATTAGTGTGTATGTGAATTCGGGTTTAACGTCGCTTTCAACAATTTTTCAGTCATATCATGACGGTGTCTGGTTGCGACAGGGAGCTCAATGCTCACGTTTATAGTGCTGCCTCACTGAAGTATCATGTCCCAGACACATTACATGATACCACACCCAGTCACATTATCCTGACACTGGATCGACCAGTCCTAGCTCTACCCCGTAAATCTGAGTGCCAAGCGAGGAGCAGCTAGTACCATTTTTAACGACTTTGGTATGTCGCGGCCCGGGATCGAACCCGAGACCTCCCGTTCCCCGGAGCGGACACTCTACCAACTGAGCTATCGGGGCCGGTCCCGTGTCATTAACCAACATCAACTACAGATGCGTTTACACAAATTAAAGCGTTTGACTTTTCATACCAAGCGTCTGCTATTTGGCGCCAAACATAATCGTTCACGAGATAGTCGAATAGTCCGTTTTTATAATGTATACATTTTCCGTTTGATGTAGCTAATCGTCTAAGGAGCGATTAAATCATTTTCACATTGGTTTTGGATTAAATTTTATGATTGGGGGATAAACGCAAATTGGAGACATAACTTGACCATATTTTCACACCTTGTCATGCTGGACATTGTAGCGCCGGAGGTACATACTACACCAGAAATGAAAGACACGCGCCACAGATTAGCAATTATATGACAGGGATTAAAAATAGTGTCATAATTGAACCGTTATAAGTACACAGATTGTTTGTCTCTTAATTGCCGACACAGCAGGACAGTGCCGCAATTATTGTGATTTACTTACTGGTCTTGTTTTACCGTATTTAAGTACTCAAAAGGCTGAGAGTTGTAGATCTATACGATTCGATTCCCGACGGGGCGTCGTTAGGTCAAAGCGCACCTGCCTGGCGCGATTTCGGACTTGTCCCGGGCGACAGCGCACTGGATTTGTCAGCCCCTGGACTGTGTCATATTAATCACCCATACCCTAAAAAAGATACCTTTTCCAGGTATAACGATCGCTGTAACAGGTACCTTTATTAATGCGTGAATCACTTTCACACCTCAGTGCATCTTATCAGTGAATATACCGTTAATTTCCAGCAGACTGACAGCGCCGATAATTGCATCCTGCTGTGAAGTTGCCCATTTAAGTTAATCTCTTGTCGTGTCTGTACCCTTACATCCCGACGGATAAAAAATGGATGGTTCAGAAAAAAAAGTGATAGGAAAATTCAGTTTCCGGGAGTTTTTGAGTTCTGTCCGGGAGCCCGGGAGATCGTCTCCATTTCCGGGAGCCTCCCGGATGATCTGGGAGATATCACATGTATGAATATCAAAACCACTCGACTATTATCCCATTGTATGCTGGTCAACTCTTCCATTGCTATATGTTTGACAAGTCCATTTGTCATATAAGGGGTGGAAGGCCTATTTTTTCGTTTTTATTCTATTTTTGACGAAAAATTCTGTTAACAAATAGTGCAGGCCCTGATCAGACGCCGCATTCTGCGGCGTCTGATCTGGGCCTGGACTGTTTGCCAAGGTAACCCTTTAGGGGTTTCCCGCATACAATGGGTAAAGAACCCCATTCGTCAGTCCAGACTTTGGCTTCCTTTTAAATTTCTATGTCCATTATTTGCTCTCGTCCTGCTGAATAAATTAATTCATCTTCACCAATTTTTAATTTCCAACCAATCAGATTACTTGATGTAATGTATTTGTTCAAGTTCACAAACTGAATGACAAACAGTGTAGATCCTGATCAGACGGCTTCTTCAGAAGCCATCTTATCTGGGATCTACACTGTTTGCTAAGGTAGGTGTTATTGTGTTTGTTTGAAATGAGGTTTAACGTCCATGTGAACACTATTATGGTCATTTCGGAGATGCTGCTTTCAATTTTGTGGGACTTTTACCTGACATTGAGATGAAATCACATATCAAGCTCTGCCGCACAATGAAACTGAAAGGCTTATAAGTCCTTCTGACAGTTTACAAGTGCTTGTGTGTGGTCAATTTCAGCACTGCGTGGAAGTTCCATGCAGCCCAATCTATTTCTCCAAGCCTGATGGGCAGGGGTGTTAGGGGTTATTGTGTTCAGCAGGACATGGGTCGAGATTGCTTTGTGACAGTCCCAAAGGTTGTCTTTATATGAGAATACATCTTGCACCAAAATTCACAGACTTGTAAGCCACTTAAACTATTCTGGCAAATTTCCGTGTCACCAAATGGTCGCGGTCTTGACCAGGGAAAATTAAAAACAGTGAAATATTCTCTAACTTTGTCCAAAATAGCAGCAACAATCTCCAATTGGCCAATGATAACGTTATGGCATGTAAGATCTGCCATGCGTGCAGCAAGCCAGCTACCTGGAAGGGGGCCCACTTATGTGGACGCTGCCCCTGTACCTGCACGTTAATCAAAAATCCGTTGATGATGCATACCTGCCAACACTCCCGATTTGGGCGTGACTCTCACGATTTGTAGTGTGTCTCACTCCCCCACGATCGTTTTTTGAAAATGGCCCAAATCTCACGAATTTCAATGCATCTCACGCCTAGATCAACAATTCGCCATACTGGATATTTACCTAGGTTATTATCGGCTTTTCTGAATCGCTTTTGTATGCAATTGGAGCCAGGATACAGAACTATTTGAAAATCACCTCCAGGTCACAGGTATATTTGGACCATTATTAGCAAATCTATTTATACTGGGCAAGTAAATAAACGAAACTATCCATCTTGTCTACAATCTATCTATCGGTAGATTGCTAAGTTTGGTCCTCAGAATAATCAGATATCGAGGCATCCCTGTGTTACAAAAATATTACAGAAATCATATTTAGCCATTTAATTTCTTCATTACATACTAATAATCTTACATAATAACGATCTTTTTCATTTTTTTTTGACATTATACAAGGCACCCAAAATGTTGTGTGGCGACGATGTCCCATCTTGCATTTTGTTTATGAATCTATGAAAATGCAAAGCATTTGCAAAATCGCTCAAAGTATTGATCAATTATCCATTTTAGCATAAATATGTTCAGTTTTTAATAAGATTTGATGAAGTTCTGTGGTAAAATGAATCATTGTATCTGACTTGTAAAGCAGCCTTTAAAACTAAGTAACATATATTTGGACAGTACACAGTTTCATACATTTCACCCGTGCTAAAAATCCACACTTTTTATGCTAGGTGGGTAAGCTAGAACTTTCTTTTTTAATGGGTGCTTGGTCTGGTTAAAAATTGAAATCAGTTGGTGGTGGGGTTTAATTTATTTTTTGTGGGTGGTGGGTCTTTGAAAAAGGTGGCACCCATCCCCACCCCCATATGGTTAATTCTGGAAAAGCCCTTAGCATTTTTAGGAAAAAAAAATCTCTTTCAAATTTTTCCTGAAAATTCCCCGCAAGCCAAGTACTAAAAAAGAAGGTGAAAAATGGTCCGTCGCGCGCAGTCTCACTCTTTGGATTTTCTCAAAGTTGGCAGGTATGACGTTATGCGGTAGTTGCTTCTCTTAAAATAAGGGCGAAAACAGGTATCACCTGCGGCAAGGCTAGTGTTACGTTATCGGTAATTACTGACGTCATTGTAAATACTGCCACTAAAAAGTATTGATTAAAGGTCATGATGATGATGATGATTTCGTGTTTAACGACGCATCAACCCTCTTTGTGGGTTATAAGCCTCAAGCGGTTAATGACTAAACAGTATGAAGAATTATAAGGACACTAAAAATAAAAATGCCAGTACCGTAATTCCCTGTGTATACCACGCACTCATCTATAACACGCACCTCAATTCTGAGTCCAAGATATGTGTAAAAAAAGATATTCCAGTCTAAAACACGCACATGCTTTTCCCAAGTATCACAGAATGCTTTTCTCAGACGCCATTTTGATTGAAAATGAAAGTACACAAATTTTGATTGGCTACTATCAAAATAGCCTGACTGGTTATAGGTATATTTCCGAGTAGTTATAGAACAGAATAGTGGTTAGTTTCTCTCTTGTAGCATAGGCAGTTCTCCCTTTACCCATAACGGTGGTGTGTGACAAGGTGAAATTTTAAGTTTGCGGCTATTCATTTGTTATGAAAAATGACAAAGCGTTTTCCCAGTTTTCTTTCACAAGGAAAGATATAAACAGGTTTCTTTCCAAAGGTAAAATTGTGACAACATGCCTCCAAGGCAGGTGCTCCATAGCATTATTGACAGAAATTAAAGGTATCTACAGGTAGATTGAGTAGTTTGACACCTCTGGTTTTTCACACGTTCTCTATGCTAATCCCATAATTAACACCTTCTCAGCATGAGCCAAACATCTCACTCAATTAAAGAAGCCCATTTTGCGTTTACTGTTAATAAAACGGTGATTCATGCCTGACTTCAAGGAACCCGATGTCCTGTGCAATTTGGAACTTTGTTGACATACATTAACTATCATAATTAATACTATAAGTATATTTATTAATAATAATATTATTATTTTTATTATTATTATTATTAGAAGTTTTCAAAAAATGCAGAATTTCTGTATTTCCAACAAACCACTGTTTTGTGACCAGTCTATTCAGATTCAGCAAATTAGTTCATTACGTAAATTTGGGTATACCTGCCTGTGAAAATGTGGAAAATATGGAAGTTTATTTTTGTGCTAATAAAAGGTAATATGCATGAAAGGTTGATGTCTGAGATAGGAATATTGATTGCATTTTTAATGGTATGAATGATTCAATGAATTAATATGTCAAACGAACTTTATGAGGGTCTCAAAGTGTCACATTGTATTTGTAATAGGTTTTCGTGACCTGCCGACTTTTCGAGAAAAACAATGTCATTTTTCTATGCCATTGTATTACACGCAGGGGATTTTTTTCACCGTTTTCTGGGTGAAAAAAGTGCTTGGTTTACACAGGGTATTACAGTATGATATGTATAAAAATCTGAAACAGTTAAATTTTATGGAAAAGTCCAATTTCTTTTAAGAATAGGAGCTTTTTTCGTGACGTACTTCCGGTTCTAAAAATACAACGGGGAAAGCCCTGGCCGTCATCTGTCGTATTGCTTCAAAGGCAGTGGGACAGATAAAGTGTTAATTACAGCGTAAAACGGTGGAATTCTTTTAAACTTTTGGCGAATTGTAATGTAAGATAAAGGGAGAAATACAGATATGCTTCCAGATATGAAATTTCGCATTACGAAAATGATATATTGTACATACGACCCAACAGGGTCTCTCTCTCTCTCTCTCTCTCTCTCTCAGCGCACCAACAATTAGCGAGCGCAGGCAAATGTAAATTACAGTCTGTCGTTTGTCGTTAAATGACGACACGTCAACCGACAAGTAGCGTGTCAACAACGTCGTGTCTACATCAAACCAACTTCAAAGCGATGCATTGAATTTGACATTTCAACGTCGATGAAATGTCAGAACGTTACGTTGGCGATAATACGGCGTTGCTTAATAAAATGTCATTTGCCCAGTGCTCGGACCCATCAAGACTCAGTGGGATTGGAACATTAAATTCAAAACAAACGTAGAACACCCTTTCAGTGCATAAAAATGAAACACTCCTTCGCAAGTGCAAGACTTTACAGTAAAATCTGGTAGATTTGTAGATTGGTTCAACCTGCCCAGCCCTTAGGTCTACATTAACCCATTTGGTACCGGAAACACCAAAAGGGGTAAGTGACACACAGTGCAGGCCCAGATCAGACGCGGCAGAACGCGGCGTCTGATCGGGGCCTATACTGTTTGCAAAAAGTTCGGCCATTTTCCAAATAAATTTTGAAGAAAACACAACCTGACACCCCTAAATTCTGGAAATGACTCCTGCTATATATAAGGAGGAAGATTCCATTTGGTACAAAAAGGGTTATGGGCTTCTTGGATACAGGGATCAGTCAAACCGCTCTCTCATCTCAACGGTCACGTGACATTTAAGCGAGTTAGAGTGGTTGTCGACGGCATGACGTCGAACCAACGTTGACTCGACGCCCGTCCGTAAGTCCACTCTTTGGTTGTTGTTTTTTTTCGACTGTCAGTATATTTATTTGTCTGCCTAACAGTCCGTCCGTTCGTCTGTTAGTCAGTCATTCATTCAGTCAGTCGGTCTGTGTGTCGTCTGTCTGTCTACTGTCAGTTTGTCAGTCAAACCTTTCTCTGTCTCTCTCTCCCTCTCTCTCTCACTCTCTCTCTATCTCTCTCTGTCTCCCATGCCAAAGGTCATGTGACAATGAAGTGAGTTGGAATGGGTGTCGACGGCATTACGTCGAACCAACATTGACTCAACGCCCCTTCGTAGGTCCACTCATGATTTTTTTCGACTGTCTATCTATCTATCTACTGATACTGCGTCGGTCACATTTTGACCATTACCGCAGGTGTACATTACATACACTCCAGGTTTTGCAGGATGAAAGCCTACACAGTAATCATGTAATTACGGTAGGGATCTTTAACCTGCACAGGGGATGGTTCTCCCTGCACAGGTGGCCTCCAGTTAACGTCCCGATCCGAAGGACGGTGCACTTTATGACATTCATCCCTGCAAATGATGCCAGTGGAGCGTGTTCGGACACCGAAATTTTATCGCCGCTGCCGGGGATCGAACCCGGGACCTCTAGCATCAGAGGCAAGTGCACTAACCACTGAGCTATCACGCTCCATGTAACCACTGAGCTATCACGCTCCATGTAACCACTGAGCTATCACGCTCCATGTAACCACTGAGCTATCACGCTCCATGTAACCACTGACTGTCAGTTCAGTATGGACATTTAAATTGCACATGTAGACAGATCGTTGGACAGATTTCTAAAGAAAGATAGATAGATAGATAGATAGATAGATAGATAGATAGATAGATAGATAGATAGATAGATAGATAGATAGATAGATTTGGATAGCGAATAAAACGAAAGTTACGTAAAAACTTATTTTGTAAGTAAGCTTTCGTGAATAACGGTATCTCAAGCCATTGACATGGGTCATTCACGAAAAGATTTTCGTCAATTAAAAACGGATTTAAGATAAATGAATTTCGGTAATAAAAGCGAAATATCATTCTTTCCTTCTCGAGGCATTATTTCAATGAAAACTGGTATATTTTCTCTCAAAATGTCTTAATATTGTTACCATTTTAAGTTCCGCCAATACATTTGAATAGCGATGGCCGTTTCAATTGACGGCCAGTACTTTCCGCATGCGCAAGAATGAAGTCATAAACGGAATTCCTAAAACCTCCTATAAAATAATATTATCAACAGGTATATCTTGAAACAATCGCAAAGTGTCAGCTTTGAAAATATAAGTTACGTGAGGGTGATAAGTCAACACAGTCAATTAAGATACGTTTTACAGTGAAAGGCTGATCACAGCCTACACAAGTAGGTTGATCATCACCATTTAAAATATAAGAGTGAGTAACTCTAGTATGGCCAGTGCGTAATCGTGTTCATCCTCTTTCCCGGTGTAACGGTCAGTTTCTTCCCCCGGCCCGGTTCTTCCCCGGGGAAGAACTGGGCCGGCCCGTTTCTTCCCCAGGGGAAGAACTGGGCCGGCCCGTTTCTTCCCCGGGGGAAGAAACTGACTAGTCAGTTTCTTCCCCACCTAGTCAGTTTCTTCCCCACCTGAAATTTTTTTAGAACTACAGAGAACGAGTAATATATGCCTCACAAATTGTTAAAAATTCGAAAAGAAACCATTCTGAATTAGTTTTGAGTCTTTGCAGCTTGAATGGCAAAAAATTTTCTCTATGCCATACAATATATGGAGATCCAAGGAAATTTTCATCCCAATTCCAGTATCTATGATTAATTTTCATAGCTTTTTATGCCATTAATTGGTATTAAATAAACAGATATAATAAGCAACAACTCTTTTGTGCTCCAATCTAAATATAATTTGGAAAATGGGGGTGGGGAAGAACTGGGCCGGCCCGTTTCTTCCCCACCCCAAATTTTTCTGTTTACAAAAAATTCTTGTGATAAATTTTCTTCGCTTTTTATGACATAAATTGGAATAAACTAAAAAGATAAATTAAGCAACTAATGTTTGGAGCTCAAATCTAAATAGAATTTGGAGACTGGGGGTGGGGGAAGAACTGGGCCGGCCCGTTTCTTCCCTAACCCAGATTTTTCTGTTTACAAAAAATTCTTGTGATAAATTTCCTTCGCTTTTTGAGACATAAATTGGTTTAAACTAAAAAGCTGTTATAAGCACCAAATGTTTGGAGCTCAAATCTAAATAGAATTTGGAGACTGGGGGTGGGGAAGAACTGGGCCGGCCCGTTTCTTCCCCACCCCTGATTTTTCTGTTTACAAAAAATTCTTGTGATAAATTTTCTTCGCTTTTTAAGACATAAATTGGAATAAACTAAAAAGATATAATAAGCAACAAATGTTTGGAGCTCAACTCTAAATAGAATTCGGAGACTGGGTGGTGGGGAAGAACTGGGCCGGCCCGTTTCTTCCCCACCCCTGATTTTTCTGTTTGCAAAAAATTCTTGTGATAAATTTTCTTCTCTTTTTAAGACATAAATTGGGATAAACTAAAAAGATATAATAAGCAACAAATGTTTGGAGCTCAACTCTAAATAGAATTCAGAGACTGGGGGTGGGGAAGAACTGGGCAGGCCAATTTCTTCCCCACCTCATATTTTTCTGTTTACAAAAATTTCTTGTGATAAATTTTCTTCGCTTTTTATGACATAAATTGGAATAAACTAAAAAGATATAATAAGCAACAAATGTTTGGAGCTCAAATCTAAATAGAATTTGGAGACTGGGGGTGGGGAAGAACTGGGCCGGTCCGTTTCTTCCCCACCCCAGATTTTTCTGTTTACCAAAAATTCTTGTGATAAATTTCCTTCGCTTTTTGAGACATAAAATGGTTTAAACTAAAACGCTGTTATAAGCACCAAATGTTTGGAGCTCAAATCTAAATAGAATTTGGAGACTGGGGGTGGGGAAGAACTGGGCTGGCCTGTTTCTTCCCCACCCCAGATTTTTCTGTTTACCAAAAATTCTTGTGATAAATTTTCTTCCCTTTTTAAGACATAAATTGGCATTAACTAATCAGATATAATAAACAAAAACTGTTTGGTGTTCAAATCACATCTTTAGTGATATAACTGACATAACTGTACAACACTACCCAGGGGTGGGGAAGAAACGGGCCGGCCCAATTCTTCCCCACCCCAGACACCTTCAACGTCATAATTGACTAACAGTGCAACACTTACCAAGGGTGGGAAAGAAATGGACCGGCCCAGTTCTTCCCCACCCAAGACATCTTCAGCAATATAACAGACATAACTGTACAACACTACCCAAGGGTGGGGAAGAAACAGGCTGGCCCAGTTCTTCCCCACCCCCCAGTCTCCGAATTCTATTGAAATTTAAGTGCCAAACATTTGTTGCTTATTATATCTGTTAAGTTTATACCAATTTATGTCTTTAAAAGTGAAGAAAATTTATCACAAGAATTTTTAGTAAACAGAAAAATCTGGGGTGGGGAAGAAATGGGCCGACCCAGTTCTTCCCCACCCCCAGTCTCCAAATTCTATTAAGATTTGAGCTCCAAACAATCGTTGCTTATTATATCTGTTTATACCAATTTATGTCTTTAAAAGCAAAGGAAATTTATCACCAGAATTATTACTAAGCAGAAAAATCTGGGGTGGGGAAGAACTGGGCCGGCCCAGTTCTTCCACACCCCAGCCTCCAAATTCTATTGATATAGAGCTCAAACATTTGTTGCTTATTATATCTTTTTAGTTTCTACCAATTTTTGTTCTAAAAAGCAAAGGAAATTTATCACAAGAAAGATTAGAAAACAGGAACATCTGGGGTGGGGAAGAACTGGGCCGGCCCAGTTCTTCCCCACCTCCCCAAGTCTCTGAACTCTATTGAAACTTAAGGGCCAAACACTTGTTGCTTATTATCTCTCTGTAGTTAATACCAATTTATGTCTTTAAAAGTGAAGAAAAATCTGGGGTGGGGAAGAACTGGACCGGCCCAGTTCTTCCCCGGGGAAGAAATGGGCCGGCTCAGTTCTTCCCCACCCCCATTTTCCAAATTATATTTAGATTGGAGCACTAAAGAGTTGTTGCTTATTACATCTGTTTAGTTAATACCAATTAATGGCATAAAAAGCTAAGAAAATTAATCATAGATACTGGAATTGGGATGAAAATTTCCTTGGATCTCCATATATTGTATGGCATAGAGAAAATTTTTCCATTTAAGTGCAAAGACTCAAAACTAATTCAGAATGGTTTCTTTTCAAATTTTTAACAATTTGTGAGGCATAAATTACTCGTTCTCTGTGGTTCTAAAAAAATTTCAGGTGGGGAAGAAACTGACTGGGTGGGGAAGAAACTGACTAGTCAGTTTCTTCCCCGGGGAAGAAACGGGCCGGCCCAGTTCTTCCCCGGGGAAGAAACTGACTGGGGGGAAGAACCGGCCTGTTACACCGGAAAACTGTGGAGGAGAGCATTTTGTTCCGACGCCAGGTGTAATGGCATGGAGTTTGTTATCTATTTCATGATCCCATTCGCCTTGCCATTCCGACAAGATGTATTTGTTGATAAATGGTTTAAAATTATTATGATTAAAGGTCACCATGATTGAATGTCCAATAAAATAGTTTTTTTTTTCAGTTATGTTTTGTTTACTCTTACCCCAAACAATAGCCCTTCTCTCGGTTGTTTGAATGTTTTATTTGAGGTAAGACTGGTTGTTTTGTAGTTCACACTGATTTGAAATGTCTGTTTTACTCTTTTTGGTGAGAAAAGAATGATGGAGATGGAATTCTTCCAAATTAACAGAGCTTTAACCCTTTTTGTACCAAATGGAATCTTCCTCCTTATATGTCGCAGGAGTTCATTACAAAATTTAGGGGTGTCAGGTTGTGTTTTCTTCAAAATTAATTTGGAAAATGATTGAACTTTTTGCAAACAGTGTAGGCCCTGATCAGATGCCGCATTCTGCGGCGTCTGATCGGGGCCTGCACTGTTTTCCAAGGTAGCCCTTTAGGGGTTTCTGGTACTGAATGGGTTAACAGAGCTTTAATAGATAGTGAAAGTTACAAGGTCGTCAAATTTTCGTGAGACAATCAGTTTTTATTTTCGTGGGTTTTGTTTGTTTGTTTGATTTGAGGTTTAACGTCCCGTCAACACTGTAAAGGTCATTTTGGAGATGTTGCTTCCAATTTTGTGGGACTTTTACCCGACATTGAGATGAAATTACATCTCAAGCCCTGTCGCCCAATGCAACCAATAAGGTTTATTAGCATGGACGGTCCGTCTGCACCGTGTTTCCTGGACAGGCTTAGACCCTCTAAGCGGTTGACCAGTACTAGTGTGCGGGCCGGATTCAGCTCTGCGTGGAAGCATCATGCAGCCCATATATTTCTTCAAGCACCTATAGGCGGAGGCCGATTATTTTCGTGGGTATAAATGGCCACAAAAATTAAAAACCACAAACATTTATCCACATGTTTTTTAGGCAAATCCGCAAAAATTTGATGATGCGGAAATTTTCCAGAATACTGTATATGTCACTTATAAGCCATTTAAACTTCACATGTAAGGGACTTGTATGTTACCTATAAGTTTTGGATACTTAAATCTCTCTTTTTTGCGAAAATTCACAGACTTATAAATCACTTATAATGCCACTTACAAGCTGCTTATAAGTCATTTATAAGTGGCATATAAGTATGCATAAGTTGATTGCCTAAAGGTTGTTGAAATTTTAGAACAAGTATGGTAAGGAGTTGAGGCATCCAAATATTTAGAGTTAATATGGTGTTTGTAAATTGCATCACGAAAACAGGCCTATACAAAAACATTGTGACCTTTATCGCCGAAACACTGAAAATTTTAAGATGAAAAATTGTGATATTTTTCTTATTTCTGCTCAAAATATAGCATCACGAAAACACAGCTATATAAGTTCGACTGGGGTTTAGAGGGGTAAACCTTATTTTTCGTACTTCTGCTCTAAAATATACACTGTAGGTACTCGTTAGAACCGCCTCGATGAGGCAGTTCCGATGCGTACCTGCAATCTATATTTTGAGCAGAAATAAAAAAATTATTACAAATTTTCATCTTAAAATATTTGTTTTCCCTGCAGTAAAGTTTACACTGCATTTATGTAGGCGTGTTTTCGTAATGGATTGTGGGTACTCGTTAGAAGGCGGTCCTAACAATCTATATTTTAGAGCAGAAATAAGAAAATTAAGATTTACCCCTGAAAACCCCAGTTTTCCCATATAAATGTAGGGTTAAAGGTGGTCCAAATTATAGGCGTATTTTCGTGATAATAGTGTAAATTGCATTGTGAAATTGCCAGTTACGAAAAAGTCTATTTTTTCAGCTACAATCAGTCTAACAAAGCTGAAGTTCTGGAGCAGAACAGAAGTAGGAAAGAACAGATTGTGAGAAAGACAGAGAAGATTGATAATGAACAGAAAAATATCACAGAGAATATTGATAAACTGAGGAAAGATCTTACAACTCAGAAGGTATGAATGCTGTTTTGACCCTTGACCTGCTGAATATTCAGTTTACCCACAACCCATTTCTGACTTTTTAACCAATCAGATTACTTGATGTAATTTATTCCTACAAATTCATAAAATGAATGTCAAACAGTGTAGATCCTGATCAGATGGCTTCTTCAGAAGCCATCTGATCTGGATCTACACTGTTTGCAAAGAAAAGGGTTGTCGTGAACAGCAGGATAAGAGTTAACCCTTGACCTGCTGAATATTTATATATGCCACACCCACTACTGATTTTCAACCAATCAGATTACTTGATGCGAATTATTGTAACAAATTCGCCCCCGCCCATAGGGACTTGAAGAAATATATGGGCTGCATGATGCTTCCACGCAGAGCTGAATCCGGCCCGCACACTAGTACTGGCAAACCGCTTAGAGGATCGAAGCCTGCCCAGGCAAAGCGGTGCAAGTCAGCCCGTCCATGCTTATAAGCCCTATTGGTTTCATTGGGTGGCAGGGCTTGAGATGTCATTTCATCTCAATGTTGGGTAAAAGTCCCACAAAATTGGAAGCGACGTCTCCAAAATGACCTTTACAGTGCTGACGGGAATGTAAAACCTCAAATCAAACAAACAAAAGCACTAACCACTGAGCTACCACGCTCCATATTTTGAAATTTATGAACAGGACAAATTTCATACTCTAACGAGTTGAGCATTAAAAAGTTTAATAAACTTTGGCAGGCTCCATTCTGTCAATAGGTTAGTTTGCTCATTCAGCTGTGTTGTGTATTGTGTAAACCCTGGCGTCAATAGTAATGTTCAAGACTAATTTCGCCCCAACTGGCATTTCATAGATTTGTTGTTTGTAGAATTGTTGTTTACAGGCAGTCCTTTTTGTTGGTTGGTTGGTTGTATTGGAGTTTAACGGCCCAGTCAACACTATTTTAGGTCATTTTTGAGCTGGTCAGCTTACCTAACCACACTTTTCCCTGGGCAGGCTTATATGTAAGCGGTTAACCAGTACACTGCACATTCTTTCGCGAGAAACTGACAACTGCCCTTCTTGAATCAGCGGAAGAGAGAGAATGACCGTAAAAAGGTTTCATGATCAATCTCTACGAAAGAATGTTTGCCGACCCCAGCAGTATTGAACCCATGTCCTTCTGATCACCAGTCAGACGCCCATCTGACTGAACTACTGAGGCCAGCCGCGCCTTCTTTAAGCATGACACGATATAGGAGTCCAATTTGTTGTCACATCACGAAAACACGCCTATATAATTTTGACCCCCTTGGACCCCACTTTTTAGCTCACCGTCAGGTAGTGACGAGGTGAGCTTTTGGGATCACTTTTCGTCCGTCGTCCGTCATTAGTCCGTGCGTGCGTCCGTCCGTCTGTCCGTTAACAATTTCTTCAAACGACATCTCCTCCTAAACCACTGATCGGATTTTGACCAAACTTCACAGGAATGATCCTTAGGTGGTCCCCTTTCAAAGTTGTTCAAATGGTTCCGGTCTATTGCACATCTAGGTCATAGGAGCCAAAAATAGATTTTTTTCACCAAAAACTTAAAAAATCTTCTTCTCTGAAACCACAAGGCCCAGGTCTTTGATATTTGGTATGAAGCTTCATCTAGTGGACCCCTACCAAGATTGTTCAAATTATAGTGCTGGGGCCAAAAATGCCCCTGCTCTGGGGCCCTTTGGTTTTACATGGGCTTATATAGGGAAAATCTGTAAAAATCTTCTTCTCTGAAACCACAAAGCCCAGGTCTTTGATATTTGGTATGAAGCTTCATCTAGTGGACCCCTACCAAGATTGTTCAAATTATAGTGCTGGGGCCAAAAATGCTCCCGCTCCAGGGCCCTTTGGTTTTACATGGGCTTAAATAGGAACAAATCTTTAAAAATCTTCTTCTCTGAAACCGTAAGGCCAAGGTCTTTGATATTTGGTATGAAGCTTCATCTAGGGGACCCTTACCAAGATTGTTCAAATTATAGTGCTGGGGCCAAAAATGCCCCCGCCCCGGGGCCCTTTGGTTTTACATGGGCTTAAATAGGAACAAATCTTTAAAAATCTTCTTCTCTGAAACCACAAGGCCTAGGTCTTTGATATTTGGTATGAAGCTTCACCTAGTGGACCCCTACCAAGATTGTTCATATTATAGTGCTGGGACAAAAAATGCCCCTGCTCCAGGGCCCTTTGGTTTTACATGGGCTTATATATGGAAAATCTTGAAAAATCTTCTTCTCTGAAACCACAAGGCCCAGGTCTTTGATATTTGGTATGAGGCTTCATCTTGTGGACCCCTACGAAGACTGTTCAAATTATAGTGCTGGGGCCAAAAATGCCCCCGCCCAGGGGCCCTTTGGTTTTTCATAGGCTTATATAGGGAAAATCTTTAAAAATTTTCTTCTCTGAAACCGTAAGGGCCATGTTTTTGATATTTGGTATGAAGCTTCATCTAGTGGACCCATACCAAGATTGTTCAAATTATATTGCTGGGGCCAAAAATGCCCCCGCCCCAGGGCCTTTTGGTTTTACATGGGCATATATAGGGAAAATCTTTAAAAATCTTCTTCTCTGAAACCGCAAGGCCCAGGTCTTTGATATTTGGTATGAAGCTACACCTAGTGAACCCCTACCAAGATTGTTCAAATTATAGTGCTGGGGCCAAAAATGCCCACGCCTGAGACCCTTTGGTTTTACATAGGCTTATATAGGGAAATCTTAAAAAATCTTCTTCTCTGAAACCACATGTCCCAGGTCTTTGATATTTGGTATGAAGCTTCACCTAGTGGACCCCTATCAAGATTGTTCAAATTATAGGTCACGGGCCAAAAATGCTCCCGCTCCAGGGCCATTTGGTTTTACATAGACTTATATGGGGAAAATCTTGAAAAAGTTTTATCTCTGAATTCACAAGGCCTAGGTCTTTGATATTTGGTATGAAGCTTCATCTAGTGGACCTCTACCAAAATTGTTCAATTATAGCCCTGAGACCAAAAATGCCCCAGCCTTGGGGCCCTTTGGTTTTACATAGACTTATATAGGGAAAATCTTTAAAAATCTTCTTCTCTGAAACCACAAGGCCTAGGTCTTTGATATTTGGTATGAAGCTAAATCTTGTGGACCTCTACCAAGATTGTTCAAATTATAGCCCTGGGGCCCAAAATGCCCCCGCTCCAGGGCCCTTTGGTATTACATAGACTTATATATAGGGAAAATCTTGAAAAATCTTCTTCTCTGAAACCAGATAACCCTTGTCTTTGATATTTGGTATGAAGCTTCAGTGGACCTCTACCAAGATTGTTCAAATTATAGCCCTGAGACCAAAAACGCCCCTGTCTCGGGGGGCCCTTTGGTTTTACATAGACTTATATAGGGAAAATCTTTAAAAACCTTCTGTTAAACCAGAAGGCCTAGGTCTTTGATATTTGGTGTGAAATTTCATCTAGTGGACCTCTATCAAGATTATTCAATTTATAGTCCTGGGGCCAAAAATGCCCCCACCCCGAGACCCTTTGGTTTTGCATAGACTTATATAGGTAAATCTTTAAAAATCTTCTTCTCTGAAACCACAAGGCCCATGTCTTTGAAATTTGGTATGGAGCTTCATCTAGTGGACCTCTACCAAGATTGTTCAAATTATAGCCCCTGCCCTGGGGCCCTTTGGTTTTACATAGACTTATATATAGAGATAATCTTTGGAAATCTTCTTCTCTGAAACAGCAAGGCCTAGGTCTTTGATATTTGGTATGAAGCTTCATCTAGTGGACCTCTATTAAGATTGTTTAAATTATAGCTCTTGAGGCCAAAAATGTCCCCGCCCCGGGGCCATTTGGTTTTACATAGGCTATGTAGGGAATATCTTTAAAAAATCGTCTCTGAAACCCCAAGGCCCAGGTCTTTGATATTTGGTGTGTAGCTTCATCTAGTGGACCTTTGCCAAGATTGTTCAAATTTTAGGCTTTGTTGATATTTGGTATGAAGCTTCACCTTTTTAGACCTCCCTCAACATTATGCACATTGTAGCCCTGGGGTCAATAAATGGCCCTCCCAGAGGCCCACTTGTTACTCTATCATATGGGTCAGGTGAGCGATCCAGGGCCATCATGGCCCTCTTGTTTAATGTAAAACTGGGCTTTGCAGGGGTAAACCTTATTTTTCTTATTTCTGCTCTGAAATATAGATTGTGGGTATTCATTAGAACCACCTCGATGGGGCCGTTCTAACATGTACCTACAATCTGTATTTTGAGCAGAAATAAGAAAAATATCACAATTTTCCATATTAAAATTTTCCTTTTTCCGGTGATAAAATTTACAATGTATCTGTGTAGGCATGTTTTGTAATGAGTTCATCTGTTTGTCAACATTTGGATTCACCCTTCCATTCACTCTAATGTAAGAGCATGTGTACTTTTTAGCTCACCTGAGCATGAAGTGCTCATGGTGAGCTATTGTGATCGGTCAATGTCCGTCGTCCATCGTATGTCGTGCGGCATCAACAATTTGCTTTAAATGCTAACTCCTCCTTAACCCTTGAGCCAATTTCAATAAAACTTCATAGGAATATTGCTGAGGTGACCCTCTACAAAAAAAAGCTAAAATTGTTCCGCTCCGGTGAACAAAATGGCCACCAGAGCTAAAAATAGAAAATTCTTTAAACGACAACTCCTCCTGTACCCTTGGGCCAAATTAATTCAAACTTCATAGGAATGTTGTTTAGGTGACCCTCTACTATAGTAGCTAAAACGGCATTGCTCTGATGAGCAAAATGGCCGACATAGCTAAAAATAGAAAAACATCATAAATT
Source organism: Lucinisca nassula (assembly GCA_963580285.1). NCBI lineage: Eukaryota > Metazoa > Mollusca > Bivalvia > Lucinida > Lucinidae > Lucinisca > Lucinisca nassula. Next base: position 24,474,301 of record OY757023.1, read on the forward strand.
TGCTTCAAACACAAACTCCTTCTCAACCCTTGGGCCAATTTGATTCAAACTTCACAGGAATGTTGCCCAAATGACTCCCTACCAAAATAGCTGAAATCGTTATGCTCTGACAATCAAGATGGCCACCAGAGCTAAAAATAGAAAAAATCTTTAAACAACAATTGCTCCTGTTCCCTTGGGCCAATTTTATTCAAACTTCATAGGAATGTTGCTTAGGTGACCATCTACCAAAATAGCTGAAAAGGTTCTGCTCTGATGAGCAAAATGGCCACCATAGCTAAAAATAGAAAAACATGGTAAATTTGCTTCAAACACAATCTCCTCCTTAACCCTTGGGCCAATTTGATTCAAACCTCACAGGAATGTTTTGTAGGTGACTCCCTAAAGAAATAGCTAAAATCATTCCGCTCTGACTAACAAGATGGCCGCCAGAGCTAAAAATAGAAAAATTCTTCAAACGACTACTCCTCCTTTACCCTAAGGCCAATTTCATTCAAACTTCATATGAATGTTTCTTTGATGACCCACTACCAAAATAGCTAAACGTGTTTGCTCTGATGAGCAAAATGGCCGCCATAGCTAAAAACAGAAAAACTCTGTAAATGTACGTCAAAACGCGAACTCCTCCTCAACCTTTGGGCCAATTTGATTGAAACTTCACAGGAATGTTAGTTAGGTGACTCCCTACCAAAATAGCTAAAATCGTTCAACGCGGCGAACAATATAGCCGCCAGAGCTAAAAATAGAAAAAATCTTCAAACGACAACTCCTCCTTACCCCTTGGGCCAATTTGATTCAAACTTCACAGGAATATTATGTTGTTGACTCCCTACCAAAATAGCTAAAATTGTTCCGCTCTGACTAACAAGATGGCCGTCAGGGCTAAAAATAGAAAAATTCTTCGAAAGACAATTCCTCCTTGATTCAAACTTCACAGGAATATTATGTGGTTGACCCTCTACCATATTAGCTAAAATGATCCTACTCTAATGAACAAAATGGCCACCCAGGCTAAAAATAGAAAAACATTGTAAATTTGCTTCAAACTTCACAGGAATGTTGCCCAGGTGACTCCCTACCAAAATATTTAAAATCATTCCACTGATAAACAAGATGGCCACCAGGGCTAAAAATGGAAAAAAAAATCTTCAAACGACAACTGCTCCTGTACCCTTGGGCCAATTACATTCAAACTTCATAGGAATAATGTATAGATGACTCTCTACCAAAATAGCTAAAATGGTCTCGCTCCGATGAACAATATGGCCGCCAGAGCTAAAAATAGAAAAACATTGTAAATTTGCTTCAAATACGAACTCTTCCTAAACCCTTGGATCAATTTGTTTCAAACTTCAAAGGAATGTTGCCTAGGTGACACCCTACCAAAATAGCTAAGATCGTTCCCCTCTGCTGAACAAGATGGCCACCAGAGCTAAAAATAGAATGTACTAGAGACATTGACATTCAGTAGAGCGAATCAGGACCCTCTGGGCCCTCTTGTCTCAATATCTATGGAATCTTCCTCCTTAAATATGACAGGAGTCCATTTCAAAATTCAGGGGTGGCAGGTTGTGTTGTCTTTAAAATTTATTCGGAAAATATCTGAACTTTTTGCAAATAGTGTAGGCCCTGATCAGATGCCGTTTTCTGTGGCATCTGATCTGGGCCTGCACTGTTTGCCAAGTACCACTTTTGGGGTTTTAAGTACAAAATGGGTTAATGCATTAAGACAACATGCTTATACAAATAAACTGTAAACTTAACCACCCAAAAAATGGAAATTTTCAGATGAAAAATTACGATATTTTTCTTATTTCAGCTCATAATATTCCGCACAAAATATAGATTGTTGGTACTCGTTAGAACCACCTCAATGAAGCGGTTCTAACAAGTACCCAAAATCTATGTTAGACGAGAAATACAAAAAATAAGGTATACCCCTGTAAACACCAGATTTACTATATAAAAGTGGGGTTTAAGGGGGTCAAAATTATATAGGCATGTTTACGTGATAGATACTTGGTGTAAACTTGCATCTTGGGGTGGCAACTTAAAATGCAAGCATCCTTATTGACCTTGACCTACATTTCATGGTTCAATGACATTGTAAATTATTGCATCAACACTAGCATTCAAGAGTCCACTAGCATATTAGAGTCCATTTCTCAAGAACTGTGAGCTTCATTAATGATTTTGATTTGTTTGTTTGATTTAAGGTTTAACGTCCCCATCAGCACTGTAAAGGTCATTTTGGAGATGTTGCTTCCAATTTTGTGGGACTTTTACCAGACATTGAGATGAAATGACATATCAAACCCAGCAGCCCGATGAAACCAATAGGGTTTATAAGCATGGACGGTCCGACTCACACCGCTTTGCCCAGGTCCTCTAAGCTGTTTACCAGTAATCCCGTGTGGGCGCTGCATTAATGATTCTTGGTATGATCTTGAATCTAGGGATAGCATTTATATTTGACCTACTCACTTTGTAAACATTTGGTACTTTGAATAATTGTTTTCTATTATTGAACTCACATCCTAACATGACATTAACCCATTTAGTACCAGAAACCCCAAACGGGTAGCCTGGCAAACAGTGCAGGGCCTCCACTGTTTGCAAAAGTTTAGCCATTTTCCAAATAAATTTTGAAGAAAACACAATCTGACACCCCTAAATTTTGAAATGGACTCCTGCTATATGTAAGGAGAAAGATTCCATTTGGTGCAAAAAGAGTTAATGTGACCAAACTGCAATTATATACATGTACATCAGCAATGTAGTGCATGCGGAAAGGTACGTTTAATGACATTGCATGCAAACATTTACTTGTCACATCAGCTGCTGAATAATTCTTTGGAAAACATTGCAACAGTGACTGTGTACAAAATGTTGTTAAAAAGCTTTGTGGTATACATACCTGTGATACCTTCCTTATCAGAAGGGAGACCCCCTCATTTTGATGCTAATTTTTGCCCAATTTATGCTAAATTTTAGTAAAATTTTGGAGTCTCCCTCATTTGAACTGAGAATTTCCCTATATATTATTTACATCTACCTCATCACAATAGCAAATCTCCCTCATACAGTTGAAAAAATTATCACAGGTATGGGTATGAAAAATTTATTTTGATTCTTGACGTCAAATATTTGATACCATGATTGCCATCAAGAATCAAAACAGGTATTACAGTCCAAAAAGGGCTAGGGTCGATAAGGGCCATTTTTGGCCTCATCTTCAAAATCATTCAAATTTTGCCGAAAGACAAAATATTAGTTGCGATTTTGAAAAATGTAAATAGTTGTAACATTTGAAGTCTGTTGCCATGGCAACACGCGTTGAAAGAAAGACACCGTTTTCCCTAGTAAAAGATGTTGCTGCCTTCTTTTTGATTGTTTAACTGACATATATCATAATGCTTTTTATTCAAAGATGTAACGGTATATGCTAAACGAGGCTTTTAGTTAAGAAAAGTCATATTATCCAATAAGAATACCCGCTGGAATTATGTCCTCCGCCACCAGATGGGAGGGGGCATATTATTTTTGGTGCGGATCCCGTCGGCGTCGGTGTAGCCTATTTGAAGCATTATATCTCCTGAACCTTTAGATGGATTTTGACCAAACTTGCATAGACATATTACTAGCATTAGAGAAAACAGTCTATAGGTCATGATGACCTTGACCTCATTTTCAAGGTCACAGCGACCAAAAAACTGTCATTTTGGGCCAAAAAATGGCTTGTCTGCACTTTGTCTTATTAACAAATTGATTATTTTTCGTCAAACTTGGTACAATATATAATTACAACATTCCGCAGATTTGGTTAGAAATTGGTGACCTTGACCTCATTTTCAAGGTCACAGCGACCCCCAAAACGGCCATTTTTGGGCCAAAAACGGCTTGTCTGTACTCTATCTCATTAACGAATTATATGATTAGATTTTGGTGACCTTGACCTCATTTTCAAGGTCACAGCGACCCCAAAACAGTCATTTTTGGGCCAAAAATGGCTTGTCTGCACTCTATCTCATTAACGAATTGACCAAATTTCGTCAAACTTGGTACAAAATATCATTACAACAAACCGCAGATTTGATTAGATTTTGGTGACCTTGACCCCATTTTCAAGGTCACAGCGACCCCAAAACAGTCAGTTTATGGTCAAAAATAACTTGTCCATTGCTTTCGGGCGGACCGGTGTGCAATTGCCGGGCAAAATAATGGGTAAAACATGTAACATCACACAGACCCACACTGGGTAAAAAATGAGCTACTTCCATTTCACCAAAATGGCAAAATTACTGTTAAAAGACACAGCACAGAGAGAGAGAACCTCAATCAGACGTGCGACTAGAGGCGATGCAGATACGAGAGAGAGAGAGAGAGAGAGAGAGAGAGAGAGAGAGAGAGAGAGAGAGAGAGAGAGAGAGAGAGAGAGAGAGAGAGAGAGAGACGTGCAACCATACCATCTGATCAGAATATTGACTGTTTGAATTGAATAATTACTGCTTCGAGCTCAGTGCAGTTCGTAACCGTCTGTTTGGAATTTTGTCCGGCTCTGGTGTAATCAAGAAAAACTCTATCTTGCAACTGTTAATAACATTGAAGGTCTTCTTTTTGCATTGGTCGTGGGTGTGCTTTTACGACCGTACGGTCCTTTCAAGATACTTTTACTGTTTTCGAGCCGATCGTCAACCAGAGGACGATAAAAACCGGAGTATCTGGGGAAAAAAACCCTGACCTTCCTTTGCAGAACTTGGCGTCTGACATGACCCGAGTGGGACTAGAACCTACAATACAGAGAGACCTTATCAATTAAGAGACAGCTAGCACTCTTACCCAATTAGCCAATGAGGTCTGTAACAATGAACGTGCCCTACGGTGACCGAAAGCAGTCCTCTGTTTAAATAATCTCTGATTTGACCGTCGTCTTGACTGGCCATGAAAAGCCCTAAGGCCTGTGTAATGAAAATGTAATTTTTTTTCCTGTTAATATTGCTGTTTTCAGCATCTCTATTTTCAGTCACTCTCTATCTCTCTCTGAAATGTATTTTTTCTGTTAATGTTGCTGTTTTCAGCATCACTACACTCTCCCTCTCTCTCTCTAAAATGTTTTTTTTTTCTGACAACGATGCTGTTTTCAGCATCTCTACATACAGTTCTCTCTCTCTCACACACACACACACACACACACACACACACACACACACACACACACACACACACACACACACACACACACACACACACACACACACGCTGTTTTCAGCATCTCTACATACAGTTCTCTCTCTCTCTCACACACACACACACATTGAAGCTATGGCAATCAGACGCCGTGTTCTGCTGCGTCTAGTCTGAATCTACACTGATTGCCAAACCCAGTGCATGGCCCCTTTACACAATACTATAATCTCACAACGGAAAGAAAAGCGTGACTATAATTTCCTACAAATCAGGGACAGTCACGTGGACATGATCAACAACGTTCGGCTAGGAGTATAATAACTTTAGGTCGACTGACAAACAATCGACCCAGTCACAGTACAGGCTGAAAACAATAAGAATTGTCCATCCAAGAGAAAAAAGGTGACCCGGGTATACATAACCAAAGCATACCCACATCCCGACCATATCCTAATTAGCCTGGGTACAAGACTTTGGCGTATCATAATAATTGTTTGATTTGAGGTTTCACATCTCAAGCCCTGTCGCCCAATGGGAACAAAAAGGTTTATAAGCATGGACGATCCGACTTACACGACTCTGCCTAGGCAGTCTTAGATCCTCTAAGCGATTTTCCAGTACATGTACTCGTGTGCAGTCGGATTCAGCTCAGCGTGGAAGCATCATGCTGCCCATATATTTCTTCAAGCCCCGATGGGCGGGGCGGAATAATTTTGAGGTATATATTTACTTATTTAATCTCCAATCAGCCGGAATACAAGGGAAGTAACAAATGACAACAAGCGGAAAGAAAAATTAAATCGTGAAAAATGATGTGGGCCTAACCATCAGTGCGGTATGAGACATATATCATGTCAGTGCATTGTGCGTTAATCTTTTTATCGTCTTAGCCTTCTAAGTAGAAATTAAAACTGTCTTTCACAAGAGCTTGCATGTAGGAATAGTTTTTGTTTGTTTAACGTCCCCGTCAACACTATAAAGGTCATGTTGGAGACGTTGCTTCCAATTTTGTTGGACTTTTACCAGACATTGAGGTGAAATGACATCTCAAGCCCTGCCGCCCAATGAAACCAATAGGGTTTATAAGCACGGAGGTGCATCGAAGATGGAACGTGGTAACTCAGTGGTTAGTGCACTTGTGTCTGATGTTAGAGGTCCCGGGTTCGATCTCCGACAGTGGAGATAACATAATTTGCAGCGATGAGTCCACAAAGTGTACACTTCGTTGGATCCGGATGTGTGTGGGGGTTGGGGGGTGCTTTTACTTGAGGTCATAATTTAAGAAAAATAATGTTTACTCCTGCACGCAAAGAATGCCGGGACACAACGTGGTATCGCTCTCGGTCCGACGCTAACCCGCTGTTTGATGCTGGCTTGGCCGTCCCCCGGTGCAAGTTAAAGCTTTCAACTATAGTTAATAGGGCCTATGTGACGTAGCCTACGTCAAATGTGGTGGCAACTCCGGTTATATACCGTGAATTGCAAGGGAGGCTATTCATGCACAGAAAACAGTAGCCGAAACAAAAAGATAAAACAGTAACAACAACAGTATATTAGAAAGACATCAATTTAATTTATTGTAACTTAAATTCATTTTGTATTTTAGTTCAATGAGTAGGTTTATAAAAGTAGATATATTCACATCTAGATCTAGAAAAATGCAAATAGTAAGAGCTAGTCAGATTTATGCAGATTTATTCTTGATCTAGTTTGAAATGTAATTCAATGCCGTGACAAAATATTTTAACGAAAACAAGCGAAATAAATTCTTCATTCATGTCAAAAATGCCTCAAAGGTCGATAAAATGTACGTTTCACCTAGGCTTTTGGCTGTTGTCAAAGGGTCTATCCTTATAATTTTACCTATCGCACCACCCCTCAACCAACACCAAACATTGGTGATAAGACGAACTGGACGTTATCTTTATTTTGCGACATTTTTCATGTTGGTTGAGGGGTGGTGCGGTACTTAATTTTGTGTGGAAACATGTCAAAACAACTAAAAATTTCAGGAAAATGGCGTTTCGACCTTCCTTAGTGACGTCACCATAGCAATACGTGCGCACGATCTGACGTTCTAACAGCATTTCTTGAAACTTTATATGGTGTTCTGTTTTAACATATATAAACCTAAGTAAACATGTAATTTTGATTTTTCTGGAAAATCGAGGCCAAAAATGCACCTTATCGACCCTAGCCCTTTGATGGCTCAAACACCGATGGCTTGTTTACCATGGCTGAGTCAAACCTGTTTTTTTAGTCCCTAGGATATTCCTCTACAAAAGAAGTAGTGTGAAATAATTAAGGAAATTTTTTACTTTTATCTTGCAAATGTATGCTGTGTGTACTCATTAGAATCGCCTCGATGAGGCGATTCTAATAAGTACAAACAGCATACATTTTTATTATTGAACACCGAAAAGATCCCAAAATTATTGCTGTTATGCCTCCTGGCAGTATCCCTGAATGGCTCAAAGTACCTTTGTCTCAAACAGATTTTCATGGTCCCAAAAGTGTTTGAGCCATTGAAGTTTGACTACTATTTTTCAGCTGCGAGAAGAAGATTTACGGAAGAACCTGTCTCTGAGAAGTAGATGGAAGGAGATTAAAACCATTAATGACAAGATAAAAGATCTCAAGGAAAAACTTGGTGACTTAGATGTCGCTCATTTGGAGAGAGAAAGACGGAAGCTGAAGAAACAACTGGAAGATTTTGATAGAGATGTATGTGTCCATTTTAACCCTGTCAGCCATGTGTGTGTGTGTGTGTGTTTGAGTTTATTGTCCCAACAACAGCTAAGGTCATATGGAGACCGGACCTTGGTTTAATATAGGGATCAACCATGGTTTTTCATGCATTAACATTCGCCGTGTCCCGAGGAAGCTGTTTGAACAGAAAGCCGCGAGGCCGAATGTTCAAATATCTTCCGAGGGATCCGGAAAATGTTAATGCAATGAAATAACCATGGATGATCATTGTGTTCTTGCATAACTTGCGATTCCGACAGCAAATTTTTACGAAAATGCCCAAAAGCTCCATATAAACTTCATATAAAGTCTTCAAATGCGACAGACAAACCAAAATGGCGGCCAGTTTAGAATGTTGTTTACAATGACGTTGTTACGCAGTAACCATCTGACGTCATCATAGAACCCTAAAACGCTATGTTCATTGCGGTAACATTACGTCGTGTCGCTTAACGTCTTGAAATGGCCAGTCTTGTGATATCAAAAGCTCAAAATCCATGTTCAAACAGCACACAAATTTCATGATTTGAACATGGTTTTTGCGTTTGAGCACGACTTTCGGTCCATTTGACAATGGTTTCAAACAGCCATGTGCATAGATATTTATGCAAGAAAGACTAATTCCAAAATTTGGAGCAGCCTGGAATCGAAACCACAACCCCTGCTATTCAGGCAAGTGGCACCATGAACTCAGGCGCTTCTTTTCCTCCCTCTAGCCCAAAACACATACATGTTCAAACAGTGTAGATCCTGATGAGATGGCTCATAATGAGTTTGTTAATGATTTCAGCGATACATGTACACCCCTTTTGTCAGTAATGAACATGCTTAACCCATTCCATGCCAATCATGACAATAATTATTGTCGTCTGCTTTGCCGTGTGCCGGTTACCTTTAAAGTCGTTTTTTGCAAACAGTGTGGACCCAGATCAGACTGCTCCCACACTGTTTGCCTTTGTCCAAAAATATTTTTAAAAAGTTTCAAGAAGATTCAGCAGATGACATAAGCAGACGACATTTTCAGATGTAATTTTTCTTGGCGTCTTAAGGGTTAAATTAGAAACTGGAAGACCACTTTAGAAAATATACACGCCTGGGTAGCTCAGTTAGATATGCACATTACTGATGATCAGGTGGTCAAGGGTTCAATACCTGCTGGGGTAAGCAACATCTTTTTCTCTAAAAGTAGCCTCTGCTACCAAAAGTGACAATATTTTTGACCACCCAAAACATAGATTTCTGGGTGCTCATTAGAACTGCCTTATTATTATTCATCAAAATTGACAAGGAAGAGGCAATGATCAGCAATTGATACAATTAAACCACAGCTCCCATCAGAGACACCAAAAGGAAAGAAGCACAAACATGAAACAACTAGACCCTAATGGAAATATCAATACCGGAAAGCCAAAAGGACAGTTACTTTCCCACAAAATCGCCAGTTGGCTATCAAAAACAAAATACTACAAGCGATACACACACTCAAAGACAAACCATAACAAAAATAAACCGCGACAGAAGAACCGCCTTGGAACAGTCAGTGAAACAAATTCAATTTTGATTTTACATGGCCACAATCCTCGCCCTTATTTCCGTCGTGGTTTAGACAAATGATTTGTTCAGTCCTCATAAAGTCAAATAAAAGTGACAGCAACTACATTCAGACTAGTTAAGAGATGAACTCCTTCAGTAATGTGGCAACTCTAATGTACCTTTATTTTAAAGAGGCCCATTGTGGTGATCAGGTAGTATGATCAATCTTCGGAGGATTGCGCTAATCATATTTTCATGGTCCCAAAGGTCATTCATGTTTTATATTTTAGAGGCATACAGCAGAGGGGCGCCAGAGAGGTTTTGAGGACCAAATAAGGGGAATCAAGAAGGAACTTCATTCAGACATGTACAAAGGTGCCGCAGAAAAATATCGCAACAAAATGATTGAAGTTAGGGTAAGTAAAGAGGGTTTGTTATTTGGCATAAACCTGCTTAACCCATTTTCTATTCTGCGGCGTCTGATCAGAGCCCACACGGTTGCGAAAAGTTAAGCCATTTTCCAAGGAAATTTTGAATAAAACACAACCTGACACCCATTAATTTTTGAATGGACTCCTGGTATATATAAGGAGGAAGATTCCATTTGCTACAAAAAGGGTTAACCCTTGTCCTGCTGAAAAAATTACCTTTGCCACACCAATTTCTTGCAACCAACCAATATCACAACAAAATGTTTGAAGTTATGGTAAGTAAAAAGGGTTTGTAATTTGGCATAAAAAATACTCAACCCGGGTCCTGCAGAAAAAATTACCTTTGCCACACCAATTTCTGACAACCAACCAATATCGCAACAAAATGATTGAATGTAGGGTAAGTAAAGAGGGTTTGTTATTTGGCATAAACCATACTCAACCCGTGTCCTGCTGAACAAATTACCTTTGCCACACCCATTTGTGACAACCAACCAATCAAGTTACTTGATCTGGTTATACGCTGTTTGCAAAAGTAGATGTTCATTATGAAAACACACCCGTGCGATATAGTGCAATTTTTATATCTCCAAAATGGCTACTTTTCTGACGAAAATCTGAGAAATTTTTCTTATTTATACTGCAAACATAGGTTGTTGGTACAAGTTAGAACCGCCTCATTGAGGCGGTTCTAATGAGTACCCACAACCTATGTCTTGGAGCAGAAATAAGAAAAATATTGTTTACCCCCGTAAACCCCAGTTTTCTCTATATAAAGTGGGGTTTAAGGGGGTGTTCATTTCACGGACTTGTTCACGTGATGGTTGTAATCTAACAGGATAAGGGTGAAGTGCTATTAGGAGTAATGTTAGTATTCCTCAGAATTAACCCATAAGATCCAATCACAACAATTGTGCATCTTTTGGAAGCTTTAGACATCGTTTTTGCAGTGTCAATCCAGATCAGACTGTTCCTATAGGAGGAGCAGTCTGATCAGGGTCCACAAAATACATTTATAATATAGAACACTGTAAGGATACCCCCAAATTATCCCCATTATAGCTCCTTGCATGACACTATTAGTAACCCTCAGTGGATTAAATATGCAAATTAGATACACCCTGTAATGTTAAACGTACGACGTCCCTAACAACATTACATTTACTAATGGTGAAATATCGACAAATTGTAGAAAAAGAAAATGTGAATTAAATGTGTTTTGAATGTTATATGATAAATAGAATCTTGCATTTGTGCTCATTGATTATTGAATTTACTAAGCTTTTTGAGGAAAAGGCATAAAATACTTGGCTAAGCCTCCCATTCTATCCCTCTTCCTCAACTCATGTAATAAATTAAATGATACATGAACACTCACATCAGATCTTCTATATGTAAAAACTTGTCAGGGAAAATTCAAACCAAAGTAGTTAGGTTAACATATATCATGCTGTTCATGACAACCCCTACCTTTGCAAACAGTGTAGATCCAGATCAGATGGCTTCTGAAGAAGCCATCTGATCAGGATCTACACTGTTTGACATCCATTTTATGAATTTGTAGGAATGAATTACATCAAATAATCTGATTGGTTCAAAGTCAGAAATGGGTGTGGCTGAACTGAATTTTCAGCAGGTTATGGGTTAACTGATTATCACTGGTTTGACATGACAGTAATAATGTTGACTTGCTGTTAAGTTCCAAACACACACTGGTCCCCGCCCATCTGGGCTTGGAGAAATAGATTGGGCTGCATGATGCTTCCATGCAGAGCTGAAACAGACTACACATGAGTACTGATAAACAGCTTAGAGGATCTGAGCCTGCCCAGGCAAAGCGGTGTGAGTCAGACTGCCCATGCTTATAAACCCTACTGGTTTCATTGGGCGACAGGGCTCGAGATGTCATTTCATCTCAGTGTCGGGTAAAAGTCCCATAAAATTGGAAGCAACGTCTCCAAAATGACCTATACAGTGTTGACAAGGATGTTTAACCTTAAACCAAGCAAGCAAACAAACAAAAACAAACACACATGGACAAAGAGATGGAATTTTCATGTTTACCCAGTGAATTTCACCCATGCAACCAGCTTGCCTCTTAAACTCAGTGGGACGTACATCCATCTGCCGATCAGGAGAAAGCGGGTTCAATACTTGCCGGGTCTGATCTGGATCTACATTGTTTGCAAAGGTAGGGGTTGTCGTGAACAGCCGGATAAGAGTTTAGCTCATACAGACTCCCAAGGCCATTAATTCCAATTTGGGGCCATTGTTAGCTAATGAGCAGGTAAACATTTGATAACTCAATATGGCAAATATACTAGTACTTTTGCTGAAAAAACGTTGAGTAGCACCAGCTTTTACTACTCACTTTTTTTTTCAGCAAAAATAACAAAATATGAGATATTGCACTTGCTAGAGCACTTAACAATATGGGCTAGTTGTTCAAAAATAATGATGTCGTTAGGTAACATATCTTTAAAACTTTGATCTTTATAGCCCTGCTTTGAAAAAGTGGGGTCTATATTGGATATGCCTTGTCCTTCTGTGATTCCGTAATTCCTTTATTCATGACAATTCAAAAATCGTTTGAGGTATTTTCATGAAACTTCACACAAATGTATTGCCCATTGAACATAGAAAAATTTTAATTTTAACCTTGTCCGCTCCATATCAAATTCAGTTATTCATGATAACTCAAAAAACATTTGAGGTATTTTCATGAAACTTCAAACAAATGTAAATCACTATGAGACGATATGCAGAGCACATGAACCATAACTCTGGATTGCCTACTTTTGCAGTTATTACCCTTTGAACATTGAAAATGGCAATTTTAACCTTGTCCCCTCCGTAACGCAAAAATGGTTTGAGATGTTTTCATGAAACTTCACACAAATGTAAAGCACCATGAGAAGATATGTAGAGCACATGAACCATAACTCTGGATTGCCTTTTTACCACCTTTAATTAGAGGCTGAAAACATTTTATTTTCTTGTATTTTTCTTTTCTTTTCTGATAGCGCTATAGCTGGGCTATGGTGAGATCCTCTAACAGTTCTGGTTTATTATGGCAAATATGCTAATATTTTTGTTGAAAAATGTGAGCAGCTTTTGCCAATGCAAAAGCTGCTCACTTTTGCAAATGCAAAAGCTGCTCATATTTTTTTCAGCAAAAATAACAAAATTTTACATATGGAACTTGCTAGAACGGTTAACAATTTGACCACTAACAAGCTCGTTTAGCTAATGAAGCTATGAACAACTGGCCCCTGACCACTAACGAGCTTGTTAAGCTAACAAGGCTTTGAATATTTCTTGGTGTTAAATGTAGTCCTTGAATACAGCACCTAAACAAGTTAATGAAATGATCACACCCCTGAACCCAACTTTTATGTAGACAGAACGGAGGTTTTTATGTGAGCATTAAAGAAAGACTTAACATTTGGTCATAACTTTTGAACTTATTTAGAAAGAAAGAACCTTCATATTCAACACCTGTCTTAGTACAACGGCTTTCCATTCATACAAAAAAAAATAAGCCCTGTGACCTATTTTAAAGAAAAGAATAACATTTTTCATTTCTTTTCAACCTTTCGAGATAGAAACTTCATATTTGGCACATAGGTTCCTTGTGACAAGGGCTTTCCACTTGTTCAAAAAATTTGGCCTTGTTATTTTCAGACTACTGAGTTGGCCAGCGGAGATTTGGAGAAATACTATAGAGCCCTGGATAAGTAAGCATGGAAAATAAACATTGCGAAAACATGCCTATACAAATACAGGGGTGTAAAATTCCGCTCGCCCGCTTGCATTTGCGAGTAAGTTTTAAGGCAGGGCGAGTAAGGTTTTCAAAACTGACCTTACTCTTTCTTCATTTTTAGCACCTAAATGAAAAGTTTAGGCGATAAGGGTGAGTAAGTTTGAGGGAAATTTTACACCTCTGCAAATACATTGTAAACTTTACCGCCAAAAAATCGACAATTTTCAGAAGAAAACTGATATTTTTCTTATTTCAGAACAAAATATAGATTGTAGATACTCATTAGAACCGCCTCGATGAGGCGGTTCTTACGATTACCCACAATCTGTATTTTAGAACAGAAATAAGAAAAATAAGGTTTACCCCTGTAAACCCCAGTTTTAGTATAAAAAAGTGGGGTTCAAAGGGGTCAAAATTATATAGGTGTGTTTTCGTGACGGTTACTTTAAATATGTTCTAGGAAGGGTTATCCTTTAGAAGCAAGGAATTCACCACAGAACTTGAAAATATGGAGTGTACATGTTTTCTGGGCCAGACTAGCTAGTTTTGGTCAATTAGGCCTCAGTGGGGCGGTTAAATGGGCTCTCACAATCTATATTTGAACTAGAAATAAAGATAACATGTTTAAAAAATATAATCTGAAAAATGTTACTTCTTGAAATAAGATTGATGCAATTTTAGTGCACTGGTGTTTTATCTAAATGTGTTTTTGTGGTGATGAGTGCATGTGGCATTTTGCTATAATTGGAACAATAACTGTCTTCATAAAAAGTAGAAGTAAAACAAAGATCAGGAATCGATACAATTAACTTACTCCACCCATCAAAGACACCAAAGGGAAAGAAACACAAACATGAAGCGACCAGACCATAATAGTGAATGCCTAGTGAATTAAAACCTGTTTAGAAACTTCCAGACAAGGTTTAAAAAATGTCATTTTTATATCAAGGCTCAGAAGCCTTTGTGATTTAGTGGATAAGCTACTTGCGTCATAAACCAAGGGTCTAGGTTTGATCCCTGGCTTGTCCAGACTTTCGGATGAGTCTGTAAACCGAGGTCCCGTCTCAGTATGACCTTAGCTATTGGTGGGACGTAAAACTCAGGCACACACACTCACTATCAAGGAGATGTCACTCTTTACATAACCTAACCTGCATTGGTCCCCGCCCATAGGGGCTTGAAGAAATATATGGGCTGCATGATGCTTCCACGCAGAGCTGAATCCGGCCCGCACACTAGTACTGGTAAACCGCTTAGAGGATCTAAGCCTGTCCAGGAACCGCGGTGCGAGGCGGACCGTCCATGCTAATAAACCCTATTGGTTTATTGGACGACAGGGCTTGAGATGTCATTTCATCTCAATGTCGGGTAAAAGTCCCACAAAAGTTGCGTCTCCAAAATGACCTTTACAGTGTTGACTGGGACGTTAAAACTCAAATCAAACAAACAAAAACCTAACCTGCATTATGAAGGCAAATGTTTTCCAAATCGATGGATGTATATAAGTTGTAGTTGGGTTCTCTTGTTTTGTGCATGGCTTCATAGTTTCTGCAGTGATGTCTACTTTCATTTTCAAAAAGAGTGACATCTTTACTAATTTGAGCATTGATAGTGAAACAGATATTCTTTAAACCCTGTCTAGCAGTTTCTAAAAATGTTTCGTAATGATGGCTAGTCATCACGTGAACAAATCCGTGAAATGAAACACTCCTAAACCCCAGTTTATATAGACAAAACTGGGGTTTACGGGAGTATATCTTATTTTTCTTATTTCTGCTTCAATACATGGGTTGTAGGTACTCGTTAGAACCACCTCATAGAGGCGGTTCTAACGAGCACCCACAACCTATGTTTGCAGTATAAATAAGAAAATTTCAGGGATTTTCATCAGTAAGTAGCCATTTTTGGAAAAATGCACTATGTCGCACGGGTGTGGTATCGTAATGGTTCCAATTATAGCAAAAGACAAAAATATCTTTGAAATAATGTTAGCAAGTGACCTGACCCCAAGCATCTGTGGAAACTTACCAGTTTTCTATGGAGAAAATTGAATGCAAAAATTGTCATTTCGCTCATGTGTCATTCTCTTCTTCTGATTCAAGAAGGGCAGTTGTCAGTTTCTGGCAAAAGGATGTGCACTGTACTGGTATTAGCCAATAGAAGAAATGTGATAAGGTAAACTGACTGGCTCCGTATGACGTAAATAGTTTTGACTCGGCCATTTAACTCCTAAGAAACTAAACTTGGCTCATGCATATTTAGGGATAACTGTATTCAAATTTGGGGCGGTAAATCAGAGGTTTTAACCCTTGTCCTGTTGAACCCAGAAATGTCTTGCCTTTCAAACAATGCAGATCCAGATCAGATGGCTTCTGAAGAAGCCATCTGATCATGATCTTCATTGTTTGTCATTCAGTTTATTAATTTGTTGTCATGATTTGCAGCAAGAAATCTGATTGGTTGATAATCAGTGGTGGGTGTGGCATATTTAACTATTCAGCAGGTCAAGGGTTAACAGATAGAAAATTTTGTTTTACGGCGATGTGTCAGCTGCGCCGTAAAACATAATTTGTGACCGTAAAACCGACAATTTACCGCCTCAAATCACAATTTAGCAATACACTTATCCCCATTATGTTGCACTTAAACGGTTGTTTTGTTAAAAACAGTACTCTTTTGCACAAAACGGCCAGCGCTGTGAGCTGTGTAAAACCAAATGCCAGCCAATTAAAATCTATGTTACGTGTTGATGTCGGGTCTCCGACAGTAAATCGCAGAATATATACTGTTGCAAATTTTTGATCTCGTCCAATCAGACGTTGTGTTACATATGCAAGTGTATTATTTGTTTGATTTGAGGTTTAACGTCCCTGTCAACACTATTAAGGTCATTTTGGAGAGGCTGCTCCCAATTTTGTGGGACTTTTACCCGACATTGAGATGAAATGACACCTCAAGCCCTGTCGCCCAATGAAACCAATAGGGTTTATAAGCATGGGCGATCCGACTCGCACAGCTTTGCCTGGGTAGGTTTAGATCCTCTAAGCGGTTTACCAGTACTCGTGTGCAGGTCGGTTGCAGCTCTGTGTGGAAGCATTATGCAGCCCAACTATTTCTTCAAGCCCCAATAGGCGATACCCACAACCTATGTATGCAGTATGAATAAGAAAAATATCATGGCTTTTCATCAGAAAGGTAGCCATTTTGGAGATGTGAAAAATGCACTAGGTCGCATGGGTGTGTTGTCATAATGCCAATCAAGAGGCTGCCAATTTCTTTGCAGTATAAGAATGACTTTTATACCTATACGTTGTACATTGCAGGGCTATAATGAATTACCATAACATGAAGATGGAAGAAATCAACAAAATTATCCGGGAACTCTGGAGGAATACCTACAAAGGACATGGTAATAAGAAACAAGTGCACCGCATGCGGGTGCCAATGCTCGGCTGCAGCCCCTTTTCATAATGAACAACTAGTACGAGTTTCAAGTAAAGATGTTCATTAATGACAGAGATATTACAAAATGTCCAAGTTTTTGCACGACGATGACATCAGAGCTATGGCAATACCTCGTCGTTTTCTGCGGAAACAGCCGAGCTAAAAATGTACCCTTTTCCTGCTGAGCCAGGATATGTCTTATCTGAAGAAGCCATCTGATCAGGATCTTCATTGTTATAGCCCCGCTTTGAAAAAGTGGGGCTATATTGGATTTGCCATGTCCTTCTGTCATTCCGTGATTCCGTTAATTTGTGTTGGCTCCATAACTTTGTATCTGCTTAACATATTTTCATGAAACTTCACACAAATGTTAAACACCATAAGACAATGTGCAGAGCGAAGGAATTATAACTGTGGATTGCCTACTTTTGGAGTTATTGCCCTTTGAACATTTTCTGTAATTCCGTAATTCCGTGATTCCGTTAATTTGTGTTGGCTCCATAACTTTGTATCTGCTTAACATATTTTCATGAAACTTCACACAAATGTTAAACACCATAAGACAATGTGCAGAGCGAAGGAATTATAACTGTGGATTGCCTACTTTTGGAGTTATTGCCCTTTGAACATTGAAAAATTGCAATTTTAATTGTGTCCACTTCATAACTCGAAAACCGTTTGAGATATTTTTAGGAAACTTCACACAAATGTTAAGCACTATGAGACGATGTGCAGAGCGCAGGAACCATAACTCTGCATTGCTTATTTTTGGAGTTATTGCCCTTTGAACATTGAAAAATGGCAATTTTAACAGTGTCCGCTTCATAACTCGAAAACCGTTTGAGATAATTTCATGAAACTTCACACAAATGTTAAGCACTATGAGACAATGTGCAGAGCGCAAGAACCATAACTCTGGTTTTCGTATTTTCTGTGTGTCGATAACTCAAAAACCGTTTGAGATAATTTTATGAAACTTCACACAAATGTAAAGCACCATATTACGTGTGCAGAGCGCAGGAACCCAAACTCTGGATTGTCTACTTTTTCAGTTATAGGCTTTTGAATATTAAAAAATGGCAATTTTAACTATGTCCGCTCCATAACCGTTTCTGATATTTTCATGAAACTTCAAATAAATGAAAAGCACCTTGAGATGATGTGCAGAGTGCAGGAACCATAACTCTGGTTTGCCTACTTTAGGAGTTATTGCCCTTTGAACATTTAAAAAGGCAATTTTGACTGTGTCGGCTCCATAACTCACAAACCATTTGAGATATTTTCATGACACTTCACACAAGTGTAAAGCACCATGAGACAATGTGCAGAGCGCAGGAACCCTGACTCTGATTTGCCTACTTTAGGAGTTATTACCCTTTGAACATTGAAAAATGGAAGATGAAATTTAGTATAAACATGGACATTCTGGTAATGTATCATGCTCATTGAAATGAGGGACAAGGGCTCACAACTCTTAGAGTTTTTCCAGATAATGTAAAATTTTCAACAGTTATTTCTTGTTCATAACTGTTTTCTCTGCAGCTTAAATAACTTTCTTCTCTGACAGCGCTGAAGCGGGGCTATAGTCAGATCCTCTGACAGCTCTAGTTTTTCATGCAGTTTGTGAATTTGATGCACTAATTTGTATCAAGTAATCCGATTGGTTGCTAATCAGTAGAGGGTGTGGCATATTTAAATATTCAGCAGCACAAGGGTTATATTAACATAAAAATCCTTAACTTGAAATTTGCCACATTATTGAGAACTTGATATAATTCTAAAATATTTACCATTTGTTTCACAATCCAGCAGGGTGTCCAAAAGGTGCAGACAGAATGTCAAACAGTGTAGACCCTGATCAAACTGCTCCTGAAGGAGCAGTCTGATCTGGGTCTGCACTGTTTGCTTAGACCTATCAGTGCCAATACATAGGATTATTAATTTAATGTAAGCTGTAAAATGAGCAGTGTTCATTCCAGAATTTTTATGACCGGGGCCCCTAATGACTGGGGCCTTAGGGGGCCCCTGTAACATAAAAAAAAATGGGGCCATAGCAGAAAAACATAGACCACACTCAAAAAAGACAGCTCACCTTGTCAAACGATTTTTCATCTGAGCGACTTCATCAAAAGTATGAATGACACCTTTGGGCTTATTTTAAGGTTTCACAATGTTATTTTCGTTGGTGGGGGTGGGACTAGGGGCTGATTCAGAAGTGTTTTCACTAATGTCATGCATTAAATTCGCTATAGTAGATGGCTGTGTTAATTCTCTGCTCAAGTCAGCGTTTTGCACTTTCGGAAAATAACTAAACATCGGCTGTCCAAAACATGTAGACGGAATGGTAAACAGTTTAGACCCTGATTCAGGAGCAGTCTGATCTGGATCTGCACTTTTTGCTTAGCCCTATCTGTTTCAGTGACAGTGCAAATAGCACTTGACTGAAATCCTGGGGCCAGTTGTTCAAAACTAACGAGATCGTTAGTTAACATATCGTTAAAACTATGATAATTTAATATGGCAAATATGCCTGAAATTTTTGCTGAAAAAATGTGAGCAGCTTTTGCTTATTCAAAAGCTGCTCACATTTTTTAAGCAAAAATAACAAAATTTTAGATATTGTACTTGCTAGAACAGTTAACAATTTGACCACTAACGAGCTCGTTAAGCTAACGATGCTTTGAACAACTGGCCCCAGGTAATGGTTATTTATAACCCCGCTATTTTTATCCATATGACCTCACAAATGTTGTGTAAATAGAGGATCTTACATTCCTGCTCATGTATTATTGAATGTAATAAACGAGTTGAGGAAAAGGGACAAAATGCTCGGCATAGCCTCGCATTTTATCCCTTTTCCTCAACGAGTTTGATAAATTCAATAATACATGAGCACGAATGTAAGATTCCTTTTATTATATGTCATTTAACACGCATTTTATTCACGAGTTTTAACAAAAATGTCTATTAGTAAACGTCATACGTTACGTGTAACGTTATGGGGCGTTTCTAGCTGATTTGCATATTTAATCCACTAGTGGATTTTCGAATTTATTACGTGGCGTTATTACACTCTCAGATGCGACGTCATATGATAAAAGGGTTTTTGTTTGTTTGATTTGAGGTTTCATGTCCCTGTCAACACTGTATAGGTCATTTTGGAGACGTTGCTTCCAATTTTATGGGACTTTTACCCGATATTGAGATGAAATGACATCTCAAGCCCTGTCGCCCAATGAAACCAATAGGGTTAATAAGTATGGATGGCCTGACTTGCATCGCTTTGCCTGGGCAGGCTTCGAACCTCTTATCGGTGTATCAGTACTCCTGTGCTGTTGCTTTCAGCTCTGCCTGGAACCAGTATGCAGCCCAATCTATTTCTTCAAGCCCCGATGGGCGGGGGCCGGTGACCTCACAAGTGTGTAAATTTATTTATTTGGTTTGAGGCTTAAAGTCCCCATCAACACTGTATAGGTCATTTTGGAGACTGCTTCCAATTTTGTGGGCTTCTACCCGACATTGAGATGAAATGACATCTCTAGCCCTGCCGCCCAATGTTGTGTAAAAGAGTTTGTTGATCTCCTTTGACCTATTTTATCATAAGTTTTTAACCATTTGGGATAGAGCCTTCATATTTGGCATGTAGGTCTCTGGATAGGGCTTGTGTACTTTGACATTGGCAAACAGCATAGACCCAGATCCGACATCACAGAATGCCAGAACAGGTCTGACTTGTGATTAAGAGGCCATTGGTTCAATCACAGCTGGGTTAGCCACATGCTGTCATGGAGATTGATCATAAAATGTTTTCGGTGGTCATCCTCTCCCTTCTGCTGAGAAGCAACAAAAAGGCATGTAATATTATTGAAAATAATTAGACTTGACATGAGTCAAGATTCTGACTTTCTTCCACGCTTGTTAAAATCCAGACCACACACTGCAGTTAATTAGCTCTGCCTGTCTCTTTGATACTTGTAAGAGTTCCCGCAGTTTGGTTCTGAGCTTCATGTTGTATACTTATAGTTCTGTTATTGAACCCACATTAATATAAATGACATAACCAGGCAGTTGTCAGTTTCTGGTGAAAGAATGTGCACGGCTCTGGTTAACTGCAAATGTGTAAGGCAGCCTAGGAAAAGTATGGTTAGGTAAAATGTCTCGCGCAATATGATACCATTCAGAGGACCCATGTTATAATGACAGTATTTGTTTCCTATTACAGTCCAACCTTTATTAAGCAAGCACCTATGGGATATTCAATAAGTGCTTGCTTAAGACAGGTGCTTGCTTAATACAGGTGAATTTTAATGCATTTTCCTTTCTCGGGAACTGAATACCTGCTTGCTTAAGACAGGTTGCTTGCTTAATAGAGGTGGCCACTAAGACAGGTTTGACTGTATTGTTATGCTATTAAGAATTTGCTGTTATAAAGAATCCCAGTCATTAGAATGATAGGTGTTAAAAGGCCTTTTCCACATCATTACTCCAAGAAACAAATGCTATAGACATTTGTTAGAATCGCCTCACCGAGGCGATTCTAACAAATATCTATAACATTTGTTTATTGGAGTATTAGGTTACAAGAATTTTTCATGACTATGGACTCGATTTGTGCATTTCCAACCCGAGGGAAGCCCACGCGACTCGTAACCGTGGCAAAGCCTTTAGCTAAGAAGTCTTTCCATTGAAATTGCCATTATAACGAGTTTTGCCGTTATAATGAATGTCGGTATAAAGAGGGTTGACTGTAATACGAGTCAACTGATTAACTTGACAAACGTACCTTTTGATCATTAACCGATTGACGCTTATGACCCACAAAGAGGGTTGACACGTCGTTAAACACGAAATCATAATCATCATGATTAACTTGACAAAATAAAAATTCTCTTACATACAGATATAGAAACCATAGAGATACGTTCAGATGAAGATGATTCCGCGACAATGAAGACCAGAAAAACATACAACTACCGAGTTGTGATGATCAAACCAGGAGATGTTGTTATGGATATGAGGGGCAGATGCAGTGCCGGACAAAAGGTATGATAAGACTGTTTGTTTCTTGCACACCAGGTAAGGAAATCCGTATTTTTACTTGGGATAGAAATTCTGTTCTACCCTGGTGTTCTTACCCAAAATCGAATATTCTCCCGTTTTTGATAAATGCACTGGTTAAATACGACCTCATATGTGCCGTTGTTAATGCTGACGTCACAGCATGTTACGTGATGTCACTAATTATTCATGTAGTATCATCACAATATAGCGGATGTCGGTAACCAAAGTGACTAAAGCATTAAAATTCCCCACTAAGAAATGGAAGGTATGCAAGAAAAAGAATCCTTTATGGGTGTAAGCGGTAGATAGAAAAATCTGTCCCTCGGGATTACTGTCTGGCAAGCCTCGTGATACAGGACAGTAATCCCGAGGGACGGATTTTTCCAATTCACCCCTCACACCAATATAAGATTCTTATAATATTGATAGGTTGTGTTGGGATTTAACAATTGTTGGTCATTTTGTGTAGGAAAGATATATTCTAACACAGCGCGCCTATATAGGCAATGGAAAACTGTGTTTTATTCTGCAACAAATCGCACCTCGGAACGCGAGTGACGTCATTAAAAACTGCCAATTTATGAAGTCACTAGTAGATTTCTTTGGCGTTAGACGGTGTAACGTTATTTTCTCCCATCGAAAACGTTAGAAAAGGATATAAATGCGTGTGTTTCAGTCCATAATTTTTGAGGGATTTCTTTTAACAAATGGCTATAGGTTGTGAGATTTTGAAGGAAACAACAACATTATTGCCGATTTTTAGTGTGTTAGAATCGAAATAGATCAGCTCTAGCTAGTGATTTGTTGGGTAATAAATCACAGTTTGTCAGTCAGTTGTAAGTAGACAAATCACGCGTGTTATGCACATGGGGTCGCTGAATCGGACTCTGAAAGGGCAGAGGAATTGGTTGGTCAATTCAATGATGCATTTAATAAAACTGAGTTCAACGAGGTCCCATTGACTGAAAGATCGGCCCCTTTCATGGAAAATATTGTTTTATCCTCGGCAGGATTGATCAAGTTACTTAAAAGCTTGAACCCTTCTAAAGCTTTAGGGCCTGATGAGCTTCATCCTAGAGTCCTGAAGGAACTAGCAAACGAGTTAGGTCCAGTTTTTGCTCATCTTTTCCAACAATCTCTTGATACAGGTGAAATTCCCAAAGAATTGCTACTAGCGAACATCTGTCTACTTTTCATAAAAGGGGACAGGGCTCTTGCTAGAAATTATCGCCTGGTGTCACTGACCTGTGTTCTATGTAAATTGTTTGAACACATAGTTTGCTCAAACATCATGGCCCACTTGGATGAACATAAACTTTTGTCAGACAGACAACATGCATTTAGGAAAAGGCATAGTTGGGAAACTCAGTCTAGCACGGTTATTAATGATTGGGCAAAAATCCTGGACAAAGGGGGGCAGGTGGACACATTTATTCTGGACTTCGAGAAGGCTTTTGACACCCCTCCGCATGATCTACTTAAATCCAAATTATTTGGTTATGGAAATGGAGGAAAGACTCTAAAATGGATAGATTCCTTCCTTTGCTACAGAAAACAGCGGGTTGTTGTTAATGGTGAATCTTCAGTATGGGCGCCAGTTTTGTCTGGAGTCCCGCAAGGGACTGTTCTTGGTCCTCTATTGTTCTCTCTTTACATCAATGATATCTCCGCTGACATTGACTCAGAAATAAGACTGTTCGCAGACGACTGTGTTTGTTACCGGGAAATTAGAGATACAGATGACTCACTGAAACTTCAGGCTGACATAGATAGATTAGGATGTTGGGCCAAAAAATGGGGCATGAGATTTCAGCCAGTTAAATGCAATATTATGCAGATAACTAGGAAGAGATCTAATAAAATTGAGGCTTCTTACACTTTTTAGGGAAAGGTCCTCGAAAATGTGAATTCCATTAAGTACCTTGGTGTGACAATCACTCACGATTTGAGATGGAATACACACATTAGCAACATGTGTACAAAGGCGAATAGAACACTTGGTTTCCTGAGGCGAAATCTTCATCAGTGTCCTCAGGATGTGAAAGAGACAGGGGACTTGTTCGCCCAATCTTGGAATATGGTAGTTGCATCTGGGACCCAAGCGGAGTAGTCCTCAATGAAGAAATTGAAAAAGTTCAGAATAGAGCTGCCAGATTTGTAACTGGAAATTACTGCTTTGAAACTGGGAGCATGACTGGAATTCTAGGCAAATTAAGATGGGAGTCTCTCAAGAAAAGAAGAGACAGTAAGCTCATACTCTTATACAAAGGTCTTAAGGGTGCTGTCAGCATTCCAACAGATGACCTTGTTCCCCCAGCTAGGCACTGCAGAAAGCACCATTCAATGACATTTCAGACCCTTACTGCAAGAACGGACATTTATAAAGAATCTCTCTTCCCACGAATCATTAGAGATTGGAATGCCCTTCCCGATTCGATCATTTCGACGGCTGAAGGTGCTGAGGACTGTGTAGCTAAGTTTACCTCTTTGGTTAGAGCTAGGGACTAATTCCCATATCACAGGTCCTGGTGTATGAATGTCATTTGACGTGTCACCAGTAATAATTCTGATTCTGATTCTGACGTGATTTGTCTACTTTACAACTGACCGCAAACTGTGATTTATTACTCAACAAATAACAGTTAGAGCTGATCTATTTTTTTAAGTAGAGAAAGTGGATTGAGACGGTCTGGTCAGTCTCTCATGTTCACTTCAGTCTTCCGTACTTGAAAGACTGGCTTGATCCATATACTAATTTGATGCTTTCCTGGTCACATATGGCTTTTTAAGTCCCCAGTAGAGATAGCAGGTACACATTGTTTTTGCCCTGTCTTTTGTTGGTTTGTTTGTTTGTTGGTTGCACAACTTCAACATTGGTCATAACTTTTGAACCATTTCAGATAGAGCCTTCATATTTACCGTTTAGGTTCCTTGTGACATGGGCTATCCACTCATATAAAAAATTTGACCTGTGGCCTGAACCTTGACTTGTGACCTACTTTAAAGACAAAAAGTATCAGTGTCATAGCTTTTGAACTGTTTAAGATAGAGTTTTCAGAGTTTTTTTGTGCACTTGCTCATTTCAGATGATGTGGGTGAGTGTTATGAATTTCATCTAAAATGACTACAAGTGTGAATACGATATTAATCATATTTTATTGCCAAAAAAAGTTCAGAAGAATTTCATCAGAAACCATATACCATCATGTTGTTGCACACCAGAGTTTATAGATTGTGGGTACTGGTTAAAACTGCCTTGATGAGGAGGTTCTAACCTGTACTCACAATCTACATTTTGAGCAGAAATAAGAAAAATATTAAGGCCGTTCTGACGAGGACCCACAATCTATATTTTTGAGCAGAAATAAGAAAAATATTACAATTTTTTGTCTAAAATTTTCGTTAAGGGTAAAATTTACAGTGTATTTGTATAGGAATGTTTTCGTAAATGTTTCACAGGTTTTGGCCTCCCTCATAATCCGACTAGCACTGGCAGAAACATTTTGTTTGAACTGTGGTATACTGGCATTGGATGAGCCCACTACAAATCTGGACAGGGAAAATATTGAAAGTTTGGCAGGGGCCCTTGTAGAGTAAGTATATACGAGCCGACGCATGGTAAAACCTACATGAAGACCCATATTATGGTCGAAGACTCAGTTCAGCCTGCTCGTCAGGTCAGCCTGGTCGGAGCATTCTCTTGTTGTCCTATGAATAGCCAAGAGGCTATAGAAGGCTCATGCGAACAGCGAAGGCTCTGATCAGACTGCGCGGATGCGCAGGCTGATCTGAGTCTTAGCTGGTCGCCCAGGTCTTATTGTAGAATTTGTCGGGTGAAGGCTTATATGATAATGAATTTCTTCTTTGAATATAAACCCAGAACTGTCTGGGCCCAGTTTCTCAAAGTCTTGTTAGCTTAACGAACTCGTTCATAGTCAAAATTTACTTTCAGCGTTCTGGCGTGTACCAGGTCTAATACAGTGGTATTTTCGTTGAAAAATGCTAGTAGCTTTGCATTTGCAAAAGCTGCTCAACATTTTTTTTAGCAAAAATTGTAATATACTTGCCATATTAAATGATTGAAGGTTTAAGGATGCATTAACTAACAACATATTTGCATTGTTAGCATTTGCAAAAAAATACTCATTTTTTTTCAGCATAAATATCAATATACATGTATTGCCAAAGTAAATGATCTAAGTTTTAACGATACACATCATGTGAACATGTCCCCGATTTGAACACCCCCTAAACCCCAATGTATGTAGAGAAAAATGGGATTTAAGGTGTGTTGGAAGAGGAGGGGTGGGTATACATTGTTTTTCTCATTTCTGCCTCCAAGACATAGGTTGTGCATACGCGTTAGAACCGCCTCAAATAGGCGGTTCTAACGAACACGCACAACTGTTTACAAAATATCATGGATTTTCATCAGAAAATTAGCTATTTTGGAGATATGAAAAATGCACTATGTTGCATGGGTATGTTTTCCTAATGTGTACATAAAGTAACGTATTTGCATTGTTAGCATTTGCAAAAGCAAATGGCACTTTTTCAGCAAAGGTACGAGTAAGTAGTCTACTCGTAAGTTTTAGATTTTGATTGAAAGTTTTCAGTATTAGCTCTCAGGGGCGTAGCTACCTATACGCAGATACACACTTGCGTACACATTACAAACGTAAAAAAACAGACATAGAAGAAAAAGAAGAGGAGGAAGAAGAAAAAGAAGAAAAGAAGTGCAGAGAAGAAGAAAATTAAGATGAAAAAGAAGAAGATTATGAAGAAGAAGAAGAAAAACTATGTGTCTATGATATACGGAACACTATTTATTAGCTAGCAGCATAGTTTCCTTGTTTGCCACGTGGACCGCACTTACAGGAAAGTATTTGCTCCCTAAAGGGAGCAAATTCTTTCCTGTAAGAGTGGTCCCCATTTGGGAAACGAAGTTATTATTTTTAGCATTTTCTTTGGTTTGCGTACAAATGATTTTCTTCTAGCTATGCCCCAGGCACTCAATTCAGTTTTTAAGAAGATTATATTCCCAGTATAAAATATAGGGAAAAATTCATTTTCAGTATTGTTAACATGGGTTTTCAGTATTAAGTATTACAGGAAACATGTAAACTGATGATCAATCACTTGCATTAACTGATGATCAACCACTTGCATTAACTGACAATCCAGCACTTGCATAAACTGGTGATTGATCACTTGCATAAACTGATGATCCATCACCTTCTTTAACTGATGATCAATCACATGCATAACCTGACAATTAATTACTAGCATCAACAGATAATCGATAATTTATTAACTGATGATCAACCATTTGCATAAATTCATTTATCACTTGCATAAACTTACTAACAAGGAGTGTGATATCTCAGCGGTTAGTGCACTTGCCTGATGCTAGAGGTCCCGGGTTTGATCCGTGGCAGTGGCGATAAAATTCCAGTGTCTGAACATGCTCCATTGGCATCATTTGCAGGGATGAATGTCATAAAGTGCACCGTCCTTCGGATCAGGAGGTTAACTGGAGGCCCCCTGTTCAGGGAGAACCATCCCCTGTGCAGGTTAAAGAACCCTACCATAATTATATGGTTACTGTGTATGATTTCATCCTGCAAAACCTGGAGTGTATGTAATGTACACCTGCGAGTAATGGCCAAATGTGACCGATCACAGTATCAGTAGAAAGAAAGACAATCACTGCATAACTAATGATCCAACACTTGTATAAACTGACAATCGATCATTTGCATAACCTGGTGATCTATCACTTGCATAAACTGACAATTGTTCACTTGCATTATTTGCTGATCACTCACTTGCATAAACTAATGATCGATCACTGTCGTAAACTTATGATCAACGACATGCATAAACTTATGCTTGATCACTTGCGTAAACCGATGATGGATCACTTTCATTTTTTGATGATTGATCACTAACAATTAAGCTGAGTTAATCAATTATCAGAACACATAGCCAAAAACAGACATGACATTTATGGGCTATTGGCCAGGGCCAAGTTATTCAAACCATCTTTCGCTTAATGAGCTTGATAGTGGCCAAAATGTTTAAGAAATAGATCAGCTCTAATTATGATTTATTGAGTAATAAATTACAGTCTGAAGGTCAGTTGTAAAGGAGACCAAATCAAGAGCGCATAGCGCTCGTGATTTGTCTACTTACAACTGACCGAAAATCTGTGATATATTACTCAACAAAACACATACTAGAGCTTATCAGTTCCGATTCTAACACACTGTAAATCAGCAATAATGTTGTAGTTTCCTTCAAATTTTCACAACCTTTTGCCATTGTTAGAATAAATCCCACAAAAATTATTGACTGATACGCATGCATTTATGTCCTTTTGTAACGTTTTCGATGCAAGAAAGTGACTTTACACTGTCTAACCTCAAGGAATCTACGAGCGACATCATACAATCGACAGCTTCTAAATGATGTCACTCATCACGCTATTCCACCCTGTGATTTATTGCATAATAAATTACAGTTCCTTCCAGGTGCCTATATAGGCACACTCTGTTAGAATAACGCTTACAGCAAGTACAGTATCTGATATACTGATATCGTATGAAATATCTAAGCCCCTGGGTCAAACCCCTGGGTGGGCTGTCTGTCTGTGTGTTCATCTAATTTTACATCAAAGTTTTGTGTTAAACCTTTTTCATTGCTGATATCTCTGTAACCACATGTTAGATTCTCTTCATGTTTGGTAAAGGATATCTCTATAGCATTACCTTTCATATGGAATATCTAAGCCTCTGGGTCAAGCCACTGGGTGGGCTGTCTGTCTGTCTGTTCATCTACTTTTATGTCAAAGTTTTGTGTTAAGTAGAAGTAAAACAAAGATCAGGAATCAATACAATTAACTTACTCCACCCATCAAAGACACCAAAGGGAAAGAAATACAAACATTAAGGGACCAGACCATAATGGAAACCTAAACAAAGGAAGGCCATAAGGACAGTTACTTTCCCACAAAATGGCCATATGGTCATCCAAAATTAAAAGACACAAGTGATACACACAGTAAGTAACAAACAACAACATAAATAAATCGCCACAGAAGAACCGCCTTGGAACGGTTAGTGGAAAGATTTCCACTGTGGGGCTTAAATTGATTTTACATTGCCACAATCCTCGCCCTTACTTCCGCCGCGATTTAGACATATAATTTGTTCAATCCGCATGAAGGCCTCCTAACTCATCAGTGCAACATCTCCGTGAACACAAATAATCAAAGAACCACAGAGGTGAGACAACGCTGAGGACTCGACAGCAAGCAACCGCTGAAATGCTGGAGCAAAAGAAAACCAACAGTTAGACTCCGATGGGCCCGACCAGAGACAGAGCATCAGGCACCAAACCTTTTTCATGGCTGATATCTCTGTAACCACATGTTAGATTCTCTTCATGTTTGATAAATGATTTCATGATGCATGTCCCTTCCCCCACCCATGGTGACCTTGACCTCAAGAAGGTGACCTTGACCTTAAGGTCACGGACTTAGAAATTTTACATTTGCTTAAAGTTTTTTGTCAAAGTTTATAGATGCCTGTATGTTCTATTTGATGCCCTCACTCCCTTGGTCCATTTAGAAATTTTGTTTGGTTTAGCTTTTACAAGCACATTTATAGATTCTTATAGCTTCTTGACTTCATTCATAATACATACAAGCTTGAAAGATATATCAGAGGGTGACGCTGGTCGGGGGTATATGTGACCCACTGGTCGCTTTCTCTAGTTTAGCAAGAGTGATAGTCTTTATGCCATATATAATTATTAAAGTTTTATATAAACATGCCCATACAAATACATTTGTAAACTTTACCGCCAAAAACAGAAAAATTTTAAGCTGAAAAATTGTTATAATTTTCTTATTTCCACTCAAAATATAGATTGATGGTACTTGGTAGAACCTCCTCATCGAGGCAGTTCTAACGAGTAACACAATCTATATTTTAGAGCAGAAATCCAAAAAATAAGGTTTACCCCTGTAAACCCCATTTTTATAGAGGCGATTATCATAATGGATCAAAATGTTCTAACGAGTACCCACAATCTATATTTTAGACCAGAAAGAAGAAAAATAAGGTTTTCCCCTGTAAACCCCAGTTGTACTTTATAAAATTGGGGTTCAATGGGGTCAGAATTATATAGGAGTGTTTTCGTGATGCATTTCAGGATCATAAAAGGCAGAATTCATCAAAGAAATTTTCAGTTGGTAGTCATCACACACGACGAAGATTTTGTGGAACTACTCGGCAGGTCTGACTACGTGGATGATTTCTTTAAAGTCCGGAAAAACCAAGAGTAAGTACACCTCACATGTGTTTGTTTTCTTACGACCTAAAAGCCGTAACAAAGGAAAGATGCATAGCCTGAAAAAATCCCCGCCTATGGTGGGATTCGAACCCGGGCCGCTCAGGTGACAGTCCACTGCTCTTACCCCTGAGCCAAAGAGTCGACTCCCTGACGCAGTTGTCAGAGAGTGGTTATAAACCTAGAAGCTATGCATATGATCTACCAAGGTAGATAATGGAAGGGAGGTAACACACCCCCTCTTCAAGGAAGTCATCATTTATGATGACGTGAAGGATGCCAACTTCGGCACAAGCCAATTCTGGCATTTCGGACGAGCCCCCATCTTACGACCTGAAAGCCGTAACAAAGGAAAGATGCATAGCCTGAAAAAATCCCCGCCTATGGTGGGATTCGAACCCGGGCCGCTCGGGTGACAGTCCACTGCTCTTACCCCTGAGCCAAAGAGTCGACTCCCTGACGCAGTTGTCAGAGAGTGGTTATAAACCTAGAAGCTATGCATATGATCTACCAAGGTAGATAATGGAAGGGAGGTAACAGTTTGTTTCATTTGAGGTTTAATGTCCCCGTCAACTCGGTAGAGGTCATTTTGGAGACGTTGCTTCCAATTTTGTGGGACTTTTACCACGCTAACAAGTCCGTGAAATGAACACCCCCTTACACCCCACTTTACGGGGGTCTACATTATTTTCCTTATTTCTGCTCCTAGACATAGGTTGTGGGTACTCATTAGAACCGCCTCAATGAGGCGGTTCTAACCAGCACCACAACCTATGCTTGCTTTATAAATAAGGAAAATATCATCGATTTTCGTCAGAAAAGTAGCCATTTTGGAGATGTAAAAAAATGCACTATGTCACACGGGTTTGTTGTCATAATGTACCCAATGTTGAGATGAAATGACATCTCAAGCCCTGTCATCCAATGAACCCAACAGGGTTGATAAGCATTGACAGTCCGACTCGTGCACACCGCTTTGCCTGGGCAGGCTTAGATCCTCTAAACGGTTTACCAGTACTCGTGTGCGGGTCTTATTCAGCTCTGCATGGAAGCATCATGTTAACGTAATGTACCCGACATTGAGATGAAATAACATCTCAAGCCCTGTCGCCCAATGAAACCAATAGGGTTTATAAGCATGGATGGTCCGACTCGTGCGCACCGCTTTGCCTGGGCAGGCAACCCTTCTATAGAACATATTAGATCCTCTAAATGGTTTACCAGTACTCGGGTCTTATTCAGCTCTGCATGGAAGCATCATGCAGCCCATATATTTCTTCAAGCCCGATGGGCGGGGGCCGTCTAAGTACAGTGAAATTCTGCTATTAAGACCACCTAAAATTAGGACTAATTCTACTTTAGAAAACTTATTTTGAAGGCTGCACTGACTCTTTCTTTGTGTTTTTCTGCCAACATTGTCCTCTGGTCAGGGACCACATTTGAGACTGTTCAAAAGTGGTCTTAAAGACCACTTTTGAACAGTCCCAAAGGTGGTCTTAATATAGGAATTTTACTGTATTGGGACAATTAGGCTTAAGTAAACAGTGCAGACCCAGAACAGACTGCTCCTGAAGGGTCAGGGTCTACACTGACGGTCCATCTCAACCTTTTGGACTCCTTGCTGGATCGTGATATAAACTTGTTTGTTGGTTGGTTTGTTTGTTTTTGGGTTAAACAGCCCAGTCAACACTATTTTAGGTTATTTATTAGCCGGTCAGTTTACCTATCCACACGTTTCCTGGACAGGTTTATATGTAACCAGTTAACCACTACAGTGAACATTCTTTTGCCAAAAACTGACAACTGCCCTACTTGAATTAGCGGAAGGGAATGAATTACCTTAGAAAAGATTTCATGATCAATCTCCACGAAAAAATGTAGTGTGACTGGTGATTACGAGGTGACGGGTTCGATACTTACCGAGGTTGGCAACATTTCTTTGTGGAGATTGATCATGAAATCTTTTCTATGGTCATTCTCTCCCTGGCTAAAAAATGACCTAACCAGTGTTGACTGGGCCATTGAACTCAAATACAATCAAACAGAAACAGTGACAAAACATGTTACAACAACAATAATTGAACAAATTCTTAGCTCAAGATGGGAGGGATAGGGGGTATTCAAGAATATAAGAATCTTATATGGGTGTGAGGGGTGGATGGAAAAATCCGTCCCAAGGGTCACTTTCCGGCATCACGAGGCTTGCCGAGTGATGCCGAATAGTGATCCCAAGGGACGTATTTTTCTACCCACCCATCACACCCATATAGGATTCTTTTTCTTGCATATCTTCCATTTCTTAGCGCATATTTTAATGCTGCTGTCATTTAGGTTACCAATTTCCGCCATATTGTGTTGACACTAAAGGAATGTTTAGTGAGGTCACGTAACATGCTGTGACGTCAACCTTAACGACGGCACATATGAGGTCGTATTCAACCAGTGCATTTATCAGACACGTGAGAATATTTGATTTTGGGTAAGAAACTGTGGATTTCCTTTTCTGGTGTGCAAGAATATTGTATGCGCTACTTCAAAGTAACAAACATTGTGGTTATTTGTTAGAATTGCCTCATCGAGGCGATTCTAACAAATGTCCACAATATTTGTTTCTTGGGAGTGGAAAAGGCCCATAAGGGGAATGGGAACACCTTCAGGGGAGGCAACTCCTGCAAAAGTATTTTTGTCTCCCATGTCAATAGGGGTCAACTCTTAAAGGAAAGCGAACAGGAAGTCCCAAAGGTTGTCTCCCTTCGAAAAAATGGCAGAAAAATCTGCCAGGTGTTAATTTATACCTATTATACTACTTTTTGAGATTCTTCATAGCGGCAAATTCTTTATAACGGGGAAAGTGTTTGGGAACAAATACTGTCGTTATAATAAGGGTATGGCTTATTCACTAATATTTTGTTTGCTCACATTTTTCAGCACCATTCTATCCTGGAGACTGATCACGAAAGCTTCTTGCCCTTCAGCTAATTCATCGAAAGCAGTTGCCAGTTTCTAGCAAAAATATGCACTTCTGATTAATGGCCTATATATAAGCCTGCCCAGGAAGTGTGGTTAGCTAAACGACAATTGTCGTCTGCCAGTTACCTTAAAAGTTTTTTTTTTTGTTTTTTTTTTTTTTTTTTTGCAAACAGTGTGGACCCAGATCAGACTGCTCCTGTAGGAGCAGTCTGATCTGGGCCCACACTGTTCGCCTGTGTGCAAAAACATTTTTAAAAAGTTTTCAAAAAAAAATCAGCAGACGACATAAGCAGATGATATTTTCAGATGTAATTTTTCTATTTTCCTTATGTTTGCTCGAAAAAGATTGTGGGTACTCATTAGAATTGCCTGAATGTGTGGTTCTACCAAGCATCCACAATCAATATTTGATGCAGGAATAAGATATGAAAAAAAATGATGAGAAATGTGTCTGTTTTGGAACCTTGAAAGAATTCACCATTCAACACAGGTGTTTTTTCATAATGAGAAACTGACAAATGCCCTTCTTGAATCAGTGAGAGGGAGGAAGTTTTGGCTGTTTGTTTGATTTGAGGTTTTATGTCCCCGTCAACACTGTAAAGGTCATTTTGGAGACATTGCTTCCAATTCTGTGGGACTTTTACCCGACATTGAGAAGAAATGACATCTCAAGCCCTGCCACCCAATGAAACCAATACGGTTTATAAGAATAGACAGATCCGACTCACACCGCTTTGTCTGGGCAGGCTTAGATCCTCTTAGTGGTTTACCAGTACTCCTGTGTGGGTCTGTTTCAGCTCTGCGTGGTTGCACCATGCAGTCCATCGATTTCTTCAAGCCCTGATGGGCGGGGGGCCGATTGGGAGGAAGGAAGTTTTGGGCACAATGTATATTCATTCCATCATGAAAACACGCCTATATAATTTTGACCCCCCTTAAATCCCTCATTTATATAGTGAAACTGGGGTTTACAGGGTGAGGGGAAAACATTATTTTTCTTATATTTACTCAGAGACATAGATTGTGGGTACTCGTTAGAACCGCCTCGATAGGGCGATTCTAACATGTACCCACAATCTATATTTTGAGGAGAAATAAGAAAAAAATCAAACTTTTTCATAAGAAAATGGTTAAATTTCCAATATATTAAAAAAGGCGTGTTTTCATAATGTCTTTAAATTTATTTTTCAGTGGATGTTCTCAGCTGTATAAAGCTCGAGTCCAAGATATGCATACAAGATGAGAGGTTCCGGCTTAGCCCCCTGATGGCTTAGCCCCCTGATGGCTTAGCCCCTGATGGCTTAGCCCCCTGAAGGCTTAGCCCCCTGATAAGGAGGTGTAACAAGGATAATTAACCAATCAAAAACCAATCACGACAACTGTCGTCTGCTTTGTCGTCTGCTAGTAACTTCAAAAATCATTTTTACAAACATTGTGGATCCAGATCAGACTGCTCCTCTAGGATCAGTCTGATCAAGGTCCACACCATTTGCCTGTCGGCAAAAATATGCTTGAAAAGTTTGTGTAAAGATAAGATCAGCAGACGACAAAACAGACGACATATTAAGATGCAAGTTTTCTTGGCAGCTTAAGGGTTAAGGGATATTTCATCATGTTATCATGTCCGTGAAATGAACACCCCACTAAACCCCACTTTATGTAGAGAAAACTGGGGTTTTGGGGGTATACATTGTTTTTAGCTCACCTGTCATGTAATGACGAGGTGAGCTTTTGTGATCACTTTTCGTCCGTCGTGCGTCCGTCTGTCCGTCCGTAAACAATTTTTTCAAACGACATCTCCTCCTAAACCACTGATCAGATTTTGACCAAACTTCACAGGAATGATCCTTAGGTGGTCCCCTTTCAAACTTGTTAAAATGGTTCTGGTCCGTTGCAAATCTAGGTCACAGGAGCAAAAAATAGATTTTTTCACCGAAAACTTAAAAAATCTTCTTCTCTGAAACCACAAGGCCCAGGTCTTTGGTATTTTGTAGGAACCTTCAGCTAGTGGACCCCTACCATGATTGTTCAAATTATAGTGCTGGGGCCAAAAATGCCCCCGCCCCGGTACCCTTTGGTGTTACATAGGATAATTTAGGGAAAATCTTTAAAAATCTTCTTCTGTTAAACCACAAGGCCTAGGTCTTTGATATTTGGTGTGAAATTTAATCTGGTGGAGCTCTATCAAGATTGTTCTAATTATAGCCATTGGGCCACAAATTCCCCCGCCCCGAGACCCTTTGGTTTTATATAGACTTATATAAAGAAATCTTTAAAAATCTTCTTCTCTGAAACTGCAAGGCCCATGACTTTTATATTTGGTATGGAGCTTCTTCTAGTGGACCATTAGCAAGATTGTTCAAGTTATAGCCCTCAGGCCACAAATGCCCCTGCCGCGGGGCCCTTTGGTTTTCCATAGACTTATATAGAGATAATCTTTGAAAATCTTCTTCTCTGAAACAGCAAGGCCCAGGTCTTTGATATTTGGTGTGAAGCTTCATCTAGTGGACCTCTATCAAGATTGTTTAAATTATAGCCCTGAGGCCAAAAATGCCCCCGCCCGGTTTTACATATGCTTATGTAGGGAATATCTTTAAAAAAATCTTCTCTGAAACCGCAAGGCCCAGGTCTTTGATATTTGGTGTGTAGCTTCATCAAGTGGACTTTTGCCAAGATTGTTCACATTATAGCCTTTGTTGATATTTGGTATGAAGCTTCACTTTTTTGTCTGGGCAGGCTTAGATCCTCAACATTATGCACATTATGAAGCTTCACTTTTTTAGACCTCCCTCAACATTATGCACATTATAACCCTGGGGTCAATAATGACCCTCTTTGGGGCCAACTTGTTACTCTGTGGATCAGGTGAGCGATCCAGGGCCATCATGGTCCTCTTGTTCTTATTTCTACTCCAAGGCATAGGTTGTAGGTACTAGTTAGAACCGCCTCAATGAGGCAGTTCTAACGAGCACCTGCAACCTATTTTTTTGAGTATAAATAAGAAAAATATAAAAAAAAATTCATAGGAAAAGTAGCCATTTTGGTGATATGAAAAAATGCATTATGTTGCATAAGTGAGTAACTGTGATGTTTAAAGACATATGTTGTGGGTACTTGTTAGAACTGCTACGTCAAGGAAATTCTATAGTAAATCAAGGACTTTCGTGAGTTCAAAATTCAAGCCTGATGAGACTATTCTATTTTTAGGGAAGGCAAGTTGAAATACATTTTGTTTCAGAATTTTAAAAACATGGTGTTTTCCTATTCCTGCTCAAAAACGTAGATTGTGGGTACCTGTTAGAACAGCCTCACCGAGGCAGTTCTAAGGAGTATAAACAACCTATGTTTTGAGCAGAAATATGAAAAATATCAGATTTTTTTGTTGTTCATCTGAAAAATTTTATTTTTGTTTAGGTGGTAAAATTTTCAATGTATTTCTTTAGGTTTGTTTATTTGTTTTGGAGTTTAACGGCCCAGTCAACACTATTTAGGTCATTTTTGAGCCAGTCAGTTAACCTATCCACACTTTTCCTGGGCAGGCTTATACGTAAGCGGTTAACCAGTACAGTCTAACCTGTCCTAGCGACCACCTCTGAATAGCGACCACCTGTGCACAACGACCAGTTTCAAATCCCCCCATCAAAAATCCCTATATATTTTACCTCTGAATAGCGACCACCTGTGCACTGCGACCAGCGGACAGGCACATACTGTCCGAAAGGTACATTTTACCTCAGAACAGCGACCGATAGCAGTTAATTGCTGCTCAACAAGCGTAACGGTAATTATCTGCAATGCTACGGAAGGCCTCCTCGATTGATTTTCAATACGTAATCCAGCTCATGTTTGTGAGCTTTCTTTTGTAATGTTTTGTTTTGTTCTTTTGTTGTACCTGTATAGATATATTTGTGGTCATAAATATGTGGTCATAATATTTGAATAAAAATCAGAAAAAAATACTATTCTTTCATTCATTCTCATCCCTTCTCATTTTCTATGTTGAAATCATGGTGTCCAGTCCAAAACGGACATTCCTTACGATAGAAAGTCGTGACAGGTCGGTTTATTATTTCTCAATCATTCTGTCTCTTATTTTTACCGTTTTGTCATAAAAACTTAATTTTTGAAGAAATTCTAAATGTTTTCACTCATTTGCATAAGAACATCTTTGCAAAGCGAACCAATGGCGATTATTAATCATATGGCTAAACAAACACACTTTTATTCCTGTTTAGGTTGTTTCCCTTTGACTGCATATGGCTAAACGAACACGCTTTTATTCCTGTTTAGGTTGTTTCCCTTTGAATGCATAGGGCTAAACGAACACACTTTTTTTATTGATCATGTGATCAAACAAAATGGCGGCCTCCATAATTTACCACCGGTCCTTTGTTAGAGCGAAAACGGAAGCATTTAAGCAAGGTTTTCTTGCATTTTCATGTGAGAAGGTTATGCCGCTGGTGATAGGAAAAGCCAAGCGACCAAGATGCTTCGGATCGATAGATTACTCGAAGCTGCTTGTACAGA
This sequence comes from Lucinisca nassula, assembly GCA_963580285.1. Lineage (NCBI taxonomy): Eukaryota > Metazoa > Mollusca > Bivalvia > Lucinida > Lucinidae > Lucinisca > Lucinisca nassula. The sequence continues at coordinate 24,512,320 of OY757023.1, forward strand.
ACAAATTGAAATGACCAAAATTAGTGACTTTTTCAAAAGTTTCTGTTCGGTAAATGCAACCCTCCGAACAAAGACCACCTGTGAACAAAGACCACTTTTGGTCATTCCCTTGAGTGGTCGTTGTAGACAGGTTGGACTGTACAGTGCACATTCTTTCGCGTGAAACTGACAACTGACCTTCTTGAATCAGTGGAATGGAGAGAATGACCGTAGAAAAGATTTCATGATCAATCTCCAAGAAAGATTGTTGCCGACCCTGACTGGTATCGGACCCCGCGTCCTGATCACCAGTCAGATGCGCATCCCACTGAGCTACCGAGGCTGGCACTCAATAGGTTTGTAATGTTATTAATTGACTATCCTGTATTGATCGGAGGTCATCCATATTAAAACCAGGTCAACCAATATTAACCAATGTCAAGTGAGGTAAAAAAATCATTAATCATGATTTTTTAATTGTGTCAATTAATAAAATTGTCATTTACAGGTCTGAGGTCGGCTGCATTGGCCCGAGGCCAAAGGCCTCGGGCCAATGCAGCCGACCTCGGACCTGTACTTCGGCCTCGGGACAATGCAGCCGACCTCAGACCTGTACCTGGGCCAATACAAAATTACTTGATTGATAACATTATATTATAATTCCGAGTCGATAGAGGTTGCAGATGATACACATGAAATGTCAAGCATAAGGGAGGCATTTCATACATAGAGGATCTTACATGAGTGTTCATGTATTATTTAATCTATTAAACTAGTTGAGGAAAAGGGATAAAATGCGAGGCTTTGCCGAGCATTTTATCCCTTTTCCTCAACAAGTTTAATACCGGCCCCGATAGTTCAGTTGGTAGAGTGTCTGCTCCGGGGAACGGGAGGTCAAGGGTTCGATCCCGGGCTGTGACATACCAATGGTACTAGCTGCTTATTGAGGCGTTTCTAACGAGCATCCACAACGTATGTTTGGAGCAGAAATAAGAAAAATATCACAAATTTTGTTGACAGGGATGTTAAACCTAAAATCAAACAAAAAAAAAAAAATTTTCATCAGATAAGTCACTATGTTGGAGACAAAAGGAAGAAGGGACTATGTCGCACGGATGTGTTATTATGATGTTTGGGTAAAAATAAAGATGTACGCAAGATATTCATCACGAACATACGTCTATATAACTTTGATCCCCTTGAATCCCACTTTTATATAGCAAAACTGGGGTTTACTATGGTAAACCTTATTTTTCATTTTTCTGCTCTAAAATATAGATTGTGGCTACTCATTATAACCGCCACGATGAGGCGGTTCTTACGAGTACCCACAATCTGTATTTTGATTGAGGCAGGTCTAACGAGAACCCACAATCTACATTTTAGAACAGAAACAAGAAAAAATATCATAATTTTTCACGTTAATTTTTAGCTCACCAGAGCCGAAGGCTCCTGGGGAGCTTATAGGATAGGCAGTTGTCCGTCGTCGTCTGCGTCGTCTTCATCTACATTTTCAAACGACATCTCTGAAGCCACTGGGCCGATTCAGCCCAAATTTCATCTGTAGCATCCTTGGGCAGGGGGATTGAAAGTTTGTGTTTTTAATGAAAATCAGCTCATTAGTTTGGTTGCTATGGCAACTTAGAGTTTCCATAGACTTATAATGGGGAAAATAGAAAAATGGCATTTACTACCAAGCCTCTGCAGATATTTTGACAAATCTTTCATAGAAATGTTCCATAGGTAATCTACTATCTGCCGTATGATTTTAGGCCTTCTGCTCATTTTTATTGGATACCATGGAAACCAAAATGCAAAAAATAGACAAAAAATACTTATAAAATCATCTCCTCAGAAACCATATGCTCTAGGAGGCTGAGACTTTATGAAAATATTCACCATATTTGCCTTTATAGGTTTTGTGTTTTTTATGAAATTTGGCCTTTTAGTTTTGTTGCTATGGCAACTTAGAGTTTCCATTGACTTATAAACGGGAAAACTGAAAAATGACATTTACTGGCAAGTCATTGCAGATATTTTCACAAAACTTACATAAACATGTTCCTTGTGTAAACTTCTCTCAGCCATATGCTTTTATGTCAAAGTTTGTGCCGGGGCCATGCCCTGCCCCCTCCATTTCATAAAATGCCTTATATCTCAGAAACCTTACAGATCCCAACCCCTAAACCATATATATTCTTGTTCCTTATGATAAGATGCATTAAGTGACACCAACCTGGGGGTCCCCCGGGATTGTTCCGGGGACATGCCCTGCCCCCTCTTTTCCATAACATGCCATTTATCTCAGAAACCATTCAGATCCCCACCCCTAAACTATATATATTCTTGTTCCTTATGCTAAGATGCATTAAGTGACACCAACCTGGGGGTCCCCTGGCATGTTCTGGGGACATGTCCCACCCCCTCCACTTCATAAAATGCCATAATCTCAGAAACCATACAGATCCCCACCCCTAAACTATATATATTCTTGTTCCTTATGCTAAGATGCATTAAGCGACACCAACCTGGGGGTCCTTCGGGATGTGCCGGGACCATGCCCAACTCCCTCCAATTCTTAAAAGGCCAAATATTCCAGAAACCTTACAGATCCCCTGCCCTTAACCATATATATTCTTGTTCCTTATGATAAGACACATTCAGTGACACCAACCTAGGGGTCACCCAGGGTGCTCCCGGGCCATGCTTCACCCCTTGACTTCACAAAAGACCATATATCTGAGAAACTTGGACCATGCCCAACCCCCTCCTCTTCGTAAAATGCCAAATATTCCAGAAACCTTACAGATACCCACCCCTAAACCATATACATTCTTGTTCCTTATGATAAGACACATTCAGTGGCACCAACTTAGGGGTCACCCAGTGTGCGCCCGGGCCATGCTCCACCCCTTGACTTCACAAAAGACCATATATCTGAGAAACTGTTCAAAGCCCCACCCCTAAACCATATATATTCTTGTTCCTTATGATAACACCCAATCAATGACACCAGCATGCAGGTCCCCACGGGGTGCCACAGGCCATGCCCCACCCCTTTACTTCATTAAAATCCATATATCTCAGAAACCGTTCAGATCCCCACCCCTAAACCATATATATTCTTGTTCCTTATGATAAGACGTAATCAGTGACACCAGCATGCAGGTCCCCCCTGGGTGCCACAGGCCATGCCCCACCCCTTTACTTTATATAAATCCATATATCTCAGAAGCCGTTCAGATCCCCACCCCTTAACTATATTTATTCTTGTTCCTTATGATAACACTCAACTTCATAATAGGCCATATATCTCAGAAACCATTCAAATCCCCATCCTATAATCACATATATTCTTGCTCATTGTTATTAGACACATTCAGTAACCCCGTCTTTGGGGATCTCAGGGGCCATTTCTCTCCCTGCCACTTCATAAAAGTGCCTCATATCTCAGAAACCATTCAGATCCCCACCTTTTAACCGTATATACTCTTGGTCCTTATGATAAGACTTATTCATTGATAACAATCTTGGGCTTTTCTGGGATCTGCCATGCCTGATTCCCTCCATTGCTTAAAAGACCTTACATCTCAGGAACCATACATATTCCCACTGATAAACCATATATGTCTTTGTTCCTTTTGATAAGACGCATTTAGTGACACCAACCAGGGCTCCATTGGGTCCATGCCCTGATCTCTCTACGTTATAAAACACCTAATATTTCAGATACAGTCCACATGGGTGCTCATTTGGGTATGGGGTTTGTTTGGGAGGCTTTATAATTGTTATAATAAAATCATATCATGTTATAATACATGGCTGCTATTGGGCAGTGTCCACCTGAGCACTGGTCTATGAACTTTGGCTCTTTGGTTTGTTTGCTATGCCAAGTTATGAGTTTCCATTGTCCTATAATGGGGAAAATTGAAAAATGACATTAATGCCTTTCAAGATATTTTGTCACACTTTCATGGCAATGTTCCTTTAATAATGTTCTTTTTTGGCCTATTTGTTGCCACAGATGGGAAATTGTCAATTGTCATATGCTGTCCTGCAACAACACATTCAAGCGACATCGAATCTAAAGCCACGAGGCTTATTGGGTCCAAATTTTATCTGTAGCATCCTAGGGCACAGGGCTTCCATGGTTAATTAAAATACATTGCTGCCAGTGGGCAGTGGTCCCCTGAGCTCTGGTGAGCATTGTGGCCCATGGGCCTCTTGTTTTTTTTTTTTGCGATACAGTTTACAATGTATTTGTATAGACGTGTTTTCATAATTGCTTGGTGTTTATACTATTAGTTATGAGTTTTGTTTAATTTTCTATTGAAGCTGTTGAATAGAAGTATTAAAGAAAAAAAATGCTTAAGTGTGACTTTTATTCGTTTTTATAAGCCTTCCTGGCGTAGTGGTTAAAGAAAAAAACCACCTTGTAAACCAGGGATCGCGGGATCGATCCCGGGCTTCTCCAGACTTTCTGATGAGTCTTTAAACCGAGGTCCCATCTCCGTATGACCTTAGTTGTTGGTGAGATGTAAAACTCAAACACTCACTCACTTTTATTTGTTTTTCCAGATGTGTGTTTGTCTGCATATTCTGGTTGGGCCCATCGGAGTCTAACTGTTGGTTTTCTTTTGCTCCGGCATTTCAGTGGTTTCTTGCTGCCGAGTCCTCACCGTTGTTTCATCTCTGTGGTTGACTGATTTTTGTGTATTCATGGAGATGTTGCAATGATGTGTTAGGAGGCCTTCATGCGGACTGAAATTATTTTTTCTAAATTGCGACGGAAGTAAGGGCGAGGATTGTGGCCACTTAAAATCCATTTAAGCTCCCCAATGGAATTCGTTTCACTGACCGTTCCAAGGCAGTTCTTCTGTTGTGGTTTACTTTTGTTATGGTTTGTCTTTGAGCTTACATTATTTTGCTTTGGATAGCTAATTGGCCATTTTGTGGGAAAGTAACTGTCCTTTTGGCTTTCCGCTATTGATGTTTCCATTAGGATCTAGTTGTTTCATGTTTGTGTTTCTTTCCCTTGGTGTCTCTGATGGGAGCTGTTGGTCATCTGTATCGATTCCTGACAATTGCCTTCACTTCTACTTTAATCCGTGGATACAGGAACTTCCTCCTTGCATTGTCATGTTAACACTTCTATATTATGAATACCCCACTAAACCCCGCTTTATATAGAGAAAATTGGGGTTTACAGGGGTGTACATTATTTTTCTAATGTCTGTTCTAAGACATTAATAAGGTTGTGGGTACTCATTAGAAAGCCCTCATTAAGGCAGTTCTAATGAGCACCCACTACCTGGAGTATAAATATGAAACATCAGGAAAACACACCTATATAGCTTTGACCCCCTTGAACCCCACTTTTATATAGTAAAACAGGAGTTAAAGTTTACAGGGGTAAACCTTATTTTTCTTAGTTCTACTCTTAAGTATAGATTTTGGGTATTCGTTAGAACCGTCTCGATGTGGCGTTTTTAACACGTACCCAAAATCTATATTTTGAGCAGAAATAAGAAAAATATCACAATTTTTTATCTGAAAATTTTTTATTTCCGGCGGTAAAATTTACAATGTATTTGTATAGGCATGTTTTCGTAATGAATTGCCTTCAGACAAGTACAGTAAAACCTGTCTTAGTGGCCACCTCTATTAAGCAAGCAACCTGTCTTAAGCAAGCAGGCATTCAGATCACAAAAGAGGCAAAAGTGTTTAATTTCACCTGTCTTAAGCAAGCACATTTTGGTTATCCCTTAGGGGCTTGCTTAACACAGGTTGGACTGTAATTTTTATGGAGATAAGAAATTATATCCTGGAGGGTTATCATAAATATTAACATCCCCTAGGTGACGGGAACCATCTTGTATACAAGCCTGTGTAATGAACACCCATTTTATATAGAGAAAACTGTGGTTTATGGGGGTAAACATTAATTCTTTTATTTCTGCTCCAGGACATAGGTTGTGGGTACTCGTTAGAACCGCCTCAATGAGGCGGTTCTAACGAACACCCAAAACCTGTGTTTGGAGTACAACTAAGGAAAACCAGCCACGATAGCTCAGTTGGTAGAGTGTCCGCTCCGGGGAATGGGAGGTCACGGGTTCGATCCCGGGCTGCGACATACCAAAGTCGTTAAAAATGGTACTAGCTGCTCCTCGCTTGGCACTCAGATTTACGGGGTAGAGCAAGGACTGGTCAACCCAGTGTCAGGATAATGTGACTGGGTGTGGTATCATATAATGTGTCTGGGACATGATACTTCAGTGAGGCAGCACTATAAAAGTGAGAATTGGAGCTCCCTGTTGCAACCAGACACCGTCCTGATATGACTGAAAAATTGTTGAAAGCGAGGTTAAATCCCAATTCACCAACACACATCCCCTAGGTGACGGGAACCATCATGTATACAAGCCTGTGTAATGAACAGCCAGAAAACTGGGGTTTATGGGGGTTAACATTAATTCTTTTATTTCTGCCCCAAGACATAGGTTATGGGTACTCGTTAGAACCGCCTCAATGAGGCAGTTCTAATGAACACCCAAAATCTATGTTTGGAGTACAACTAAGAAAAAAGTTGAAAATGTCATAAAAAATGAACTTTATACCGCAATCAGGCATTCTAGTAACCTAATAAAGGGGGTCGAATAACTGCACGCTATAATCGCTAGTGACCTATAATACCTTCTACTGACCTATAATACGTCTAGTGACCGTTTATAGACCGGACCTACTTTTCAGGTCACTAATTTACAACTGTAAACAATAACGTGCAACCTTTCATACATGGGAAACCATCGAAACTGCAAGTTAAAATCTTTTCAACATTTATTTGAACAGATTTTCAGATATTTCAGCCAAATTCTTACCTTCTCGGCCTTTCCTGGTTTGAACAGCCCGTTAGAATAACTGCGCACTGCTACTGCAGTTGCGTCTCAACCTCGAAAATAATTTCTAAAGCTAAAATAAACTATTTATTTGCAGATTTTCATACAGAATGGAAAGCGCTGAGAAACTTTTATTCGAGCGTCCATGTTGTTTCCTGCATCTTTGTGGCACGATGACCTCAGAAACTTTGCACTAGTTGACGTCATGTTCTACTACGTGTGCGCGCCATGGCACCAAATGTCGTTTAACATGCCTCACTGTCTGCTGTCGATTTTGCTTAAATTTGCTAAATTATTGCAAAACCCCTTGATTGTTTTGAATTGCGGTATAAACTAAATATATGATTAGTGTCTTTAATAATAAAATATAATCGGTTCGCCGCGACAATTTTATAGGGGCTCGCTAAAGCTCGCCCCTTTAAAACTGTCTAAGGCTCACCGATTATATTTTATTATTAAAGACACTAACCATGTATTTACTATATTTAGAGGTATGGAAGAACTTGTTATCGTAATGATACTGTTTATCAGTTATCCCCTATATTAATTGCATTGTTACACCTTGACCTGATAAAGATACAGTAGAACTTCAATGGCTCGAACACCGATGGCTCGTTTACCATGGATGTGTAGAACCCGTTCTTGAGCCCCTAGCGAAATCCTCTTCATAAGAAATAGTGGAGGATAATGAAGGAGATTGTCGTCTTTTATCCTGCAAATGTATGCTGTGTGTACTCATTAGAATCGCCTCGATGAGGCGATTCTAATGAGTACACACAGCATAAATTTTCATTATAGAACACCGAAAGGATGTTTAAAAGTATCACATTATGCGTCCTGGCAGTAATCGTCAGTGGCTCGAACTACCCCTGTCTCGAACAGATTTTCGAGGCCCCAAAGGTGTTCGAGCCATTGAAGTTCGACTGTATGCTATCTCAGGACAAGTGAGCTTTATCAGGTCAATGTGACATTGCACTTATATGAACTGGACTACTGCAAAAATTTGCAAAACTGTAAGAGTGTACAAGGGGATTAACTGATAAATTAAGCCACGCGATTCTACAAGCTTTCTCAAAGCCTTGCCTGATAAACTTGATATCAAAAGATACGAACCTGGTATTCTCTATTTCTGGTGCAGATCCCATTTGCATTTGGCATTACTGTTTGAAGCATGTATTTCATAACCAGTGGGTGGATTCTGACCAAACTTGCACCGTTACATCAGTAGGATAGGGAAAAACTGTGATTCGGTTTCAGTGGTCTTGACCTCATTTTTAAGGTCACAGGCACCCAAAAACAGCTATGCTTGGGCCTGAAATAGCTTGTTTGCACCCTATCACCTGAACAAATGAATTGTGGACAAATTCCATACACTATATCATTACATCCTACCAATGACTTGATTATGTTTGTATTGGCGTTTAACGTCCAAGTCATCACTATTTAGGTCATTTTTGAGCTAGTCAGTTTACCTATCCACATTTTTCCTGGGCAGGCTTATGCGTAAGTGGTTAACCAGTACAGTGCACAGTCTGCAGCCAGAAACTGACAACTGCCATTCTTGAATCGGCGAAAGGGAGAGAATGACGGTAGAAAAGATTTCATGATCAATCTCCACGAAAGCATGTTGCCAACCCCGGCAGGTATCGAACCCACGTCCTCCTGATCACCAGTCACACGTGCATCCGAAAGAGCTACCGAGGCTGGCCACCAATGACTTGATTAAATATTAGTAACCATTACTTAATTTTCAAGGTCACACAAGTGCAAAATTAGTCTAAGGCGAAGTATTAGCCTATAGTAAATTTACATAGGACTCGGCCCACGCACAGAATCTAACAATAATATGCACAGTTGTAACCTAGGATAGGTCCTTTGTACTAAAGATGCATTTCCTCCTTCATCTGTTTCCCTTGCTTGAATAAGGGGTTTCCCATAAAAACAGACCTCAACGTATGGGTACCCCAGAAAGAGCCATTTTAAATCGATCTAAAATGGATATTCTGGATGTGACATTTTCTGATAGAAACAGTCAGTCATAATTAAAATGTGTTTATACACCTTTATGTGTATTTGCTTCTTATGAGGACTTTTATCTTAACATTTGTTTCAAGTTATCCCCAAATTTCTACTCCATATTTATTTTTTGGCACATTTGGAATTTATTTTTTCTCAGTTGCAGTTCTTGTCAACCTATCATTTTAAAATAAAAATAGGCCACACACGTGTAAATTATTGTCACAAAATTTCATAAAAATTTGAAACAGGTAACAACTTGGTTTTGAACATTACATTAGACAAGCCATATTTTGGAAAATATTCAAAAATATGCAAAAACTTTTATTACGTTCTAACTAATGCTCTTAATGTATTTTGGCATATCTTGGGTTCATAAATAGCTATATAGCTCCACCCTAGGCAGCAAATGGGATTGCAATAATGAGAACAAAAAGTTTCTCAAAAGATGATAAGTGATGAAATATGTATTGATCAAGAATCAAACAATGAAATTAATTCATACAGAATAATTCAAACTACAAATGTTCAAATAATAAGGTCAAAGTAACAGTAGATGAAAAAATAAGACACAAAAGAATGAGTTGCAATTCAGAAATGCACTCAAATACAGTTTAATGCAAAAGAGAAAATACAGTTCCGAAAATGAAAGGCTCTCTGTCTAAAGCATAAATTAAATAATGACACTATTTCAGAAAGATAATTACACAATGTATAGGAATGAACAAAAATACAACAATAAAAACTCTTCACAGACAGTCATCAACATGAAATGCTCTGTGGCTCAAAGCAATAGATTGGATAGCAACAGTGAGAACAGTACGAATAGCAAATCACAAGATGTATATAGCAATTCAACAATAAAATATCGTCTGCTGAGTGCAATAACGGTGTAACTGACATTTTGGCCAAAATAGTTTTTTTTCATAAATGGGTGCCTTAGGACTTGACACACTTAGTAAATAAGTACTTCAGCTGGATTCTGGATTCTGCCTAAATCATGATTATTTCAGCATTTTGGAATTTTTTTTGTCAGTTACACCGTTTTTGCTCTGGCTTTTAGAAAAAAAGTTGGCGCAAAAACAGTGTGAGTGCACTTACCCCGTTTTTGCACAAAGTTTTTTAATACCTCAAAATATTGAATCCTGCTGCTTGATATTTCAGAATAAGCATGTAAGTACCATGCAGAATGTATAAAATGTGACCTATTACCTACCCAGTGCCTTTAATTTACTGCTTTACCATGTAAAAGGCAAAGAAATAAGGTTGATTTTTGTGTTCACGGAGATGTTGCACTGATGAGTTAGGAGGCCTTCATGCGGACTGAACAAATTATTTGTCTAAATCGCGACGGAAGTAAGGGCGAGGATTGTGGCCACGTAAAATCGATTTAAGCCCCCCAGTGGAAATCTTCCACTGACTGTTCCAAGGCGGCTCTTCTGTGGCGATTTATTTATGTTGTTGTTTGTTACTTACTGTGTGTATCACTTGTGTCTTTTGGTTTTGGATGGCCATATGGCCATTTCGTGGGAAAGTAACTGTCCTTATGGCCTTCCTTTGTTTAGGTTTCCATTATGGTCTGGTCGCTTAATGTTTGTATTTCTTTCCCTTTGGTGTCTTTTATGGGTGGAGTAAGTTAATTGTATCAATTCCTGATCTTTGTTTTACTTCTACTTTGTACATTTACACCGTTTTAGCGCAGAATGCACTTACATCGTTTTTGCACCAAAAACACTCGGCGCAGAAATGGTGTATCAACCATTAAATGCTTTTCAAATGTCATTTATTCAACAATAAACATCGCACACAAATGAAAGAAATCGCCATGAAGTTAAGAAACCAAAGAAATCGCCATGAAGTTAAGAAACCAGCTTATAGTATGTTTTTTCTATGCCGTTCTTTAACCCTTTACCTCTAAGGGATTTTGTGAATTTCGCTGATTTTCACAGTGTTGCACCTGACAGCAACTTCAACTAGCCATTGCTTCATAATGGATGGTCTGTTTTACACCAAACTCGGTATGAATGTTCATTTGGCAGTAGCCTTTCAAATGCAACCTTTCATGACTTGATCATTGTTGTCATGGTAAAGAGGGGGCATCTCAAAGTTGGCAAAAAGTGTGTTTTCACATGAGTTTTTGACCACATTTTAATCTTCACACAGCTGTCAAGGCAACAATTAAGGTGTTTGCACTGGCCATTTTCACTGTTTGCAGCATGTTTTATCAGCATCAATTTTCAGGCATTTTTGACCCCAGACACCATCAGATATAAATTTTAGCGGCCAGTTGGGCCATACACCCAAATTTTTTCGGGATGTGAGGGGTGAGGGCAACGCCCCCCCCCCCACCTCAACCCCCCCCCCCCCCCAGAATATTTTTAGTGGGGAGGCGCGTGAAAAAACAGGTCACTTTTTTGCCCAACAAATCCTAAAGCAAACATAACTATCCAGGGGGTAGAATGCAGATTTTAGGTGCTTCTGGGGCTTAAAAGCGGGTGGGGGGGTGCAGACACGTATCTGAGTGGGAAAGGGTTAACTGAAATCTGGGAACAAACTGAAATTTAGTCTAAAATGCATTGATTATTTCTGAAATATTGTTTCTTGCAATAAAATTATGAAAAAAACATTATTTTGGTCAGTTGGGATTTTCTTTATTAACCCTTTACCGCAAAGGGATTTTGTGAATTTCGCTGATTTTCACAGTGTTGCACCGGACAGCAACTTCAACTAGCCATTGTTTCATAATGGATGGTCTGTTTTACACCAAACTCGGTATGAATGTTCATTTGGCAGTAGCCTTTCTAATGCAACCTTTCAAGACTCGATCATTGTTGTCATGGTAAAGAGGGGGCATCTCAAAGTTGGCAAAAAGTGTGTTTTCACATGAGTTTTTGACCACATTTTAATCTTCACACAGCTGTCAAGGCAACAATTAAGGTGTTTGGCACTGGCCATTTTCACTGTTTGCAGCATGTTTTATCAGCATCAATTTTCAGGCATTTTTGACCCCAGACACCCTCAGATATAAATTTTAGCGGCCGGTTGGGCCATACACCGAAAATTTTTCGGGATGTGAGGGGGGAGGGCAACGCCCCCCCCCCTTCAATCCCCACAGAATATTTTTAGTGGGGAGGTGCGCGAAAAAAGGGTCACTTTTTTGCCCAACAAATCCTAAAGCAAACATAACTATCCAGGGGTAGAAATGCAGATTTTAGGTGCTTCTGGGGCTTAAAATGGGGGGGGGGGGTGCAGACACGTTAAAACACGTATCTGAGTGGGAAAGGGTTAATAGAACAGGTTTTTTGTCTCTCCTGAAAAGTTGCCAGTTTGCACTTACAACGTTATTGCACTCAGCAGACGGTATATTCAGTTTTTTTGTTGATACAGCAACCTGTTTAGCTTCAACAAAAGTCAGAAACTAAACTGAAAAGAGCTAAATGTGCTGTCACTCTAAGCAAGAGGCGGAACCATGATAGCACTAGTTGCCCTTCCACTCAGAAGTACAAAATGGCAACAGATGAATATCTGAAGACAACAACTGAGCTGTTGTTCTAAATAGTTTTGTTTGTTTGTATTGGAGTTTTACGGCCCAGTCAACACTATTTAGGTCATTTTTGAGCCGGTCAGTTTACCTATCAACACTTTCCTGGGCAGGCTTATACGTAAGCGGTTAACCAGTACAGTGCACATTCTTTCGCCAGAAACTGACAACTGCCCTTCTTGTTCTGAATAGTTACAACTAGATGATTGAATATAGAGTTACATTATTAAACTGACTGCCAATCCCAAAATGTGATTAGTTCTCTTTAAAGAAATGACACACACAAAGGATGTAAACTCTCTACATATGAGTGAAACATCAACCTTAAAATGTTATTTACAAACATAACTCCCTTCATACAGCAAACATACAGTTTCCTTTCCAAAATATTTTACAGCTTTACAGGAAAGAAAGCCTTTAGCTTGTTTACTAAAACAAAAATGAATAAGTGAATAGTGAATGATTGAAGTCAAAAGCAGAAAATATGTGCTACAAGAACTATAGGCTGATAGAATTTACAGCTCTACCTTTAATGTTCTACCTATCTAGATCAGTGATTAATTAACCACTGAACTAAGAAAATCTAAAGCAAGATTTTTGAACACAATAATGAAATGCATTCATAGAAATAATGTTTTATTGGCTATTTTATGCATAGCTTCAACAATAGGTCATTAAACGAGAACAAGAGAAAAGGAATTTAAATTTTTCTTCATTAAATCACGAAAAATATAATTTACCTTTCAGTACTAAAGAATTATTAGATGCTCTCCATAAATCTCATGATACTGCTATTGGTCCTGACGACACACACTATAAAATTTTAAAACATTTACCCAAAAAGGCATTGGACACTTTATTAAATATTTTGAATGATATTTGGATCACTGGAAAGTTCCCGGAGAACTGGAAAAAGCTGCTATTATTCCTATTCCGAAACCTAATAAAGATCATACTGAAGCCACTAACTACAGACCTATTGCTTTGACAAGCTGTTTATGTAAAACAATGGAGAGAATGCTTAATGATAGGTCGGTTTGGTTCTTAGAATCAAACCAGCTTATCACTAAATTCCAAGCTGGATTTAGAAAAAATAGCTAACGATCATTTGATTCGTTTAGAAGCTTTTATACGTGATGCCTTTATTAAAAAAAAAGAACACGTAGCTGTATTTTTGACCTCGAAAAAGCCTACGATACTACTTGGAAATATGGCATCATGCAAGATGTACAATCCTTGGGCTTTAAAGGCCGATTACCACTTTTTATTCAAAATTTCCTATCAGATAGAACATTTAATGTTCGCATAGGAAATACATTATCAGACATATTTGATCAAGAACAAGGTGTACCACAAGGTAGCATTTTATCACCGACCTTGTTCAGTATTAAAATTAATAATATAGTTAAATGTATAAAGGAACAAGATTGTTCTCTTTTTGTCGACGATTTTGGAATTTTTTATCGCTCCAAAAATATGGAAACCAATAAATTTAAACTCCAAAGGTGTTTAAATAATATAGAAACTTGGTGCAACAGAAAATGGTTTTAAATTTTCAAAAACAAAAACTCAGTGTGTTCATTTCTGCCAAATTCGAAAGTTGCATTTAGATCCAGTTTTAACAATATACGGCAGTCCAATTCCAGTCGTCACTAAGGCGAAGTTTTTGGGTCTTTTATTCAATAACAAATTGTCTTTTATTCCTCATATCAAAGCTTTGAAAGCGAAATGTTTAAAAGCTCTTGATATTCTGAAAGTCCTGTCCAGTTCCGACTGGGGAGGAGATCGCACCATTCTTTTAAATCTTTATTGATCTTTAATTCGTTCCAAATTGGACTATGGTTCCATTGTCTATGGATCTCACATAAACATAAATGTAAACATAAATGCATAAAAGCTAGATGTAGTTTTTATCGAATTTTAAATAGTATTTTAATCTAGTTGTAAATGGATGTTTTGATAGTGGGAGGATTTTGGGAATTGTAGAGTAAATAAAATAGCACAAGAAAAACAACATAATGCTCAGCTCGTATATACCTAAATTTTATGATTGTTTATTGTCTCAATGAGTCATTGACATGGTTTAATGACTAGAATGGCTGCTACATATATGTAGTCATATTGACAATACTTTTGTCACTTTTGGCATAACTTCATGTTTGTCTTTTCATAATCACATTGTAAATATAAACATTTGTATTCATCCATAAATAATTATCTTGTGGTGTTTAATAGCTGAGCATCTCTTGTTTTCTTGTCCGGAGTAAATGTCCGGAGGACATTTTCCTTTGCAGGGGAGAATGTCACACAGTGCATTTTGTTGTGCAGATTATATTTTCCAGGCTTTTAGACATTTTCTGCAATAGTTCATATTCTGTGATATAGCTGGTGGTCCATCTCTGCACTATCTCCAATTCCTGTTCTATTCATTCAATGTGTTGCGGTTCCATTCGCTCATTATGGACCCCGAGTAGTTGCCTCCCTTGATTTTAAGATGGATGAGTGAATTTGATTGGCTGATAACGGGGTTTCCTTCACAATACTAACCAATCACAGGCACGCTTATAGATTAGATACAATTCCGCCGCGAACGAAAAATAGAGAAAAGAAAGAAGAAAGTTGACAAAGAAGAATCTTAATATTTCTCAATGTCATAACCTTTCAAAGGCTTACTTTGGCATTTGCGAATATATTATTGTTCAGGTATATCCCAGATAATCCCTAATGTGAAATTATTGCCATTTTATCCATAAATTTACTTCTGAAATTGCCACGACATTGACAACAATGGAAATCTTACCTGTGACAAACTTCTTTCGTAAAAATGCACTGGTTTGTCTGTTTCTTTCGGTCCTTGGATACCCATAAGAATAACCTGAATACATTTATTAGTATTTCTGGTAGTATGCTGCAGATTGCACAGATATTCAGGGTTTAAATCAGACCAATAACACAAAGGTGGCAGCAATATTTCATGCATTGGTTATGTTCATATACTAATTATCCCGTTACATACAGAAAGCCTGATAATAGGATTTTGCTCAAGTCCTGTCATTTAGACGCATAAGCGTAACTATGCCGTATACGACATGTTCATTTGTGCTCATGTTTCCATCGATTCATGTCAGTAGGCATACTGTATGTTTACATGGAAGCATGACTGAATATTTTGTATTAAAGATCAATGCATAAAGCTGATCATCATCATGTGATTATGTGCATCCGTCGGACTTGTCCGTTGACCAAATATTGACAAGCCTGTTAAGGCATTGTTATCTTATAGTTATTATTGTTGTTGTTTCCTTGTAGGATACACCCTCTTTGGTTTTATTGGTTACCATACCAATCAACAAATAAACATGAAATCATCGTTGAATCACCTCTTCATTTTATCCCGGCTGAGCTAGATACATTCTATGCCTATATAAACTGTCATATATACAGAGCCCGCGTGATACTCAGATTTTCAATCGAACATAAATAAGTATATAAAGAATAAATGTCAATCTATTTGGGAAAAACGAAACTGATAATAAATTAAATAAAATACAATCTAATTTTCATAGCAAATGCTCTTTCTCAAATTACAGCAGAAAAGATCAGACAAAGATCACTAGATGCCGTATTGGATATACAAGGCTCACTTATTCCTACATTTTAAAAAAAAATGAACAAGCACCTTTCTGTATATCTTGTAACGAACCGTTCACAGTGAAACACTTTCTCATTTCATGTATAGAATTTCATCATATACGAACAAAATATTTTAATGTTTCAACGGTGAAAGAACTTTTTAAAGACATACAATCTTACCAAATGATCAATTTTCTTAAAGAAACCGGACTTTTTAACAAACTGTAATTATTAAGATTTTAATTTTTAACCTTACATTATTTTATGCATAATATATTTTTTTAGACGCTATATGCCCAATTAGGGTTGAGCGTCTTTAAATAAATCATCCATTCATCCATCAACAATAGGTCATTGCTAGACAAGACGGAAATACATTTATTATATTTCATCTCACAAGTGTAGCTAACAAGTATGAAAAAAGAAACACTCAATAAAATCTGAAAGAAACCTGAGGTGATCTAAAACACAAAACAGAAGAATAGGAAAGCTTCAATACTAAATTGACTACTGATCTAATCTCTTCAAAGACAGTCACAATGTATTTTACAATTGCTTATATAAAGATAAGATAGAGAAATCAAAATATGTGTGAATACGGAAGAAAATAGATAACCTTTGTTGGGTGTATACATGTACTATAAAGAAAAGTGTTGGGCATGTACATTTATCGCAGAAGATAGGCACTTGTCCAGAATTTTATCATCCCTGTTTAACGGAGGCTCGAAATGATCGTTCTGTAGAAGCAAAGCAGCCATAGATTAGGACAAGTAATGCGTCTGACATTCTGACTCACCGTTAAATAACAAAGGCCAACTTTTAGCTAATAGTTTTAAAATCAATATTTTGGAGGATTTTGGTTGCTCTGCAGTAGCTATATAATATGAATGACTTAGTTCATGTAATGGTTTATATTTTTCATGATTGATTTTATATTTTTGGAATAAATAGCAATCTTGCTCAAAACCAACATATGCACATATAATGGGTATTATATGTGTGGTATGTCATGATATTTCACACATCGTGAGAAGACATATGTGGCATATTATTTAGAAAAAAATTATAGGTGGACAAGAATGGGAACATGCCTAATTTTGAAAATGAATTCAGTCTTTTTTATATTCTTTTAAGAAAATCCGTACGTGGGCAGATTTGAGACCCCACCTTTTGCTTGAACCTCTTGTACAGTAAAATTCCTATATTAAGCCCACCTTTGGGACTGTTCGAAAGTGGTCTTTAAGACCACTTTTGAACAGTCCCAAAGGTGCTCTCTGACCAGAGGACACCATATGCAGAAAACACAAAGAAAGAATAACTGCAACCTACTAAATAAACCTGTTGAAGCAGAATTAATCTTATTTAAGGTGGCTTAATATCTAGCGGCATTTAACAGCAGTTCAGATATGCCATTCATACTAAATTAAAAACAATAATGGCCCCAAAACCGAGCCTTGAGGCACTCCAGCCCGTAAAGCTTTAGAATTTGAAGTACCTTGCTTTATGACTACTTTTTGTTTAGGTCTGCAGGATAATTACTTATCCACAAAAGAAAATTGTCTTCAATACCATACTGTTTTAGTTTAAAAATTAGTCCTTTGTGCCAAACTCTGTCAAAAGCCTTGGATATGTCACAAAATACCATACAAGAGAACTGGTGGTTATAAAAACTCTGACAGATATTTTGATATATATCAATCATCTGAAATACGGTGGAATGCTGGGGAAGAAATAGAAGTGGAGGCAATGATCAGGAATCGATACAATTAACCCACAGCTCCCATGAGAGACACCAAAGGGAAAGAAACACAAACATGAAACAACAGACCCTAATGGAAACATCAATAGCTGAAAGCCAAAAGGAGAGTTACTTTCCCACAAAATGGCCAATAGGCTATCTAAAATAAAACAATATACGCGACACAAACACCCAAAGACAAACCATAACAAAAATAAACCGCAACAGAAGAACCGCCCAGGAATGGTCAGCGGAAACGAACCCAAGTGGGGGGCCTAAATCTATCCCAGGCGGCCACAACCCCCACCCCCGCCGCGACCAAATTAAACAACCCGCCCAGCCCGCACGAAGGCCCCCAACCCACCATCCCAACCAACATAAGCCCTCATGCCGGAACCGTCACATAGGCCGAGGCGCGACCCACCGGCGCGCAACCAAATAGGGAAGCAAAACCGCGACCGGGCCAACCACCACGCACACAGTCTGTCCTACAACAGCCAGCTGCACCCAACCCCCCCCCCTCCCCCCGATATCAAAGAATGACCTCACGAAACCGGGTGCCGATGTCATTGCGGTTACATACCCCTCCAAACTTATATACCAAGTCACCACAAAACCAGAAGAGTTCCAAGTCTAACACCGAACTCTAAAACCAAACCAGAATGACGCCCACAAACCCCGAAAAGGCCCCGTGCAGCCCATGGCACCGACAACCCCGACCAAGATTCCCAGCCGCCAATAATCCCCTACGAGTGTCGAAGCCAGCCACATGACCACAAACCTCGGCAAATCGAACCAACCGCGAAACACAAATGCCACAGGCCAAATGCCTAAGATGCTTTTTGTTTATGCCTGTCCCTTTTCCTAGAAGTTTTTCTTATTTCGGTGTCATACCAAGGGTTGTCGTCTGGCCTAACTGTAACTGATTTCGAAGGAATACACTATTTTACCATTGCAAGAAAAATGCTATTAAAAAGCTCAGAGGCCTCACTTACTGATCCACGAGTCCGACATGACCAGTAACAGTTTCTAATTTTATTACTCAGTAAATTAAAGTCAGCATTTTTGTATAACCAGACTGTTCGTTTATATGACTCTTTAAGTTCGTAATAAAAGGGCATTGGTATGTAGGTGGCAGAGTGGTCACGTATTCACCTTATTTGCATTATCTGCTGGTTCCTAGTCTGAAGGTTATCAGTGTTGGAAAAACAGGTAACCCGACCCCCCTGACCTTTCAAGGTCAGGGGGGGGGTCTGGTTACCTGTTTTTCCTATATTGACAATGAGCAAGCTGGGGGCCAGCAAATAATGCAAATATGGTGAATATAGTCGACTACCCTAATGATTCCTGTATCCAGGTATGAGAATTCAACTGGTGCATGTGTGTGAATTCGGGTTTAACGTCGCTTTCAACAATTTTTCAGTCATATCACGACGGTGTCTGGTTGCGACAGGGAGCTCAATGCTCACGTTTATAGTGCTGCCTCACTGAAGTATCATGTCCCAGACACATTACATGATACCACACCCAGTCACATTATCCTGACACTGGATCGACCAGTCCTAGCTCTACCCCGTAAATCTGAGTGCCAAGCGAAGAGCAGCTAGTACCATTCTTAACGACTTTGGTATGTCGCGGCCCGGGATCGAACCCGAGACCTCCCGTTCCCCGGAGCGGACACTCTACCAACTGAGCTATCGGGGCCGGTGAATTCAACTGGTATGATAACGGGATCAAGCAGTGCCTGTTGTCGTGTTGGTTCACTTATAACGTTATTAAGGAATTGATGACCATGAGGTCTTTTAAGTTTGATATATTTGGGTTTAGTAGGCCTAAGTCTTCATTCAGGTCTCCTACAATTATTATGTTGTTTGATAGTTCCATTGGGTATCCATAATTCGAATAATGCATATCCACGATTTAGGGATATCCATAATTCAGAACGATTTATGGATATCCATAATTCGAATTATGGATATCATTAATCGAATTATGGATATCCATAATTCGGTCCATTTATGGATATCCATAATTCGAATTATGGATATCCATAAATCGAAGTATGGATATCTATAAATATGGATAAAATAGTGAAACGGCACCCCATAAACCCGAGCACTAATTTTCTTGCGTCGCGTCTCATGCCGCATTTCCACCCGTTTGTATTGATAATATGATAGTAGAGTTCATTTGTTGGTGATAGGAGCAATATTCCCACTCCATCAATAATGCAGGAAGTTTCTTCTCATACAAGCGATCTTTTATTACTCTAGGGGATTAAAAGCCGTGTTAGCCTACAATTATTATTTTCCGCATCCCGCTAATCATGAGGAACTATGGCGCTTAACGTCAGAAGGCTGCTATATATAAGTCGTTTACGATTGATTCAGAAAGATATAAGGAGAAAAACAAGTCTGATTATATGATTTCCAAAACAAGCCATTTATGTTTATGTCCCTCGAGTGAAAAGCTTTACGAGGATGTACGTAATCTAACTGATGTGTTACTTGAGTCATAAAATGCTCTGAAAGACAGCATTAGAAGAGAGAGAGAAATGAAAATTTCGCAGAACTGCTTCGCGAAGAGCAAATTAACTTTAATGCGTTTGTACATTGTCAATCCCACCCCCGCCTATCGGGGCTTGGAGAAATAGATTGGGCTGCATGATGCTTCCACGCAGAGCTGATACCGACCGCACTTGAGTACTGGAAATCCGCTTAGAACGTCTAAGCCTGCCCAGGAAAATTGCTGCGAGTCGGCCCGTCCATGCTTATAAACCCCCTATTGGTTTCATTGGGCGCCAGGGATTGAGATGTCATTTCATCTCATTGTAGGGTAAAAGTCCCATAAAATTGGAAGCAACGTCTCCAAAATGACCTAAATAGTGTTGACGGGGGCGTTAAACCTCAAATCAAACAAACAAAACATTGCCAGTCATTTTGGAGTCGATCATACCTCACAGAATGCGGTTTCTGACTACGGCTACCACTGGTCCACATCTGACCTGTGATGATAAATATCAGAACCTCTCTGGAATGAGAGAAAGTCAAATTTGATTGATCAGTGGATAGACCTGCGACACATTCTTGCACCATTTGGCGGGAGTAAGCCGGGCATGCACTGGGGATTAGAGAGCCAAACATATCTCGACCCACAGGAATTCGACGAAGTTCATATACAGTAGGAGTATTGTAGGAACAACGATGGCTCGTTTACCATGGCTGAGTCGAACCCGTTCTTGAATCCCTAGGGTATGCCTCTATATAAGAAATTGTGAGGGAAAAGAAAGGGTATTTTTGTCTTTAATTCTGCAGATGTATGCTGTGTGTACTCATTAGAGTACTTAAAGACCACTTTTGAACAGTCCCAAAGGTGGTCTTAATACAGAAATTTTACTATATATGCAACACAGTCCAAACTAGGCTCAGAGATATGCAAGGCTTCTGGCTGAGCAGTAGGGCTTATCAAACAAGTCATGATATGAAGAAGTTCTTTGATGCACTATAGACAGTTTATGTTCCCAGAGCTCAGAGACCATCCATCTTCTCGGTGCAGATGGGACAAGTCTTATGTAAAAGAGGCCATCACCTATCAATGGTGGCGCTATCAACAGACTACCACAGATAAAATCTAACCTGCTGCTTGACGAGCTCCCAACCGTCTCTGAAACAATGAAAGCAATAAAACTTCTGTCATCTGATAAGGCTCCAGGGTCAGATACAATGCATGCAGAGATCTACAAAACAGGAGGTACCCCTATTGCAAAGAAAATGATAAGAGTTTTTTTCACATTATGTGGAGAAAAGATGACATTCCTCAAGAATTCAAGGATGCGTCAAATAACAAACTTTTCAAAAGGAAGGGGAATACTCGGGTATGGCATCTCTTTATTGTCAGTTGCTGAGAAGGTCCTTGCAAGAGCTGAATGAACACCTTGAACAGTCAGGGCTTCTACCAGAAAACCAGTGTGGATTCAGAAAGGACAAAGGAACCATTGACATGATCTTCACAGCAAGGCAGTTCCAGAGAAATGCCAGGAACAGAGCATGGACCTCTGCATTACCTTTGTTGTCTTCGCAAAGGAGAGGCTGTTTCACGACGGTATGCTTTGCATGGGTCCAAAATGATGGTTTTCTAATCCATTCACTCTAACAAATGGAGTCAAACAAGATTGTGTACTACACTGTTTAGCATGATGTTTTCTGCCATGCTCACAGGATATTTTCCAGGCTGAAGACAATGGTACATATTTGGTATTGCTTTGTTGGGAAGCTTTGAAAGTTGCAAGCCAAATCCAAAGTGCAAACAGAGGTTCTTTTTGCTGATGACATGGCAAAGGCTGCATTGTTGTGCGGCGCCTGATCAGGGCGTACACTGTTTGCAAAAATATTCAATCATTTCCTAATATACTGAACCGAAAAAGAAACGCAACTTTTTAACCCAAAACATCTTCATGCAACCATCAGGTTGACTGAAAAATCATTTTGCGATTTACTTTCATACTTTTTAAACTTTCTTATGCGGAAAACATTGGCATTCGTTGTTTTCAACATTTCTAAATGAAAACAGTAACCTATTGTGTTACCTGGAGTTCCGGTAAAATTTCTCTACGGAATATGGTACGTTTGACGCAAGATCAACGTAACACAGCGGTCCAAATGCTTCAACGTGGGACGTCTCAGGCTGTCATCGCCAGGTACTTCCAAGTGAATAAATCGACGATAAATCGCTTGTACCAGCGTCTACGTCAAACGGGAACGACAAATGACAGGCCCATAAGTGCTCGTCCACGCGTCACGACACGTCGACAAGACCGACAAATCCGTCTAACCCACCTTCATAATCGGTTCCGTACAGCCGTCGAGACGTCTAGGGTGACACCTGGAACGCACAACAATCGAATAAGTGCAGATACCGTCAGGAATCGCCTTCGAGAGTTTGGCTCATCGTCCGTACGTTGGTATGCCATTAACACCACGACGACGTCAGGTTAGAATGGCGTGGCTCACACAACATAGGCCAACCTGTTTCCCCTTCGTCAGTTGCGTAACGTAATGTTTTCTGACGAGTCCAGGTACTTGTTTTACAGAGCTGACAGCCGTCAACGTGTGTATTGGTGTGGCGGAGAGCGTTATCGTGACAATTGTTTGGTTGAACGTGATCGATTTGGAGGCGGTGTGTTGATGGTGTGGGCTGGCATATCTTATGGTCATAAAACGCCCCGGGTATTCATTGATGGATCTTTGACGGCTCAGCGTTACGTTGACGTCGTTTTACGACCGGTAGTTGTGTCACAGGGGTGGAGAAAGAACATGGCTCGACCGGGACTCGAACCCAGGGCCTTTCGCATACCGTGCGAACATTCTACCGACTGAGCTACCGAGCCACACGGTCGGCCTGCTACATTTTCCCCCTGCCTAATGAGATTCGTCCCGAATCTCTCCTAATGAGATAAGTCCCGAATCTGTAAGTCCTATCCAGTCCGGCTGCTAGACTTATTTTCATACTCTTTCATGCCCTCAGACGCGGTGCTGGACCCAAACTGGCCACCAAATGTCACAGGTGTGGAAAAAGAACATGACTCGACCGGGACTCGAACCCAGGGCCTTTCGCATACCGAGCGAAACTCTACCGACTGAGCTACTGAGCCACACGGTCGACCTGCTACAGTTGTTCCATATGTACGGCAGCACAACGTTACGTTTCAACAAGATAACGCTCGGGCGCATGTAACAAGGCTCAGCATGGCATTTCTTCAGCAAAACAACGTTGACGTGATGCGCTGGCCTCCGTATAGTCCAGATCTCTCTTGGATGGGCGCGTACGTAACCGCCCCCAGCCGCCAACAACGCCTCAAGCGTTGCGTCTCGCGCTCATACAGGAGTGGAATGCTATTCCCCAGGCAGAGATCAATCGTTTAATCCTGTCCATGACTAGTCGTGTGCGTGCAGGACTGAATGCAAACGGAGGACATACTCGCTATTAATTGCTTATGTTTTGAACTTGTGAAAACAAAACGGATTTGTGTTCAAAACATGAACACTCTATGGTAGTTACATCCAGGAATGATTATATCATTGCGTCATTAAATCGATTTTCTGCAAACATGATTATTTCAGCAAATACTCGCATTTATATTTATACCCCCGCAAACGAAGTTTGAAGGGGGTATATAGGAGTCAGCTTGTCGTCTGTCGTCGTCGTCGGCCCGTTACAAAAAACTTTAACATTGCTCATAACTTCCTTATTCTTTGACCGATTTCTTTAATATTCACACACCACACACATTGCCACTAGTACTTAAGATTGATATACACAAACCTGACCTTGACCTTTACGTTGACCTTCCTCAAGGTCAAATACTTTTAAAAATTTGTCGTCGTCGTCGGTCCGTTACAAAAAACTTTAACATTGCTCATAACTTCCTTATTCTTTGACCGATTTCTTTAATATTCACACACCACACACCTTGCCACTAGTACTTAAGATTGATATACACAAACCTGACCTTGACCTTTACGTTGACCTTCCTCAAGGTCAAATACTTGTAAAAATTTGTCTGACAACGCATGCGGGGGTATAATTGGCGCCCGTTAGGCGGCAGCTCTAGTTGGAGTGGAATAGTAACTCGTTACATAGCTGATACTGCTGTTTTGAAATGATATTGCATTGGAAACTAGGGTGAATGTTGATACTTCTTGAGCTTCGGTTCGTTGTAAACACGCCTATACAAATACATTGTAAATTTTACCACCGAAAAATGAAAAGTTTTAGACGAAATATTGTGATATTTTAGCTCAAGGTGAGCTATTGTGATCACCCTGTGTCCAGCGTCCGTGGTGCAACGTGCGTCGTGCGTCTGTACGTCGTCAACAATTTACTTAAATGACATCTCCTCCTACTTTGGTGAATAGATTTCAAAATAATTTCATGGAAATATTCCGTTGGTGACCCTTTATTAAAACTGCTAAAATGGTTCCGCTCCGTTGAACAAAATGGCCTCCAGAGCTAAAAATAGAAAAACCTTTAAACGACATCTTCTCCTAGCCCACTGCCTGATTTCAAAATTGTTTCACAGAATTATTCCTAAGGTGACCCTCCACCAAAATTGCTAAAATAGTTCCGCTCCATCGAACAAAATGGCCGCCAGAGCTAAAATAAAAAACACACCTTTAAACGACATCTCCTCATTGTCCTTTGGTTCAAATTCAAAATAATTTTACAGAAATGTTCCTTGGGTGACCCTCTACCAACATTGCAGAAATGGTTCCGCTCTGTTGAACAAAATGGCGCCAGAGCTAAAAATAGAAAACCCCTTTAAACGACATGTCCTCCTAGCCCACTGATCCGATTTCAAAATAATTTCACAGAAATATTCCTGAGGTGACTCTCTACCAAAATTGCTAAAATGGTTCCGCTCCACTGAATAAAATGGCCACCAGAGCTAAAAATAGAAAAAACCTTTTAAACGACATCTCCTCCTAGCTCACCAGCCCAATTTCAAAATTATATAAAAATGTATCTTGGGAAACCCTCCACCAAAATGACTAAAATGGTTTCGCTCTGTTGAACAAAATGGCTACCAGAGCTAAAAATAGAAAAAACCTTTAAACGACATCTCCTACTAGCCTACTGTTCTGATTTCAATTTTTTTCACAGAAATATTCCTAAGGTGGCACTCTACCATATTTGCTAAAATGGTTCTGCTTCTTTGAACAAAATGGCCGCCAGATCTAAAATTAGAAAAAAAAAACTTTCAAACGACATCTCCTCCTAGCCCACTTGCCAGATTTCAAAATTATTTCACAGAAATGTTCCTTGGGTGACCTTCTACCAAAATTGCTAAAATGTGCTCATTCCGCTGTACAAAATGGCCACCATAGCTCAAAATAGAAAAAAAACCTTTAAAACAACATCTCCTCCTAGCCCTTTGGCCAAATTTCAAAATAATTTCACAGAAATGTACCTTGGGTGACCCTGTACCAAAATTGCTAAAATGGTTAAGCTCCATTGAACAAAATGGCCGCTAAAAATAGAAAAAAAACCTTTAAACGACATCTCCTCCTAGCCCACTAGCCTACTGTTCTGATTTCAATTTTTTTCACAGAAATATTCCTAAGGTGGCACTCTACCATATTTGCTAAAATGGTTCTGCTTCTTTGAACAAGATGGTCGCCAGAGCTTAAAATAGAAAAAAAAAAACTTTAAACGACATCTCCCATTGGCCAGATTTCAAAATAATTTCACAGAAATGTTCCTTGGGTGACCTTCTACCAAAATTGCTAAAATGTGCTCATTCCGCTGTACAAAATGGCCACCAGAGCTCAAAATAGAAAAAAACCTTTAAAACAACATCTCCTCCTAGCCCTTTGGCCAAATTTCAAAATAATTTCACAGAAATGTACCTTGGGTGACCCTGTACCAAAATTGCTAAAATGGTTAAGCTCCATTGAACAAAATGGCCGCTAAAAATAGAAAAAAAAACCTTTAAACGACATCTCCTCCTAGCCCACTGGCCTGATTTCGAAATTGTTCCACAGAAATATTCCAAAGGTGACCCTCTACCAAAATTGCTAAAATGGTTCTGCTTCTATGAACAAAATGGCCGCAAGAGCTAAAAATAGAAAAACCTTTAAATGACGTCTCCTCCTAGCACACTGACCCGATTTCAAAATAATTTCACGGAAATATTCCAAAGGTGACCCTCTACCATGCAAAATTGCTAAAATGGTTCCACTCTGCTGAACAAAATGGTCACCAGAGCTAAAAATAGAAAAAAAACAACAACTTTAAACGGCATCTTCTCCTGGCCTTTAGTCCAATTTCAAAATCACAGAAATGTTACTTGGGTGACCCTCTACCAAAATTGCTAAAATGGTTACGCTCCGCTAAATAGAATGGTCACCAGAGCTAAAAGTAGAAAACCCTTTAAACGATAACCTCCTCCTACGCCACTGGTCGGATTTCAAAATAATTTCACAGAAATATTTTTAGGTGACCCTCTACCAAAATAGCTAAAACGGTTTTGCCCTGCTGAACAAGATGGTCGCCAGAGCTTAAAATAGAAAAAAAAAACTTTAAACGACATCTCCCATTGGCCAGATTTCAAAATAATTTCACAGAAATGTTCCTTGGGTGACCCTCTACCATAGTTGCTAAAATGGTTTCACTCCATTGAAAACAATGGTCACCAAAGCTAAAAATAGAACAAAAAATGTTAAACATCTTCCCCTCCTAGCCCTTTGACCCGACTTCAAAGTAATTTTACAGTAATGTTCTTTGGGTGACCCTCTACCATAATTGGTAAAATGGTTCCAATCCGCTGAACAAAATGGTAACTAAAAAAACACCTTAAACGACATCTCCTCCCAGCCCTTTGGTCCAACTAATTGTGGTTTCTTGTGACAAGGACTTCCCGCTCATCCAAATAAAAAAACAAAATCATCTGTGACCTTGACCTTTGACCTACTCTGTCTTCAGAACAATTTGAGATATAGCCTTTATATTTTGCATGCAGGTTCTTGTGACAAGGGCTTCCCAACCATACACAATTTTATCTAGTAACCTTTACCTTGACCTGTGATCAGTTTTAAAGAGAAGACTGACCTCGGCCGAGGGGCCTTGTTTCCATAATCTTTGAAACATCTTGAACTCAGGTGAGCGATCCAGGGCCAGCGTGGCCCTCTTGTTTCTTATTTCTCATTACGACAACACACCCGTGCGACATAGTGCATTTTTAACATCTCCAAAATGGCTACTTTCTGTTGAAAATTGATGATATATTACTTATTTATACTGCAAAATAGGTTGTGGGTTCTCGTTAGAACCGCCTCATTGAGGTGGTTCTGAGTACTCACAACCAAGATAAGAAAAATAATGTATACCCCCGTAATCCCCAGTTTTCTCTATATAAACTGGGGTATACGCGGGTGTTCATTTCACGGACTTGTTCATGTGATGTGCTCAAAACATAGAGTGTGGGTACTCGTGAGAACCGCCTCGGCGAGGCGGTTCTAACGAGTACCCACAATCTATGCTTTTGAGCAGAAATAAGAAAAAATGTGTACCCCTGCAAACACCAGTTTTACTATATATAAAAGTGTTGTTTAAGGGAGTCAAAATTATATGATGGTGTTCTGATAGCCGATTCAAGTGTTCTGGCTTGTTTCTTTTTTTTTCGGTCGATGTTTGTCGAGCAACATTTAAACTAACAATACTACAGACCTTCACTGCTGTTGTCCACATGTTTATTACTGACCAATATACATAGAGGATCTTGCATGAGTGCTCATGTATTATTGAACTTATTAATTAAACGAGTTGAGGAAAAAGGATAAAATTCGAGGCTTTGCCGAGCATTTTATCCCTTTCACTCAACTAGTGTAACAGTAAACGCGACGTCGTTAAGGACGTCGTGCGTGTAGCGTCACGGGACATATCTAACTAATTTGTATATTTAATCCACTAACGCTAGTGTATTATCGAATTTATTACTTGGCGTTATTACATTCTCAAACGCGAAATCATATGAAAAATATGTAGCTAAAACCGTGCGCAAAGTCAAGCTTTTGTGTACTGTTTAATATACAGAGGAAAATGCAAACAAAACACTCACAAGTTCCAGTTCTACATTGTGACAATAACAAATACTCCTTACTTATAGGAACAAGGTAGAAGTTATGAAAATTCAGGCAGCATCATCATGAAATCTGATTATTTACACAAGTCATTTTTGATGACCGCTGATGGGAGATTCACTGCTAGATACAAGCTCCAGTTTTAACTCAGTCTATGGGTATTATATCTGCCTATAGGTGATACCATATCATTTATTCAAACAGTTGAAACAAACCACTATAACAACGCTTCATGATTTATCCTTTCCATTCAAAAAGCACCTCTTTTGCATGTATATACATCAAGTAAGTGATATTAGAGATAACTGCTTCAGCCATCAACTGGTGTTTATTTAACGAATTCCATCACTGTTAAGAAGCTAATAAATTGAATTCTCTGATAAAAATAGGATCCTTCTGAGAAGGGGGTTCTAATACTTTGTTCCCTATAGTGCCCTTACGAGGACTGTTCAAATATGAATGCAAGTAGAACGTTTTCTCATGCACTAATGCGAAAATCACCTGGAAATAAATATCACAGCGTAGAAAAACATTTTACCGATACATTGATACCAAACCTGTTAAAATCCGTGCACATTAGCCATGTATATCGTTCGATAAACACTGTCTACTCTTGTATACTAATACAAAACATGGTTGGAAGAAGGTCAGAGTACGCCGTTGAAATACGGTCCTATATTAAGAATCGTTGTATTCTTGGTATACGGTGCAAAGACATTTTTGATGAAATATGTTCGGTTTATGGGCATAATGAAATGTCTTTTCCGACAGTTTTTCGTTGGTGTAAGAAATTCAGCTGTGGGCTAGGCTCAACAGAAGATGCACATCATGATCGTCGGCCGAAAAGAGCAACATCTGCCAAGATGGTTGCTAGAGTGAAAGAAATAGTTGCTACCGATGCACGATACACCACTAGGCAAATAGCTAGTATGGTTGGCATCTCATTGCTCATACAATTCTGAAACGGGATTTGAAAATGAGAAAGATCTGTGCTAGATGGATTCCCCATCTGTTGACAGATGAGCAGAAAAAGATACGCGTTCAGTGCGCCAAGAAAGTGCGTAAAAAGTTTCCAAATTACAATGCGCGGTCTTTCGCTAATGTCGTCACAGGTGACGAGACATGGGTTCACTTTTTTGAGCCAAAACGAAAGATTCAGAACAAAATATGGACAACAAAGTATTGCAAAAGACCATGCATTGCGAAGCGGACCATGAGCGTCAAGAAGGTAATGTATGCCATATTCTTTTCAAATCATCGCCCTGCTATTCAGGTTGCTGTGCCTAAAGGCAAATCTGTAAATGCGAAGTTTTACACGAATAAAGTTCTTCGAAAATTGAAGAAATATTTCAAAGATTGAAGACCCGCAACTGGTTTGGCCAATGTCAGATTGCTACATGACAATGCGTCATCGCACAAGGCGTTCATTGTGCAAGACTATCTGAAGCAGGAAAAGGTTGTTGAACTCCCTCACCCCCCGTATTCCCCTGACCTTGCCCCGTGTGACTTTTTTTTGTTCCTGCGGCTGAAAAAATACCTTTCTGGTCGAAAATTTGTACAGCGCAAACACCTCGGTTCTGCAATATTCCAGTGCCTTCATAGTATACCTGGAAAAGGCTACCAAAATGCATTCAATGATTGGATCAGAAGACTGAAAGTTTGTATATCTGTTAAAGGGGAATACTTTGAGGGGACAAAATAATTTTTTTATCGAAATCTATCACGGAATCATTTTTATGTGCTTAGTTTCATTCATATTTGAACAGTCCTCGTACTTTGCGGAAAATGTGCCAAAACATGAATTAAAGAGTTATTGATTCCTTATCCTTTGGGTCAGTATGTATTTTCAAGTTGTATATTGAATGTATTTTCAAGTTGTATATTGAACTAGTTCAACAAAACAGTCCAAGCCAAACTTCAGGACCACTTGTCAAGCCTTTACTCTGAGACACATGACGTAATTGTGACGTCACACCAACATCGGTACAACGTCATAACGTTTATGCAACGTCACATCCACGTCGGTGCAACGTCGTGACGTTGCACCGACGTTGATTTGACGTTGCCGTAGCGACGTTTGCCTGCTGGGTTCACTCTGAGACAATCGACAAACCAGTGTTGTCAGCGCTTTGATTGGATTGTGAGCTTTTCTGATTAACTTGAGAGAATACAATGTGCGTTTCCGTCAGTGAAGCGAAGGTCTCAAAGGACCCCGTTCAATAGCTTTAGACATGTTGTGTCATGTTGTATTATTAAATACTGTCTGTTTCTTCATACAGCGTAACAATTGACTCCATTAACAGATGAATTGTAGGTCATGTCAATATTCTTGTCTCTTTCATGCCCGGATCAAGCGACAAAGAACATATATTCTTGCACACCAGACAAGGAAATCCGTGATTTTACCCTGGGATAGAAATTTATGTTCTGACCCTGGTGTTCCGACCCAGGCAACTAACATAAATGCGCGTCAATTCTATTCAACTGCCGGAACTACTTCCGCACTACTTTTATTTTGTAAACAATATACATGTGCGAGCTGTCAAAACTAACAGGAGGTGTTGTGCAAGAAAAAGAATCCAATATGGGGTTCTGTTGTGGATGGGCGTTTCCAACCCTCGGACTGACCGTGCTGAGCGGAACCTCGGCGTAGCCTCGGTTCCGCTCAGCTCGGTCATCCCTCGGGTTGGAAACGCTCATCTACAACAGAACCCCATATCAGATTCTTATATTCGCAGGGGATTAGTTATGAACAAATTACAGAGGACCCGCGTTATAACGACAGTTGTTGTGCCCTATTATTGTGGCGTTATAATGAATTTGCCGTTATAAAGAATTTCAGTTATGAGTATGACAGGTTATAAAAGATCTTTTCCACATCATTACTCCAAGAAACAAATGTTATAGACATTTGTTAGAATCGCCTCGATCAGGCGATTCTAACAAATGTCTATGGAGTATTATATTACAAGAATCTTTCATGACTGTGGATTCGATTTGGGAATGTCCAACCCGAAGGAAGCCCAAGCCGCTCGGAATTGAGGCTTTACCTTGAGCTAAGAATTCATTCCATTGAAATTGTCGTTATAACGAGTTTTATAACGGATCTCATACTAACTACAGTCGATAACTCGAGTGCCTTTTGACACCTTGAACATTTGTTCTTGCATAAATACCTATGCGTATGGCTGTTTGAAGCCATTGTCAAATGGACCGAAAGCCATGCTCAAACAGCAAAAACCATGTTCAAATCATGAAATTCGCGTGCTGTTTGAATATGAATTTTGAGCTTTTGATATCACAAGACGGGCCTTGCTTTGTTTACGTTACGTTGAGCGACGTAACGTTATCGCCCTGGTCGTAGCGTTTTAGGGTTCTATGATGACGTCACTGCATGACAACGTCATTGTAAACAACATTCTGAACTGGCCGCCATGTTGGTTCGCCAGTCGCATTTGAAGAGTATATATGGAGTTTATATGGAGCTTTTGGGCGTTTTCGTCAAAATTTGCTGTCGGAATCGTAAGTTATGCAAGAACAACGATCATCCATGGTTATTTCATTGCATTAACATTTGCCGGATCCCTCGGAAGATATTTGAACATTCGGCCTAGCGGCCTCATGTTCAAACAGCTTCCTCGGGACTCGGCAAATGTTAATGCATGAAAAACCATGGTTGATCCTTATATTCGAAAAGGGGGGTAATTCGACCTACAAAGGTTTAATCATAGTTTTAGGTCAAGGTTCATAAGGGGGATCACTTTAATATGTTTAGAATCTCCTATAAAATACAGGTATGCTGTTTGTCCTCCTTAGAATCTCCATTGACATGGACCAGGGTTCCCGGTCATATGACCCAACTTTCAGAAACTGTTGAGATCCCCGCTCCTAAACCATACATACTGATATGCATTATGATAAGTTGCATTCAGTGGCACCGGCAACGGGCTCCGGGTTGGGGTATGTCCCAGCCCTTCAATTCAAATTGGGCTTCATATCTCAATCCGTTCAGATCCCAACCCCTCAACCGTATATATATTGTTGTTCTTTACGATATTATGCATGCAGTGACACCGATCGGGTATCCCCCGCGTCTGCTAAATATCTTAAACCCCTTAACCCATGTATTATTGTTCCTTATGAAAAGAATCATTTATTGACATCCATCGGGGCTTTGTTTGTTTATGTTGAGGTTTTACGTCTCTATTAACACTATTTATGTCGTTTTGGAGACGCTGCTGACGAATTTGTGGGACTTTTACCCGACACTGATCTAAAACGCTGCCACCTAAAGAAACCGCTAGGGTTTAACCCGTTAGTACCAGAAACCCCAAAACGGGTACCCGGTCAAACTGTGCAGGCCCAGATCAGACGCCACAGACCGCGGCGTCTGATCAGGGCCTCCACTGTTTGCTGAAAGTTCAGCCAGTTTCCAAATCAGTTTTGAAGAAAACACAACCTGTCACCCCTAAATTTTGAAATGGACTCCTGCTGTATATAAGGAGGAAGATGCCATTTGGTACAAAAAGGGTTAAGGGACTCGACTCGCACTACTTTTTTCTAGGCATTGACCTTCTAAGCGGTTTGATTGTCAGCTTTGATTGTGACCTGAATATCTCTAAGAGAAGTTGTGCAATGTGTTCTTCCGCCAGTGCAGTGGGTGTCTCAATGGTCCTGTTTAATAGCGTCATCCTGGCTGTTGCTTCATACAGAGTTGCAAATGACTTCCAAACATATGGATTATAAATCATTTCGATATTCTTGTCTGTACGGATCCTTCAGGATGTACTTGTTCCAATTACCATTCCCCGTGGTCAAAATATTAAAACTACTGTAGCAAGTACATTACGTTATACATTGTAACATTTGCTATATTTTGTAACTTTTGCGTTGCAAAGCCTTATTTTTGCGGTACTGGATCATATAAACCTAATTGACTAACGGCTTCAATACTTTTCGAACTATTTGGTTCAGATAACCAGATACACCGTCAAGGGAGAATAACCTTGCAAAATTATATTTTCCAGCCGCTGCCGACAGAGGTTTGTCAAACTAGACAAATACAAAGTTTGAGCAAATTCGGTATTTAATGCGGTTACGTTTTATACTTATTGACATACTCTGTATATAACAACGGTTGTTTCACAATTAAATTCAACATTACAATAACCCAGCAGTCACATGTCGCTGGGACAATGTCAATGTCATGTGCCTACTGGGAAGGCACTGATGAGGCTGTTTTCTCCTACCCCATCATGTGCCTGAAAAGTTTCTTCAGTAATTTAATCTAATATCAAAATTAAACTAGACCCCCAAATGGGCCAGAAATCGACCCTCTGATAACGTTTTAGAACAGCGCAATCCGATTTAGGTTTCAGGAAGAGATGGTGTTGGTGCAGAGTGTGGGCGTATTGTTTGGAAGGGCGGAGCTATCGTTTGCACATGCCTGTGAAATACTCAATTAACAAAAAGGTAAAGCAAGTCACCCGATTATGTTGAATTAATAAAGCAATGGTGTATGATCGCTTGGAAAAAAAAAAAAAAAAAAAAAAAACGCGGAAGGCACTCTTCCGAATATTCTTGTGGCAAGTTTTATACATGTGGTTTGGATAATTTCAAGATGGCCACACTATAATGGATATCTAACTGCAACAACTTTTACAAATCTGAATCTCCATGTCACCCAAATGCCTCCAACCAAATTTCGACTCAATACTACTGACCATTCGGCAGCAGATGTGGTTTAAAGACTTTCAAGATGGCCACCGTGACAGCAATCTTGGTTATCAGAGCATAATGGAACCAACAAGTCTTAATATCCATGTCCACCAAATTTCGGCTCAATTCGACTTTATGTGGATGGAAGCTTTTCAAGATGGCCGCCTTGGCAGCCACCTCGGAAAAAACAGAACTTATTTTTTTAGCAATTCTGAATTTCCATGTTGCATTATGATAACATACCCGTGCGACATAGTGCATTTTTCACATCTCCAAAATAGCTGCGTTTCTCAGGAAAATCCGTGATATTTTTCTTACAAATACTGCAAACATAGGTTGTGGGTGCTCGTTAGAACCGCCTCATTGAGGCGGTTCTAACGAGTACCAACAACCTATGTCTTGGAGCAGAAATAAGAAAAATAATGAATACCCCCGTAAACCCCAGTGTTCTCTATATAAGGTGGGGTTTAGGGGGGTCTTCATTTCACGAATGTGTTCACGTGATGGGGCGGCCCCAATGCCTCCGATCAAGTTTCAGCCCAATCCGACATTCGGTTCGGGAGGAGATTTTTTTAAGAATTTCAAGATGGCCGCCATGGCAGTCATCCTGGACGCTGGAATAGAATGAATTTAGTAATTCTAAATCATCATGTCGCCCTGAAAACTCTCATCAAGTTTTAGCTCATTCCGACTTTCGGTGCGGGAGGAGATCATCAAGTAAAAGCACCTATATAATTGTGACCCCCTCTAACCCGGAAAACTGGGGTTTACAGGGGTAAACAATATTTTTATTATTTCTGCTCTAAAATTTAGATTGTGGGTATTCGTTAGAACCGCCTCAATGAGGCGGTTCTAACGTGTACCCACAATCTATATTATGAGCAGAAATAAGAAAAATATCACATTTATTTCGTCTGAAAATTTGCATTTTTGGCGGTAAAATTTGCAATGTATTTGTATAGGCGTGGTTTCGTAATGATGTAATTTTAAGAATTTCAAGATAGCCGCCATAGTGGCCATCTTGAACATCGGAACGGAATGATTTTAGCAATTCTGAATCTCCATGTCGCCCCGATGCCCCCATCAAGTTTTGGCTCAATCCGGCTTCTGGTTTGAGACCAGATGGCGTTTGAATAATTTCAAGTTAGCCGCCATAGTGGCCATCTTGAACATAGGAACGGAATGATTTTAGCAATTCTAAATATCCGTATCGCCCATATGCCCCCGTCAAGTTTCAGCTAAATCCGAATTTCGGTTCGGGAAGAGATGTTTTTTTAAGATTTCCAACGAGATGGTAGCATGGCAGCCATCTTGGATATCAGAATGGTACGAATCTAGTAATTCTGAATCACCATGTCGCTCTGATGGCACTCATCAAGTTTCTGCTCCGTGCAACTTTCGGTACTGGGGAGATGTCCTTTAAAGAATTTCAAGTTGGCCGCCATGGTAGCGAACCTGGGTTTCGGAACGGAATGGTTTTAGCAATTTTATATCTCCATGATGGCCCAATGCCCCACTTTGGTTCGGGAGGAGATGTAGAAAAAAAAAATCAAGATGACTGACATGATGGCCATCTTGGATATTGGAACGGAACGATTTTACCATATCGAATCTCCATGTCCCTCAGATACCTGCAATCAAGTTTCAGCTCAATCCGACTTCTGGTTTGTTTCATGATGTCGTTTGAATAATTTCAAGATGGTCACCATGGTGGCCAGCTTGTATATTGGAACGGAATGGTTATACGAAATCTGAGTCTTCATGTCGCCCCGATACCTCCAATCAAGTTCCGGCTAAATTCGAATTTCTGTTCGGGAAGAATTGTCGTTTGAGGAATTTGAAGGTGGCCGCCCTGGCGGCAATCTTGGATATCGGAATGTAACAATTTTTGTAATTTATATTCTGAATCTTAGTGTTGCCCCAGTGCCACCTACCACGTATCAGCACAGTCCACTAACGGTTTTTGAGGAAATATCCAAATTATGAAAAAAGTTAACGGAAGACAGACGGACGACGGACAAAGCAGACCTGTAGCTTCGCTCCAGATGAGCTGATAACAAAATTAATACATAATCCACCCTTATCTTTGCATTTAAATGAAAACGAGGCTTTTGTAAATACTTTTATATCCCTTCTAAGTTACGAGTTGAAATCAGGGGAACTACCTTGGAATTGCGTTAACGTGAATTCGTTCCCGCGCCACATCCAGGACCACTGGAGATAGGGTCAACGTCAAATTTTCAGTAAACAAAGGTAGGTGCTCCGCCGTTTTGGGTATGGTTAAAACGAATAAGCGTATCACACAAAATTCCGGCAATGCTATTCCACGTAAATATGATTTAACTATTCATACAGGTCCAACAAACTATGCTGTGCGAAGAGTTGATCGTGGATCTGCATTTGACAGCACACACATATTCGAATCATTTTGTCAATGTTCGACGGGTATCAAAGGATTTGAGGCTAAACCTGATGAATCTGGCTACAATATATATTTGTAATGTAAAAATATCATTAACTCTGTTCACTGTATGAACCATTCTTAAAAAATTAAGTCTTGTTGCTCTCGGACTATCGGGATAGCTCTGACAGTAGCATTGTAGTTTCCACGAGCTTATTATTGCAAATTTTCATAAATGGCCCGTCTCAACCTGAGACGCCGAGCTTCGCCTTGCGACAAATTCATCTTAAATACGTATCTTTAGGGGTGGTTGGGTAAGGCAAAAGTGTCGTTTTTCTTGCGTCACTGGGGCGTCCAGCTGATATTGGCTTACAGTTGGGCTAAACCTGCTGTCCTAGCAGCTCCTAAACCCTTGCGCCAATTTGATTCAAACTTCACAGGAATATTGCCTAGGCAACTCTATACCAAAATAGCAAAAATCGTTCTGCTCTGATGAACAAGTTGGCCGACAGAGCCAAACATATAAAACAAATCTTTAACTGACAACTCCGTCTGTACCCTTGGGCCAAAATCGTTCATACTACACATTACGATAACACACCCGTGCGACATAGTGCGTTTTTCCCATCTCTAAATTGGCTACTTTTCTGATGAAAATCCGTAACATTTTTCTTATTTATACAGCAAACATAGGTTATGGGTGCTTGTTAGAACCGCCTCATTGAGGCGGTTCTAACGAGTACCCACAACCTATGTCTTGGAGTAAAAATAAGAAAAATAATGTTTACCCCCGTAAACCCCAGTTTTCTATATACAAAGTGGGGTGCAAGGGGGTGTTCATTTCACGGACTTGTTCACGTGATGACGGGAACGTTGCTTAGGTGGCTTCCTATCAAAAACGCTAAAATTGTTCCCCTGATGAACAAGCTGGCTGCCAGCGGTAAAAATAGAAAACGTCCTAAATTTGTTTCAAAGGCAAACTTCCTCTGAACCATTGGGCCAATTTGATTCAAACTTCTTAAGAATGTTGCTCAACTGACTGCCCACTAAAATAGCTAAAATCGTTCCGCTCTGATGAACAAGATGGCCGCCAGAGCTAAAAATAGGAAGATCTTTAAACGACAACTACTCCTGCACTCTTGGGCCCATTTCATTCAAACTTCATAGGAATGTTGCTTAGGTGACCCTCTACCTCATATGGCTCAGACGAACAAAATGTGCCGCCTTCAATCCATATTGCTAAAATTGTTCCTCTCAGACGAACCTCTATTTTGCCGCCAGAGCTAAAAATAGAAAAACCTTTGAACGACAACTCCACTCATACTCGTGGGCAGATTTCATTCAGACCTGGTGGAAATCTAGCTTATGTGACCCTGAGTCGCTTCCACTAGAGCTATTAACAGAAAAATGTCAGCGCAACGGTTTGCTGTAAATGGGAAATCCTCTTAAACACTTGGGTCAGTTTGACTCAAACTTCACATGAATGTTGGCAAGGTGGCTCACAATCAAAATTAGCTAAGATGGTTCTACTGTGACGAAGAATCACATTACTGCATAGATAAATCAAGAATCCTTTAACTGACAACTCTTCCTACCATGTACAATATCACTTTGGTGTCCTGTACAAAGTCCTTTACGGCTGTTCAACCTAGGAAGGTTGCAAGATAATATTGTTACAATTTTCCAAAGTCCTTTGCGACAAAGTACAGTTCACTTTACCGACTGAACGTCTTCTATTTAAGCTGTTTTCTAAAGATTAAGTGGCGGTGATCAGTTTTTAACGAAAGAATGTACACTAGGTCAATTGTCGGAATTATGCATAGAAAAAAAAATCATTTAACAAAAACCACTCCTATACCCCTTGGCCAATTTCAATCAAATTTCATAGGAATGTTGCTTCGGTTACCCTCCACCAAAATAGCTAAATGTATTCAGCTGTAGTGTTCAAAATGGCCGTAAGGTCAAACCTTTAAGCGCAAACTCATTAGTTGCCTGTTTCATTCAAACTTCAAAGGAATGTTGCTTAGGTGATTGTCGACTAAAATAGTTTTACTTTTCTGTTTTAATGAACATTCATTTTGGCTGACATAGCTAAACATAGAAACTCTTAAGCCAGTTTTATTCAAACTTAACAAGAATGTTGCCCATATGATCCTCTGTCTAAGTGCAACAGCTATGGTTCATGGAATGGCTGTCACCCTAATGATTTTCATAAGCTATGTGACATCTAGAAATCATGTGAGCGATTCAGGGCCATCTTGGACCTCTTGTTTTTATTCTGTTGACCTGTCATCCTTGAATCAGCATACAAGGCATTATCTGTGATTTATTTGTTGCTCATGTTAGTTCAATGATCAGTTTCAAGATCTCCACACTTGTAATATATATGAAAGTTCGCAAAGAATGATAAAAGAATAGCAACGACAGAAATTAAGGTGTAACTATACCAAATTTAGTGACAAAGATGCCTTTCTGATATTTAATCTTCATCAGTGTGTCTAAACCCCAAAGTTTTGAAACCGAAACGGATGATGGACAAGACCCGGCAAACACAGCACATCCCTCTCCGAGCATACACCGACCGACGTAGCTCATGTGACTTGTCAGCTGGAGGCATCAGGCAAGAGACGCCCGATCCAGATAGGCGCCCCCACCGAGCCAACATCAGCAAACATGGCCCACGCTCCATGGAAGTCCCGGCAATCAGGAAGGAGAAAATGATGTTAGAAATGTTCTATAAAAGGGTTATCCTTTGGAAGCAAGGAATACACCACAGAAGTGAAATATATGAAGTTTACATGTTTTCTGGGTCAGACTAGCTAGTTTCGGCCAATTAGGCCTCATCCCTCAGATATTTTCAAAATTCCACAATGGAATCAATGATCCCAAATGACAAGAAAATATAATCTACACTATGCCTTCATGGTCGAGTGGTTACGCTAATCGCCTTGTAAACCAGGGGTCGCAGGATCGATCCCGGGCTTGATAGATAAAAATTATATATCCGTGATTTCGACCTTAAGGCCACTGATA
Source organism: Lucinisca nassula (assembly GCA_963580285.1). NCBI lineage: Eukaryota > Metazoa > Mollusca > Bivalvia > Lucinida > Lucinidae > Lucinisca > Lucinisca nassula. The sequence goes on from OY757023.1 coordinate 24,551,912, forward strand.
CAGAGATGTATATCTATGTGCATTTTACATTCAAACAGGTCAGTTGTCAGTTTTTAACGAAAGAATGTACACTATGGTCAATTACCGGGAAGATAATTGCAATAGTCCTATTCGAACGATTGAAGGGCCACCATACAAAAGCATAAAAATTTGGTATACTTAGTCGTAAAGGACTTTGGAAAATTGTAACAAAGTTTGGTTGGCCGGCCAAATTCATATAAATGGTGCAGCAGTTCTACCATGGTATACTTGCCCGGGTCTTGGATGGCACGTTTTCTGAACAATTCCATGTGACTAACGGAGACAAGCAAGCCTTGTGCTAGCGCCAACGCTCTTCAGTATGATGTTTTCTGCCATGGCTACAGGTTAGTTTTTTTACGATAGCGACTTATCTATCAGGTACGCTTTGATAGGGAGCTCTTCAACCTAGGAAGGTTGCAAGGTAAATCCAATGTGCATACAGAGGTGTTAGACGAGTTCCCTTTCGTTGAAGAAATGGCAAAAGCTAGGGTGTTCCAACAGATAAGATGAAATACGTGGTTCAAGTATATCTGATTTATGAAACAGCTATATATGGTGTCAACCTGTATAAAAAGTCTGTGGTGGTGTATCAGCCGGCACCTGGAAAGCCTTATAAGGGGAGTACCATCACAGTGAAAGGTCAACGGTCGGTTGCAAGTTGTAGACAAGGTCACGTACATTGGGAGTACTTTGTCAAAGAGTTGTGCATATTGATGATGAAGTCAAAAGTCAGGATTGTCAAAGCTAGCACGGCATTCGGCCAACTAAGCGAATGTATTTGGGATCGAAATGGAACCAGGCTTAGCACAAAGCTGGAAGTCTACACAGAACACTATTATACGCATGTCAACATTAGATAGTTTACCAAAGGCATTTCAAAAGACTGAACGGGCGTCTTCTATTTAAGCTGTTTTCTAAAGATAAAGTGGCAAGACAGGATCAAGACAGAAAGGTTCTGAAAAGGGCAGAGATGCAGAATGTAGACACTGCGTATAAAGCTGGCACAATTTAATAAGAGAGGCAGGTTATGTCACCTGGTGAACATTTGCCGAAGAAAATCCTCTGTGGAGAGCTACAAATGGGAAACCGCCCCTTGATGTACAGAAGAAGCGATACAATGACACTCTCTAGACAATTTTCAAGGACTTCAACATACCAGCTGAGTCGTAGGAAGAAACTGCACCTGACGGAGCAAAGTGCAAGGCCCAATAAGAAAGGGTGCTCGTGAGTATGAAGCAAAACAAATCAGCGAAAGTGGCCAACGGAAAGCCAGAGCTAAGGCATCATCAACCATGGTCGACATGCACCCGACTGTTCAATGCCAAAATCGCTCTTATCAGCCATCACAGAACACTAAGTTTTTCCTTGGGATGTCTGGTTTTATTTATCTCAACATTTACTTTCTTTTGTGCACAATGCTATACAGTTTGATGAACTCTTTGTGCAAACTGGACAAAATCAGATTTTTAGCCTGAATGACACAATTAGTTTAAACATATTTATTTCTCTGTTCACCATACGAAATACAATATATAATTTTTTACTTTATAACCAGGATTAGAACGGAAGCTATCAGCTTATTTAGTTCTTCTCCTCAAACACAATATATACATTTACATCTATAATGACGGTAGACAGTTTTTAAATACATGTAACAGTCAAGAATAGACACAAGCAAATAATATCATACTTAATAATATACATGTATGTGATAAGACGTTTTCCATATGAGCATTTCTACGTGCTTAAATCTTTAGAAAGATAGCAAATGCATCATGACACAATTGACAAAATAACTTCTTAAGATTCGGTCCCGCTATCTCCTACACGGGTATCTCTAACTACTGCTCAAGTGAAACTAACCAACTTAATTACGTAAACTCTATTTAAAGGGAATCGGAACACCTGGCAGATTTCTCCGCAATTTTTAAAAGAGAGACAACTTTCGGGACTTCCTGTTCTTTTTTCTGTAAGCCCTGTTCCACTGAAAAAGAGGTCTACTCTTAAAGAAAAGAATTTGCTTCTAGGGAGCAAATGCTTTCCTTTAAGAGTTAGTCCCTGTTGACATGGGAGACAAACATACTTTTGAAGGTGTATCCATTCCCCTTAAGCCCCCTGTAAAAAGTAACTGACCGTTCCAAGGCGGTACTTCCGTTTTGGTTCGTTATTGTAATTGTTTGTCTTTGCATGTATTTACTGCTAATATCTTTTTATTTTGGATAGGCGTTTGGCTATTTTGTAGGAACTGTCCTTTTGGCTATCCGCTTGTGACGTTTTAATTATGACGTTGTTTTGTGTTGATGCTTCTTTCCTCTTGGTGCCTTGGATGGGAGGCATTTGTATTGATTCCTGATCGTTGCCTTCACTTCTATTATCTATAGAATATGGTTGGGTTTGGCAAACAGTCTAGTCCCAGATCAGACGCCCCAGAACGCGGCGTCCGATCAGGGTCTACACTGTTTGCTTAAACTACTGGAATCAGGGGTTGAATGAAACAGTCTAAGTCTCAATTCAGGACTATTTTCCCAACCTACTCTCCATCACGTGAACAAGTCCGTGAAATAAGACCCCCCTAAACCCCACTCTTTATAGAGAAAACTGGGGTTTACGGGGGTAAACAGTATTTTCCTTATTTCTGTTCCGAGACATAGGTTGTGGGTACTCGTTAGAACCGCCTCAATGAGGCGGTTCTAACGAGCACCCAAAACCTATGTTTGGAGAATAAATAAGAAAATTATCACAAATTTTCATCAGCAAAATTGCCTTTTTTTGAGGTTTGAAAAATGCACTATGTTACACGGATGTGTTATCGTAATGCAGTCGACCTACTAGCGCTGTGAGTGCTTTGATTCCTATATAGGGAAACTTTTCAACGTTAACGGTTGGAATCACGAAAAAAGAAAAGACATAAAACTATTTTTGGGTACGTATGTGTGATCTGGGGTATCTTGGAGGTGACATGGGGCGATTTGACAGGCGATAATGCTTTTAGAGAGAAATAATTATATTTCATAGAATGGGACAAAAATAATAATGTATTGTTACAGAAAAAAACAAAATAGGTCTTAATTAGCAATCGCTAAATTTGTTCCCACGTTTATGATGTAAACTTTCCGGAAACTACTACTAGGAATTTTTTTCACTATTTAGATTTACTTTATTTTCGGTAATTACAGGAACCACTTTTTCGATATTTAGGTAGACTGTTTTCGGTAGTTGCATCGATATATCAGGTCACGTGCCCCTCCATCTGTTTGCTTGCCTCATGGCGAGCAAACCAATAAGCCCATCATTAATTTTTTCTGATCTGTCCAGCAAGTCGACGTATTTCTTATGCTCCCCGAAGAATTTCGGGTGAGCATATAGTCGCCACTTCGTCCGTGCGTCCTTGCATCCGTCCCGCTCTTGTCCACGCGAATTCTCAGAAACTACTGGTCGGATTTCAATGAAACTTCATGGCAATATTAAGTATCGAAGGTGGATGCGCATATCACCTGCGTGTTTTTGTTTGATGATTTTTCCAACAGTTATGGCCCTTTGATGAATTCTGCATGAATATATAGGGTACTGTTCGTGTCCACGCGAATTCTCAGTAACTACTTGCAGAAATTCAACGAAACTTCAATGGAATCTTAAGCTAGCAGCAATAGGGGATGCGCATATTATCCGTGCTATCTGGTTAGATGATTTGTCACAGAGTTATGGTACTTTGTTTCACGCTGTAGTGTAAGGTCACTGTGGCTATTTTTAGAAAAAAAACTTTTTCATCACTCTGGTGCCTACACTTATTGATGGATTTTAATATAACTTCACACAAATGTTGGGTATGATAATATCTTGAGCATGTTCGACTTTCAGGCTCCTGGGCTCAAGGTCAATGTCACTGTGGCTATTTTTTAGAGAAACTTTGCTTTCGCTCTAGTGCCTACATTTATTGATGGTTTTTAGTATAATTTCACACAAATGTTGGGTATGATAATATCTCGAGCAAGTTCAACTTTCGGGGTTCTGAGCTCAAGGTCAAGGTCACTGCGGCTATTTTTAGAAAAAGAACTTTGTCATCGCTCTAGCGTCGTCATTTGCCGATGGATTTTAATATAACTTCACACAAATGTTGGGTATAATAATATCTCGAACAAGTTCAAATTTCAGGATCCTGGGGGTCAAGGTCAAGGTCACTGTGGCTATTTTTAGAAAAAAAAAACTTTGTCATCGCTCTAGTGCCTACATTTATTGATGTTTTTTTTTTATATAACTTCACACAAATGTTGGGTATGATAATATCTTGAGCAAGTTGACTTTCAGGCTCCTGGGCTCAAGGTCAATGTCACTGTGGCTATTTTTTAGAGAAACTTTGCTTTCGCTCTAGTGCCTACATTTATTGATGGTTTTTAGTATAATTTCACACAAATGTTGGGTATGATAATATCTCGAGCAAGTTCAACTTTCAGGGTTCTGAGCTCAAGGTCAAGGTCACTGCGGCTATTTTTAGAAAAAGAACTTTGACATCGCTCTAGCGTCGTCATTTGCTGATGGATTTTAATATAACTTCACACAAATGTTGGGTATAATAATATCTCGAGCAAGTTCGCTTTCAGGATCTTGGGTTCAAGGTAAAGGTCACTGTGGCTATTTTTAGAAAAAAAAAACTTTGTCATCGCTCTAGTGCCTACATTTATTGATTGATTTTAATATAATTTCACACAAATGTTGGGTATGATAACATCTCGAGCAAATTTGACTTTCAGGGTCCTGGGCTCAAGGTCAAGGTCAGTGCGGCTATTTTTAGAAGAAAAAAACTTTGTCATCGCTCTAGCGTCGTCATTTGCTGATGGATTTTAATATAACTTCACACAAATGTTAGGTATGATAATATCTCGAGCAAGTCTGACTTTCAGAGTCCTGGGCTCAAGGTCAAGGTCACTGCGGCTATTTTAAGAAGACCTTGCTGGAGGCAGAAATCTTTCCAACTGTAAACGGAGTTCCATTGCACACAGCCTTTCATTATCAACCTCTCATCATTCTGATATGACTGAAATACTGCTAAAAAGAATGTAAAATCGCAAGTCATCCATCTACATTAGAGTTGCAGATAAATTGGATCAAAGTGAAAGAAGCTAGTCTTGGCAGATGGTCAAAATGACCTTTTTTGACAGTCAAGGGGATAGGATCAGATCCATTTTCGAACCCATCTGATATTTTATATGCATGTAAAGGTACCCAATTCGGAACCATAGCTGGAGACAGTCCTATGAGGATTGCCTCTGTGTTCGAGAGTAAGTTTTCAATAATTTGTATTAAACAGTTTTACCCAATTAATATATACTACTCAAAGTTTGATAGGGATCACTTTAGATGCCTCCGTGGTGCAGTGGTTACGCTACTCGCCTTGTAAACCAGGGATAGCAGGATCGATCCCGGGCTTCTCCAGACTTTCGGATGAGTCTTTAAACCGAGGTCCCGTCTCCGCATGACCTTAGCTGTTGGTGGGACGTAAAACTAAAACTCACTGACTCACTAGGGATCACTTTTTTAATGCTAAATAAGTTTTGGATGAATTAATCACTTGAATCCAAATTCGATACATAATGATAGAAAACCTTTCCTTCAAAAACCCTAGTGATTAATTTTGTCAACTGGTACTGCATTCTAGCGTGACAACAGCAACCGTCTTGGCACCCCCAAAATTTGCCGTAACACGAAGGGGTTTGGACAACTGATTTTTCACAAATTTCCGAATTTGTTTAGACAAACGTGCCTGATAACGTGTATGGCGTCCCCGGGCGTCAATTACAGTACCACATCGCCTGCGCATGCTCGTAATACGAGTCTGTATCCGGTTTTGTGGAATCAGCTTTCATTCAGCAACCAATGCATCTTTGAGCTCCTGTAAAGTCCTAGGATGCACAGGTCGGGCTGAAACAGCACCCTGTAGCATGTCCCGCGCATGCTCAATCGGATTTAAGTCCGGCGACCGAGCAGGCCAGTCTATGTGAACGATTGTCTCACGTTCCAGATAGGAATCAGTGACGTTGGCACGGTTGGGACGGGCATTATCGCCCATCAGAAAAAAGTCCGGGCCGATAGCATCTGCATATGGTCTAACAAACACATCAAGAATATCATTACAGTACCTCACTGCCATTTACGTTCCGTTTACAGCGACACACAAGTCAGTTTACCGTTCACGCTTATCCCAGCCCAAACCACGACTGACCCTTTTCCATAGCGATCATGCTCTGCCACATTCAAGTCATCGACTCGCTTTTTAGACATTCGCCACACTAATTGACGTTTATAAGTGAATTCTAGACAGAATCTGGACTCCTCAGTAAACAGTACTGGCGTCAAGTCACGAACCGTCCACCTGACGTGAGTTCTGGCAAAGTCCAACCGGTCTAGCACTTGCTGTCTCGTCAATGGAACACGTACAGCAGGCCTCATGGCATTAAGTCCGAACTCGTGGAGCCCGTTTCTGACAGTTTGTGAAGAAATTCGTACTCTAGTTCCGTTCCTAAGCTCGTTATGCAAACGCGTAGCGTTCATGAACCGTTGACGTCGAGACTGAATCAACAAGAAACGGCCATGACGTTGAGTTGTAGCCCTTTATCGACCCCGCCGTGTCTGTGTGAAGGATTTCCGTGGGTAAGATGCCGACTCCACATTCGGGAAACCATGCTCTGAGACAAATTCAGAATCCCAGCAACATGACGTCGAGAGACGCCAGATTCCAACATTCCGACGCCACGATTCATTTCTTCGGGGCTTAGATGGTTTCTTAATTGTCCCCTAGGCTTTTTAGTGTTTCACAAATCAAATGAAGTCCTTTTTACGCTTGGTAAAGAAATACTGACAAGTTTGATTGGTCCATTGGAAAGCAGTGCTACGCAAGATTTTGGGGGTGCACGAATTCATTTGCGAAGTGTGAGAAGTGTGCACTTTTATGAGTACTGAACTGCATACGAGTTTCTGCTTAAAATATTTATCAATATACCTAGTACAAGTTCTGTCAAGAAATTTTAAATTTTCAGTGCAAAATTTTGTATATGAAAAATGATCCCTATCAAACTTTTAGTAGTATATAGCTAAACTACCACCCAGGATATTGGGGTATGGTATCGTACCTGAAGACACTTCTTTTCATTTATTCCGACTTTTGTGTTGCTGATGTTTGTAGGCAAGCTTATCTGTCCACCGACAGGTTTTGTTATACTCCATTTTGAAGTATACACAGTATACCGCTCTTTATTGCACCTTCGGGGAACATCCATCGGTTTCACCGATATAATATTCTTGTTTTTTTTTTTTATTTATTTATTTATTTTTATTTTTTTTTTTTTGCTGTTCTATGTTAGTTCTATGGTTGTTATAATTGTTAAGTATCTGTTATGTATGGGACTATTATTTTGGTTGGGTCGAAAGACCTGCTGTTTCACCTTATAGTTTGTTTGATTTCTTTGTTGATGTAATTGTATAAGGTTGCTTCTTAAGGGGTGGGAGTGGGGTGTGGGGTTAGTTGTATCCGTTCCGGTCGCTGCTATTCTTCTTATATAGCAAGGGTTTGAATATAAGAATCGTATATGGGTGTGAGGGGGGATTGAAAATCCGTCCCGAGTGTCACTGTCCGGCATCACGAGACTTGCCAAGTGATAACAGTAATCATCCCGAGGGACGGATTTTTCTATCCACCACTCACATCCATATTGGATTCTTTTTTCTTGCACACCAGACAAGGAAATCCGTGATTTTACCCTGGGATAAAAATTTATGTTCTGACCCTGGTGTTCTGACCCAGGCAACTAACATAAATGCGCTTCAATTCTATTCAACTGCCGGAACTACTTCCGCACTACTTTTATTTTGTAAACAATATACATGTGCGAGCTGTCAAAACTAACCGGAGGTGTCGGGCAAGAAAAAGAATCCAATATGGGGTTCTGTTGGAGATGGGCGTTTCCAACCCTCGGGATGACCGTGCTGAGCGGAACCTCGGCGTAGCCTCGGATCCGCTCAGCACGGTCATCCCTCGGGTTGGAAACGCTCATCTACAACAGAACCCCAAATCAGATTCTTATATTCTTGCATACCTTCCATTTCTTAGCGCGGATTTTTCATGCTGCTGTAACTTCGGTTGCCGACGTCCGCCATATTGTGATGGCCCTACAGTGATATTCAATGACGTCACGTAACGTGCTGTGACGTCACCTTAACGACGGCGCATATGAGGTCGTAGTCAACCAGTGCATTTATCAAACACGCGAGAATATTCAATTTTGGTTCAATCCCAAGCTAAAACTATGGATTTCATAATCTTGTGTGTAAGAAACAAATATTCTTAGAGATGCACCAGTTTGCTTCGTCTGTTTTTTAAATGACTATAAAAGTCTCCTTTGATACCTTAGACATCAAATGTATAAAAAGGTTTAAAAAAGTAACCTTGTGTGTGTGTGTGTGTGTGTGTGTGTGTGTGTGTGTGTGTGTGTGTGTGTGTGTGTGTGTGTTTTGTCATAATATACTTGCTGGATCGGTAAACATTTTCACAACTAAGAGCTCGTTAAGCTAACAATGCTTTGAACAACTGGACCCTGAGTTACATTGCTTGTCCACGTGACCATCACTGGCCGCGCAAACACCATCTGTATTAAATCCGGGTAACGGTTATTTATAGATGCATTTCTTGTTCGTGTGGCGTCATAGTGTAGTTTGAAGAGAGGTACCTGAAAAATTCCGCTATTAAGACCACCTAAAAATAAGACTAATTCTGTTTTAAAAACCTTATTTGACAGTTTGCAGTTATTCTTTCTTTGTGTTTTCTGCATACCATGTCCTGTGGTCAAAGACCACTTTTGAGACTGTTCAAAAGTGCTCTTAAAGACCACTTTTGAACAGTCTCAAAGGTGGTCTTAATATAGGCATTTTACTGTACCTGTAAAATCTGGGCTGGACTCATGTACCGGGGCATTGACAGTGTAGAACCAGATCAGTCTGTTGGCTTAAAATACACGAATATAACTTGAGGTAAAACGGATCAGTCTTAGTTACTAAGCACAGTAGATTTACGAGTTTGATGTCCACGTGACTATCACTGAATTGTAGAATATAGGGATCAACCATGGTTTTTCATGCAATAACATTCGCCGGGTCCCGAGGAAGCTGTTTGAACATGAGGCCGCCAGGCCGAATGTTCAAATATCTTCCGAGGGATCCGGCAAATGTTAATGCAATGAAATAACCATGGATTGTCGTTGTTCTTGCATAACTTACGATTCCGACAGCAATTTTTTACGAAAATGTCCAAAAGCTCCATATAAACTCCATATAAACTCTTCAAATGCGACCGGCGAACCAACATGGCGGCCAGTTGAGAATGTTGTTAACAATGACGTTGTTATGCAGTAACCATCTTACGTCATCATAGAACCCTAAAACGCTACGTCCAGGGCGATAACGTTACGTCGCTCAACGTAACGTAAACAAAGCAAGGCCCGTCTTGTGATATCAAAAGCTCAAAATCCATGTTCAAACAGCACGCGAATTTCATGATTTGAACATGGTTTTTGCTCTTTGAGCACGGCTTTCGGTCCATTCGACAATGGCTTCAAACAACCATGCGCATAGATATTTATGAAAGAAAATCCAGTTATCCTTGCTGTTCTTGTCCTTGTAACGTAAGAGTGATGTGTTTAAGAATGCTTGCTGTATAACATTGATTCGGCTCATGTTCTCGAACATTGGCAAACAGTGTAAACCCAGATCAGGGTCTGTACTGTTTGCGTAATATACTGAAATTTAAGGGTTAAACTTCTCCATTTAGGGTAATTGTTCTAGACAATCGACCCACTAGTGCTGTCAGCGCTTTGATTTTATTCTGATAACCGTATATTAGAAGTTTTAAACTTTCTCGAATTTAACTCATTGCAAATTAAATTACAACAGAAATGGATTGGGAAGTGTTCTCAGCTCGTTTTTTTATATTATAATGTACAGTCAACCCTCTTTATACCGACATTCGTTATAACGACAAAATACGTCACAACGACAATTTAAATGGAATGAATTCTTAGCTCAAGGCTTAGCCTCGGTTCCAGGCGACGTGTGCTTCCCTCGGGTTGAAAATGCCTAAATCGAATGCATTCTTGTAATCTAATACTCCAAGAAACAAATGGTATACACATTTGTTAAAATCGCCTCGCTATTACTCCAAGAGACAAATGTTATAGATATTTGTTAGAATCGCCTCACCGAGGCGATTCTAACAAATATCTATAACATTTGATTTCTTGGAGTAATGATGGGGAAAAGGCCTTACTCCTAACTGGGATTCTTTATAACGACAAATTATAACGGCATAAATATAGGGAACAAATACTGTCGTTATAACGAGGGTTCTTTCCCACTGCTGTATACTACAAGTCTATTTGGAATCTTATTGATGACTCTGGGTTTAGCTCTGTATCGAAATCAGATATATTCTTAATCTATGAAGTGACTTTTGACTGACAGGGCAGATATTGGGATGAAACTGTTTGCTTCTAATTCGCTATCGAACCATTTCTTGGTGGAAGTTTGGAAGACAAATATCTCTTGTTTCTGGAATAAAATAACAAGTCTGGTATGCTATCGATTGTTCTTTTTTCTATTGGTAGTAAATTTAAAAGATAACAGTTTTTCAAAATTGTCATTTGAGTACAGTAGAACCTGTCTTAGTGGCCACCTCTATTAAGCAAGCAACCTGTCTTAAGCAAGCAGGCTTTCAGTTACCCAAAAAGAAATTGTATTAAAATTCACCTGTGTTAAGCAAGCACCTGTCTTAAGCAAGCACTTTGCTTAGTAGTACATTACGATAATACAGCCATGAAACATAGTGCATTTTTTTTTACATCTCCAAAATGGCTACTTTTCTGATGAAAATCCATGATGTTTTTCTTATTTATACTACAAACTTAGGTTGTGGGTGCTCGTTAGAACCGCCTCATTGAGGCGGTTCTAACGAGTACCCACAACCTATGTCGTGGTGCAGAAATAAGGATAATCATGTATACCCCCGTAAACCCCAGTTTTTTCTCTATATAAATTGGGGTTTTGTGAGTGTGTGTGTGTGTGGGGGGGGGGGGGGAGCGATTCATTTCACGGACTTACTGTCGGAAATTTCGTTTTACTTCGATACGTCAGCGGAGTCGTAAGGTAAAAAAAAAACAATGCTGTGTTTCCGCTAACCCGACCGACTCTGCTTCAGACCCCACGACTCTATACTTTGTATCAGTAAAAGAACAAAATAAAAATTAAAACACCGACCCTACCATTTTCGATTACCGACCCTACCCAGTGTCGTCTTTGCGTTTTCCCATAGTAATATCACGTTTTTAGTACATTTTTTGTAGTATTGGGCATTTAATACCTTCACAAATACAGAGCTGACTTTTTTGAGCATCTAAAATGAATTATGATATACAGTGCAAGTCTAAACATGACAATTTTATTTACAAAAAATATGCACAAAAACAAAAACACATAAAAATACAGGCCAGACCCAAATTTTTTTTTTTCGGGATAAAAAAATAAGATAAAAAAAGTTTCTCCTACCTATCGACCAATTCTTTTTTCAGCATGTTAGTAGAAACACAGCTATTTTTTACGCCTAAAACTTAATTAAAAACGATTCAACCCCTTTTTAAAAGAGACAAATTGCAAAACAGTTGATCTTAGCAAAGCGGTGGGAGTTGGATCGTCCATGCTTATAAACCGTATTAGTTTCATTGGGCGACAGGGCTTGAGAGGCCATTTTATCTCAATGTCGGGTAAAAATCCCAGAAAATTGGGAGAAACGTCTAAAAAATGACCTTTATAGTGTTGACGGGGACGTTAAACCTCAAACAAACAAATTCCGTTTGTACATTTGATTTCTTTTAAGATGTTGTGCGAACAAGACAAGATAATGTCTTGTGTTGTGCGCTCAAGATGTTAACTTGTGCGCACAAGATAATAAGTTGTACGCACTAGATATTATGTTTTTCGCACAAGATATCTTGTGCGCACAAGATATTACCTTGTGCAAACAAGATATTATGTTGTCCGCACAAGATCTATGTTGTGCAAACAAGATAGGCCTAATATGTTGTGCGCACAAGAAAATATGTTGTGCGAACAAGATAATAAGTTGTGCGCACAAGATATTATGTTGTTCGCACAACATAGATCTTGTGCAGACAACATAATATATTGTGCGCACAAGGTATTATCTTGTTCGCACAACTCAATATATCTTGCGCACAACATAACATCTTGTGCGCACAAGGTATTATATTGTTCTCGCAACTTAATATTTTGTTCGCACAACATCTTAAAAGAAATTACATGTCCCGTCCCGGGTTCCGTACAAACAGGATAACTGTATTGCAGTTTGTCACTTTTAAAAAGGGGCGTTTAAATTTTTAATATAATTCGAGAAACAGTAAGAGAGGTCAGTTGAATAAACCCGAATGTCAACCAGTGTTAATCGACGTTACGTGGTGACGTCGGGTTTTCAACATTATATCGCAGAATATACTGTCTCAAATTTTGACGTTATCCCAATCACACGATGCGTTACTTTCTCTAGTGCATTAGTATGTAATTTCCTTAACCCATTGTATACTAGTGGACTCTTCCATTGCTATATGTTGGACAAGTCCATTTGTCATATAAAGGGTGGTAGGCTTTTTATTTTTCGTTTTTATTCTATTTTTGAAGGAAAATTCTATGAGTAAATAGTGCAGGCCCTGATCAGACGCCGCGTTCTGCGGCGTCTGATCTGGGACTGCACCGTTTGCCAAGGTACCCCTTTAGGGGTTTCCCGCATGCAAAGGGTTAAACTAGTTTCGGTTGAGCATAGTTGCAACAGTGCTTTTAATAAGTATATATAATAGGATTTTTCAAATGTTTGGATAGGAGAGCCTAATTAATAATAATAATAATAATAATAATAATAATAATAATAATAATAATAATAGGCCTTATTTATAGAGGGCAACATATTTAGTACTAGTACTAGTCTTCCATGTGGCCCTCTTTTCCTAGCTAGGAACCAGTACTGAGCAATGTGGATAAAGTCAATTGCTCAATGAAACAACACTTGGCGCTTGCGGGGATCGAACCGGATACCTCTCGATCTCTACGATGCTTTACCAATGCAGCACAACAATTAGTGGGGTTTGCTGAAATTAACCCTTATTCTGCTGTTCACGACAACCCCTATGTTTGCACACAGTGTAGATCCAGTTTAGATGGCTTCGCATCTGATCAGGATATACACTGTTTGACATTCAGTTCATAAATTTGTAGGAATAAATTACATCAAGTGAACTGATTGGTTGAAAGTCTGAAACTGAATATTCAGCAGGATAAGGGTTAACTTTTGGATGAACCAACTGTTCATTATACTGCATTTTCATTTGGACGGGCCTCCGTGGCCTAGTGGTTAAGAGCGCTGACTCTTGATCATTAGGTCTCTCACCGCTGTGGTTCGAGCCTCGCTCGGGTCACATGTGAGACGCCAAGTTCTGCAACGGAAGGTCAGGTGGATTTTCTCCGGGTACTCCGGTTTTCCCCCACCTCTGATTAACGATCGGCTCGATATGAGTGAATTAATCTTGAAAGGGCCGTAAAACCAAAACCAAAAAAAAAAAGAAATAAAAAAAATTGCACTGCATTTACTGATCAACTGTTGGAAAAAAGAACATCAGGCGGAACAAAGAGCCTGCGCATATTAAAACCTACAATAAGACCGGTGCGACCAGCAGAGACTCCAATCAATCCACCAACTACGACAAGACCTTTTTCTTATGCCTTTTTGCATAGATATAAGTAGGTATATGCGATTTTTGGTTTTGGGTTTACGGCCCTTTCAAGATTATTTCACTCATATCGAGCCGATCGTTAATCAGAGGTGGGCGAAAACCGGAGTACACGGAGAAAAACCACCTGACCTTCCGTTGCAGAACTTGGCGTCTCACATGTGACCCGTGCGAGGCTCGAACCACAGCGGTGAGAGACCTAATGATCAAGAGTCAGCGCTCTTAACCACTAGGCCACGGAGGCCCGTAGGTACATGCGATCAGCGAAGCCTCTGATCAGACTGTGCGAATGCGCAGGCTGATATGAATCTTTGCTGGTTGCTCAAGCCTTTCTGTAGATTTTGTCATGCGCTGGCTCAAATGGTAAGGATATTCCGGGAGGTAATTTGAAATCGGAAATTTCGTTTTACGACGACGAGTCAGCGGAGCCGCAAAACGGAATATGTGACCGTAAAACTGACGATTTACATTCCAGAATGATATTTTTACAACACAGTTATCCCCGGTCTGATGCACTTATATATTCGATTGTTTTGTTAGAACTGTACTACGAGGAAAACGGCAAGCGCTGTGAGCTGCGTATTTTGTTTGTTTGATTTGGGGTTTAACGTCCCCGTCAATACTGTATAGGTCATTTTGGAGACGTTGCTACCAATTTTGTGGGACTTTTGCCCGACATATCTCAAGCCCTGTCGCGCAATGAAACCAATAGGGTTTATAAGCAGAGACGGTCCGACTCGCACCGCTTTGCCAGGGCAGGCGGATCCTGTAACCTGTTTGCCAGTTCTGGTGTGCGGGTCGGTTTCAGCTCTGTATGGAAGCATCATGCAGCCCATCTATTTCTTCAAGATGGTAAACCTATAGAAAACAATGTTGTTCATACTTACATGAACACAATGAGTCACCTAATTTTAAGTGACGTCAAGTGACGTCAGTCTAAGCCATTGTTCTCTCTACGGGCGTTAGTAACGCCAACGCTGTTCTGCTCTTTGTAGAAAAAAAAAAACAAAACAAAACAAAAAAACAAAAAAAAAAAAAAAAAAAAAAACGTTTTTCAGCTTTAAAAGTTTGCCCTATACAAGCATTTTTTTTTTTTCGCCCAGTGAAGTGGAGCGAAGATTGTAAATATAAAAAAAAACAAACTTTTTTTGTCTGCATTTCATGAGTATGAACGACAGTTGGTCGCAAACAAAGTTTACATGAACCCCTTTTGGGTTCATTTACTTTGTATGCGACCCATTGCGTTCGAACTTCCATGAACGACAGAAAAATAAATTTCATTTCTTAAATATACGGTCGCAAATTTTGACGTTATTCAAACAGACGTCGCGTTACATAATCAAGTGAATTAGAACCCTGTTTGTATTAATCTCGTTCAGGTTTTAACCCTTGACCTGCTGAATATTTAAATATGCCACACCTACAACTGATTATTAACTAATCAGATTTCTTGATGCAAATCATTGCACGAAATTCTTAAATTGAATGACAAACAATAAAGATCCAGATCAGATGGCTTCGTTGGATCTACATTGTTTGAAATATAAGACATATCCGGGCTCAGCAGGACAAGGGTTAACCTATTTCACATCGACACCCCCACCCCAACAACAAAAAAACGGGGCATTGGCAAACAGTGCGGGCCCAGATGAGACGCCACAGAATGCGACGATGCTTCGGCGTCTGACCATGACCTTCACTTTTTGCAATAGTTTTAGCCATTTTTTGACCGAACTTCTAAAAGTAACGTAATCTGACACAGCTAAATTTCAAAACCGACTCCTGCTTTATGGTTAACTTTATATATATATAAAAAAACAACAACAGAAAAAACCTCACTTTTTTCACAGTTTAACAGATCGTTTTCCTGCCGGGTTCCGTACCTTGTTGGCAGCTTTCAATCATGGTCTAAAATATGCATGTTGTTCTTACAGAATCTTGATTTTTTTATTTTATTATTATTATTATTATTATTATTATTATTATTATTATTATTATTATTAATTTTTGATTTTTTCACATTTTTTGTTTGTTTGTATTTCAGTTTAATGGCCCAGTCAACACCATTTTGGTCATTTTGCAGCCGGTCAGTTTACCTATCCACACTTTTTCTGCGCATGCTTATACGTAAGTTAACCAGTACAGAGCACATTCTTTCGCCAGAAACTGACAACTGCCCTTCTTGAATCAGCGGAAGAAAGAGAATGACCGTAGAAAAGATTTCATGATCAATCTCCGAGAAAGAATGTGGCCGACAGGTATCGAACCCTAGTCTTCCTGATCACCAGTCAGACGCATGCGACTGAGCTACATTTTAACTCACCAGAGCCGAAGGCTCCGTGAGAGCTTATAGGATAGGCAGTTGTCCGTCGTCGTCGTCGTCGTCGTTTTCCTTCCAGGGGTAAAGGAGTTATTGAACGGATAAAGGGGCTACATAGCCATCACAACTACTTTCATTAATAAGCTTGCTAGAACAGGTTATGCTAGTGCTCAGTCATGTTTAACTGTGGAAAAACTGTGCAAAAATCGAACTTCAAGAGGTAAGTTCGGCATATGATCACTCACCTGAGTCCAGGCCCTAAGTATCTGTGCATACTGCATAGAAATTGAACGAATTTCTCAGTGTTTTGCGCTTTGTGTAGCTGAGTGTCTGTTCAGTGTGTCAAAAGTCGCCGTTTCGGGAAATACTGACCTGGAAACTCACAAGTTTACATCCGCGCAGTCTGATCTGAGTCTTCGCTGTGCACTCAAAGGATAGCTAAGGGCCCAATGCACCTTCATGCAGCAAGAGAAATCTGTGGTCAGACATATTGATACGCAGGCTGATCTGATTCTTCGCTGGGCGCACATGTCTTATTGTAGGTTTTGTCATGCGCTGGC
This sequence comes from Lucinisca nassula, assembly GCA_963580285.1. Lineage (NCBI taxonomy): Eukaryota > Metazoa > Mollusca > Bivalvia > Lucinida > Lucinidae > Lucinisca > Lucinisca nassula. Next base: position 24,568,645 of record OY757023.1, read on the forward strand.
TCATATGTAATAGAGAAGATAAATTGGGCCCCGTCAAGCGATTTTGGTACTTATCGCCTATGCGAGCAGCGAAGGTTCAGGCGAGCCTGCGCATCCGCGCAGTCTCGTCAGAACCTTCGCTGCTCGCTCATACAAGCAGTGAATCAAGAGGAACCTTCAGACAGAAAACCATATCCCTGGCCCCTCTGAATGGCTGAGCATGCGCAGTTAAAATTTGTCATGACGGAATGCTCGAAGACACAAATTCGCTTGGCGGGGCTCAATTATGAAAGGAATCTTATTATATTTTGCATGTATGTTAATATTCATGAGATGCTGCTGCTGAAGAAAATTAAGGGTCAAGGGCTCAACACAGTTATAGTAATCCCCATTTGTTATTCTTGGAAACTATGTCTTGTGTCTGTAACACTTGTTTGACAGATTTAGGAATCATATTATATTTTTTCATAAATTTTGATATTGATAAGAATTTGTCGCTTAGGAAAAACCAGGGTTCATGCAACAATGCTTACATAGTTATTTCCTTTTGCAGTTCTTGAAAACGTTTTTTTTTCTGCGTTTGTTTGTTTGTATTGGAGTTTAACGGCCCAGTCAACACTATTTTAGGTCATTTTGGAACCGGTCAGTTTACCTATCCATACGTTTCCTGCTCAAGTTTAGACGTTAAGGGTTGACCTGTACAGTGCACACTATTTCGTCAGAAACTGACAACTGCCCTTCTTGAATCAGCGGAGGGGAGAGAATGACTGTAGAAAAGATTTCATGATCAATCTCCACGACATAATGTTGCCGACCCGGGCAGGTATCGGACCCGCGTCCTCATGATTACCAATCAGACGCACATCCGACTGAGCTATCGAGGCCGGCTTTTTTGTGTAACTTGATTAATAATTTTAGAATCTTATCGTAGTTTGCATAAATGTTAAAATTCAGGGGATGTTGCTGGGACAGAAAAAGAAGGGTCAAGGTATCAATACTGTCATAGTTATTTCCCTTTGCAGTTCTTAAGTGTTTGTTTGTTTGTTTAATTTGAGGTTTAACGTCTCCGTCAATTCGGTAAAGGTCGTTTAGGAGACTTTGTGGGACTTTTAACCCGACATTGAGATGAAATGACTTCTCAAGCCCTGCCGCCCAATAAACCAATAGGGTTTTTAAGCATGATCGTTCCGACTCTCACACCGCTTTGCCTGGGCAAGCTTAGATATTCTAAGCGGTTTACCAGTATACTCGTGTGCGGGGCGGTTTCAGCTCTGTGTTGAAGCATCATGCAGCCCATTTATTTCTTCAAGCCCCGATGGGCGGGGGCCGAGTTCTTAAGTGTCAATAACAGTTTTGTTTCTCCTGTCTATTTTGCTTAATGACGCTCGGAAACTCAATACGAAAACATGCCTATACAAAAACATTGTTAACTTAAACGCCTAAAATCGAATATTGTATGACGAAACAATTGTCATATTTTTCTTATTTCTGCTCAAACTATAGATTGTGGATATTCGTAAGAACCACCGGGGCGGTTCTAACGAGCACCTACAATCTATATTTTGGAGCCGAAATAAGAAAATAAAGTTTACCCCTGTAAACCCCAGTTTTACTATATCAAAGTGTGGTTCAAGGGGGTCAAAACTATATAGGCGTATTTTTCGTGATGTATCATATTTTGCATAAATATTGAGACTGATCAGCTGTTTAGTTCTATTGTCAAGCAAAGAAGGGTTTTAGGCTATCCACGAGTCCCTGAATTCACTGTAAATGCATGAAGTCTACTCATTTACTTACATTACTGATCTGGCAGTATATAAATACATGTCAAAATGTACGATCCTCGTTCAAAGTCAAATATTTACATTTCCAGTGTAAAGTCTAATGTAAACCTATAGAAAACAATTGCGTTCATACTTCCATGATCGCATCGAATCACATGATTTTCAGTGACGTAAAGTGACGTCATTCTAAACCATTGTTCTCTACGGGCGTTGATGGCGTCAACGCTGCTCCGCTCTTTGTAGAAAAACAGCGTGTAAATGTTTTTCAGCTTTAAAAGTTTGCCCTACAAGCATGTTTTCTCCCAGTGATTAGGGGCAAATAATGTAAATATAAAAAATAAACTTAATTTTTCTGCTTTTCATGAAAGTATGAACGACAGTAGGTCGCTAGCAAAGTTTACATGAACTCCTTCGGGGTTCATTTACTTTGCGCGCGACCCACTGCGTTCATATTTCCATGAACTGCAGAAAAATAAATTTCATTTCTTAAATGATACTCATTAGCTCGCCTTACGAAAGTAAGGGGGATCTATTGCCAGCATCGTGACCCCCGGGCGTCCGTCGTCAGCGTCAGCGTCGGCGTCCGCATTTGGTTAAAGTTTACCTGCAAGCTTTTATATGTGATGTTTTACAAGTTTTTTTTTTTAATATATAATTAACAATTGCTAAAGAAAATATTTATAGTTGTTAATTATTTGCTCTGTATTACCTCCCTTATTTCCCTATGTTAATTTTTTTGTTTGATTTGAGGTTTAAGGTCCCCGTTAACACTATTTAGGTTACTTTGGAGACGTTGCTTCCGATTTTGTGAGACTTTTACCCGACATTGAGATGAAATAATATCTCAAGCCCTACCACCCAAAGAAACCGCTAGGTTTAAGGAGCGGTACGACTCGTGCCACTTTTCCTGAGCAGGCATTAGACCTAAACAGTTTACCAGTACTAAAGTTCGGTCGGTTTCAGATCTACGCGGAAGCACTGTACAGCCAAATCTATTTCACTAAGCCCCTATGGGCGGGGGCTTAGCTTGTTAAGTAATCGAAGCACGACCGATTGTCTCTGAGTGTAGGGTAGAAAAAAAACGCACGGGCGCTTAGACTGTTTCGTTTAACCTTTGAATTTCTGTACTTAAATCATTCTGTGTTGACCCTGATCAGACAATGCTGCGGCGCCTGATCTTGGTCTACATTATTTGCCAAACCCAACACATGAGTCCAGTCTTCATCGATTATAAATCACATGACCTCGCGTCTGAGAATGTAATAACGCCATGTATTAAATTCGGTAATCCACTTGTGGATTAGATATGCAAATTAGTTTGATATGCCCCGTGACGTTACACGTGCGACGTCCTTAACTAATGGCAAAATATTGACCTTTTAGAAAAACAAAATTGTGAATAAAATGCGTTTTAAATGTCATATGATAAACAGAATCTAGCATCCTTGTTCATGTATTTCTGACTTTATTAAACGAGTTGCGGAAAAAAGGATAACTTGAATGCGAACACCCATGTAAGATCCTCGACTAACACAACATTCTGGCCTCTTAACGTTAAGGATAAGCGTTACTGGGATTTCATAAAAATCTCAGTGATAGTCGCGTGGACATCTGCACGTAAACCTACTGCGCTTAGTAAAAGGGTTCGATCCAATAAAAATCAATTTGCAATTAAGAAAAACGACAATTGTACATATTTCACGAGTTAATGGAGTTAAAATAGCTGATATAAATAACACTTTCTAAAAACTAGAACAAATAACAGACTCTGTTAGATTTGCATTAGCAGTTCCGAATGTATGTTACGGAAACTAATAATGTACAGTAAAATTTTGCTATTTAATACCCCCTAAAATTAAGACTAATTCCGCTTTAAAAAGCTTATTTAGTAGGTTGCAGTATATTCTTTCCTTATTTGTATTTTATGCATACAGTGTCCTTTGGTCAGAGACCACCTTTGGGACTGTTCAAAAGTGGTCTTTACGACCACTTTTGAACAGTCCCAAAGGTGGTCTTTATATAGGATTTTTACTGCATTTGCCTTGGTGAATAAGTGTCTTAAACTTGGTATTTTCCCAAGTTCAAACTACCTGCACAGGAATGTGGGAAAAACGTATTTTAAAAAGCCCGACGTTGGCCCGTCGTTTTGTGCTGGCTGGGTGGAGGTTTTCTTTTGCTATGACCCAGATTTTTGCTAACAATACCACAGTCCTGATTCATGATTATAGTCTAATGGCTGCTTTACACTGTTTGCGGTTGGAAAATGGATCGGTGTGAAGGTACTTTCTAGCTATCAGTGCCGCTTTGGCTTCAGTAGGGCATGTTGTGATTGCAGCAGGTGCTGGATTGGAGATTGATTTTTAGAATGTGGGTGCACGTTAGAACCGCCTCACCGAGGCGGTTCTAGCGGTTACCCACAATCTATATTTTAGAGCAGAAATAAGAAAAATAAGGTTTACCCCTGTTAACCCCAGTCTTCCTGTATAAAGTGAGGATCAAGAGGGTCAAAGTTATATTTCCATGTTTTCGTAAATTTGAGATGTACGCTTGCTTGATGACTAGGTCGTTGTTATCCCCACGCTTTTCGAAGAAAAATTGGGGATATTGTAATGGTCTTCGTCGTCCGTACGTCCGTCCGTCCGTCTTACCGGATAACTCCTCCTAGACGGTTATTGACAGAAACTTGAAACTTTGGGAACTCATAGATCTTTGGTCTGGGGAGTGCATGAGACTTTCGGAATTTTGATCACACCCCTACGGGTGGGCCCAGGGGGTGGGGCCCGCAGGGGTCAAAAATCAAAATTTCCAGAACATTGTCGTGTAATATATCAAAGCGAAAGGCATGATGAGTAGAAAACATTACAACCAAAGTTTGACCCCTGGGGTCAATTTTGAGGTCACCAGAGGTCAAAAACTGATTTGACTCCTTTACCGGATAACTCCTCCTAGACAGTTATAGATAGAAACTTGAAACTTTGGGAACTGATAGATCTTTGGTCTGGGGAGTGCATGACACTTTCGGAATTTTGATCACACCCCTACGGGTGGGCCCAGGGGGTGGGGCCCGCGGGGGTCAAAAATAAAAATTTCCAGAACATGGTCGTGTAATATATCAAAGCGAACGGCATGATGAGTAGAAAACATTACAACCAAAATTTGACCCCTGGGGTCAATTTTGAGGACACCAGAGGTCAAAAACTGATTTTGACCCCTTTACCGGATAACTCCGCCTAGAGCGTTATAGATAGAAACCTGAAACTTTGGGAACTGATAGATCTTTGGTCTGGGGAGTGCATGACACTTTCGGAATTTTGATCACACCCCTACGGGAGGGCCCAGGGGGTGGGGCCCGCGGGGGTCAAAAATAAAAATTTCCAGAACATGGTCGTGTAATATATCAAAGCGAAAGGCATGACGAGTAGAAAACATTACAACCAAAATTTGACCCCTGGGGTCAATTTTGAGGTCACCAGAGGTCAAAAACTGATTTTGACCCCTTTACCCCCATACATTACTGTTACCGGATAATTCCTCCTAGACTGTTATAGATAGAAACTTGAAACTTTAGGAACTGATAAAACTTTGGTCCGGGGAGTGCATAACACTTTCGGAATTTTGATCCTACCCCTGGGAGTGGGGCCAGGGGTGGGGCACCTTGGGGATAAAAAAATCAAAGTTTTCAGAACATGGTCGTGTAGCATATTAAATCGAACGGCATGATGAGTAGAATACATCACAATCAAAATTTTACCCCTCTGGTCAAACACCCCTAGGGGATGGCCAAGGGGGTGGGGCCCGCAGGGAAGCGTGGGGATATGCGATGGCTTGCCATCGACTGCGCGATTCTAGTTAGTTACTGCTAGGAGCGCCGCTTAGAGGGTCTAAAATAGAAGTGAAGGCAATGCTCAGGAATCGATACAATTAACCCACACCGCCCATCAGAGACACCAAAGGGAAAGAAACACAAATATGAAATAACTATCTAGGCGTGTCTTCTTAATGGTTACATTTAGTATTTTGTTCTTTACTTAGAATGAAGAGTGGTCATGAGAAGAAAACTAGGAAAATGCTGCAAGTGGACTGGCGTTAGCCTTTTTGTATATCTTACATGTAAGTATGACTGCATCTTCATTTTGACACCCAGCTGAAAACGCCATTTTTTTCGGTGATTTGTTTGTTTGTTTGATTTGAGGTTTAACGTCCCCGTCAACACTGTAAAGGTCATTTTGGAGACGTTGCTTCCAATATTGTGGGACTTTTACACGACATTGAGATGAAATGACATCTCAAGCCCTGTCGCCCAATGAAACCAACAGGGTTTATAAGCATGGACGGGCCGACTCGCACCGCTTTGCCTGGGCAGGCTTAGATCCTCTAAGCGGTTTACCAGTACTCGTGTGCGGGTCGGTTTCAGCTCTGCGTGGAAGCATCATGCAGCCCATATATTTCTTCAAGCCCCGATGGGCGGTGGCAGGTAAATACATTGAACTCCGTCGATCTAAATAAAACTGTTGTATCTTCCATGTCGCATGTTGCAATAATGTGTGTGAATTCGGGTTTAACGTCGCTTTCAACAATTTTTCAGTCATATCACGACGGTGTCTGGTTGCGACAGGGAGCTCAATGCTCACGTTTATAGTGCTGCCTCACTGAAGTATCATGTCCCAGACACATTACATGATATCACACCCAGTCACATTATCCTGACACTGGATCGACCAGTCCTAGCTCTACCCCGTAAATCCCATGTTGCAATAATATTATTGATACAAAGATTTACTTTTTATTTTTGTTTTGGTATTTCTCGAAAAAAAAAAAATGTATATTTTCTTTTTATTATACCCCCCAACCGCAAACGAAGTTTTGGGGTATACTGTTTTCACGTTGTCCGTCCGTCCATTCGTCCGTAACACTTTGGTTTTTTCCTGATTAATATTGAATAATAATATTAAGAATCTTACCATATTTTACATAAATGCTGATATTCATGAGATGTTGCTGCCACAGAACAATAGAGATCGGGAATCAATGCCTGTTATAATTATTTCCCTTTATAATTCTTTAAAAGGTGTCCGTTACAATTTGGTACGTAATAGTTTTTTTTCCAGCATATCTTAGCTAATAATATTAGGAATCTCACCATATTTTGAATACGCGTTGATATTCGTGAGGTGTTGCTGCCACAGAAAAATTATGGTCCATGGATCAATACTGCTGTGGTTATTCCCCTTTGTTATTCTTTAAAAGTTGTCCGTATCACTCCCGTTTTTCCAGTATGTCTTGGTTAATTCTATTAGGAATCTAACCATATTTCGCATACATGTTGATATTCATTAGATGTTGCTGCTACATAGTTTGGGCGGTATACTGTTTTCACGTTGTCTGTCCATCCGTCCGCCCGTTTGTCAGAAACACTGGGTTTTCCTGCACATCTTGATAAATAATATAAGGAATATTAACAATTATCATGCTGTTAACGACAAACTTCTATCTTTGCAAACTGTGTAGATCCAGATCAGATGGCTTCTGAAGCCATCTGATCAGGATCTACACTGTTTGACATTCATTTTATGAATTTGTAGGAATAAATTACATCAAGTAATCTGATTGGTTCAAAGTCTGAAATGCATGTGGCTAAATTGAATATTCAGCAGAATAAGGGTTAACATATTTTGCATAAATGTTGATTTAATCAGGGATACAGACTAACAGGCGTCCAGTCATCCAAGGCGCCTAAATTTTTGCCTGGGCGCCTAAGTTATGAATAAAAATGCCTATTAACGTAAAGTAAATTTTGGATTTATGGCAGTCTGGGCGCATAAAGCAAAATGCTTAGTCTGTATCCCTGATTTTCATGAGATGTTGCTAAGGTCGGGGGATCAATGCTATTATAGTTATTTCCCTTTGTAATTCTTTAAAAATTGTCCATTACACTTTGTCCGTAACACTTTGGTTTTTCCAACATATCTTGATTAATAATATTAGGAATCTTACCATATTTTGCATACACGTTGATATTCATAAGATGTTGCTGCCACAGAAAACAAAGGTCAGAGGATCAATGCTGTTATAGTTATTTCCCTTTGTTGTTCTTTGAAAGTTGTCTGGTAACACTCTTGTCCGTATTACTTTGGTTTTTCCAGCATAGCTTGGTTAATAATATTAGGAATCTGACCATATTTTACATACATGTTGATATTCATGAGGTGTTGCTGTTACCCAGGGATAAATAATGTTATAGTTATTTCCCTTTGTTATTCTTGAAAACTATGTTTGGTGTCTGTAACACTTGTTTTTCCTGTCTGTCTTGTTTAAAAATTTTAGGAGTGAGTGTTTGAGTTTTACGTCCCACTAACAACGAAGGCCATACGGAGACGGGACCTCGATTTAAAGACTCATCCGAAAGTCTGGAGAAGCCCCGGATCGATCCTGCGATCCCTGGTTTACATGGCGAGTAGCGTAACCACTTCACCATGGATGCTTCTAAATAATACCCTTCATACCTTCATACCCTTTGATAGAAGTGATGTAAGCCCACTGGGCTTGTCGACTTCTTCTTAAAAGTCTTATTAATTGTTATGGTTTCCGGTCCCCTAATAAACTTGATCTAACTCGTATCTTCTACTTCTCCAGAGCTTATCTAACTTTGTTTTAAAGCTCGAGACTGTTTCACACTCAACTATTTCATCTGGAAGCGTGTTCCAGTCGTTGATACAACGAATTGGGAATGTCTGCTGTCTTGGTGTTTTGATACAACGAGGCTTCTGAATCATGAATATATGCCCTCTTGTGTTATTGTCGTTTAATGAAAGACCAAATTTGTCTATACTTGTATCTTCAATACGTGCTACTATCTTGAACAGTTGAATTAAATCATATCTTCTCCTTCTGTAGAACAACGATGGCAAATTTAATAAGCTGAGTCCTTCATGATAGCTTAATGCTTTTAAATCTGGAACCATTTTTATGGCCCTCCTTTGGACTTTTTCTAACATCTGTCTATACTTTTTCGTACTGGGATTCCATACTGGTGACCCATAGTCCAAACCTGATCTGACTAAAGTCTTGTATAATGTTAGGAATAAGTCTTTATCCATGTATGAGAATGTGCGTTTGATCATACCTAGTAGTCTGTTAGCTCTGTTCACCGTTTTAGCTATGTGCTCGTTAAATTGTAGGTTTTCTTTAAACCTGATGCCTAGATCCTTCTCCTCACTGTCTTTTGAGATTGGTTTCAATTCATTATCTTTATTTATCATGTTATACTCATAAATGTGTTTCACTTTACCGTATTGAATGAATTTACATTTGCTAATATTGTGTTCTAACAACCATTCGTTTCCCAATTCACATGATCTAAACAGGTCTACCTGGAGCTTGTCCTGATCTGAGGACTTCTCAATGGCTGCAAATAATGTTGCATCATCGGCAAACAATTTACAGTACTTCTTTAATTGGTCGGGTAAGTCATTTATGTATATGATAAAAGGTGCTGGGCCTAAAACAGACCCTTGGGGCAAAACTGAAGTCACATCTTTCCATTCTGAACAACTCCCTCTCAGTATCACCCTCTGTCTTCTATCACTTAAGAAATTCTTGATCCAACTCAAAACTTCACCATCAAAGCCATAACCTTCTAATTTCTGCAATAACCTCCTATGTGGAATTGAGTCAAAGGCTTTCCGTATATCAAGGTAAACACAATCTATCTGTTTTCCCCTCATCTATCTGCTTTGACCAGTAATCGAGTACTTCTAACAGTTGTAATACACAACTTCTCTTGTTTCTAAACCCATATTGTGAGTCACTAAACAAATGATTATCTGTCATATGTTTCATTATAATGTCTCTTAATGTTCTTTCACATAATCGACAGGGAACCGATGTTAATGACACTGGTCTGTAGTTGTTTGTGTCAGTCTTTTCTCCTTTATTCTTGTATAAAGCTGTAACATGAGCATCTTTGAACACTGCCGGTATCGTCCCTTCCTTGAATGATTTATTAAATATCATTTGCATTGGCTCCTTAATTGATTCTGCTGTTTCTTTAAGTAATCGGGGATGACACTTGTCTGGTTCCATCGACTTTGACATATTTAAGGATCTCAATCCCTTAAACACCTCATCTGTAGAAACAAAACAACCAGTCTAGACACTGACATACCGTTGTATCTTGGGTCAAATACAGGAAGTGGCCCAGGCGGTTCCTGGACAAAAACTGATGCGAAAATCAATAATCAAAATAATCCCTTTAAGACTGAGTGTGTAAATACTTGTTCCATGCTCTATGTTTCTTTCTAACTGTCACAAAGCAATTTCTATCGATCCATTTCTGTTTCTTTCTAGAAGTTTTCTTTAGTGGTATATGCTTATCTACTGATTCCTTTAATCTTTCATTGAAAAAATTCCAGCTATCTTGAGTGTTCAGAACACATACCTGATTCCAATTTACAGCTTTTAAGTCTTCACAAATGGCATCATAGTCCCCTTTATGGAAATTGTATTTCATTATATTTGAGACTTCCATTTCTGGGTCACATATTAAATATTCACTATAAGATAAATGATCACTAGCCCCTAAACCACTGCTGAAGTGTATTTCGCTGACTATTTCACTCTTATTAACCAACAATAAATCTAAAATATTAGACCTTTGACCAACTCTGTATCTTGTTGGCATCAATATCTCCTGTGATAGATAACTGTCTCTTAGGCACTCTAAAAACTGAAATTCCGAGTGAGTTTCATTATGTTCTGTGGTCCATTCATTCCAGTCGATATCTGGATAATTGAAATCTCCCAGGATCACTGTATAGTTAAAATTTAACCCCATAGCAAGAGATATTAACTGATTCAGTTTTACATTATTTGCTAAACCACTTGATGGGCTCCTATATACTGCTCCAATCAACATGTTTTTATTATTCTTTAACTGTAGTTCACACCAACATGACTCTTTAAAGGGTTTGCTATTTAATACTGTGTATTCTGAATATGCAAGGTTCTCGTGTATATATATTCCTATTCCTCTACTTGTTTCCTTTACTGGACTTAAACACATATTATATCCACCAATATGGAATTCTACTATATCTAATTCTGTGCCCTTCACAGTTTTTGGAAATAAATCAGCAATAACTATTACATCAGGCTTCTGCGCCTCTATAGTAATCATCATTTCTTCTCTTTTATTTAAATAACTATCAGCATTTGTATACCAAAATTTAAGTCCCACTCCATTGATCCTATCTGAATTAAAACTTGCGAATGAGTCTTCACTAAATATCACAGTACTATCTGTATCATTCATACTTTCTGAGTCATTTATGCTATCCGAGCTGACAACAAGTGATACATCAATACTAGACAGGTCCTCTCCACTTATTTCACTAATCATGCTAATTGGTGAATTATTTTCACTTTACAAAAATGTACTATGGGTTTGATTCGAGTTTACTGACATATCAAGAGATACATCATTACTATAGTGCTCCCCTCCACTTATTTCACTATTTTGTATATTATTGTCACTGTACAAAAATGTACTAGGAGTTTGAGATGAATTTACAGATGAGTCATCATTAAAAATATAGTCTGAGCTATTAAAATGAGCTTCTGTAATGTAAGAGTCTTCTGAGACTGTACTCCATGAACTATCCTTTACTGTACTCGAGTTTTGTGACTGACATCTGTCTGTCTGCATGTTTAAAACATTGTTTTCAAAAACATTCTCAACATTTAACAGAAACGCAAATGTCTGAACATCTAACGATAACAAAGAACTTTCAGAACATATATACAAATCATGATTTTCATTGGGCTAGGTTCTTTGACAAATACGCCCCCAGAGCTCTGCTGAGCTCTACGGGGCCTCAAAAGCATGTCCGCCTCCCTTGCATTACTCCTTGCAAAGAAGAAGTAAAACAAAGATCATGAATCGATACAATTAACTAACTCCGCCCATCAAAGACACCAAAGGGAAAGAAACACAAACATGAAGCGACCAGACCATAATGGAAACCTAAACAAAGGAAGACCATAAGGACAGTTACTTTCCCACAAAATGGCCAAATGGCCATCCAAAATAAAAGTCACGAGTGATACACACAGTAAGTAACAAACAACAACATAAATAAACCGCCACAGAAGAACCGCCTTGGAACGGTCAGTGGAAAGAATTCCAGGGGGGAGGATGGGGGGGGGGGCTTAAATCGATTTTACATGACCATAATCCTCGAAGGCGCATGGTCGGGCCCCTCGGAGTCTAACTGTTGTTTTTCTTTTGCTCCAGTAATTCTGTTGTTGTATGCTGTCGAGTCCTCAACCTTGTTTCATCTCTGTAGTTTTTTGATTTGTATGTTCTCGGAGCTGTTACACTGATGAGTTAGGAAACCTTCACGCGGACTTAACAAAATTAGTGTATACCGCGACAGAGGTAAGGGCAAGGATTATGGCCATGTAAAATCGATTTAAGCCCCCCCCCCATTCCACAGACCGTTCCAAGGCGGTTCTTCTGTGACGGTTTATTTATGTTGTTGTTTGTTACTTACTGTGTGTATCACCTGTGTCTTTTTATTTTGGATGGCCATTTGGCCATTTTGTGGGAAAGTAACTTTCCTTATGGCCTTCCTTTGTTTAGGTTTCCATTATGGTCTGGTCGCTTCATGTTTGTGTTTCTTTCCCTTTGGTGTCTTTGATGGGTGGAGTAAGTTAATTGTATCGATTCCTGATCTTTGTTTTACTTCTACTTTTCCTAACTCATCAGTGTAACATCTCCGAGAACATACAAATAAAAAAAACTACATAGATGAAACAAGGTTGAGGACTCGACAGCATACAACAATAGAATTGCTGGAGCAAAAGAAAACCGACGTTTAGACTCAGAGGAGCCCGAACAAAGACGGAGCATCAGGCGCCAACCAACATAAGGAATACTAGAATAAAATAAAATTCCATATATGTTTTTACGCTGGAACCGTCATATAATCTTAGGCCCGACCCACCGGTGTGCAATCAAAGAGGGAAGCAAAGTTGCCAACCGTAATTGGGTTAACCACCATGCATGCAGTCTGTTTTATAACATTTATGGTGTACCTAATCTTTATGTATCGACGAATGATTTTACGAAATTGGGCACTGAAGTCATTACAGGCATGTATTTTTCTAAATTTATATACTAAGTCACCACAGAAGGCCAACCCTTGTGGCCTTACCCACTTCTCTCTGTTTCCAAGTTAAATCTTGCTGAAAAAAAGACATTCTTATATTTACCAGCTTTAGCTATATTTCCTGTATCTCTAAGTGATTCAAGTACTTCTTTTTTCTTCTGCAAATTATTAAACGTTAGTCTTACTGGACGGGGCCTAATTCTTTTATTCTGACCACTACTGATTTGGGACATTGAATCTTCAGTAGGGTTATCCTCCTCAAATTCATTATTTCGAGTATTCTCTGAGTTTTCCCCTCCCCCATTATTCACCCCAATGTTATGAGGTCTCCCTATTCTAACCACATTACTTATGCCAAGGTCCATCTCCTCACCAATCACTTCCCTTATGATATTATAAACTCTATTTTCATCATCTAATCTTTTATTCTCAATGTTTATACAATTACTTTCCTCCACCCCAAAACACATGGCATTCAGTTTTCTATCCTCAATTTTTTGTTCCTCTAATTCCTCCTTAACTCTGTCTTCAGTTTCTACCTTTGATGCTACATTTGAGTCCTTGCTTGATTGTTTCAATTCTTGAACATCCTTCAAAATCTCTTTCTGGGTTTTCTCTAACTGAGCAACTTTATTTGTCATCTTAGCTATTCCATTAAAGCTTATGCTACAATGAACGCAGAACCAAGAAAGTCCTTCATCTTGGCTCTTACACAGTGCATCATATGACTTTGCCGAGATCTTGGTACATTTGTAGCAAAATACATGATCACATAAATCACATTGTAATGTCCTTTCATTATCTCTTATTTTTGATTTGCATTCAATACAATCATCATCCTCTCCCTCGTCCTGTGTAACTTGAGCATTTAATATTTTTAGGAATCTTATCATATTTAGCATAGATATTGATGTTGCTAAGATGTTGTTGCTAGATAAAAATCAAGGTCCAGTGATCAATATGTACATAGTTTTTCCCTTTGTAGTTCTGAAAACTGTTTTTTTTTTTTTTTTTTTTTTTTTTGGCGTAACTTGAAATAATTGGTGCGATTTGTCATGTGCGTCCGCCATGTTGTTTGTATATCGACTTTACTCGGTCAACTCGATCCATTTTCTTTTTTTTTTGGTGGTGGTGGGGGGTTGGTTTTACGACCCTTTTAAGATTATTTCACTCATAACAAGCCGATCGTTAATAAGAGGTGAGCGAAAACCGGAGTACCCGGAGAAAAAACATCTGACCTTCCGTTGCAGAACTACTTGGCGTCTCACATGTGACCCAAGCCAGGCTAGAACCCACAGCGGTGAGAGACCAAATGATTAAGAGTCATCGCTCTTATCCACTAGGCCATGGAGGCCCGTCACGATCGATTAGTTGTCAATTGTCGCCATTTGACAAGAGTGGATTCTTGACGTCAGTAGAGTTAACTCTAGTAGGTCAACTGATCTCGCTCATACATGAGAACAGTCAAATTTCTTCATCGTATGAAAAATTAACCAATGTTTACCTAGGATATTGACACACAGTGTAGATGGCGGTCAGACGGTCTGATCAGTGTCTACACTGTTTACTTAAAGTCCATAAAGTTTTGTAAAACTGACACCAACAAAACAAACATGACACCTCAAAACAGCAGAACTTCAGTGGCTCGGACACCTTTGGGACCATGACAATCTGTTCGAGACTTTGTTTGTTTGTTTGGTTTGATTTGAGGTTTAACGTCCCCATCAACACTGTAAAGGTCATTTTGGAGACGTTGCTTCCAATATTGTGGGACTTTTACCCGACATTGAGATGAAATGATATCTCAAGCCCTGCCGCCCAATGAAACCAATAGAAGCATGGAAGGGCCGACTCTCACCGCTTTGCCAGGGCAGGCTTAGATCCTCTAAGCTGTTTACCAGTACTCGTGTGCGGGTCGGTTTCAGCTCTGCGTGGAAGCATCATGCAGCCCATTTATTTCTTCAAGCCCCGATGGGCGGGGGGGGGGGGGGGGGTGGCGAAAATCTGTTTGAGACAGTGGTGGTTCGAGCCACTGAGAGTTACTGCCAGGAGCATAACGTGGATAATTTTGGGGCATCTTTCTTTGTTTGCTGTGTTAACTCATTAGAATCGCCTCATCGAGGCGATTCTAATGAGTATGCACAGCATACATTGGCAAGCTAAAAGACGCAAATCACCTTGATTAATCTGCACTATTTCTTATAAAGAGAAATTCCGGGACTCAAGAACGGGTTCGACTCAGCCATGGTACACGAGCCATCGAAGTTCTACTGTAATTAGAAATAGACCATTATCATATATGGACTGAATGCATTCGTTTTTTTTTTTTTTTTTTTTTTTTTTTACAGATTTGATGGTTTCTTCTTCTTTGAGAACAGATGTGTATCAAGATTATCAGAAAAAAGGAGTTACTAGCAAATATCTTAGTCAAAATAAAAACAATGGTCAAAACTATGTTGGTGGCAGAATAACAACCAGTAAAGTGCCACTCAAGACGGTGCCTCCTCGACGAATACAGGACTTGCCAAGAGTACAAGAATACTGTAATTCTCCGACTAGACCCGTCACAGGATCTGAAGGTATGTTGAGAAAGGGTAACCCTCACTTAACCCTTCTCTTGCTGAATATTCATTTTTATCAGTTACCCCCTATATATATTCCATTGTAACGCATTGACCTGATAATGATATGCTATCTCAGGACAAGTGAGCTTTATCACGTCAACATAACAATGCACTTTTTGAATGAAATGAACCATTGAAAAAAATGACAAATATGTTATTGCTACTGAGAAAAATGGAAAAATTACATGAAGAAAAAAATATCATAGGAAAAATATTGTCAGCTGATACTAAATATATCGGCCGCCAGAATGCTGGGACGCACTGAGGACCATCAAGAACTGATCGTAAATTGCTAATTTAAGAGTGTACAAGGGGATAAACTGATAAATAGAATACCAGATTCGTATCATTTGATATCAAGTTTATCAGGCTCGGCTTCGAGAACGCATGTAGAATCGCTCGGCAAGCCTCGCGATTCTACAAGCGTTCTCGAAGCCTTGCCTGATAAACTTGATATCAAAAGACACTCACCTGGTATTCTGTATAAGCCACACCCATGTCTGTCTATTAACCAATCAAATTACTTGATGTAATTTATTGCTACAAATTCATAAACTGAATGCCAAACAGTGAAGATCCTGATCAGATGGCTTCTTCAGAAGCCATCTGATCTGGATCTACACTGTTTCCAAAGATATGGGTTGTCGTGAACAGCAAGATAAGGGTTAACATAAGGCGCACACCCCAAGAAATAGCTCAGTCGGATGCGCATCTGACTGGTAATCAGGAGGACGCGGGTTCGATACCTGCCGAGATCGGCAACATTCTTTCATTGAGATTGATCATGGATTTTTTCCTACGGTCATTCTCTCCCTTCCGCTGATTTAAGAAGGACAGTTGTCAGTTAAGCATGCCCAGGAAAAGTGTGGATAGGTAAACTGACCGGCTAAATATGACCTAAATAGTGTTGACTGGGCCGTTTAACTCCAATACAAACAAACACCCCAAGAAATACACATATTGCCAGATGAAAGTCGTAACAAAGAAGCATATCTTAAAAAGAATCCGCCAATGATGGGGTTCGGCTCTATTAAAAATCCCAGCCTAGAAGTACTGATCCAAAGGGTCGACCCCTGGTGCACTTGTCAGCGATTGGTTATAAACCAATGAGCTACGAGGGTATGCATAATCTTTCAAAGTTTTATTTATTTATTCAAAATTTCATGACATGAATACATACATCTGTACAACGTGAAATATACATTCAAATGTCAAAGGATTGGACGTAGGCTCAGCCTATATTTATCTTCCAAGGTCGCTAAACAGAGAATACCAGGTTTGTGTCTTTTGATATCAAGTGTATCAAGGCACGGCTTCGAGAACGTTTGTAGCATCGCGAGGCTTGCCGAGCGATTCTACATGCGTTCTCGAAGTCGAGCCTGATAAACTTGATTTCAAATGACACGAATCTGGCATTCTATTTATCAGTTAATCCCCTTGTACACTGTTACATTTTAGCATTTTTTCCAGTAGTTCAGTTCACAGAAGTGGATTGTCACGTTGACCTGATAAAGCTCACTTGTCCCGAGATAGCACATCTTTATCAGGTCAAGATGCTGCAATGTAATTAATATAGGGGGTAACTGATAAATGAGGGTTTGGGTTGCCGGCCGTATGACGCGAAGCCATTTTCGGCGAAGTAAAGTCGGTTCCCGGACGGGCCCCTTTCTGACGACAATGTGGAAAACATTTGCGCCTAAAACCGGGCCGCTCGGATAAATATTTTATGCACTCCCTGACGCACTTGTCAGAGATTGGCTATTGAGGGCTTTCAGATGACGTCACACACATACAGTTATTGTTCTTGCTGGAGAAACGCAGACTCATTTCTAACAGAAGTTTAATGTACTTCCCATCACGAAAACACGCCTTTATAATTTTGACCCCCTTGAACCCCACTTTTATATAGTAAAACTGGGGTTTCCGGGGTAAACCTTATTTTTCTTATTTATGCTCTAAAATATAGGTTGTGGGTACTCGTTAGAACCGCCTCGATGAGGGGGTTCAAACGAGTGCCCACAATCTATATTTGAAGCAGAAATAAAAAAATATCACAATTTTTCATCATAAAATTTTCATTTTTTCGGCGATAAAGGTGGCAATGCATTTGTATAGGCGTGTTTGCGTAATGCCTTGTAAATAACTTTCTTGTCCTTCGAAAATTATGAAAAAGCGTTGATTATGTTATTCTTGTGACCTATACGAACAATCACGGTCATATGTTAACCCCTTTAGTGCTATTTTTGTCACTATGAGATAAGTGGTCAAAAAGGAATACATTTGTACACAAAAACCTGCCTGGTGTCCAATATGGCGGATCAAGGGAGAATAATCTTACACAAAATGCTGTATCTGCAACCTCTCTATTTAAGAAATAGATCAGCTCTAACTGTGATTTGTTGAGTAATAAATCACAGTTTGGAGGTCAGTTGTAAAGTAGACAAATCACGAGCGCGTAGCGCGCGTGATTTGTCTACTTACAACTGACCGACAAACTGTGATTTATTGCTCAACAAATCACAGACTAGAGCTGATCTATTTCGATTCTAACACGCTGAAAATCGGCAATAAGGTTGTTGTTTCCTTCAAAATCTCACAACTTTTCGCCATTGTTAGAAGAAATCCCGCTAAAATCATCGACTGAAACACATGCATTTATATCTTTTTCTAACGTTTTCGATGCGAGAAAATGACGCCACCGTCTAACGTCAAGGAAATCGACTAGTGACGTCATCAACTGGCAGTTTTTAATGACGTCACTCGTCACGCTCTTCCTAGCCGTGATTTGTTGTAGAATAAAACACAGTTGTTTTCCATTGCCTATATAGGCGCGCTGTGTTAGAATAATCTATAGACTTTGCGTAATCTTTACAATGATAGATAATTAATGGTAGGATTTGCTGTTCGAACCACAGATCAGTCATTAAGAAAAAACGCCTATCTAAATGCATTGTATCATCTCCATTACGAAAACACGCCTATACAAATACATTGCCAATTTTCTGGGCCAAAAATGAGAAATTTTAAGATGAAAAATTGTGATATTTTTCTTATTTCTGATCAAAACATAGATTGCGGGAACTCGATAGAACCGCCTCAACGAGGGGCTCTATCGAGTACCCAAAATCTATGTTTTTGAGCAGAAATAAGAAAAATAATGTATACCCCTTTAAACCCCAGTTTTACTATATAAAAGTGGGGTATGAGGGGGTCAAAATTAAAAAGGCGTGTTCTCGTAATGGACGAGAAAATACCCGACTCTTTTTCGGTTAATTTGTGTCTCGTACTCGGTATAGCCTCGCATAAGACTTAAATAAACTAAAAACTTGCCGGATATTTCCTTGTCTTGATTGCAACCCCATCATAGATTCTATTAATATTTCACAGGCGACGTTCCTGAAGGTTTCATCCTTAGAATGGTTCACATATTGTTTCGTCATGGTGATAGAACGGCCCGACATGAGATTGCAGGTTACAATCCTGAACCAGTACACTGCTACGTCGTTCAGAATTTCTTGAACACAGACAACAAACTGAAATCTTTCATTCCAACTATGGAAAAGTTTGTCGGAAAACAGCAGCATGGAAGTTATTTTCAAAACTGGGCACTTTTTCCAAATAGGAGCCAGTGTGGTAAATCTAGTTTGACAGGCATAGGTGCAATACAGCATTTGAAACTTGGACAGCATTTCTATGGCAAGTATTTGACCAAAGATTCTCTTTTCAATAAACGATTAGCATTAACAAGTCAGATTTACACTCGAAGCACTATTACTTCTAGAACGTATCAAAGTGCAGTTGAATTTTTATATGGACTTTTACCACTGAGTTTGTTTAATTTAACCAATCTTAATATAGATCATAACGCTGATACGTATTTTTGTTCACCTTTGCATTCAAGACAAAAGAGGTGCTATTGTTCTTATGGAAATATCTTACACCAGCAAGTGTATAATTTGAGAAGACACTTTCTCAGAAACAATAAAAAAGCCCAGCAAGTATTAAAATCTGTTTCAAAAATGTTTGGATTCGACCCGGCCAAAGTTTCGTCGTTTCCATTACTGATGGATATTTTCAGTCTCCCTGCGTGTCACAATATGTCAAATCCCTGTTCTACCAACAATAATAGAAGCTGTTTGTCTGTGTCACAGTATCGTCAAATATGGAATATCTTAGACGAAGAAAGCAGGTTTTTACTACAGGAGAATCGAAAGACTGTTGTTGAATATTCTAATATAATGTTGAATCCCTTGTTTGTTGAAATTGCCCGGCGATTGAGGGACGAAATTGAACATCGTCAGCCACATAAATTGGTGATATATTCAGGTCATGATGTAACTTTAGCAACATTGTTAACTATTCTTGGACTAGATGATGGTAAATGGGTAAGATACGCCAGTAGAGTTGTTATAGAACTGTATGAAGCAATGTCCAAGGAGGACACGCATAAATATTACCTGAGATTTTTGTATAATGGAAGAGATTTAACTGAAAGTGTGAGATTTTGTAAAGGGAAACTATTCAGAGGATTGTGTAAATTTAAATTATTTTATGATTTTGTTTTTACAGAAATGCTACAACAGTATAGATATACAAGTTATTACGACGCTTGTTCTAGGAAAAATAAATAGAGGATATTTACTTTTTTGAGATGAGTATCAAAAATATTTCATCGAGTGTGTTGAAAATTCTGATGTTTTCAACACACGAGATGAAATATTTTTGATATTTATCGAAAAAAAAAGTAAATTTTCTTTTTATTTTATAATATTTTGGACACTTACTGTAATTGATCAATCGGTCACAATTTTTGACTTGGCTATGCCGTCACAACTGTCAGTTGCAAACCATAAACAGTCGCCAGTTTTAATAAAGCATTTTACAGTTCAGAGAATGCTTTTTTAAGGTATTTTACAGAATAATTTTATAGATAACATATGAATTTTGGCGAGAAAATAGTCCGGGCTGCTACTGTGAAAATAACATGGTCATGTTATTTTTCACACTGTGAAAATATCATAATATCACTTTTATTTTGTTTCAGATATGCACTGATTTCACAGCTATGTATTATTAAATAAATACATATTCTGTGAAAACAGACGTCGATGATAAGCAGCTGATAACATCGTTTATTACATACCTACTATAGGAAAATTACATTAGAATCTTTCAATACAGGCTCATTTTCTCGCTATTTCGATGGCACATCATATGACGGGGCCAAAAATCCATATAATATGGATTTTTGGCACTGCCTTTCCATATTGGCACTGCTCCACTCTGTTACTATAGCAATAGAACGTTAATTCCGTACTCCATAAGTTTCAAAATGGCCGCAGAAAAATCACTTGAAGCAATGTCAACCCGACTTCTGGACCTAGACAGAGCGATAGAAGACAGTAATAACAATAGATTTTGAGAAAAGTCTGATATTTCGTGGCAAGCATGAGAAATGAAAAACAAAATACTTTTTAAAAGAAGTTCACTCACGATTGGGAAGCATTGTGAAGGACGATGCCTTCAAGCACGGCAGGGATGTCCCAACATTTGAAACAATAAGGTCTTGCCAAAAACCTTAAACGAACAGATCCCTTCACTTATGAAGAGCTGGAAATTGTGCGGAAAAATCTGTGGGAGGGAAATATGCCCCCCAAAATTGTCTTGTATTTTAACGTAAACAACCACCGCGACTGACTGCTACACACGGAATCGATTATGCAGTAGCTTGATGAATGACACTAAGAGCCTTTAAAATTAAAATGGTCTTCAAATAAGCACAAAACATCCTGTAAAATACCTTAAAAAGCATTCTCTGAACTGCAGAAATTCTGTATTTAAAATGGCGATTTGTTTTTGTTTTTAAACTTACAGTTGCGACGTCATTTGTGACGTAATTTGCTGCGCACTACTATGTTACTGTATTACCGTGAGCATGGTTAGTGTAGGCCTACTAATAAGTTATATAATTTAAAAGGAATTTCTTTTTTTTTTTTTTTTTTTCGGCGGATACCGAAAATATTTGATCTCGCGTGTATCCTCAACGCACTCGATGAAACGTTCCCGGCATCAACCTTTAAAAAGTAAATATTCTCTTTGTCTTCATTTCTTCACGTTGTAATATAACTATGCTATATAAATGATGTAATAAAGAGGTTATGATATGGTGAAGGTGTGCCTCTAAGTCATATTGGCACCGGAAGTTATATTGGCCCTCGGGCTAAAGCCCTCGGGCCAATATGACATACCGGTGCCAATATGACTTAGAGGCACACCTTTACCATATAATAACCTCTATTTATCATATGACGTCGTTGATAAGCAGTGGATAACATCGTGTAATAAAAATCGTATGACCACACGTGTAATAACACTTTGGCGGGATTAAGTAACGTCATGACGTCGTCCATCTCAACAATGCATTTTCGTAGAAAAATTGTCAAATTAAAAGGCGATAAAATCCAATTTAAAGTAGTCATATGATAAAGATAATCTTACACTCGTGGTCATTTCATATGATATTTATGAAACTCGCCAAAGGCTCGTTTCATAAATATCATATGAAATGACCACTCGTGTAAGACCCTCTATGTAATAAAAATCCTTTGACCATACGTGTAAAACACTTTGGCGGGATTAAGTAACGTTATGATGACGTCCATGTCAGCAATGTATTTTTGTTGAAACAAAATTTCAAATTCAAAGGCGATAAAATCCAATTTGAAGTGGTCATATGATAAACAGAATCTTACACTCGTGGTCACTTAATATGAAATTTATGTAACTCGCCGAAGGCTCGTTTCATAAATATCATATGAAATGACCACTCGTTTAAGATCCTCTATTTATCATACAATATAGCTGTTATTTAGCGCATACCGTCATGTTATAAAAATAAGATGTGTTTGTGAAACACTGTAGGTCAAGGTCACAAGGTTAAAAATTATGGTACCACTGAAAATGTCTGTGACAAGGAATGCTCATGTGAAATGTGAAAGCCGAATCACTTAGCAGTCGAAAGTTATGGCCAATGTTAAAGTTTTTAAAAAGTAGGTCAAACGTCAAGTCAAGATCACAAGGTAAAAATTATGGTACCACTGGAAAGGTCTTGTGACATGGAATGCATACGTGAAATATGGACGCCTTATCACTAACCAGTCAAAGTTATGGCCAATGTTAAGGTTTTTAAAAAGTAAGTTAAACGTCAAGGTCAAACATTATGGGATCGTTGGAAAGGCCTTTTGACATAGAATGCATATGTGAAATATGAAAGCCCTATCACCAACCAATCGAAAGTTATGGCCAATATTAAAGATTTTTAAAAGTAGGTCAAACGTCAAGGTCAAGAACACAAGGTTAAAAATCAGTATGGTACCGTTGGAAAGGTCATGCGACATAGAACGCACATGTGAAATATGAAAGCCCTATCACTTACCAATCGAAAGTTATGGTCAGTGTTAAAGTTTTTTAAAAGTAGGTCAAGGCCACAGGTATCGTTGGAAAGGTCTTGTGACATAAAATGCACATATGAAATATGAACGCCCTATCGCTTACCAATCGACAGTTATGACCAATGTTAAAGTTTTTGAAAAGTAGGTGAAACGTTAATGTCAAGGTCACGAGGTCAAAAATAATGGCACCACTGGAAAGGTCTTGTGACAAGGAATGCACATGTGAAATAGGAAAGCCTTATCAGTTACTGTTCAAAAGTAATGCCAAATGTTAAGGTTTTTGCAGACAGACAAAAGGCGGACAGACAGACCAAAAACTATATGCACCCCCCCCCCCCCCCCCCACGAATCTTTGATTCCGGGGGCAAAAATAATATGAGCCCACAGATATCATTATAGGATATCATGCAAGAAGACATGCTTATGGGCGCGTAACGTCATGACCCCATCCGTAACAACCTTATGTTTTCTATTGAAATTCTTCTGAACTTTTCCGGCAATAAAATCTGATTTTAAATTGTTTTATGAGCCGGGGCACAGCGTTTCCTACAACTTACATGTGCGCCCAGCCAAGAACCAGATCAGCCTGCGCATCCATATAGTCTGACCAGAAACTTCTCTTGCTGCATGAAGAAGCATTGGGCCCTTAGCTATCCTCAGAGCACTAAACGAAGACTCTGATCAGACTGTGCGGGTGGTCAGGCTGATCTGAGTCTTCACTGGGCGCATATGTAAATTGTAGGGATATTATTTGCCCCTGCTCATATGATAAAAAGAATCTTATAATCGTGGTCGTCTTATATGAAATCATTAAAGGCGTGTTTCATAAACTCATGAACTACTAAAAAGCCAACTATACCGTCATGGCGTTGGCGGAAATAACCTAAAATGGATAGATTCATCCATTTGCTACAGAAAACAGCGAGTTGTTGTTAATGCGGAAACTTCAGGGTGGGCTCCAGTTTTGTCTGGTGTCCCACAAGGGACTGTTCTGGGTCCATTGTTGTTTTCTTTGTACATAAATGACATTTCTACTGATATTTATTCCGAAATAAGATTGTTCGCAGATGACTGTGTTTGCTATCGTGAACTTAGAAACGCAGAGGACTCATTGAAATTTTAGAGGGATATGATAGATTAGGGTGTTGGTCTAGAAAATGGGGTATGAGATTTCAGCCTGTTAAATGCAATATCATGCAGTTAACTAGGAAAATAACAAACAAAATTGAGGCTTCTTACACTTTAGAGGGAACGGTCCTCGAAAATGTGGATTCCATTAAATACCTTGGTGTGACCATCTCACATGATCTGAGATGGAATACTCATATGAGGAACATGTGTCCTAAGGCTAATACAACACTTCCCAGCAGGCACATGACATAATTGTGGCGTCACATCAGCGTCGGTACAACGTCATAACGTTTGTGCAACGTCACATCTACGTCAGTACAACCATGTTATATCCAAACAAAAATGTATAGATTATATAGAAAAATGACCATGTAACCGTGTTGTGTTCAAAACCGTGTTATAATGAACCTTGTTATAATGAGGTGGCGGTGCACAAGTTATCAGAACTGCCTCAACGGAATGGTTCTATCCACATTTTTTTCTTTAAAATATAAGCACTAATCGCACGGGTGGGTCATTTGTCTCTCAGTACAGGCTGGTAATATTATCTTGAAAGGAAACGACCAATAAATTCTTGTACTTTGAGCAAACTATGTAAATCCTGATCAGACACCGCGTTATGTAGTGTCTAATCTGGGCCTTACTTTTAAACCTTTTCACCTTCTAGAAGCCACAGTTTTGCTTCAATCTTCATGATTCTGACTTGATGATATTACTGTCAAGTTTCAAAATGTCTCATGTCGGGTCAAAAGCAAGGTCATTTGGTCAGAATTCATTTAAACCTCGTTCACCCTCTATGGGGCCAGAGTTTTGCATCAATCGTCATGATACTAGAGCAGAATATTTGTCTTGAAAATATCTTGGTCATGTTTGAATATGGGTCATGTCGGGTCAAAAACCATTTCACTAGGTCAAATTGTTTTTAACCTACACTAGTCGATTTCCTTGATGTTGGACGGTGAAAAGTCATTTTCTCGAATCGAAAGCGTTAGAAAAGGATATAAATGCATGTGTTTCAGTCGATAATTTTAGCGGGATTTCTTCTAACAATGGCGAAAAGTTGTGGGATTTTGAAGGAAACAACAGCATTATTGCCGATTTTCAGCCTCTTAGAATCGAAACAGATCAGCTCTAGTTTGTGATTTGTTGAGTTATAAATCACAGTTTATCGGTCAGTTGTAAGTAGACAAATCACGCGCGCTACACGCTCGTGATTTGATCTACTTTACAACTGACCGACAAACTGTGATTTATTACTCAACAAATCGCAGTTAGAGCTGATCTAATTCTTATGATTCTAGCACAGCTCGCCTTTCTAGGCAATGTAAGATAACTGTGTTTTATTCTACAACACATAACGGCAAGGAAGAGCGTGACGAGTGACGTCATTAAAAACTTCTATTTTATGACGTCACTAATCGATTTCCTTCACGTTGGACGGTATAACGTCATTTTTCGCATCAAAAAAGGTTAGAAATGGAAATAAATGCGTGTATTTCAGTCGATAATTTAAGTGGGATTTCTTCTAACAATGACGAAAAGGTGTGAGATTTTGAAGGAAACACCATCATTATTGTCGATTTTAAGCCTGTTTGAATCGAAAAAGATCAGCTCTAGTTTGTGATATGTTGAGTAATAAATCACAGTTTGTCGGTCAGTTGTAAGTAGACTTATCACGCGCGCTACGTGCTCGTGATTTGATCTACTTTACAACTGACCTCCAAACTGTGATTTATTACTCAACAAATCACAGTTAGATCTGATCTATTTCTTTAATAATGTCTTTTTTGGTGAAAATCCTTGTTCACCTTTTTGGTGCCACATTTTTGCATTAATTTTCATGAAACTATAAGATCATCACACGTTCACTGAAACAAGCAATTGTTTAATGATTTTCCGCATCAATATCCACAGTAAATGATTCTAATTCTTCTTTATCAAATTTTGTTCCATAAACTATAAATTCAATATAGAATATACACATTCCGGAATCTGAAATTATTGATATGATTGGAACACTCAACCCTAATAAATCAGTAGGTGAAGATTTAATTAGTCACAAAGTTTTGCAAGCAGTTAAACATTCAATAGCTAAACCGTTGTGTATTTTATTTAAGAAATCTTGAGAGGAATTTGCTTTTCCAGAACCGTTAGTATGGAAATCATCTTTCAAAAAAGGCGAGGTATGTTCGCCGGTTAACTATTGACATATACCTCTGTTGCCTTGGTAAATTAATGGAGAGAACAGTTTATAAACAAATTTGTAATTTTCTTTCAGAAAAATTACTAGTATTTAAATTATCCTAAACAGTCAAAAAAGAACTTCTGTTAATAAAATGGCTAAAACTGACAAAAGGCCATAACTCTGGTAAGAATTAGTCGAGGATGACTACGATGAAATATGATCATCTCTAGATCATGGGAACAATAACTGGAACGTTTTATCAAATTCCATTGAAAACTGTAGGAGGAGAAAGAACTTCGGTTGATAAAATGGCTAAAAGTGACAAAGGGCCATTACTCTGGTACAAATTAGTCGAGCAAGATCTCTATAAAATATGATCATCGTCCGGTCATGGGAACAATAACTGGAAAGTTTCCTCAAAATCCCTTGAAAACTGTAGGAGGAGTTATGAAGACAAGATTGTGTCTACGGCGGGCACACTGGCGGACAGACGGACGGACGGTGCCTACCAGCTGTACATTATGGGATGCACCCCACAGTGGCAACTGTGCATTTTGCATCCCACAGTGTACTTTGCAACCCAAACCGTTTGCAACCCATAATTTTTATGCCCTCAACTTTGAAAAAGTTGGGAGGGGGCATATTGCTTCTGGCTTGTCCGTTCGTACGTTCGTTCGTCACGCGTTCTTCTGCATAGCAGAACTTTATAACCATATATGCTATTGTTTTGAAATTTCATGTATGGATTTCTCATGAAAAAAAAAGTTGACCCGTTTTTTTTTTCTAATCCGAATTATCTCCCTTTTTTGAGTTATTTCCCCCTTTAATTAAACAAGTATTAGCTTTAACAAAAAGCTTGAGTCTACGCTTAGCACACATTAATTTGTGTAGTCAAAGGATTGGAAAGTCAAATGACAAAGCTGTTCATGTATAAGTGTGCCAGTAAATACGGAGACTTGTATAATAGCCAAAGATTCCAAAAGTTGACTCCAGTTTCATACATAAGCAAAACTACAAACTTTTTCTATGACAGCCACTCGTACAAGGAAACGAAAAATCAGTAGAACAGATGCATCTGCCTTCTTTCAGTGAAAACAAACAGAAATAGATGTACTGTATCAGCGGAGGGAATTCAACATCATGTGAACCCAGAAAACATGTTTACAGAAGTGTTCCGGTCAGTCCCGGTTTTTAATCATTATAACAAATAACAATGATGACCAGCCAATAGAATAAAGCATTCAGCCAGTAATGACCTTTTCTTAAATGCTTCTGGAGCAAAAGTAAATGTTAGGTAGTCTACATCCACAGGCGTAGACAATAACATGGGTGACATGCTAATAGAAAAAAAATCATTCAACTAGTCATGACATTTTCTTAATGCTTCAGGAGCAAAAGTCATTCTTAAGATTGTCTACGTCCGTGAGCGTAGACAATAACATAAAAATCTCGTCAGCAAGATATCTCAAAAAGTATTTGAGCTAGACCCTTGATATGTGGTATACTGATTGGGAGATAAGGAGGAGACCGCCTGATTAAATTTTCAACCAATTTAATGAATGGCCCTTTGCAATTTGTGGCCATTTAACTGCCTTGCTTTCTGGCGCATAGTATAACATCATAACCTTGTCACTTAGTGGTTTGAAATTTCATATATGGATTGCTCATGAAAAAATAGTTGACCCATATTTTTTAGTTGTTTTCCTTTCAATGAAATAACATTAAAATCTCGTTAGCAAGATATCTGAATAGGTATTTTAACTAGAGCCTTGATATTTGGTATACTGATTGGGTCTGAAGATGAGATTACCTGATTAAATTTTCAACCAATTTAATGAAATTTTGTTTGAGTTATGGCCCTTTGCAATTTCTGGCCATTTAATTATGTTTCATTCTTGTAGCAAGATATTTAAAATAAAACAATTTCAATTGTTGCCTAAAAACTTGACAGGCTGATATGGAATTACTAGTACATCACCTGATTTGAAAAAAAAATCTGATTTTTTTTTGTGCAATATTAGCCTTTTGAAAATTTGGCCATTTATGGACAAGCATATGGTTGGGGGCACAGTGTTTTACACACACCATTTCTAGTTTCGGTTGTGTCTATTTGTTTAAGACTTTTACCCCTGCATATAGTAACCGTTTTGGCGTGTAGAAGCAAGTTTGGTGGGGTACCTTTAAAGTGAGTTAAACATGCATGAGTTATATTTTCCTTCCAAAGAAGGGTCATCATTGTGGGGTTCACCCCATAAAACTTTCGGCTTGACACTGTCCAACAACGGACAATGTGTCTGTATACAGTCTCGGCTGCACCCTTCAAATTTGGAAACTAGTCCATTTAGCTATTTTGCACTGAAAAAAGAAAACGTATGCTATTATGTACTATGTACCTCTGGTAAGAGCGGAAGGACGGACGAACCGATTATTGTAGTATCCATGGACTAGCGTCGGGGGACAATAAAGAAACTAATATTCCGCCTCCTGGTGGGGGATGGGGGTGGGGGTTCCCCCCACAGTGTCTTAAAGGGTCTTCTTTGGGGACTTTCCGGGAGTTAAAGGGACTAGGAATGTTTATGGGTAGTAAAGATTTAAAAATTTCTTCTTTCATATTAGACACGGGAAAGTTTGTATACGGGAAAATTTGGATACGGGAAAAATCAGGACTTTTATAAATAGACGAAATTGTTGAAACTAATTCCGTCTCCTGGAGGCAGGTACCCCCACTCCCACCCACTGTCTTAAAGGGCCTTCTTTGGGGACTTTCCAGGAGTAAAATGGGTTAGGATTATTCAGGGGTAGTAAAGATTTAGATTTTTTTTACATTTGACAAAGGGAAGTTTGTATACGGGAAAATTTGTATACGGGAAAGAATCAGGACCTTTATATATACGGACGAAATTATAGAAGCTAATATTCCGTCTCCTGTTGGGTTAGGTATCCCCCTAGTGTCTCAAAGAGACTTCTTTGGGAACTTCCAGGAGTAAAATGGTCTAGGAATATTTAGGGGAAGTAAAGGTTTTCACATTTGACAGGGGAAAATTTGTATACGGGAAAATGTGTATACGAAAAAGAATCAGGACCATTATATATATATATGGACGGCATTAAAGAAACTAATATTCCGTCTCCTGGGTGTGTGTGTGGTGGTGGTGGTGTGTGTATGTGTGTGTGTGTGTGTGGGGGGGGGGGGGGGTTACCCCCAGTGTCTAAAAGGGTTTTCTTTGGGGACTTTCAAGGGGCTAGGTATATTTAGGGGTAATAAAGATTTATTTTTTTTTTGTATCATATTTTGCACGGGAATGTTTGTATAAGGCAAAATTTGTATACGGGAAAGAACCAGGAGTGTATAGATGAAAGGAAAGAAACAAATATTCCGTCTCCTCGGGGGAGGTACCCCCAAAGTTTTAAAGGGTCTACTTTTGGGGCTTTCCAGGAGTAAAAGGGGCTTGGACTATTTTGGGACAGTAAAGATTTAGATATTTTTTTCTTTCACATAGGACACGGGAAAGTTTGTTTACGGGATAATTTATATACGAGAAAGAATCAGGATACTGTTTCAAAATAGGTACTTTTAAATTTACGGTATAAACCGATTATACAATTATTTCGAAATGAGGAAAGGTTCTATGCAGATTATTGTAATGCTTATAGACCCGGAAAGTTTGTATACGGAGTGTATGAGTAGGGTAAAGCATCAAGAATATTTTATAAAATTATAGTGATTATTTTATTTTTGATCCTTTTTCCGTCTACATTAATGGCCGTGTTATTGTCAACAAATTCACACGCTGTTTTACCATGAACTTAACATGCTTAAAGTGAAAAGTATAGTGAACTTCATTGAAAATTAATCACCATGGAGCACAAAAGTTCGGAAATAACCTCAAAATGGATAGACAAAGAAAACGGCACGGTGAATGAAGTTTTAACTTGAGAATTTCTGAAGTGAATGAATGCAATTGAAGTGCAGATTTCTTGAACCCCTGGACATTTCATACTTTGTTCATGGCATGTGCTCAGGTTCACTACACCTGGTGTTGTGCCGTGTGGCGGCCGTAAAAATTTTCCCCGTACATCCATCATTGTGCAGATTATATTCTCTGGTCCTTTGGGATCATTGAGTTCATTTAGAATCATTTTGAGAATAGAGTGCTAGAGGGCATGGCCGGTGTTGCACATTTCAGTACTGGTCATGAACAGACTCAATAAAACTGATTCTGTTATTTTCGTATGTCGGGGTGTTCTTTGCTTCCATAGGATCTAACTATTCAGAACTTATTTATGTCAATAGTTAAGATCCCATGGCTTGCTGGCGGAAACAATGAAATGTCACTGTGGTAATATTGCCAAATTAAACAAGAGGCAGCGTCTTAAAGATGGCGTTATACATTCAGATGTTCAAACAACCATGAATTTGGTATGAGGAAGTACATGTAGAATTTCTTTGAAGGCTCTTCGTACAAAATCATAGACCTAGTTATATAAAAAAACTACCTAGAAGGTCATTTTTGCACCAGTGTGCAATTTTAGAGACACACGGCAGTGAAATGGGTTAGCTATATTAGAGAAATGTTTTCGGTATTTATAATATGACATATTTTCAGGGTGATGTTGAGATAGACGGAAGTCTTTTCGGTAGAAAGGTGAAGTACAATAAAGGGGAGCCAAAGGGCCATAGGATGTGGATTTTTTAGATAGTGGATAGGGAAAGTAATAAAATTATAATCTATCCAGTAGATAACAGAAACTGATACACAAATATTCTCTTGATACAGCGGCACGTTTACCCAGGTTCAAGAATATTTAGTGATTCTTCGGTCGCATATGTGTCCCTAAATGAGTTAGCGTATGAACATTTCACAGTAGCCCACAAAACAACATTCAAACAAAAATATGATCAAAGCACTGAGTGTCTGGTGGGTCGATCGTCTCTGAGTGTAGGTTGGGAAAATAGTCGAACTGTTCGTTTAACTTTAAGCAAGCACAGTAGATCTGATCAGACATCGCGTTATGTGGCGTCTGATTAAGTAGATTCTGTTTGCCAATGCTCAAGTGCACGAGCACATCCACCCGCCCCGCCCATCGGGGCTTGAATAAATTGATGGGCTGCATGATGCTTCCTCGCAGGGCTGAAACCGACCGCACACTAGTACTGGTAAACCGCTTAGAGGATCTAAGCCTGCCCAGGCAAAGCGGTGCGAGTCGGACCGCCCATGCTCATAAACTCTATTGGTTTCAATGCGCGACAGGGCTTGAGATGTCATTTCATCTCAGTGTCGGGTAAAAGTCCAATAAAATTGGAAGAAACGTCTTCAAATGACCTATACAGTGTTGACGAAGACGTTAGACCTCAAATCAAACAAACAAACGAGCGCAGTCCAGAATTTTCTTCTTACGCTGCGCTCTGACGTCTTAGGGATGCTATAAACAAACAGAACTTGAATTTTGTTCAGTGTCAGCGGCAGTCAGGTATTCAGTGATAGTCACGCGGACAATAGCAAGCAACAGATTCTCTGCTTTATAACGTAGACTGTGGATACCCGTTAACACGCTTCATTATGAGAAAAAAATTTCAGTCAAATTTTCGTCTGAATAAAAATATGGTAGCATTTTCCGTCAAATTATTTACATGTACTTGTCATTTGTTAATGTGTTTAATTATTTCCCTTCTGTATACGCGTATATTGATTCATCTTTCTGAATTTAGAGTATTTCATTTATTATGCAACACAATCTGTGCTGAAAAATATTACATGTTCAACATTTTATCCAGCTGCAAACGGTGTAGATCCATCGATGGCTTCTGACCAGCATCTACAATGTTTTTCATAGTTTCTCCTCTCTCTTTTCTCCTCGCTCAGTCCCACCACTGCATCCCAGCTCCTGAATAACAGTGATGTGTAACAGAGCCCCCTCAGTGATATGTTTAAACATATATGTTAATTTTACCTGTTGACGCAGGCCCGCACACAGTTGCGAGGGTGCAAACGCAGCCCCTCCCCTTTTTTGGAAATTCTCAGATCCATGCAGTTTTTCACCCTCTGCAAAATACCTGAAATTCACACCCACAACCCGCCCCTTTTCAGAGTCTGCGTACGGGCCTGAATCATGTTCAAAACTGTTGCTACATACATATGGCGAACAGTGCTCACTCTGATCAGAAGCAATGTACAGGCTATCCGATATGGGTCTACCCTGTATGTCTATAACTGTACCACCTATAAAATCTGGGCTACTCATTTTGCTCTTAAACATTTCGAAAAGTTTATTTTTACTCGACTTGGCATACATTTGTGTAACAGTTTTATGAATGGATTGTTCCGAAGACGTCACGTGACAGCGTGTGTTGTTTCGTGAGCATCCCGGCATTCTTATACGTTTTCGTTTAACCCTCAAATGTCACTATTTAAGCAAACAGTGTAGTCCGTGTGCCACGTGCTGAGCAGACGCCACATTCCGCGGCGTCTGATCAAGACTCTATAGATAGCGCTGACCTATATGTTTCATCGATAAAAATAGCGCAACGTTTCAAGTTCTATTAATATTGGTTTTCCCAAATCAGTGATGGTCTTGTTGACAACTGCATGAATTCCGTTTTGCCATTTAGTAAATTTGGGTCGATCGACCCAAAAACGTAGCAACAGGAGAAATTACAAGTTTGCTTCTTTAAAAAGAATCCAAAAGAAAGGTCTGCTGCTTTCTAGTCAGCAGAATGAACAGAGCATTATCACATTAGTAATAATAATAATAATAAACGTGCGTAATGATTGTCTTTTGCAAACATGACCAACCCTTAACTATTCGCTTTAGAACCAAGAATGATCAAGTACTACTGTCATTTGGTGAATCGCTTTTATTTTTCAATAGCAGTCATACATAAAACTGAGATGAGACATTCTAAAATTGTATAATTATATCCGCAAAGATACATGTCTCACCTGACAAGTCAATCTTAGTTTTAGAAAAATTAGAATTTTATACTGCACAAGTTAAAGATTTAAATTAGTACCTGAGTACTGACGTCAACACTGCAGTATCAAATGAAGCATGCCTATGCAAGTTTCCATACAGAAACGCGCGGCTAGTGGTCCAGGAAGAAGACTTGTCGCAAAACAGAAGTGAAGGCATTGATCAGGAATCGATACAATTCACAGCTCCAAGTCTTATTCCCAACCAGCAGGCAGGATGAGTGCATAATGATCCAGATATTGGTACAACCCCTCAGTATCTCCTACCGGCTTGGCAATGCAGAAGTCCTGCTTGTAGAACCACAAAGCTCCCCGCATCCGATGACCTCGACCAGTTCCAAATGCCGTTCTCTAAATGTGACTGTGGCCTAACTTGTACACCTACGTGCAACACACTATATCATGCCATCACCAAAACACGCCTATATAATTTTGATCTCCTCGAACCCCAATTTTATATAGAAAAACTGGGGTTTACAGGGGTAAACATTGTTGTTCTAATTTCTGATCTAAAATATAGATTGTTTGTATTCGTTAGAACCGCCTCGATGAGGCGGTTCTAACGTGTACCTACCATCTATATTATGAACAGAAATAAGAAAAAATATCATAACTTTTCATCTGAAAATTGTTGTTTTTTCAGTGGTAAAATTTGTATAGGCGTGTTTTCGTAATGCCTAGGCGCCCTCATTGACTTAGATACGAGCATTTAACCACAACTTTATTTCTGGCTGCCCAATCAAATTTATTTCCGCGCAGAGTACTTGTTACTATTAATTTCGAGTAGTGGTTTTCAGTTACTGGATATCAGTATATGTTACATGTAACTGTAATGAAGTTGGGATTACAAGGATTACATTAGTGGTCTTATTTTTGTTATAATACGTAGGTCGTGTTACTCGTTTGAACGAAGCTAACGAGGAATAATATATATGTATATTGGATCCGTGCCACCCATAAGAAAGATTAGTTAATCCCAGCGGGCACATGCCGTCTAGGCAACGTCGTACCAACGCCAATGCAACGTCATGTCAGTAAATTTACTAAAACTGAATATACTAACACAGAAACTGTAGTGACTTTCAGCCTCAGCAATGGATTCGCTAAGGCTGATAAAACGCCCTTTTCTCGTTGGAGAAGAGGCAGCTGATTACTTTCCTTTCCGCTGCACTCTTACTGTATATAAAATGGTTGGTTTGCTCTTCCTGTTGGTGCCATTGGTAACATGTTTTCTGTGATGTCGCCCTTTCTGGCCATCTTCATTAGTATTTCGCTTTTTCTCAGTTCAAATATATTGCAAATGACAAATCCTACAATAAGACATGTGCGCCCAACGAAGACTCAGTTCAGCCTGCGCAGTCTGATCAGAGTCTTCGTTGTGCGCTCTAAGGATAGCTAAGGACCCAATGCGCCTTCATGCAGCAAGAGAAGTTTCTGGTTAGACAATATGGATGCGCAGGCTGATCGGAGTCTTCGGGGGCGCACATGTCTTATTGTAGGTTTTGTCATGCGCTGGCTCATTTATTTTTCTAAAATGTTCTTTGCAGTATTTTCATGCACCCTCGGTTGTGTCAGTGTGACACTTGATAATTTCTCCTGTTGCTACGTTTTTGGGTCGATCGACACAAATTTACCATATGGCAAAACGGAATCATAGGACTTGAATCTGGATATAGACAGTCTCGTAGTCACGAAAACACGCCTACATAATTTTGACCCCTACGAACCCCACTTTTATATAGTAAAATTGGGGTTTGCAGGGATAAACGGTATTTTTCTTATTTCTGCTCTAAAATATAGATTGATGATACTCATTAGAACCGCGGTTCTAACGAGTACGCACAATCTATATTTTGAACAGAAATAAGAAAAATATCACAATTTTTCGTCTGAAAATGTTCGTTTTTTCGGCGGTAAAGTTTACAATGTATTTGTATAGGCATGCTTTCGTAATGGCACTGTTCAGTCTATTTGAAAACAGGAGGTATAATCTGTATGCTTTCAATGTTTCTAACGGCCATTACGAATACATCGACGGTACTGTAAGACATTATATTAAAAAAAAGCAGGCGTCAAAGTATGCGATTACATAAAGTAAGTAGTCTATTTTCGTACAATATTCTTATCACAGTCTCGTCTTCACGGTTTATTCCGTTTTGACATGTATATATTAGTAGTATTGGCGCATTATTTTAACAAATGACTGTCACAAACACACTTCAAAATAGAAGTGAAGGCAATGATCAGGAATCGATACAATTACCACACAGCTCCCATCAGAGACACCAAAGGCAAAGAAGCACAAACATGAAACAACTAGACCCTAATGGAAACATCAATAGCGGAAAGCCAAAAGGATAGTTACTTTCCCTCAAAATGGCCAATTGGCTATCCAAAACAAAATAATATAAGCGATACACACACGCTCAAAGACAAACCATAACAAAAAAAACTGCGACAGAAGAACCGCCTTGGAACGGTCGGTGAAACGAATTCCACTGGGTGGAAGTGGGTGGGGTTGGGGTTGGGGGGAGGGAGCTTAAATCGATTTTACCTGGCCACAATCCGTCGCGATTTAGGTCAAATAATTTGTTCGGTCCGCACGAAGGCCTCCTAACTCATCAGTGCAATATTTCCGTGAACACAAAAACAACCACAAAAATGAAACAACGGTGAGGACTCGACACAAAGAAACCACTGAAATGCTGGAGCAAAAGAAGACTCACAGTGTGACACCGATGGGCCCGACCAGAGACAGCGCATCAGGCACCAACCAAAATAGAAGTGAAGACAATGGTCAGGAATCGATACAATTAACAAAGAACTCCCATCAGAGACACCAAGGGAAAGAAGCACAAACATGAAACAACTAGACCCTTATGGAAACATCACTAGCGGAAAGCCAAAAGGACAATTACTTTCCCACAAAATGGCCAAATGGCTATCCAAAACAAAATAATACAAGCGGCACACACACTCAAAGACAAGCCATAACAAAAATAAACCACGACAGAAGATCCGAATTGGAATGGTCAGTGAAACGAATTACATAAAATTATATACTCTCTAATTCTCAGTAAGCCTTTACGCTGGAACCGACATATAATCTGAGACCAGACCCACCGGCGTACAATTAAAGAGGGAAGCAAAGTTGTCAACCGTGATTGGGTTAACTACCATGCATGCAGTCTGTCGTATAACGTTTATGTTGTACCCTATCTTTATATATCGAAGAATGATTTTACGAAATTGGGTGCTGAAGTCATTGCATTTTATACTCTGCAAGGACGGGGCTTTCTTCATGCAATACTGGAAAGCTCGATATTAATGTCTTTTTCCAAATTTTATTTGCTCAGCGCAGACTAAAAACACAGCCGCCATGGCTGGTTCCGCGCATCATGTAAAAAATAACAAATGCAAGCGCCTAAATGATCATGATCACATATTATTACGCCACATTTACTTAGTCAAACTTTCCCGTGTTTAGGTTTTGCCGAAACTAGACTGTCAAGCGTCAAGTGCAAATATATTGAGGCTTTATACTCGAAGTAGCAAACTTCTTAGTGGAAACTCAATAGATCTTGTATCTCAACACATGGCGTCGAAGTTTGACTATGAAGCGTCTGTGGGGGTGATATTTCTAGCAATCTCAAGTTTAGATACTACTTCTATCTCTTCGTAATGAAGATAGAAAGATAAGAAAGATTTTATTTGGCCCGCTAACTAACTTGATTACAATAAACAGAGGAATAGGGCCGTTCCCATATCATCGTTTACAATTTGAAGTTTTTGTACATTTCTATAACACATATTGTAGCAAAATAGAAGTGAAGGAAATAATTAGGAATCGATACAATAAACCCACAGCTCCCATCACAGACACCAAAGGGAAAGAAACGCAAACACGAAATAACTAGACCCCAATGGGAACATAAATAGCAGAAAGCCAAACGGACATTTTTCCTACAAAATGGCCAATTGGCTATCCAAAAGAAAATAATATAAGCGATACACACACAAAAAGACAAACCATAACAAAACTAAACCGCGACAGAAGAACCGCCTTGGAACGGTCAGGGGCTTAAATCGATTTTACGCGGTCGCAATCCTCGCCCCCTACTTCCGTCGCGATTTAGACAAATAATTTGTTCAGCCCGCATGAAGGCCTCCTAACTCATTAGTGCAACATCTCCGAGAACACAAAAATCAAACAATCACAGAGATGAAATAACGGTGAATACTCGACAGCAAGAAACCACTGAAATGCTGGAGCAAAATAAAACCAACAGTTAGACTACGATGGGCCTGACCGGAGACAAAGCATCAAGTGCCAACCAACATTACATAAAATTAAATTCTATTCTAATTCTCAGTAAGCCTTTACGCTGGAACCGTCATAGAAACTGATAGCCCCCGCCCATCGGGGCTTGAAGAAATAGATGGGCTGCATGATGCTTCCACGCATAGCTGAAACCGGTCGCACACTAGTACTGGTAAACCGCTTAGAGGATCTAAGCCTGTCCAGGAAACGGGGTGCGAGTCGGACCGTTAATGCTTATAAACCCTATTGGTTTCATTGGGCAACAGGGCTTGAGATGTCATTTCATCGCAATGTCGGGTAAAAAGTCCCTAAAATTGGAAGCAACGTCTCCAAAATGACCTATACTGTGTTGACAGGGACATTAAACCTCAAATCAAACAAACAAACAAAACCATAGAATCTGAGGCCTGACCACCGGCGTGCAATTAAAGAGAGTTGGTTTTAAGAATGGTTTTATTAAATTAGTTGTGAAGATGGTTTTAATAATGTCTAATGATATGTCTCTAACACAGTCTCTTCCTCGTAATAGGCAGATGGATCATATTCATCCAGTTTCTTCTCAAATAGGAATCTGCCTTTCTTAATGGCAGTGTTCATGAATTCATCTTCATCGTAATCTTTCTTATCCCTCAGTCGTTTTGCCGTGTGGATGATTTTCTTGTGCTCTATTTTTCTTCAGTGCTTTTGCATATCCAATAAATGTCCTGTAGAAGCATGCAAGTCCTTGAGTATGTTTTGGATTGAGTTCCTCGTATGCCAACTTTTCAACATCCTCTGTGTCGATATTAGTATGTTCTGGCAAAATTTATTTGACAGTCTCATTCAATGCATCTTGTAAGTTTTCCTTGGTTTTCTTACCCATTTGATCACATGGCCTGTCCTTAGTTTTCACTTTCTTCTTTTTGGGTATCTCATCATCGTCAGCACTATCATCGTCTAAGGTGTAATCTACAAAATCATTGGTATAGTCATATTTTCCATATAGACCTTCTCGTTTCCCCCAAAAGATAGTGAGAACGCTTTCTTCGACATCTGACACATCTGTGTTATCCTCTTCACAGACATATCTGGATCTATGTCTTCTCAAGCTGAATGATCTTGCAAACTCTCGAACACACTTACACCTGTGGACACAAAAGCGTTCAAACTTTGATGAGCTTCTTTTCATTTTGACTTGAAAAATCAATCAATATATCCTAACATCCTATGGTCAGAAATAAATTCAAAACATTTCATTGCTGACTCCTGTACTGTCCAATCAAAATACATCTCAAATGTCAATCAGAAAGTGTTTGCCAAAATGAGACTAATCAATTGCTTGATCTAGTTTTAGAATTATTTGATGAATGGCATTTGCTTGTCAAACTAACTTGATGCAAAGAGATTCATTGAAAGTTATTTCACTGGAGTTTGAACGCTTTTGTGTCCACAGGTGTATGGCACTGATATCTCCTCATGGATGTCAAATAATAAACTGAATTTTATTCAGTCTTGTCACTCTATTATACTCATTGGCACAGCTTTCTAACTTTATTCATTGTTTTCGGTAACTGTTTATGACTGTTTGTCTCTTAGTTCACTTCTTCTTTTACGCTTGATATTATCATGGAAAATCTTTAGTGGTAAAGAAGTAGGTCTCTTGAGAATTTCACAACGTTGTTTCTTCATTCTTCTTCTTGGTTCTGGCAGACGTCGTCTTTTCAGATGTCCAGATGCAAGCTGCTGAATTTCTGCGTTACATATTCTGCAGAATCTGGATGGCCGTCCTTCCTTGAGCTTATTGCTCAGAACTGTATTGAGTCTTTTCATCAGGTACCGTATTTTTCCATAACTTGCTTCGTATTTACTAGGCTTTACTAGCTACATCATAGTGTAGTGTATATTTTCTTGTCCTTTGGGATCATTGATTCCATTGTGGAATTTAGAAAATATTTGAGGGTCACTGATGAGGCCTAAATGGCGAAAACTAGCTAGTCTGGCCCAGAAACATGTACACTCCATATTTTCCAGTTCTGTGGTGCATTCCTTGCTTCCAAAGGATAACCCTTTCTAGAACATATTTAACGTCACTACATCTGTTGTCTGGGAATGTGTGGCGGGCGTAAAATGTCTCCCTGCCCTACATCATACTGTAGTTTATATTTTCTTGGACTTTGGGATCATTGATTCCATTGTGGAATTTTGAAACTATATGAGGGTCACTGATGAGGCCTAAATGGCGGAAACTAGCTAGTCTGGCCCAGAAAACATGTACACTCCATATTTTCCAGTTCTGTGGTGTATTCCTTGCTTCCAAAGGATAACCCTTTCTAGAACATATTTTACGTCACTACAGCTGTTGTCTAGGTATGTGTGGCGGCCGTAAAAAGTCTCCCTGTCCTACATCATAGTGTAGTTTATATTTTCTTGTCCTTTGGGATCATCGATTCCATTGTGGAATTTTGAAAATATTTTAGGGTCACTGATGAGGCCTACATGGCCGAAACTAGCTAGTCTGGCCCAGAAAACATGTACACTCCATATTTTCCGGTTCTGTGGTGTATTCCTTGCTTCCAAAATATAACTCTTTCTATAGCATATATAAGGCCCAGAAAATATATACACGCCATATTTTCCAGATCTGTGGTGTATTCGCTGCTTCCAAAGGATAACCCTTTCTAGAACATATTTTGTGTCAGTGGTAACGTTTTAGATTTGGTAATCTGTTTGCAGGATGCTTTTGTCTGTTTCTCTGAACTACCCATCTTATTTTCCTTTCAGGAGTCTGATAAACTGACAAAGTTTGTCTTCAAACAAAGTATTTATATCATTTTCAAAAAATGTTTGTGTCTAAAGTGTTATTTGACCAACGACATTCCAGTCATAAAAGGTACACATTTACCAGTGGCTGTTTTAATACTGATATGAATTTGGTCAATGACAGATTTGGCTACTGGCATATTATGCAAATTATTTCAGTTCTATGAGAATAAATAGAATAGTTTGTATGATTAAATGGAACAATTCACAAAATCGATGCCTTAACATCCCCAACACATGTAAAATCTGCAATATCTGAATATATGAAAAGTGTATCATGTGGAGTATTCATGTCTTCCTATGTAACCTCCATCTAGAAAAAAAACGCCATATAGAAAAAGTTATTTTCTTTATAGATGTTCAGCACTTGTGCTGGTGTCTTAATTTCTACTAATACAACTTCCAAGTTTTCTTCATGTTAATGGGGTGATCGAGTCTCGCTGTAAAACTGTTTTGTTTGTCTGTTGGAAAAATTTCCAAGGAACTGTCAATACGCAATGTAAGGTAGAAGTCTTTCATTATTTAATTATGGCGCCTGATATCGATCTGGGCCTTCAAGGTTTATCAATGTCCCGTTATGATCATTGAAAATTTATAACTTATTTTCTGCAGCGTTGGGCATTTCATGGAGGATCTTACATGAGTGTTCATGTAATATTGAATTTATTAAATGAGTTGAGGAAAAGGGATACAATGCGATCCCTTTTCCTCAACGAGTTTTATAAAGTTAACAATACATGAGCACGAATGCAAGATTCTATTCATCATATGACATTTAAAACGCATTTAATTCACGGTTGTTTACAAAAATATCAATATTCCGCCATTAGTAAACGTGACGTCGTTAAGGACGCCGTACATGTAATGTTACGGGACGTATCTAGCTTATTTGCTTATTTAATCCAGTAGTGGATTATCGAAAATAATACATGGCGTTATTACACTCTCAGACGCGACGTCGTATGATAAAGTTATTTCTTATGAAACAGAAAAATGACAAAAAGGACAAATAAAGTTGCATTAATTATTAAATATCGTCATAAAAAAAATCAATTTTCTTTTTCTTACTATTTATAATTATCGGAAATTCAATTGATCCTACATTTTCCGGCTATTGGCTTATTTCAATTCCCGTGGACAAAATCACTATGAACCGATTTTCAGAAACCCAAGTGACCTGACATTTACCGGGAATGTGTTACTTTCAATATCTAGTCATAAATTGTTATGTTTTTTTTTTTTTTTTTTTTTTTTTTTTTGTAGTTATACAGCCAATAGTAACAAGATAATGATAAGAAATAGTAATGATAATCAAAGATAAATCTGGAGCTCCCTGAAGAACTTGATTTAGCATTTAAAAAGCCTTTATAAATATCTGCTCTGAGTATCTTGTATTATTGGTTTTTCCAAATGGAACTCTCAAAATAGTAACACAAAAATGATAAAATCATTATCATTTTGCGAGTTATAGCTCAACTGGGCTAAACATTTTTTTTCGAAATAAATCTAATACAAGTTTATAATTTTATACATACATGTACCTAATAAAACAGAGTCTTGCTTTTCTTAAATTAAAACATGATGGTTTTCGTACATGTATGCAAATTCATAAAACCAGGTGTGATGGGGCGAACTATATATACAAATCGTCTCCATGCTCCAAATATGTTTATGTGGCTAATGAATGACGTTGCTTTTCCGCTTCCGTCCACAGAAGAGAGACTATCGAATATATGATTAAACTAGAGTAGAAGGTAGCTTTGCTCAGGCTACTTTAAAGACACATGTTTGTCTCTATGTAAAAGGAGGGCCTGTTTTATCGCCTCCAATAATCAATTCCTTCGGACCAGAGTGCACATCAAAGGTTTATCTTATCTAAGTGAGTATGAGGTGATTATGAGCAGGGACTCTCTTTGAGATATGTTTAAAAGAGGGCTCTATAAGGGGAACTTGTGTGATGGTATATTTTTACTGAGATTGTTTCCAACAAAATGTTGTTTTAAATTACGCCTTTTTGATTAAAAATAAGTTAAGAAAAACACTGACATCCATTGTTTCAGTAACTCAAAAGTGAAAAGAAGTAAACAAACATGGTAAAGGTAAATGAAATGATTAATCCAAGTTTTAATCAACCAATTAGCAATTATTTTATTTATTTATTTATTTATTTATTGTTTGTTTATTATTTATTTAAGAAATGAATTTTATTTTTTTGCAGTCCATGGAAGTATGAACGCAGTGGGTCGCGTGCAAAGTAAATGAACTCCGAAGGGGTTCATGTAAACTTTGCTAGCGACCCACTGTCGTTCATACTTTCATGAAAAGCAGAAAAATTAAGTTTATTTTTTATATTTACATTATTTGCCCCTCATCACTGGGCGAAAAAAATGCTTGTAGGGCAAACTTTTAAAGCTGAAAAACATTTACACGCTGTGTTTCTACAATGAGCGGAGCAGCTTGACGTCATCAACGCCCGTAGAGAACAATGGTTTTGAATGACATCACTTAACGTCACTGAAAATCACGTGATTCGATGCGTTCATGGAAGTATGAGCGCAATTGTTTTCTATAGGTTTACATTAGACTTTACACTGGAAATGTAAATATTTATAATTATAATTTGAAAGTTTGTGGCACAAATCATATAATGTCTAAAGCATTAGCATTTTATAGTTTCAGTCAAGCTTGAACTATTAAATGTTTCTTGTTTGAGACACAATCATATCAGAAAACAGAACCCCTTAAACCCCACATTTTATACAGTGAAACTGGGGTGTAGCTGGGTAAACATATTTTTCTTATTTCTACTCAAAAACACTTAGTGCGGGTCCTCGTTAGAACCGCGTCTGCGAGGCCGCTCTAAAGAGTACTCACAATGTAAACAAGAGGCCCATGGGCCACAATGCTCACCAGAACTCAGGCGGACACTGCCCACTGGCAGCCATGTATGGTTTCAGGTTTTAATTTATTGATTATAGTCTCCCAAACAAACCCCCATTTCAAAATGAGCACCCATGTGGACTCTGTATCTGAAATATTAGGCCTTTTATGAGGAGGAAGGATGAGACATGAACCCAACAGAGCCCTGAATGGTATCACTGAATCCATCTTATCATAAGGCACATGAATATATATGGTTTAGGGGTTGGGATGTGTACTGTTCCTGAGATATAAGGCCTTTTAAGCTGTGAAGGGGTTGGAGCATAGGCCTGGCAGACACCAGGAAAGCCAAGATTGTTGTCGCTGAATGTGTCTTATAATAAGGACCAAGAAAATATATTGTTTAGGGGTGGGGATATTAACAGTTTCCAAGATATGAGGCCCTCTTATGAAATGATGAGGAGAGGAATG
Source organism: Lucinisca nassula (assembly GCA_963580285.1). Lineage (NCBI taxonomy): Eukaryota > Metazoa > Mollusca > Bivalvia > Lucinida > Lucinidae > Lucinisca > Lucinisca nassula. Next base: position 24,612,409 of record OY757023.1, read on the forward strand.
GCCCCTGTGGACCACCAAGTTTGTGTGACTGAATGTGTCTTATCATAAGCAACAAGAATATATATGATTATGAGGTGGGGATCTTAATGGTGTCTGAGATATATGGCCTTTTATGAAGTAGAGGCGTGGGCCATGGCATCAGCATGTTGCCCTAGCACATAGAGACCCCGCATTGATGTGAGTGAATGAGTCTTATTATAGGGAACACAAATATACATATTTTATGGTGGGGATCTGAACAGTTTCTGAGATATATGGCATTTCATGAAGTGGAAGGGTGGGGCATAGCCCCAGCACACCCCCAGAGACCCCTAGGTTGGTATCACTGAATGTGTCTCATCATAAGGAACAAGAATATATATGGTTTAGGGGTGGGGGTTCTGAATGGTTTCTGAGATATTGAACCTTTTACGAAGTGGAGGGGGTTGGGCATGGCCCGGGCACATCCCAGAGGACCCCCGGGTTGGTTTCAATGAATGCGTCTTATCATAAGAAACAAGAATATATATGGTTTTGGGATGGGGATCTGAATGGTTTCCGAGACATATCACCTTTTATGAAGTGGAGTTGTGGGGCATAGCCCCCGTGCGGCCCGGGAGACCCTTAGATTGGTATCACTGAATGCGTCTTATCATAAGGAACAAGAATTTATATGCTTTAGGGGTGGGGATCTGAACGGTTTCTGAGATATTGGGCTTTTACTTAGTGCAGGGGGCATAGCCCTGGCACATCCTAGGGGACCCCCAGATTGGTGTCACTGAATGCGTCTTTTCATAAGAAACAAGAATATACATGGTTTTGGGGTGGGGATCTGAAGGGTTTCCGAGATTCATCACCTTTTATGAAGTGGAAGGTTGGGGCATAGCCCTGGTGCGGCCTGGGAGATCCTTAGGTTGATATCACTGAATGCATCTTAACAAAATTTTAATATGGTTTAGGGGTGGGGATCTGAACGGTTTCTGAGATATTGGGCCTTTTATGAAGTTGAAAGCTTGGGCATAGCCCCCGTGCGGCCAGGGAGACCCTAAGGTTGGTATCACTGATTGCGTCTTATCATAAAGAAACAAGAATTTAAATGGTTTAGGGGTGGGGATCTGAATGGTTTCTGAGATATTCAGCCTTTTACGAAGTGGAGGGGGTGGGGCATAAGCCCCGCCACATCCTAGGGGACCCTCAGATTGGTGTCACTGAATGCGTCTTATCATAACAAACAAGAATATATATGGTTTAGGGGTGGGGATCTGAATGGTTTCTGAGATATATGGCATTTATGAAGTGGAAGGGTGGCCCCAGCGCACCCCAGAGAGACCCCAATGTTGGTATCACTGAATGTGTCTTATCATAAGGAACAAGAATATATATAGTTTAGAGGTGGGGATCTCAATGGTTTCTGAGATAAATGGCATTTTATGAAGTGGAGGGGGTGGGGCATGTCCCCGACACATCCCGGGGGGACCCCAAGGTTGGTGTCACTTAATGCATCTTAGCATAAGGAACAAGAATATATGTAGTTTAGGGGTGGGGATCTGAATGGTTTCTGAGATAAATGGCATTTTATGAAATAGAGGGGGCAGGGCATGTCCCCAGCACATCCCGGGGGACCCCCAGGTTGGTGTCACTTAATGCATCTTATCATAAGGAACAAGAATATATATGGTTTAGGGGTTGGGATCTGTAAGGTTTCAGAGATATAAGGCATTTTATGAAGTGGAGGGGGCGGGGCATGGCCCCGGCCCAACCTAGGGGACCCCCAGGTTGACATAAAAGCATATGGCTGAGAGAAGTGTACTCAAGGAACATGTTTATGTAAGTTTTGTCAAAGTATCTGCAATGACTTGGCAGTAAATGCCATTTTTCAGTTTTCCCCATTATAAGTCAATGGAAACTCTAAGTTGCCATAGCAACAAAACTAAAAGGCCAAATTTCATAAACCAGAACTCAGGGGGCCACTGCCCACTAGCAGCATTGTATTTTAATTTACCATGGAAGCCCTGTGCCCAAGGATGCTACAGATAAAATTTGGATCCAATCAGCCTAGTGGCTTCAGATTCTGATGTCGCTTGAATGTGTTGTTGCCTGACAACAGATGACAATTGACAATTTCCCATCTGTGGCAACAAATAGGCCAAAAGGAACATAATTAAAGGAACATTTTTGAAAGTGTGGCAAAATATCTTGAAAGACATTAATGTCATTTTTCAATTTTCCCCACTATAAGTCAATGGAAGCTCTTAACTTGGCATAGCAAACAAACCAAAGAGCTAAATTTCATAAACTAGAGCTCAGGTGGACACTGCCCAATGGCAGACATGTATTATAACATGATATGATTTTAATCTACCAATTATAAAGTCTCCCAAACGAATCCCACACCCAAATGAGCACCCATGTGGACAGTATCTGAAATATTAGTTGTTTTATAAAGTAAAGAGGGTGGGGCATGGACCCAATGGAGCCCTGGTTGGTGTCAATAAATGCGTCTTATCAAAAGAAACAGAGACATATATGGTTTAGCAGTGGGGATATGTATGGTTTCTAAGATGCAAGGCCTTTAAGCAATGGAGGGATTCGGGCATGGCAGATCCCAGAAAAGCCCAAGATTGTTGTCATTGAATATGTCTTATCATAAGGACCAAGAGTATATATGGTGGGGATCTGAATGGTTTCTGAGATATGAGGCCCTTTAATGAAGTGGCAGGATGAGAAATGGCCCCTGCTGACACCCCCCCCCCACCCCCCAAGACGGGGATGGCTGAATGTGTCTATTAACAATGAACAAGAATATATGTGATTATAGGATGGGGAATTGAATGGTTTCTGAGATATATGGCCTATTATGAAGTGGAGTCATATCATAAGGAACAAGAATATATATGGTTAAGGGGTGGGGATCTGAACAGTTTCTTAGATATATGGATTTTAATGAAGTAAAGGGGTGGGGCATGGCCCGTGGCACCCCGGGGGGGGGGGCGCCATGCTGGTGTCACTGATTGCGTCTTATCACAAGGAAAAATAATATATATGGTTTAGGCATGGGGCAATGAACAGTTTCTCAGATATATGGTCTTTTGTGAAGTCAAGGGGTGGAGCATGGCCCGGGTGTGCCCTGGGTGACCCCTAGGTTAGTGTCATTGAATCTGTCTTATCATAAGGAACAAGAATATATATGGTTTAGGGGTGGGATCTGTAAGGTTTCTGGAATATTTGGCCTTTTATGAAGTGGAGGGGGTTGGGCATGGTCCCGGCACATCCCGGGGGACCCCCAAGTTGGTGTCACTGAATGCAACTTATCATAAGGAATGAGAATATATATGGTTTATCGGTGGGGATCTCAATGGTTTCTGAGATAAATGGCATTTAATGAAGTGGAGAGGGTGGGGCATGTCCCAGGCACATCCCAGGGCGCCCACAGATTTGTGTCACTTAATGTGTCTTATCATAAGGAACAAGAATATATATGGTTTAGGGGTGGGGATCTGAATGGTTTCTGAGATAAATGGCCTTTTATGAAGCGGAGGGGTCGGGGCATGTCCCCGGCATATCCCGGGGGACCTCCAGGTTGGTGTCACTTAATGCATCTTATCATAATGAACAAGAATACATATGGTTTAGGGGTGGGGATCTGTAAGGTTTCTGAGATATAAGGCATTTAATGAAGTGGAGGGGGCGGGGCATGGCCCAGGCACAACCTAGGGGACCCCCAGGTTGACAAAAATGCATAGGGCTAAGAGAAGTTTACTCAAGGAACATTTCTATCTAAGCTTTGTCAAAATATCTACAATGACTTGGCAGAAAATGCCATATTTCAGTTTTCCCCATTATAAGTCAATGGAAACTCTAAGTTGCCATAGTAACAAAACTAAAAGGCCAAATTTCATAAAAAACACAAAACCTGTAAAGGCAAATATGGTGAATATTTCAATAAAGTCTCCACCTCCTAGAGCTTACGGTTTCTGAGGAGATGATTTTCTAAGTATTTTTTTTTCTATTTTTTTTTTGGCATTTTGGTTTCCATGGCAACCAACGAAAATGAGCAGTAGGCCTTAAAGCATATGGCAGACAGAAGATTGCCTAAGGAACATTTCTATGAAAGTTTTGTCAAAATATCTGCAGAAGCTTGGCAGTAAATGCCATTTTTCAATTTTCCCCATTATAAGTCTATGGCAACTATGTTACCATAGCAACCAAACTGAGGAGCCGATTTTCATAAAAAAACACAAACTTTCAATCCCCCAGCCCAAGGATGCTACAGATAAAATTTGGGCCCAATTGGCCCAGTGGCTTCAGAGATGTCGTTTGAAAGTGTTGACACCAGACGACGCCGACGACGACGACGGTCGACGACGACGAACGACGACGGACAACTGCCTATCCTATAAGCTCCCCCGGAGCCTTCGGCTCTGGTGAGCTAAAAATACTGTAAGTACACTTGGGGTTTATAGGGGTAAACATTATCTTTCTTATTTCTACTCAAAACCAAATATTGTGTGTGCTCATTACAACGATTAATAACGGTTAACAAAGACCTACGATACATTTCTTTTTTCATAAAACGAGTACTCACAATGTAAAAACATATTGTATAGTAAAACTGTTTTTTTAGAGGTTATACATTATTTATTTTTCTTATTACTATCCAAGACGGTTCTAACGAGTACCCACACTATATGTTTTGAGCAGAAATAATAATTATATCAGGAGTTTTATCTGAAATATTTCATTTGTGGTGGTAAAATTTAAGCAATGTATTTGAATAGGCGTGTTTTTAAAATGATTTTAAATAATGTTGACTGAAAAAAAACACAGCATAAAAAATGCGGATGTGTCTTCCATTAATATCAAAATCATGGTAGGACGTAGTTATCAGACAAGAAAAATAACTAGATCTTAAATCCCTAGGTAATTGATACCCTCCATTGGTCCCCTAACTATATGACAGCCATAATACCCCAAGTGTATCTTATGTCAAAACAGCTTTCTATAATAAACGGTCATTAGGGTGTTATGCAATCAAAAATGTGCCTTTAAGAGGACCAATGCTCAGCGAAGCCTCCGCTCTGGGGAATCATTCTGGTCCATAGTGATACACTAGTGGTTCTAAAGCGTATTGGAGATAGTCTCAAATCGCCAGGAGACCGAGGTGCAGGGAACCCCATTAATGCGATCCAAAGGCCCAATAGGGAGGTTGTTTGCCGTCAGAGGCGAAATCTAATTCTCTTGATTTTTTTTTTCAAAGTAGAAGTAAAACAAAGATCGGGAATCGATACAATTAACTTACTCCACCCATCAAAGACACAAAAGGGAAAGAAACACAAACATGAAGCGACCAGACCATAATGGAAACCTAAACAAAGGAAGGCCATAAGGACAGTTACTTTCCCACAAAATGGCCAAATGGCCATCCAAAATAAAAAGACACACGTGATACACACAGTAAGTAACAAACAACAACATAAATAAACCGCCCAGAAGAACCGCCGTGGAACGGTCAGTGGAAAGAATTCCAATGGAGTGGGGGGGGGGGGGGGGCTTAAATCGATTTTACATGGCCATAACCCTACCCTTACCTCTGTCGCGGTATACACTAATTTTGTTTAGTCCGCATGAAGGCTTCCTAACTCATCAGTGTAACATCTCCAAGTACATACAAATAAAAAAAACTACAAAGATGAAACAAGGTTGAGGACTCGACAGCATACAACAACAGAATTGCTGGAGCAAAAGAAAACAAACAGTTAGACTCCTAAGGGCCCGACCAAAGATATGACTAAGGAATCCAAATGTATCCGTCTTAGACGGATGCATTTGGATTCCTTAGTCATATCAAAAATACATTCGCCCTCTACAAGCTTATTCGTACCCCCGCCGGTCAGGTAATACGGACAGGGGTCGGTTTTCTAAGCCAAATTGTCAAATGTGTAGATGTGGACGTGTGGAATCTCCAAATTGTGTAGCCACATTCTCCACATCCCATCAACATTGAGCATTTGAAGCTGAATCTTATAGGGCTAGATGCAAAATTGCGGAATGTATAGATGTGGACATGTGGAATCTCATTCTCCAGATCACATCCACATTGCTCTACATCACCTCCACAAACTCACATATTTGCGATGTGGAGATATAGAGTTTTAGAGACGAATAATATGTGCGATTCAAGACCAATATAATGCCTTCATGCGGTACCCGTCGACCTCTTGAAAGTTTATCGTAAATCTTTCAACTGCAAACGCCAGAAAATAAGTTATTTTCAAGATTAGCCTGACAAAAAAGTAAAGGTACCAAGTCATTGAAAATTTATACGTACCTAGTCACTGAAAATTTATTGGTACCCAAACACTCATCGTTCCACCAGGCTAAAAGGCGTCCGGCAAAATATGTGCCCCTATGTAGACTTTAGTCTTCCAAGTAATGATGACCCAAGACCAAACCTTGCCTAGTCAAGCTTAGATCAAGCGGTGACAGAATGGAATATAAGAATCTTATATGGGTGTGAGGGGTGGATGAAAAAATCTGTCCCGATGGTCACTGTTCTGCATAACGAGGCTTGCCGAGTGATGCCGGACAGTGATCCCGATGGACGGATTTTTTCATCCACCCCTCACACCCATATAGGATTCTTTTTCTTGTATACCTTCCATTTCTAAGCGCGGATTTTATATGTTGCAGTCACTTCGGTTACCGAAGCCCGCCATATTGTGATGACACTACAGGAATGTTTAGTGACGTCACGTAACGCGCGTGCTGTGACGTCAACCTTAACGACGGCGCATATGAGGCCGTATTCAACCATTGCATTGATCAAACACGCGAGCATATTCGATTTTGGGTAAGAACACCAGGGTTAGAACAGAATTTCTATCCCAGCTTAAACCACAGGTTTCCTTGTCTGGTTTGCAAGAATAATTTTATTGGATCATTTTATGGGATTCTTTTATAGTATCCAAAAACACACAAAAAGGCGCTAAAAATGATCCCATTAAAATGATCTCATACTGTCACCCTATCCTACTTGTGAGGCCAAACCTGGGTCACTTACAAAGTCAGACTTCTTTAAAACTCTTCTTGTACTCTCTAAGGTACAGTTTTGCTACAATCTTTATGAAACTTTACCAGAATGTTGTCTTGTGGAAATGTCGGTCAAATATGTCGTTTGGTCACGTGATATAAAAATTGGTCACTAGGTCAGGATTCTATAAAACCTTGTTCTCTAACAAGAAGTCACTGTTTTGTTTACATCTTTGTGAAACTTTACCAGAACATTTGACTTGATTAGACCATTTTTACTTTGGAAGATGGGTTAATTTGGAATATGGGTCATCTCGAGTGACAAACAAGGTTATTAGGTCTTATTTCTTCAAATATATTTGTGTACTATAGCGGCTACAAAGACTCGGGTGAGCGATTAAGTACCACCATGGCCCTTTTCTTTAAAATTTGAATAAGGGTCACTGATGAGTATCCACGCTGTAGCCAACTTGTTTCTCCAATTAACTATGTTACTGTACCTGAAAACTTTATAAGAACTGAATACCGATTTTTGACTGTCATGAATCAACCAATCAACGTGCAGCATATACCCGTTATCCTGTTACCAGCCATTGAACAAGGGAACATATGAACAGTTTTAATTGCCAGCTGTATCCCATACTGACACTGAAAGGCCTAGTCCTGGTTGGCCTTTAAGCCAATTTAGGAATTGGCTTCATGTATAAAGTCATGCGATGTTTGATTCAACTGTTGTTATGCTGCATGCATGCAGTGGTGCCATTGAAGTCTATTACATATGAATAATAAATTATTCTGCTTTTTGTGTTTCTAAGAACAGCTCAAGGCAATCTTTAATATTTCATGCAATTACAGTTTTTCACCAGCGAGTGAAGCTGCAAATACTTTGTTCTTTAATGGCGAACAATGCATGGAACTCCATAAAAATGCCTTCTCTACAATTCACGCCTTCCTGAGAAGTATAGTATTCCTATGTAAACTATATCCCTTTGAGACGGGGATGTATATATATATATAGTAGCCTTTCCAATGGCTTGAAAATATACACATCAACCTTGTTATAACACGGTTCATTATAATACGGTTTGGATATAACACGGTTTCAAGATGGATCCCAAAAATGTGTAGATTATATAGAAAAATGACCATAAATGGTCATTTTTCTAGAAAATATACACATTTTTGTTTGGATATAAGACTGTTTCTGTTTTGGATATAAGACGGTTTCTGCTTTGGGCCGCATTAATAGTGTTATAAATGGCCCATCCGTTTTATACATGTATTCGATGAGGCGGTTCTAACGAGTACCCCTAATCTATATTTTGAGCAGAAATAAAAAATATTACAATTTTTCATCTTAAAATTTTCGTTTTTTTCGCGGTTAATTTTACAATGTATTTATATAGGCGCGTTTGGCTCAGACTGAGGCACAAGCGCAGTCTCGCCAGAGCATTTGCCTCTCGCAGACATGTTTTTGAGAGCTTGAGGTAGCTTATGCGTCTGATCCTATTGCCTGGAGAACATTCTGATCGGAGAATGCTAGGGGTCCTTTGCTCATGTATCAGCAGAAATGCCACAATGATAACATACATATGTGATATATAGAGGTTCATCAACAACGCCCGTGGTAATTATATCCAATATTTCAAAACCAACGTCCGTGGTAATTATTTCCCATATTTCAAAAAACCAACGTCTATGGTAATTATTTCCAATATTTTAAATCGACGCCCTTGGTAGTTATATCCAATATTTTAAAACCAACGCCTTGCGACATAATTAGTAAAAATTTCGACTTAGTATATCGAAACTTCCTTCTACTAATTCGAAAGTTGGACTTATTAACTCGAAATTTCGACTTATTATCTCGCAATTTTGACATGCTGTCTCGAAATTTCGACTTAATAACTCGACATTTCTACATACTATCACGAAATTTAGACTTATTAACTCGACATTTCGAATAACTATCTCGAAATTTCGACATAATAAATCTAAATTTCTACTTAGTATCTCGAAATTTCGACCTACTAACTCGAAAGTTCGACTTAATAACTCGAAATTTCGACTTATTATCTCGCATTTTTGACTTACTGTCTCGACATTTCGACTTGATAGCTCTAAATTTCGACTTACTAACACAAAATTTCGACTTACTAACACGAAATTTCGACTTACTATCTCGAAATTTCGACTTATTAACTCGAGGCTCGCTCTAACATAATAATAGTTACATTCAACTCTGAATTGGGATTAGCCATAACAGGAATCTTGTTATTGCCTACTCAAGAGTTGAAAGAAGACCTCATTCGTTTCGTTTCGTTTTACACAATGCGGGACTTTTACGCCCGCCTGGTTCCCAGGAGGGAGTTTTACGACCGCCTGGTTCCAACGAGGGAGTTTTACGACCGCCTGGTTCCAACGAGGGAGTTTTAAGACCGCCTGGTTCCAACGAGGGAGTTTTACCACCGCCTGGTTCCAACGAGGGAGTTTTACGACCGCCTGGTTCCAGCGGGGATAACCCCATTAAATATGGAGACAAGTCGGTCAGACCTCAGATCTCAAAGCCAACTTTCCACGACTTCATTTTCACATAAAACAGGTGTCGGTTTAAATATAGTTAGCATATTTTTTTGCATGTTTAGCCCAAGATTTATGCCTCATTTTGAGAACCAACCATTTGCTACTAGACCTGTGTGCATGGCCCTGCCGTTCTGGGGCAGCGTCGGCCTATCTTCAACATAACGGAATTGAGACATTGACTTGACCAGCCAAAAGCCCGGATGCCCGGATTTGAATACCCTGGAACATATTTGGGAGATTCTTGGGCGTCTGACACTGAACATGGACCCTCTTCCCAATCCCCACGTCCTTGCATTGAATCCGGATGATGCCCAACAAACGTAATGGCATGGAACATTGGAACATTATGTCAGACAGGCATCAGAAGTTGGCAACCAGTGTATTCCCCGACAAGACGGCCCGTATGAGCAATCACTTCTGGGTCTACACCGTTTGTGTGTCTAACAAGTTAGGATGTCCGACAAACACAGTAGCATGGAACATCAGAACATTATGTCAAATGGGCATCAGAAGTTGGCAAACAGTGTAGTCCCCGACGAGACGGCTCGTGTGAGCAATCACGTATGGGTCCACACCGTGTGTATGTCCAACAAGTTGAGATGTCCAACAAACACAATAGCATAGAACATTGCAGCACTATGTATAATAGGCATCAGAAAGTGGCAAACAGTGTAGTCCCCGATGAGACGGCTCGCATGAGGCATCATGTATGGGTCCACCCCGTTTGTATATATATCAAGTTGAGATATCTGACAAAACACAATGGCATGGAACATCTAAATTAAAAGATTCAACACTATAAAAAAGTTCCTTTCGTATTAGGCCTTCCGTTCGTAACACGAATCTAAATTATCTTAAAGAGTGTGTTCTCATATATAAATAGTGATATATCTCTTTTCTCAAATTCCGTTTAAAATAAACAATAAAATAAAATAACAAAAAAAAAAAAAAAAAAAGAAAAATAAAAAAAAATGATATAGACCTTATTCTCATATATTTTCGAAAATATCTTCCTTTCCTATGGTGGCATATTTCTGCCACGATATAGCTAGGTAGCTATCGAGATAATCTTAAGTGAAAACTTGATTTAGATATTTCAAGTTTTCTGAAAATATTTTTGCGAAAATTTAAAACTATTACTGGGTATCATGCTTGTTTTGCATTCAGTGTCCAGAGCTGCCACTAGGTATGACGGTATCTAACATGATTCAAGAAAACTCGTTAATTTCCTGAAAATATTATCAAGATAGTCTAAAATTTCCTGAACATAGTTGAATTTTCGCAATAATATTTCCAGGACACTTTAAGCTAACTAGATAGGCCTAAAGTTTTCCGGAAACTGAAAACTATCGCGATATTTTTTTCTTAATTATCGCGATAGCTACCTAGCTATCTCATGGCAGAAATATGCCTTTCTTTCTTTCTACTGACACTGCGATCGGTCGCATTATGACCATTACCCGCAGCAGGTGTACATTACATACACTCCAGGGGCCAGTTTCATCAAAGCATTTGCGACGTATTTTCGTCTTAAAAAGATCGTACGAAGTTCTTACGACAAAATCATGTTTCATCAAATGCTCGAGATCTGCGATGTTCGCACATTTTGTCGTATTTCTGAGATGAATATTTAGACATCGCACATTGAAATTTTCGTCTTAAACTTTGGACATGTCACGGCCATAGCGGAAGAAGATAACGCGCAGCATAGGTTATATAACCTACGCTCATTTTTAAAAGTGTGGTACGTAATTTGCCATTTCGCCATCGCAGATTACGCCCATTACTTATACAAGCCCATGCAATGAAGACCCCTCGAAACAGACACCTTTGTCATAATCTTTAGTTTTGGTTTGGATGGGGGTTTTCTTATTTTTTTAATAGAGATTGAGGGTACTCGTTAGAAGCGCCCCTTTGTGGTCGTGCTTACGAGTACCCACAATCTGTATTTCATGGTGCAACCTAGAACCGAAGCTGGTTTTTGACTATCGGGGCTTGGAGACATAGTGCGTCTGCTCAGAGTTGAAACCAACCAAGCTTGATTACTGGTTAACCGTTTAGATTGTAAAAGCCTGCCCAATAAAAGTGGTGCAAGTGGGACCGCTTCTTAAGCGGTTTCTTTGGTCGGTAGGGTTTATAATGTCACTTCACCTCAAGGTTGGGTAAAAGTCTAACAAAATTGAAAGCAGCGTCGCCAAAATGACCTAAGTACATGTACAGTGTACCAACGGTTGGCGGGGACTTAAAACCTTAATGCAAACGAAAGAACCAACGCGTTCAGGTAGTTCTAACGATTACCCACAATCTGCGATTAGACTTTTGATTAAAATGAAGACTAAGTGTACCTCAAATCGACACTTAAAACGAGAAGTATGAATACGACACAGATGCCCCCGGCCAGGGACCATCCTCCCCAAGTAAAAAAGGATGTTGCCAAAAAAAAACAAAAAGACCGCATAGCTCGGCTGGAAAACTGTCCTTGAGAACAACGGCGTAGGTGTAGGTAATGTTGTTTAAATCTTGGAAAAAGTGTGTATCATCACCCAGATATGAATAAACTCCATAAAAATAAATTACGAGGTCTGTGACATTGACCTTGAGTTTTTGTTTACGGCCCTTGCAAGATTATTTCTTTTATTTCGAGCCGATCATTAATCATTTGTGGACGAAATCGAAACGGAGTAGCCAGAGAAACGACGTGTATCTTTCATCATACCAAATACGAACTAAATCCATTAAATTGGTTGAGAAATGTGAGCTCTTATTAAAATGTTGAGATTAAAAAATTCCGAGTCTGTAACCTTGACTTTGAGGTCATGGGCATGGGCGCGATTACGTTGAATATTATGAGTCCGTGACCTTGACCTGGAGGTAATGGGCATTGGTGCGGGTACGCTGAATAAACTTTAAATGTGTATCTACCATCGTACCAAATATGAACCAAATCCATTGTATGATTTTAAAAATATGAGCTCTTAAATAATTTCAACATTTATAGTCTTCTACCCAGAGGTCATAGGTAAGGGCCAGCGTACTGCTGAATAAACCTTTTGACCTATACATATCATCACAATTCCATAATATGATCTGGAAAATATGAGCTCTTAAAAGTTTAGGTTCTTCTTGGTACAATACATTAACCCGAGGTTACATGATCGCGTACGTACACCACATACGGAAGGACGTACGTACATGTGCGTACGCTGGTATGTACTAAAACCTTTAATGTCGACGGCGTTTGGAGGGGATCTTGGTCTCGCGTACTGTCATTTCGTCTATGTGCAGGCGGTTGTATAATTGTGCTTACATGTAGCTGTAGAACAGATTCTTTGTAATTTAAAATCAGTCATGCTGTAAGATTTATGTTGCAAATGAACTGAATTTATTTTTCATTGAAATGCTGGACGGCCTGACAGACGAACAATAAATGAAAAAAATATTTGCTACAGACCATTACCTACGCCCCCGCCAATCGGGGCTTGAAGAAATAGATGGGCTGCCTGATGCTTCCGCACAGAGCTGAAACCGACCGCACACAAGTACTGGTAAACCGCTTAGAGGATCTAAGTCGGCCCAGGCAAAGTGGTGCGAGCCGGACCGCTCGCCGGACCGTTCATACTTATAAACCCTACTGGTTCCATCGGGCGACAGGGCTTAAGATGTCATTTCATCTCAGTATTGGGTAAAAGTCCCACAAAATTAGAAGCAACGTCTCTAAAATGACCTATACAGTGTTGACGGGGACGTTAAACCTCAAAACACAGACCATTGTTAACAACAAACCGGAGCTGAAAACTGATATACGTTAAATACAAACACTTACAGAGGCTACGTCAGGTAACGTTATATGCGGTTCCTTATTAAACAACGTCTTGTATTGACGTTTTGTGTTAAAATCGTGCATAAACTGTGTTCTAAGTTCATACGATAAATTGAATCTTGTATGCATGCTTTTGTATCACTGAATTTATTAAATTGTGCGTGAAAATGTAATAAACTGAATATGTTATCTAATTTTATAATAGATGGCCTGCATGATGCTTCCACGCAGAGCTGAATCAACCGCACGTGAGTACTAGTAAACCGCCTAAAGGTTCTAAGCATGCCCAGGAAAAGTGGTGCGAGCTGGACCGTCCATGCATATAAACGCTATTGGTTTCATTGGGCGGCAGGGCTTGAGATGTCATTCAATCTCATTGTCGGGTAAAAGTCCCACACAATTGGAAGCAACGTCTTCAAAACGACCTATACAGTGTTGACGGGGACGTTAAACCTCATATCAAACAAACAAAATCTAATATTATAAACTTAACAAAACACGTGCACTCATGCTGAAAACAGCCCCGCCCAAACCCCGCATTTACTGACAAACACGCTTGTAAAAAGGTTCATTATGACACCGTTAAATCAACGCTTGTCTGACGTCACGACGTCCTTAAAACAAACCAACTCGCAAGTGGTACAGTGGGAAAGGGGTCTAGATAATTACGTTGATTCAACGTTGTTTGTACTGAGTATACTGAAACAATAATTTTAAAACGTGTTATCTACTTTACCGGCTATTTCAAGAAGGCATGTGATCACGCAGATGACAATTAGTGGCCCCGTTTAAGAGTATATTAAAAATTGCGACATATTTTAGTGAAACGCAAAGCTCGTACGAACACTTTTTGCGATGTTCTGATGAAACAGACGTACGTAGTTCTTTAAAAAGTGCGTACGAACAATTTAAGATTAATAGTACGACACATCCAGCTGTCGGCTTGATGCAAAACACACACACACACACACGCACGCGCGCGCGCGCGCGCGCGCGCACGCACGCACGCACGCACACCTACGCCGTTGTTCTCAAGGACAGTTTTCCAGCCGAGCTATGCAGTCTTTTTTTTTTTTTTTTTTTTTTGGCAACATGCTTTTTGTCTTGGCGAGGATGGTCCCTGGGCGGGGGCATCTGTGTCGTATTCATACTTCTCGTTTTAAGTGTCGATTTGAGGTACACTGAGTCTTCATTTTAATCAAAAGTCTAATCGCAGATTGTGGGTAATCGTTAGAACTACCTGAACGCGTTGGTTCTTTCGTTTGCATTGAGGTTTTAGTTCCTCGCCAACCGTTGGTACACTGTACATGTACTTAGGTCATTTTGGAGACGTTGCTTTCAGTTTTGTAAGACTTTTACCCAACCTTGAGGTGAAGTGACATTATAAATAAAAATTAAAAATAATACCGACCAAAGAAACCGCTTTAGGAGCGGTCCCACTTGCACCACTTTTCTTGGGCAGGCTTTTACAATCTAAACGGTTAACCAGTAATCAAGTTTGGTTGGTTTAAACGCTGAACAGAAGCACTATGTCTCCAAGCTCCGATGGTCGAAAGCCAGCGTCGGTTGTAGGTGACACCCTGCAGTATAGATTGTGGGTTTTCGTAAGCACGACCACAAAGAGGCGCTTCTAACGAGTACCCTCAATCTCTGTTAAAAAATAAGAAAATCCCCATTCCAAACCCAAACTAAAGTTTATAACAAAGGGGTCTGTTTCAAGGGGTCTTCATTGTATGGGCTTGTATAAGTAATGGGTGTGATCTGCGATGGCGAAATGGCAAATCACGAACCGCACTTTTACAAATGAGCGTAGGTTTCTATAACCTATGCTGCGCGTTATCTTCTTCCGCTATGGCCGTGACATGTCCAAAGTTTAAGACGAAACTTTCAATGTGCGATGTCCAAATATTCATCTCAGAAATACGACAAAATGTGCGAACATCGCAGATATCGAACATTTGATGAAACAGGATTTTGGTCGTAAGAACTTCGTACGATCTTTTTAAGACGAAAATACGTCGCAACTGCTTTGATGAAACTGGCCCCTGGCCCCAGGTTTTAAAGGATGAAAACCTACACAGTTATCATGTAATTACGGTAGGGATCTTTAACCTGCACATGGGATGGTTCTCCCTGCACAACGGGCCTCCAGTTAACCGGTTCCCCTAAATAGCGAAAAGGACTGTCCTTTTCGCGAAAAGAACATTACCCGAAATAGCGGAAAGGACTTAATTTTTTTCTAAAAAAAAAAGAAGAAAGAAACAATCACTTAATTGTTTTCTTTCTGATCGAACAGCATTATTTGGGACCCGTCAAGCGATTTTACTACTTATCGCCTATGCGAGCAGCGAAAGTTCAGGCGAGCCTGCGCATCCGCGCAGTCTCGCCAGAACCTTCGCTGCTCGCTCATACAAGCAGTGAATCAAGAGGAACCTTCAGACAGAAAGCCATATCCCTGGCCCCTCTGAATGGCTGGGCATGCGCAGTTAAAATTTGTCATGACGGAATGCTCGAAGACACAAATTCGCTAGGCGGGGTCATTTTGTATTTGATGAAGTCATTTTTACACAAAATGCGATTGCAATTTAACCTGGTTTTCGTCCACCACACGCTTTGTTACGCTGAAGTTTAACGGCCCAGTCAACACTATTTTAGATAATTTTTGAGCCGGTCAGTTTACCTATCCACACTTTTTCTAAGTAAGCGGTTAACCAGTGCAGTGCACATTCTTTCGCCAGAAACTGACAACTGCCCTTGAATCAGTGTGAGGGAGAGAATGACCGTAGAAAATATTTCATGATCAGTCTCCACGAAAGAATGTTGTCGACACCGGCATGAATCGAATCCGCTCCTCCTGATCATCAGTCAGACTCGCATCCGACTGAGCTACCGAGGCCGGCGAATTTAGCTCACGCTAGCAACAGCCGTATTGATTAAAAGAGAGGAAGAATTGAAATCATTTAGTTTTTTGAAAGTTGATTTATAAAATCAAGTTTCTATGTCATTACTTTTCTACTTCCGGTACTGGACCGCGTTAATCCACTTCCGCTATTCGTTCGCTGCATAAAATAGTCCAAAGGAACTCTTGAAAACTGATTTTGCAGGCATGGAACGTCTTTCGAAATATTTCATTTTTCGAGACTTTATACGGATTGAATATAAATTGGCACAAAACGACATATTCTGAACAGAAAATAATACTCTAGGGCTATTTTCCTACGCGCTTTCCGATGATATTTATGTTTTACTCTTTCATCCCTGAGTTTCTGACAGGACTCTTCTCGTTTTTAGTATATTCTTATAGAAAGGGATTTCTGATTAGTTCACTGACCTGATGGCATTAAACAGTGTACATGTAGATTCTGGCCAGACGTGCATGCTACGTACCGTCTTATCAGAATCTACAAGGTTTGCAGAGATACAGTGTATTTCTACCTCGGCGTCTGTACCGGTCTACAGGGTTAAAAGGGTTAGCTCGCTTCTCCGTGATTATCAGTGACCCACTAAACAACCCATAACTGACCGACATCAAACACAGTTATTCACCTGCTTTCGAGAGCTCTAATTACAAAACGTGTTGTAAGCTGTGAGTTTTAGATCAAGTTCCGTACATTTAGCAAATAGTGAAGACACCGATCAGACACTACATTCTGTGGCCTCTAATCTGTCTTAACTGTTTCCGAATGTCCCAGTATTGAAACAATTGGCATTTATGGGTTAATGTTTTATTGGGAATAAACGTATTTTAATTTGCATTGGGTAGTCGAAGTTCTCTAAACGCGGCGTCTGATCAGGGTAATAATGTCTAAATCAAATGGTTTAGCCAAAAATGATTGTTTTCGTCCAAGTTATTCCGACGCCCGAAGGAACATAGCTCCAAGCGGCTGCACAACGTATGTGTATCGTCGTATCAACGCAACGTTGATGCGACGTTGCTAAGACGTCATGTGCCCGCTAGGAGACATTGTCTATAAGATTATTAGCAGATGGGACAAGAACAGAATGTACTGAGCTAATTTAGAAACCAAAGAAGAAATTAGCAGACACGTTTATCTTTCTTTCTTCCTTTTTTCTTCACAAGGTTAGTTGGGGGAGGCACAGGTGATATGTATCTGTGTCACTGGGGAGTCCAGCTGATACTGACTTACATTTGGGCAACGCCTGCTGTCCTTGTAGCAGGTAACGGTAGATGGCGAGGGTTGATATTCACTCTGTCCCTCACTTTCACCTCCTCTGCTATCTCTTCTATCTCTTTCCCCCCTTCCTCTTGGAGAAGACAAAATGACCAACAAGGGTTGACCTGTCGTTAAACTCAAAACAATAGATGAATCATTTTTGTTTTCTTTGTCGAATTCTTTAACCCCACAAAATGTCTAGATAACTGCTTGATCTACGACTGGCATTGTTAACATAATAATTATTCCACATAAATCAACTTTCCTCAGTACTTTCAGTACTTTGATTATATACATGTAGTTAACCCATATCCCGTTGATCATGACAACCTATGCAGTGTAGATCCTGATCAGATGGCTTCTGATCTGGAACTATTATTTTATCTGGAAATTATTTTATTTGAGCTTTATGTTTTCGTCACGCCAACAGACGCATAATGAATATCCTTGTAGACCCGACATTGTATGGTTTCTTTTGTTGTTGTTGTGTACAAAGGTAAACAAGGTTGGCAAAGTATTGACATCCCGGGAAAACCCGCCTGTGAAAACCCGGGTTTTCCCGGGCTGGGCAATACTCCCTCAACTGGGCATTTACTGGGTAATACTGGGAAATATGGCTTTGGGATGGGTTTACTGAAAAGAACCTGTGTGTTTTATTGTATAATTGCTACTTTAAGTTTTCTAAATTCTTAAGTGCATTGTAGAGCCATATATCAGTCATATATTGAAGAGGGCATTATATCAGACTCAGATACATTGGTAAAAATAAATGCAAATTTGACTTTTATTTACAGCTGTCAGCTCGGGATCACTTTCTTTTAAATTTGTCTTCATCACCTGCATCTTCTTCTCATTGTCTGTCACCACACCACTTACTTTACACTCATAAAGTTCTTTGGCATCCTTGATTGAATCAAGTGCAATGCTGGTGCAATACTGTGATGTTTTCTTGTTTGTCCCAGTTTCAACTGCAGCCAGTAAGTATGATTTACCATCCACATGAAGGCTAGATGCAATGACTGGGCTATTGTGAATGTCACTCCACCCATCCAGCACCAAAACAGCTTCCTTTCCTTTAAGATTCGATTTCATACTGTGTGTGACCTTTTCGTGCACTTTATCAAGGAGATAACCACCAATGCCCTTGCGATTTGAACTAAAGTACCCTGGTCTTAACATTTCAACCGTTTCCCGCCAAACAGGATTGTCAGCGATACCGAAAGGCAGGTTGCAAGCATAAAACATTTTGGCTATTTGTTCATCCAATTTCTCCCATGAGAAGACTCAGTAGTCACACCAAATCCACTAAGGTTCCGTTGACGTAGCTTTACACGTTTGGAGCTGATGGCGAGTCCTGGCTTTCATTGTCTCCTGCAAAAAATACAAAAGCATCCTAAACATTTAAATAAAAAAAAAATTGTGATATTCTGTTTTATCTGTTTATTTTACAATATAATTTTCACTTAATTTTATATAATATATTGAGTTAGTTATATCAGAACACACGTGGACTTCATGCAGTTATTAGCAGAGCAAGATAAAAGTTGCAGAAAGAGCAATTTGTCCCCTTTAGCAATTGTCCCTTGCATACATGTACAGGAACATGTAAATTTACAGTCACAATTCTCAAAATGAAATATAAAAAAATGTGAAAAGAAATGCTAGACAAATAGTATAGACCGAGTTTACATTGCAGATTACAAAATAATTTAGTCAAAGGTACTTACCATCAGTTATCTTTCTTTTTGCTGGAGTCTGCACTGGCTTGGAATCTTCAGGTAGTGATGTGGAATCTGAATCTCCAGGAGCAGGTTGTGAGGCACTTTTTGTCTGTGTATCCTCTGAGCTACCACAACATTTTAGTCTGTGTGCTTTGAGTCTTTCACTTTTTGCACTAACATCCATTTTGCACCCTTTGCATTTGGCAGTTTTTTTAGCCATCTTCAGTAATAAATAGGATCCTTAGGTTTCATGTTTGACAGAGAGAATGACAAAAATTACTGTTTTCCCTGAAGATTAGATTTTTGTAAAAACAGCTCACCAACAGGTATATTGGGTTTATATTGTTGGTTTAACAATAGGTATAATTACAGGTAGTCCCTGGCTGTAGGTGCATGATCACAGCCTTTGCAAATGTTAGTATTATACTTGTATACTTTATTTACTCTTTTTCAGAAGTTTCACTTTTAGTTTTGAACTGGATAGAATAATTTGGGACTTTTGAATTTATTAGCAGTTGATACTCAAGTCCTGATTTTTTATCATCCTGACAAATGTGACACCATTATTGCCCGGTATTACCCAGTATTACCCAGTATTGCCCAGTATTACCCTGGTTTTCCCAGTATTACCCGCCGGGCTGGGCAATACTCATAAAACCTGGGGTTTTGCCAACCTTGAAGGTAAACATAATTTTTCTCCATTCTCTTCTTTATGGGTACTCTGTAGAACAAATTCCATGAAGAACCCACTATCTTATGCCGTGTATATGTTGCCGGAGTTTATCAAATAAAGCTTTGTTATGTTCGCTTCTCTTCTATCTCTGATGTAAACACAAATAAAAATAACTGAAAATCTCCGAGAAAAAATACCATTTTTAAAACTCAAAAATGCTTTTTGATCAAGCTGTTGTGTTCTCACTTTATCCAATATGTAAAAGGATATTTATTTATTTATTAAAGACGTTTAAAAACGCTCCTCAGAGCTTCACATGAAATGCCAAACACACACACACACACACACACACACACACACACACACACACACAAACGATTTTATCTTGTACAGTTTTTGTTTTGACAGAATGATAACTATCACTTGGGTAATATTTATATCTCTTTAATCCCTTTTATCATCGACACGTGCCAAATGTCATATTAATTGAATCAGTTTTAAAAAGTATACAAATCAACTATAATTGGAAATTATCACACACTATTGACAATTTAACCATACACGATTATTTTAGCCGGGGCACAGCAATTCGAAAAATTCACATGTGCATGCAGTAAAGACTCAGATCAGCCTGTATATCTGTGCAATCTGATCAGCCTTTACTGTTCGCTCTTTTGACAACTAAATAAGCTATATAAGGACCCAATGCTCTTTTAGACAGCCATACAAGTATAATACTTTGATGGGAAAAAGTTAGGTTTGTAACAGTGTATACTACTCATCCGGCCCCACCCATCGGGGCTTGGAGAAATAGATTGGGCTGAATGATGCTTCCAAACTAAGCTTAAACGCTAAGAGGGTCTAAGCCTACCCAGGCAAAATGTTGCGAGTCGGACCGTCCATATGCATATCAACCCTTTTGGTTTGTTGGAGCGGCAGGGCTTGAGCACAGGGGCCAGTTTCAAGCTTTTTTGAAAGGAAAGATGTCCTATCCTATAATAATATATATATTATCTACAGTATTATAGGATAGTATATATTTCCTCTAAAAAAACTTGAAATTGGTCCCTGTGGGTTTGAGATGTCATTTCATCTCAATGTCGGGTAAAAGTCTCAAAAAATTAGAAGCAATGTTAACGTCCCTTTCTTTCTTTCTTTCTTTCTTTCTTTCTGCAACACCCCCTCGCGAGGATTATGTGCAGGTGAATTACGACTTACTGTCCCGATCAGAAGGACGGTGCACTTGTGGCATTCATCCCTGCAAATGATGCCAGTGGAGCATGTTCGGACACCGCATTTTTATTACCACTGCCGGGAATCGAACCGGGGGCCTGTGGCATCAATGGCAAGTGCACCAACCACTGAGCTACCACGCTCCTATAACCATATGCCACCATACTTTCCGAAGGCTTTCGTAACAATAATCCTCCTTTCGGAATTAAACAGTCAGTTTTCGGATGTGTTTAAGATAAAAGAGCACAACCAGGTTCCCTTGCTTGAAAGGTCGGTCCCATTTCATGGTGAAACATTGTTGTAGCTGAAGAAGGTGTAATCAAACTTCTGAAAGGCCTGAACCCTTCTAAAGCATTAGGACATGACGAGTTGCATTCCAGAGTCCTAACGGCACTTGCAAGGCGGTTCTTCTGTCGCGGTTTATTTTTGTTATGGTTTGTCTTTGGGTGTTTGTGTCGCTTATATTTTATTTTGGATAGCCTATTTGTCATTTAGTAGGAAAGTAACTGTCCTTTTGGCTTTCCGCTATTGATGTTTCCATTAGGGTCTGTTGTTTCATGTTTGTGTTTCTATCCCTTTGGTGTCTCTGATGGGAGCTGTGGGTTAATTGTATCGATTCCTGACCATTGCCTTCACTTCTACTTTGCAGATGACTTAGGTCCGGTTTTGCTCACCTTTTTCAACAGTCACTTGATTCGGGTGAAATACCCAAGGAATGGTCTTTAGCAAATATATGCCCATTGTACAAGAAGGGAGATCGAACTTGTGCTGGAAATTATCGCCCTGTATCACTAGCATTTATACCTTGCAGACTTTTGGAGCACATTGTTTGTTCAAATGTACCCGCCTTGACAAACATAAACTATTATTTGATAGACAGCATGCTTTCAGAAAGAACCATAGCTGTGAAACAACTAGTGACAGTTATAGATGATTGGGCTAATATCTTGGATAATGGTGGACAGACTGACACTCTCATCTTGGATTTTGAGAAAGCTTTTGATACACCTCCTCCTGGGCTTCGGAAAAGCAAATTTAATGGGTATAGCATTGGTGGCAAAACTGTAGAATGGATCGACGCTTTTCTATGCCATAGAGAGCAACAAGTGGTTGTTAATGGAAGTAAATCTGATTGGGCCCCATCCATGTCTGGAGTCACACAGAGGGCAGTTCTTGGTCCGCTTTTATTCTCCCTTTACATAAATGACATCTCACAGGAAAATGATTCAGAAATAAGGCTCTTTGCTGATGACTGTGCTTGTTACCGTGAAATAAAAACTTTGGAAGCTACAGTGAAATTTCAGTATGATATTGACAAATTGGTAGCTGGGCAAGGAAGTGGGGAATGTGGTTCCAATCCAGTAAATGTAACATGATGCAACTTTTAAGAAAGCGGATCAAAAAGATCAATGCTACCTATGAATTGGAAGGAACTCTCCTTGAAAATGTATAAAGCATTTTATACCTTGGTGTGACAATCACGAATGATTTAAGATGGAACACTCACATTAGTAATGTTTGTACTAAGGCAAATAGGACCCTTGGCTTTTTGAGACGGAGTCTGTCAGCATACCCACAAGACGTAAAAGAAATGGCATACAAGGGACTGGTTCGTCCCGTCCTGGAATATGCAAGTACGTCTTGGGATCCACCTACTATTACCCTCCAGGAGGAACTGGAGAAGGTCAGAATCAGAATCAGAATTGTTACTGGTGACACGTCAAATGACATTCATACACCAGGACCGGTAATGTGGGAAGTTAGTCCCTCGCTCTAACCAAAAAAGGAAAAAATTTAGCTACACAATCATCAGCACTTTCAGCTGTCGAAATAATCGAATCGGGAAGGGCATTCCAATCTCTAATGGTTCTGGGGAAGAACGACTCTTTATAAATGTCAGTTCTTGTAGTAAGGGTCTGAAACGCCAACGAATGGTGATTTCTACAGTGTCTAGCTGGGGGAACAAGGTCATCTGTTGGGATGCTGGCAGCACCCTTTAGACCTTTGTATAAAAGGATGAGCCCACTGTATTTTCTCCTTTTATTGAGAGACCCCATTTTAATTTTCCAAGTATTCCAGTCATGCTCCCAGTTTCAAAGCAATAATTTTTTGCCTGTTACAAATCTAGCAGCTCTATTCTGAACCTTCTCAATTTCTTCGTTAAGAACAACTCCACTGGGGTCCCAGATACAACTACCATATTCCAAGATTGGGCGAACAAGACCTTTATATGCTGCCTCTTTTACATCCTTAGGGCACTGATGAAGACTTTGCCTCAGGAAACCAAGCGTTCTATTTGCCTTAGTACACATGTTGCTAATATGAGTATTCCATCTCAAGTTGTGTGTGATTGTCACTCCAAGGTATTTAGTGGAGTCCACATTCTCGAGGACCGTTCCCTCTAAGGTGTAAGAAGCTTCAACTTTTTTAGATTTCTTCCTATTTATCTGCATAATATAACATTTAACTGGCTGAAATCCCATGAACCACTTTCGGGCCCAACATCCTAATCTATCTATGTCAGCCTGAAGTTTCAGTGAGTCATCTGTATCTCTAATTTCCCGGTAACAAACACAGTCGTCTGCGAACAGTCTTATTTCTGAGTCAATGTGAGTGGAAATATCACTGATGTACAGGGAGAACAATAGAGGACCAAGAACAGTCCCTTGCGGGACTCCAAACAAAACTGGAGCCCACTCTGAAGATTCACCATTAACAACAACGCTCTGTTTTCTGTAGCAAAGAAAGGAATCTATCCATTTATGGGTATCCCCGCTCCCCCGCATTTCCGTAACCAAATAACTTAGATTTAAGTAGTTCATGAGGAGGGGTGTCAAAAGCCTTTTCGAAGTCCGGAATAAATGTGTCCACTTGTCCCCCTTTGTCCAAGATTTTTGCCCAGTCATTAATAACTGTGTTCAGCTGAGTTTCACAACTATATACCTTTTCCTAAATGCATGTCGTCCGTCTGACAAAAGTTTATGTTCGTCCAAGTGGGCCATGCTGTTTGAGCAGACTATATGTTCAAGCAATTTACACAGAACACACGTCAGAGACACAGGGCGATAATTACGGTCAAAAGCCCAATCTCCTTTTTGAAGAGTGGGCAGATGTTTGCTAAGAGCCATTCTTTGGGGATTTCACCCGTATCAAGAGTCTGTTGAAACAAGTGTGCAAAAACTGGACCTAACTCATTTGCTAGTTCCTTCAGGACTCTAGGATGAAGCTCATCAGGACCTAAGGCCTTGCTGGGGTTTAACTTCTTTAAGCCTTGAAGTAACTTGATCACTCCTGAAGCTGACACAACAATATTATTCATGACTGGGGCCGATCTTCCAGTCAATGGAACCTCCATGAACGCAGTTTTATTAAAGGCATCATTGAATTGACCAACTAGTTCCTCTGCCCTTTCAGAGTCTGATTCAGCAACCCCGTTCCCTCCTCTTTTATTAAGGGGACTGATACCTTGCCTGTCTTTCTTCTGGCTATTGATATATCTGTAGAAGTCTCTGGGATTTGCCTTTACATCATCTATCAAGTTATTCACATACAAATCATGCTGATTTTTTTTATATCAGTCTTGATTTCACGTCTCAAGTTTTCAAATTTTGTCCGGAGTTTATCACTTCCCGTCCTTTTTGCCTTTGCATGAATCTTATTCCTTCTCCGAATTTTTCTTCTTACCTCTGGTGTGATCCAGTGAATAGAAGATACAGATCTACTAGTTTTTGAGGGGATGTGATTTTCGGCTGAAGTATGAATTAAAGAAGTTATCAAATCAAAGTTCTCCTGCACAGACCGAGCATCTGAATGACCATTTAATAAAAATCAAAAATGAGTTCCTTTAAGAGCAATGAAAATATTCATAAGAAAGAAGATGGGTCATAGTACGTAGTTTCGGCTAATAAAGCCTCATCAGTGACCCTGTAATGATCCGGCAATGAAAGCCAGAGGAAGCATACTGCAATTTTGCGAATTTCGAACAGGCAGTCGATTCAAAGACTGAAATAAATCAAAATGAGGTCCAAATAATTAAAAACCTGTCTAGAATTTGAGTCTAAACTAATAATTTATATCTGATTTCTCAGAATACTCACGCCGATCTCAAAGGACCAAAAGTAAAATATAAACTGCACTATGGTTCATGTACGGGGAGACGTTTTACAGCCGCCACACGGCACAACACCAGCTGCAGTGAAGGCAAATAAAAATAAAAAATGAGTTCCTTTAAGAGCAGTGAAAATATTCATAAGAAAGAAGATGGGTCATACTACGTAGTTTCGGCTAATAAAGCCTCATCAGTGACCCTGTAATGATCCGGCAATGAAAGCCAGAGGAAGCATACTGCAATTTTGCGAATTTCGAATAGGCAGTCGATTCAAAGACTGAAATAAATCAAAATGAGGTCCAAATAATTAAGTATTTCTCCTTTGCAAATCTGAGTGCATCCTTCCTCATAGTTTCGTAGTCACCTTTCTGATATGAGTACACCTTCCTCCGCGGTTTCTTTATTGGTGGAATGTGAATTTTTAAATATCCGTAGACAATATTGTGATCATTTAGTTTATCTGGGGAATGAATATCTTCAAATTGTCCCGGCAATTTGTTCTTATCACGAGAGCAGGTCCAAAAACGTGCAACCCGTTTTGTAACTGGGAACTACTCGTTTGCAAACTGGGAGTATGACTGGCATTCTGGAACAATTAAAGTGGGGGTCTCTTAAAGAGCAGAGAAAACAAAGTAAGCTGATACTTTTATGTAAAGGTCCATAAAGGTATAAAACATTGGTTTTTTCCTCAGCTTGAATATGCATCACCCATTTGGCATCCATATGTTAAAACTCAGATTCAGCAGGTGGAGAAGGTGCAGAGGACAGCTGCTCGATGGACCTGCAGACGATTGCGAAATAGAAGTAGCGTCGGTGACATGCTTGATGAGCTAGAGTGGCCATCCCTGGAGACCCGTCGTGAGCAGTCCTCCTTAACCTTCTTCTACAAGATACATTCTGGTACAGTATCAATTAACAAGGATAGGTATTTGACCCCTGCAACAGTGTAAACCCGGACAATGGCATCAAGAGCAAATAACTCAGTATCGTAGGTACCAGTCCTATAGTGATGCCCTGAAAAACTCTTTCTTCCCTAGAACTATTCCTCAGTGGAATAGTCTTCCATCTTCTGCGGTGAATGCTAAGACTGCAGAGGAGTTCAAAGCCCGCACAGTATAAGAATGAGACTCAGAGGTATGCGTTTTAGGATACCTCTGTGTTTGGATTGTAGTCTGACACTACTATGTTGACTGGGGTGTTGCCAAAAAATTTTAGATATCAACACACTAGAGCTGAACCAGACTTGAAGGGATATGAAATGTTTCCTGAACATTTTCCGACAGGTATGACCAGAGGTACTGCGATTTATGTGAAAGGCAGCTTAAAAGCAGTTGAAATACAATTTCTAACTGTTGGTTTTCTTTTGCTCCAGCATTTCAGTGGTTTCTTGCTGTCGAGTCCTCACCGTTGTCTCACCTCTGTGGTTCTTTGATTTCTGTGTTCACGGAAATGTTGCACTGATGAGTTAGGAGGCCTTCATGCGGACTTAACAAATTATTTGTCTAAATCGCGACGGAAGTAAGGGCGAGGATTGTGGCCACGTAAAATCGATTTAAGCCCCCCAGTGGAAATCTTCCACTGACCGTTCCAAGGCGGCTCTTCTGTGGCGATTTATTTATGTTGTTGTTTGTTACTTACTGTGTGAATCACTTGTGTCTTTTAATTTTGGATGGCCATATGGCCATTTTGTGGGAAAGTAACTGTCCATATGGCTTTCCTTTGTTTAGGTTTCCATTATGGTCTGGTCGCTTAGTGTTTGTATTTCTTTCCCTTTGGTGTCTTTTATGGATGGAGTAAGTTAATTGTATCAATTCCTGATCTTTGTTTTACTTCTACTTCATTTGAAGAGAGTAGATGGGTGAAAATTAACCTCAAGGGTTCAGACTGCTTACTTTGTGGATGTATCTATAAAAGCCCGTCATACTCAGCTGTAAATGAGGCACATTTAAGAAACTTATTGAAAAATGCGGCAGAAAATAATCAGTTCAGTCATATACTAGTGGTCGGTGATTTTAATTACCCTGGTATTAAGTGGGAACTTTGGAATTCTGAAAAGGAAGAGAGTGAACTTTTTCTTGAATGTCTTAGGGATTGTTTTTGGTATCAGCACGAAGAGAACTACACAATATATAGACTTAATCAGCAACCCTCTGTGCTAGACTTGATATTGTCGAATGAGGAGGATATGGTGGAGGGTTTTGAATACTCATCTCCCTTGGGAACCAGTGATCACAAAGTTCTGACTTTTCAGTATAACTGTTATTGCAGCTATACAAAGAGTTCTAATACACACTTATAGCCCCCGCTCATAGGGGCTTGACGAAATATATAGGCGTCATTATGCTTCCACGCAGAGCTGAATTCGCCCCGCACACTAGTACTGGTAAACCGCTTAGAGGATCTAAAAAGTAGAAGTAAAACAAAGATCAGGAATTGATACAATTAACTTACTCCATCCATAAAAGACACCAAAGGGAAAGAAATACAAACATTAAGCGACCAGACCATAATGGAAACCTAAACAAAGGAAGGCCATATGGACAGTTACTTTCCCACAAAATGGCCATATGGCCATCCAAAATTAAAAGACACAAGTGATACACACAGTAAGTAACAAACAACAACATAAATAAATCGCCACAGAAGAGCCGCCTTGGAACGGTCAGTGGAAGATTTCCACTGGGGGGCTTAAATCGATTTTACGTGGCCACAATCCTCGCCCTTACTTCCGTCGCGATTTAGACAAATAATTTGTTCAGTCCGCATGAAGGCCTCCTAACTCATCAGTGCAACATCTCCGTGAACACAGAAATCAAAGAACCACAGAGGTGAGACAACGGTGAGGACTCGACAGCAAGAAACCACTGAAATGCTGGAGCAAAAGAAAACCAACAGTTAGACTCCGATGAGCCCGACCAGAGACAGAGCATCAGGCACCAACCAACATTATCTCTTTAATTTTCAATAAGCCTTTACGTTGGAGCCGTCATAGAATCTGAGGCCTGACCCACCGGCGTGCAATTAAAGAGGGAAGCAAAGTTGCCAACCGTGATTGGGTTAACTACCATGCATGCAGTCTGTCGTATAATATCCATGTTGTACCCAATCTTTTTATATCGAAGAATGATTTTACGAAGCCTGTTCAGGAACCGAGGTGACCTTGACCTTGAGTCGGCATGGTTTATTTATGTGTTCTGCACATCAACTCATCAGCTCACTGAGGGGGGACATTTGACCAACATTTAATAGAAATCCTTTGAAGGGTATAGGAGATATGGAACGGACAAAAAATTCAAAGTTTCAAACACGTGACCTTTAAATGTGACCTTTACCTTGAGTGTGCATGGTTCATTTATGGGTTCTGCATATGATTTGTTTGTTTGTTTGATTTGAGGTTTAACGTCCCCATCAACACTGTTAAGGTCATTTTGGAGACGTTGCTTCCAATTTTGTGGGACTTTTACCCGTTATTGAGATGAAATGACATCTCAAGCCCTGTCGCCCAATGAAACCAATAGGGTTTATTAGCATGGACGGTCGCCTCACACGACGGTTCCTGGACAGGCTTAGATCCTCTAAGCGGTTTACCAGTACTAGTGTGCAGGCCGGATTCAGCTCTGCGTGGAAGCATCGTGCAGCCCATATATTTCTTCAAGCCCCTATGGGCGGGGGCGGGGTTCTGCATATGAGCGCACTGAGAGGGATAATTGACCAAAGTTTAATGAAAATCCTTAGAGGGGTACAGGAGATATGGAACTGAAACAAAATTCAAAGTTTCAAACTTTTGACCGTCAAATGTGACCTTGACCTTGAGTCGGCATGGTTCAATTATGGGTTCTGCACATCAGCTCACTTAAAAGTATATTTGACCAAAGTTTAATGAAAATCCTTCTAAGGGTAAAGGAAGTATGGAATGGACACAAAATTCAAAGTTTCAAACTTGTGACCTTCAACTGTGACCTTGACCTTGAGTTGGCATGGTTCATTTATGGGTTCTGCACATCAGCTCACTTGGACGAATAATTGACCAAAGTTTAATGAAAATCTTTAGAAGGGTTCAGGAGATATGAAGCAGACAAGAAAGTGTTATGGACAGATGAATGCCATCCCTATAATCCCCGCTCCGCTTCGCGGTGGGGGACAAATAAGACATATAATTCTATAACTTATGAGTAAAATAAAGGTCCGTTCCGGTTATTCCAGGTCCGTTCCGGTTATTGGGTCCATTCCGGTTGGTAAACGCACCCGAAAATGATCTTTAGAAAACAAACCTTTTCAAAGATTCTTATCTTTCTCGGGGTGATCGTTTTCATTTCTACTCTGTGTACGTCTTTTATTCTCTTAATTTGTTTATGCATCATGGTACCCGCTTAGAAATTGATCAGAATTGTTACTGGTGACATGTCAAATGGCATTCATTCTCTAGGTCGTTTCGGCCTAAGTTGTTTCGGCCTTATTTCCTTTTCTTTAGCAGAGCCACAATTCGCCGACAATTCAAGGGTCAAATGGACTTCCATGTGTCTGTTTCAAATGCAGACAGGTACCGCGTTCTGGATCATACCCAGTTCCGGATCAACACTTCTTTGATATGTCGCCAAGACAATTTGAAAGTCATTCAGCATAACATTTACTCAGTCATATTGCCTATTCAGTCATACTTTAAATGCAAGCATCCATATTTGACTTGACCTACATTTTATGGTTCACTGACTTTGTAAATTATTGTGACCACCCTAGCGTTCACCCTAATGGCAACTCAAATGCAAGCATCCATATTCAGGTCTGAGAGTTTAGCTATTTCTAAAGACTGTCCATAAAAATAAAGACAGTCTTTAAATTTATGGACTCACGTGTCTGTAGAAAGCAATGCAAATCGTACAAATTTTCAAAAATTCGAAAATCGCAGGACATGTGTTATGCAACCTTCTTTATTACATGATAATCTGCGTGTAGCTGAAAACTGAGTATTATCCGTTGTCTTGTTGATTAATAATTCAAGAAACTAAATAATTGATTCTGTGTAGTTCAGGTTTTCTCCCTTACACTATAAACAATGAAATATGTCAACTGATGCATGGCACACTTGTTGTAAAGTATATGAAGGGAGAAAACCTAAACAAGAATATCTTCCGTAGCCGTTTTATATAAATACTCGAAAATTAGACAACAGATTCGAGAAAAATGTTCAGTGTATGTAATTCATCATGTAACGAAGAAGTTTTTATAATACATATTCTGCGATTTTCGAATTTTTGAAAATTCTTACGATTTGCATTGCTTTCTACAGACACGTGAGTCCATAAATTTAAAGACTGTCTTTATTTTTATGGACAGTCTTTAGAAATAGCTAAACTCTCAGACCTGATATTTGACCTACATTTCATGGTTCACTGACTTTGTAAAATATTGCAACCACCCTAGCATTCACCCTAATGGTCAAGTTAATTTCTCTAGAACTATAAGAGCTTCATTAATTAATACTTGGTACAAACTTAAATCTGGGGGTGGCAACTCAAATGCAAGCATCCATATTTGACTTGACCTACTTTTTATGGTTCATTGATTTTGTAAAATATCGCCACCACCCTAGCATTCACCCAAATGGTCAAGTTAAATTCTCAAGAACTACAAGAGCTTCATTAATGATGCTTGCTACAAACTTGTATCTGGGGATGGAAACTTAAATGCAAGCATCTATATTTGACCATGACCTACATTTTATGGTTCACTGACTTTACAAGTAAAATATTGCAACCACCCTAGCATTCACCCTTTAAATTGGTTAAGTTCATTTCTCAAGAATTGTTAGAGCTTCATTAATGATACTTAGTACAAGCTTGCATTTAAGAATGTCACTTTTTATGTGTATAGCATTGCCTTTTATATTGAATGTGGCCTGTATATGCAGAACACCTTTTGGCATTGCCATTTTCAGCTCTGGCGATGGCACTGGCCGGGGGTATACATGCCCCACTGGGCACTTTGTCTAGTTTCTCAAAAACTTTTAAGAGCTTCATTAATGATATTTGGTACAAACTTGAATCTCGGGATGGCAACTTAAATGCAAGCATCCATATTTGACCTTGACCAAAATTTCATGGTTCACTGACTTTGTAAAATATTGCGACCTGCTTAGCGTTCACCCTAATGGTTAAGTTCATTTCTCAAGAATTATTACAGCTTCATTAATGCTACTTAGTACAAGCTTGCAGTTAAGAATGGAAACTTTTATGCAAGCATCTATGTTTGACCTTGAGCTACATATCATGGTTGGGTGACTTTGCACCCCCACAGGCGCAACATAGCCTTTGGCGGAATTCTTGTTTAAAAGCGTGGTGATAAAAATGTCTGAGCAAGAAGCAACAGCATTGGGTGACATGGAAAGGTGATGGAAATTACAAATCTGTTGTAAAAATCTTAAAAATTCTATCACCTAGAGAACTTGCTGTAATTCTTCTAAAATTTTAACAAATTTGTTTCACGAACCAGCAAGGAGATTGCAAACAGTGTTGGGGCAGTCTGATCTGGGTCTGCACTGATTGTTATGCCTATCTGTCCCAATACTTAGGATCATTATGATATTATTTTCAAGTCTATGTTCTTTTCAGATTTACTGATTTATCCTTTGAAACATGAAGAATCTAAGCATGATACTTGGACAAGTGTTGCCAAAGATATTATTCCACGGGAGAAAAACATTGGAGTTGTACAGAAGTCAGATGGTCACAGTGTGGGAGCCAGTACAGGTGCTGTAAGGGAGATGGTGTTACAACGACTACAGGATATCCCTAGAGTGATCGAGTACTGTAATTCTCCGAGTAAACCTGTGACTGGATCCGAAGGTCTGTACTTCTCAGTGGCATGGCCAAAAGAAATCTGTTAAAAAATTGTCATAAAATGAGCCAGTAAACCCATTTTGTACCAGAAACCCCAAAATCGGCTAATTAATAAACCGTGCAGGCACAGATCAGACTAATTAGGGCTTACACTGTTTGCAAAAAGTTCAGCCATTTGTGGGAAACACAACCTGACACCCCTAAATTTTTAAATGGATTTGTGCTTAATGTGCTATATATATATAAGTGGATGAGTCCATTTGGTACAGAATGGGTTAATGAGAAATAGAGGATCTTGCATGAGTGTTCACATATTATTCAATTGATTAAAAGAGATGTGGAAAAGGGATAAAATGCGAGGCTTCAATTGCCAAGCATTTTATCCCTTTTCCTCAATGAGTTTAATAAATTTAATAATACATGAACACAAATGCAAGATTCTATTTATCATATGACATTTAAAACGCATTTTATTCAAGATTTTTTTTAACAAAAATGTCAACATTCCGCATTTAGCTATCGTGGCGTGGTTAAGGACGTTGTAGAATTTACATTTCTGGGCATATCTAACTAATTTGCATATTTAATCCACTAGTGATTTGTTTTTGTTTTTTGAATTGAGGTTTAACATCCCCATCAACACTATTAAGGTTATTTTGGAGACGTTGCTTCCATTTTTGTGGGACTTTTACCCGACTTTGAGATGAAATGACATCTCAAGCCCTGCCGGCCAATGAAACCAAAAGGCTTATATGCATTGGAGGGTCTGACACACATCACTTTGTCTTGGTAGGCTTAGTCCTAAGCGGTTTACCAGTACTCGTGTGTGGCCAGTTTCAGCTGTGCGTGGAAGCACCATGCAGCTAATCCACTAGTGAATAACCAAATTTATCATATGACGTCGCATCTGAGAGTAATAACGTCATGTAATATTTTCGATAATCCACTAGTGGATTAAATATGCAAATTAGCTAGCTACGTCCCGTAACGTTACATGTACGACATCTTTAACGACGTCACGTTTACTAACGGTGGAAAATTGACAATTTTGTAAACAATCATGAATAAAATGCGTTTTAAATGTCATATGATAAATAGAATCTTGCATTCGTGCTCATATATTATTGAATTCATTAAACTCGTTGAAGAAAAGGGATAAAATGCTCGGCAGAGCCTCGCATTTTATCCCTTTTCCTCAACTTGTTTAATAAATTCAATAATACATGAACACTCATGTAAGATTCTCTATTTAATACATGGCGTTATTACATTCTTACATTCTCAGATGTGATATGATAAAAGGACACATCACATAAAGACTATGAAAGACTCAAACTAGAAGTGAAGGCAATGATCAGGAATCAATACAATTACAGTCGAACTTCAATGGCTCAAACACCTTTGTGACCACGAAAATCTGTTTGAGACAAGGGTAGTTCGAGCCACTGAGGATTACTGCCAGGAGGCATAACGGGGTTAATTTTGGGACATCTGTTCGGTGTTCTATAATAAAAATGTATGCTGTGTGTACTCATTAGAATCGCCTCATGGAGGCGATTCTAATGAGTGCGCACAGCATACATTTACAAGAGAATAGGCGAACATTTCCTTAATTACCCTCACTTTTTCTTATCTGGAGAAATTCCCCCGGGACACAAGAACGGGTTCGACTCAGCCATGGCAAACGAGCCCTCGGTGTTCGAGCCATCAAAGTTTTACTGTACCTCACATCTCCCATTATAGACACCAAAGGGAAAGAACCATCAATACCCAGAAAGACGCTGTCAAATCTGCACAGGCAACTGATAGGCCTAGGTAGAATGCATGACTTCTTGCATAAATCTCAATGTCTGAGCTCTGCTACATCTGTGAGTAAGAAAGGCTCTGGTGAGACTGTTTATCAGTTAACCCCTATATTAAATTGCATTGCAACATGTTTGTCAGAGTCTTTTCTGCTCACCTACACCTTCATTCTTTAGGTCTTTCCTCTTTCATCACGAAAACATGCCTACATATATACCTCAAAAACTATAAAAATTTTAGCTACAATGACGCTGAATAATTAAGCATCCTGCAGTTATGGTTTTCATGCAGTATTTTAATAAATGCATAATTATGCAAAATTACACATTGTGAACATGTCTTATATTTCTTTTGTAAACTTCCAATTATTGTCAATTTACTAATGTTTGATTTTGAAAACTAAAACATTTTGAGATAAAATATCTCATGGGGAACATAGTGTGTAGCAATGCCGTAACCATCAATTCATGACGTTGCATTGATGTCGATGCATAGTTGCTCAGGAGTCATGTGCCTGCTGAGATATTTCTTTAGAAAATTCAAAATTTCATACCACTGGTGTATAGACATCTGCAAACATTTCATAATTAGATTCGTAGAACTGCTTTTCTAAATTTCGAATCATTTTTAAAAGGACTTTATGTAAGTATAAAGAGTGTTGTGATTTTCTCATAGAATCTGTCATTTCAGTGCCTTTGGTGCTTTGATTATTT
Organism: Lucinisca nassula; assembly: GCA_963580285.1. Lineage (NCBI taxonomy): Eukaryota > Metazoa > Mollusca > Bivalvia > Lucinida > Lucinidae > Lucinisca > Lucinisca nassula. Next base: position 24,647,082 of record OY757023.1, read on the forward strand.
ACAGGTGAGGCTCCTGGAGGAGTCAGACTTAGACTTGCTCACATATTTCTTCGTCATGGGGAAAGAACTGCAAATTATGAAGTTCCAGGGTATAGTCCTGAACCAGTCCAGTGCTACATCAGTCAGAAGCTTTTGAACACAGACGCCAAACTGAAATCCTTTATTCCGACCCTGGAGAAATTTTCAGGAAAACGACCACATGGCAGTTATTTTCAAAACTGGGATCTGCTACCAAATAAAAGTCAGTGTGGTAGTGCAAGTCTGACAGGCATAGGTGCAATGCAGCATTTGAAACTTGGACAGCATTTTCATGACAAATATTTGGCCAAAAGATCTTTCTTTAACACTCAAACACCATTAACTAGCCAGGTTTACACTAGAAGTACTAGATATTCCAGAACTTACCAAAGTGCCATTGCATTCTTATATGGGTTTTTACCAGTAAATGCTTTTAATTTGACAAATCATAATTTTGAAGATTCTTCCTTCACATCATTCTGCTCTACTGTACATTCAGGGCAAGGCACCTGCCATTGCTCCTATGGAAACAGCTTACACCAGCAAGTGTATAAATTGAAGAAACACTTCGTCAGAAATAGTGATAAAGGTGAAGAAATAGTAAATGCTCTTGCTAAAACATTTAGATTTGACGCTCTCGAAGTTCCATCATTTTCATTGCTCATGGATACTTTCAGTCTTGCAGCCTGTCACAATCTGTCAAACCCTTGTCCAGTCAGCAATGACGGAAGCTGTTTGACTGCATCACAATATCAACAAATATGGAGTCTGCTGGATGAGGAAGGCAAGTTTTTGTTGCATGAAAGTCGGAAAACTTATGCAGAATATTCTAACTTGATATTACATCCCTTATTTATTGAAATTGTCAAACGAATAAAAGAAGAAATTGAAAATCATCAGCCATATAAGCTTGTGATATATTCAGGCCATGATGTAACTTTGACACCATTGTTAACTATTCTTGGACTTGATGATGGCAGATGGGTAAGATACGCCAGCCGTGTTGTTATAGAACTGTATGAAGCAATATCCAAGAAAGATAAATACAAATATTACCTGAGATTCCTGTTTAATGGTAAAGATCTTACTGAAAATGTGAAGTTTTGTGAAGGAAAAACTTATAGAGGACTTTGTAAATTTGAATTATTGAATGATTTTGTTTTTAAAGAAATGTTACAGCAGTTTAGGTATACAAGTTATTATGATGCTTGTTCAAGAAAATAGTATATAATTATAGTATTCTGCATTATTGTCTTGTTGTTGTTTTTTTCATGGAAAAACTTACACCCCTCATCTGAAATTAGGGCTGGCTAATTATAATGGGAGCTGAAAGATAATCAATTATCAGTCCTGACATTGTGATCTATAATCGATTAGGTAGTATTCACTGAAGATTTGATAATACTTTTACCTGTCTGGCTTTGTCTGAGCCTGACTCTCAGCGTATGTTGTACTTTACCATAAGTATATTTGAACAGGCAGGCCTGAGCAAACAGTGTCAACCCAGATGAGACTGTTACGAGATGGAATAGGAAACCTCGCTGGTGCTTATGCACATCTAAATTATTTTAGTAGATATATGGTAGGGCGGTGTGAGTGAAATATTTTGGGTGAAATATGGTACGCAAACTATGCGGCTCCATGAACAAGTCATGCACATATCATACGATGTATGCATGAGTGGTTTATAGAGAGCTGTTTTTACAATACAGGGGGCCGCTAAAAGGCTGAGTTCTATAGAATTTGCCTAAAAATCGCCAACCGCCAAATTGTGCCATATATGATTTTTATTCCCGTCACGTGTTGTGTGGGTGTTCGTTTTGACAGGAGTCATGTCATTGATTATAGGGTCGTTTCATAAATTTTTCCTATGGGAAATATACTATTTGAAGGCAAATCCATTATCTACTCGATTTTGCTATCTGGCTTTGTTTGTGGCCGGTATCTCCACTTCCCCACGAACAAGGCAAGGTAATACGAGTAGGCATGATTTTCCGGTAGTATTCATAGATATATAAACCCTGAAAAAAGCGGACACCTTAGCAGCAGGTCAAGTTGTAAAGAGTAAACACAACATTGTGACGGGGAAATAGAAAGTATATTGAAAGGTATGTTTAATCTATGTTTAGTATTATTTTTGTATGAACATGCTTGTAGGTTTTGGAGGGGTTTACTTCTAGTATACCCCAACTTTCTGAAGCCTATTCTGAATTCACTATTGAGGCCTGTAGTGATTAGGCTACTAGCTTTGCCAGCTAGACGTCGCAGGATCGATCCCAGGCTTCTCCAGTAGTAGAATGAGTCTTTCTAAGTGAGGTCCTGTCTCATGCTGACCCTAGATGTTGGTGAGACGTAAAGTTTGGACACCCGCTCATTCTAGATTCATTTAGGCTTTTAGACCCCTTTTGTAGAATGTAATTAATAAACGCCGGGTCACTTGTTTGATCCATGACTTGTGACTGGCTGTGGTTAGAAAACCGTGGTTCCGTCCCAATATGATATTAGGTGTAGAGGGGACGTAAACTTAAGACGGGTTTAACCACATCTTCATCATCAGGGCAAACTCATACAAGAGCCTGTTGGGTTATCCGTGATGATGAACCGTAATGAATTTTATTTTACAAGCATGTTCACGTTGATTAGAAATAATTTTGTTCAAGAAGAATTACGAGTTCATTTTGTAATGATGCCGTTTTTGTCTGATAACTCAGTTTGTGCATGTATGTACATATAAAGAACGTGATGATGATAAGTGGGAGTATTTGGTCGCCACACGTCATAACGGCCTGAGCGGCGGGGATGACGTCAGCTGCGTCATCGGCGTCGCGAGGACGGTTGTGACGGGGTGCCTACCAAATAGAGAGAATTTACGGCAAACAGTGTTGGCCCATATGAGACACTAACAAATGTTGTAGATTATAGATGAAAATCTTCTGTTGTAGTTTCTATCTGTTATTAATGTATTGAATTTGTGAATAGCTATATTTGTGAGCCGTGTCGCGGAGAAGGATATGAAATAGAGATTGTTATGTTTCCTGTAATTGGCGGCTGACCAGGTAGCGCAAAGGCGTGGTCTGTTCAATTGCCTCTTACTTGTGATAATGTAGTGAGCACAAATTTGATGAGTATTATGCTCAGTAGTAGTGAGCATTAATTGATTTCTGTAGTGCTCAGTAAGGAACCATGAACTTTGAGTATTATTGTGTCAAGCGCTGGGTGCTGATAATTTGATGCACAGTCAAGTTGAGTTCTGCTGTACGGTTATTTGTCGCATGCACTAATCAGCCTGTATGTCTGGTCGGCGCATGCGCAATAACGGTATATGCATGAACATATTTTTACTTCTCCGGGAGTGGGATCATGATATAGCATGTATGTTTTGTGACTCGTTTCTAGTCCCGTTATCGTAATTTGCAGGCATAACAATGTGTGACCTGCTGCTCCCTGCTTCATAGCAGCAGGTACTGGTACGACGCTAGGCGTTAGGGTCCAGCAAGGGCGGACAGACCGCCGTAATCAGCGCCTACCAGGATAGAAGCAGATTCTTCTAAATCATTGTTCGTTGTAAACAAATGTGATCATGGAAGAGGTCAACTTACCTTATTTGGACGATCACTAAACGGCTGATCAGCAAACGTGATCGCTAATCCTAGGATAATCAATTATGTTGATAGACTAGTTTTACTAGTTCGCGAGAAGAAGTGTCACGCGAGTGGGGGATTCACCCAAAGTTATAAACTGGCCAGTCGCGTTTTGTGTTGTTTCTTTTTTTGTTTTTCTTGTTGTTTTTGTTGTTTGCTTCTGTAGGTATTCACGTCACCCGTTCCGAGCACAGAACAGTGTTTTGCCTTCGGAGCGGACGTCGTGAGTTGGCTACAGAAGCAACAATTTGTGATGTTTTGTGTTAGTAAGTGTTGTATGTAGATACTGTAAATAATTCATGTCAATCATTTAACATCTTTCTTGTGCCTTACCCCACAGCTGCCCGTACACCTGTCAGAGATCACGCTCGGTTGTCTTGTCAGCATGGGGGTTTGCGGGACGCCGTAAACCCACATGTAACATTTGGTGTCAGAAAAGTGAGGATTTGATCTCTGGCTGGTGTTCCCGGCTGTGGAACAGCACATTGATACTCTGAATCATCAATTTAAAAAAAAAAAAAATGTATTGACAGCCACATTTAGAAATTAACTTGAATCTTCCTTCCTGCGTTGATGAAGTGCGAAACCCATGTATTCAACTGAATGGATACTGACAAGTCGATAATTTCTGAGCAGGAAGGCAAGGCAAACCCCACTTTTTCTTGGTAACGAAAAATTTAAGTAGACCCCACTTAATTGTGTTACCTGACATTCTACTAAGTTAAATTGGAGCTACTAATTGATCTTACCCACACATGGTTCTGACGTAGTGACGTTAACAATTTACTGACGTTGACATAACGGTAGCGTTAATATTTACGCAGTGGCTTGAGGTTAGGTATGACGTAATAGAAACATTAATGGTGACTTGTTATGATCGGAGTTTTGTAATGTGATAAAACTTCGGATTGTAGCATTTTACTGTAAACGTCGTCAGTTTATGACGTCATATTAGACTACCAGTACGCAACGTCATACTGTGCTGAAAGCATTTGACATTTCAAATCGCGTGTGCTTTAATAACTAACGTTTTAGTTAGATTAACGCGTATAACACATATCTTAACGTTTTAGTTAAGCCCATTCAATCATCACTGATCATAACTGATCAGTTTATAGTGGTTTTGATAGTAACGTGAGATTTACGTTATCAATAATGGAGCGTTTAATGCAAATGGGAAAGGACTTAGGTTATGAGGGGAAGGAGTTACAAGGTTTTGTTAAAGAGCAGCAGGATATTGAGCGGGCAGAAAGGCAAGAGCAAAGGGATTTAGAAAGGTTAAGGTCTGAAGAAAAGGAAAAGGAAAGGGTACATGAACTAGCTAAGTTAGAGGAAAAGGAAAAGGAAAGGGTACATGAACTAGCTAAGTTAGAGGAAAAGGAAAAGGAAAGGGCACATGAACTAGCTATGTTGAATGTTAATAAGGAACTTGAAATAGCACGCATCAAGACTGAAAGGGAGGCAAAAGAGATTAGTGAGGCCCATTTAGAAAAAATAAAACATGGGTTTGAGCTACAGCACCAAGAATTAAGGAATCAGTTAGAAATGCAGAGAGCGAAGCTCGAGCTAGAATTTGAAAAGCAAAAAGCTGAGAAGGTGGCGCATGCCCGGGATCCTAAGTTACCTTATTTTGAAGAGGGTAAAGATAAAATGGATAGTTATTTATCTAGGTTTGAGAAATATGCTACGGCTAATAAATGGGATAAGAGTGTTTGGGCCGCGTATTTAAGTGCATTGCTCAAAGGGCGCGCACTTGATGTATATGACCGGTTGTCAAATGAGGATGCGGCGGATTATGAAAAGTTAAAGGACGCTTTATTAAAGAATTTTGACATGACAGAGCGCGGATTTAGGAAACAGTTTCGTTATAGTAGGCCCGAGAAATCAGAAACGTTCATACAGTTCAGTAGTAGACTGAGAAGTTATTTAGAAAAATGGCTTAATATGGCAAAGATAGAAAAATCTTTTCCGGCTGTCTGTGATTTCATGGCAAGGGATCAGTTCCTGGAGTCATGTAATAGAGAACTGTATGTGCATCTGAAGCCAAAACAGTTTGGTAATTTAGATGAAATGGCTAGGGAGGCAGATTTGTTTGCAGAAGCGCGCGGGGGCGTATATAGTTGCATTAATAAGGGGCAACGCGATAATAGAGGCGCAGCGCAGGGTAAACAGGACAAAGTTGACTCGAACAAACCGAGTGGTAGACCGGATATCAAGTGTAGCATATGTGGTAAGGGGCATTTAACAATTAAATGTTTTAAGAACCCCGACAGGAAACAATTGTATAGCGCAGAGGTAGGAGCAACTGGAGTTGGGGATAGCGGTGTTAAAGAAAATTTTAACACGCGCGTAGAGACTCAAGGTTCTCAGGTTAAGAATGAGAATACGCAGAATGTAGGTCGTGGTTATACACGTGGTCGTGGTAATTTTAGAGGGTCTTTTCGCGGACGCGGTAAAAATAATAGCACACCACGTGGCGCAGCACACCAAGTTAGTTTTTGTCAAACGGAAGTAACTAGGAAAGGTGATGAGATTGGAAGTATTTTTGAAAATAAGGTTGGTGATCCTTTGATTTCGGATAGGGAGGAGTGTAGTAAGGAAACTAGGGAAGGTGTCTGTTACTTCTTAAAGGCAAGGTTACCGACGGCACAAGGATTGGTTAATAATAAAAAGGTGGTTGTATTAAGAGATACTGGGTGTACAGGCTGTGTCGTTCGGAGAAGTTTGGTTTCGGATAGTCAGTTAATAGGGAAGGAATCAAATGTTACGTTGATTGATGAATCCACACAAAGGTATCCTTTGGCAATGATTGACATTGATTGTCCTTTTTTTACTGGGAAAACTGAAGCTTTGTGTATGGATGATACGTTGTACGATTTGGTTATCGGTAACATTGATGGATCAAAACTTCCTGATATGTCTCATTTCTCAGCTGCGGCTGTAACTAGGTCTCAAACTAGGCAGGATGAGAAGCCTTACAGAAAACTTAAGGTTCCCGATCAGATCATTAACGATGACAAGGAGGCTTTCAAGCAAGCTCAGGTTGATGATCCAACTTTGGAAAACATCAGGAAAAGGGTTGTATCTGGGAACAAGACTGTGAGTCGTGGTTTAAACCGAGGTGAAACTAGGTTTATTGAGAAAAAAGGGTTGGCATATAGGGAGTTCACCAAGGGTAACAAAGTCTCTTTCCAACTTGTGGTCCCTCAAAGTTTCCGAGGAAAGGTGTTGAAACTGGCTCATGAAACGCTTATGTCTGGACATATGGGTATTAGGAAGACATTGGATAGAGTTGTAACTGAGTTTTACTGGCCCGGTATTTGCGGTGATGTCGCTAGATTTTGTAAATCTTGTGATATTTGTCAGAGAACTATTCAGAAAGGTCGGGTCACTAAAGTACCTCTAGGAAAAATGCCATTGATTGATACGCCATTTAAGAGGGTGGCAGTGGACATAGTTGGTCCAATTGAGCCTCGATCTGATAGGAAATCTCGGTATATTTTAACCATGATAGATTATGCGACAAGGTATCCAGAGGCGATAGCTTTACCGAGTATTGAGACGGAACGTGTCGCGGAAGCGCTTATTGAAATGTTTAGTAGGGTTGGCATTCCTGATGAAATGTTGACTGATTGTGGATCACAGTTTACTGCTGAGGTAATGAAGGAAGTCAGCAGACTTCTTTCTCTTCAACAGTTAACGTGTAGTCCGAGACACCCAATTTGCAACGGACTGATAGAGCGTTTCCACGCTACGTTAAAGCAGATGTTACGTCGCATGTGTGCTGAACGTCCAAAAGATTGGGATAAATATCTTCCAGCCTTATTATTTGCGGTAAGGGAAGTCCCACAAGAGTCTTTAGGATACTCCCCTTTTGAGTTGTTATATGGACGTAACGTCAGAGGTCCAATGGCAATATTAAGAGAATTATGGGCTGAAGAGGTACGCGATGAGCAAGTTCTTTCGACGTATCAATACGTTATTGAGCTTAGGGAACGGTTAGAGCAGACATGCAAATTAGCGCGTGATAATTTAAAGAAGGTTCAGATTAAGCAGAAAGCTTATTATGATAAAGGCGCGAGGTCGCGTAAATTTGACGTCGGCGACAAAGTACTGTTGTTACTACCGACAGACAGTAATAAATTATTGCTTCAATGGAAAGGTCCTTATGAAGTTGTTGAGGTAGTGAACAGAATGGATTATAAGATTGACGTCAATGGAAATGTTAACACATATCACGCTAACATACTGAAGCAATATGTGGAACGTCAAAATGTGACGTCACATTGCTTGCTATCTGTAGAGTCCACTCAGTCAACTGAAAATGATGACGTTGACGAATTCTCATTGGAAGATTGCGCTTTTCCTACTGCAAAGCAACCAGAGACGTTTAAGGACGTCAATATTTCAGAAATGTTAACGCAGGATCAGCGTAAAGAAATAGAGACGTTGATAAAAGAATACCCGGACGTACTGTCCAGTGTACCAGGACGAACTGACCAAATAGAACACGACATAAAGTTGCTGACGACGGAACCAGTGAGGTCAAAAGGTTATGCCATACCATATAAAGTACGGGATGTAATGGAAAAGGAAATTCAAGATATGTTAGATTTAGGAGTTATTGAGCCATCAATATCTCCATATTCATCCCCTGTAGTACTTGTCCCTAAAAAAGATGGTTCGGTGCGGTTCTGCATTGACTTCCGTAAACTTAATAAAGTGACGGAGTTCGATGCAGAACCAATGCCAAATATGGAGGAGGTTATAAATAGAATGTCGGGGCACAAATACTTTAGCAAATTAGATTTGTCAAAAGGTTATTGGCAGGTAAAAATGACGTCTAAGGCAAAACCCCTAACTGCGTTCGAAACCCCCAAAGGCTTGTTTCAATTCAAAACTATGCCCTTCGGTTTGGTAAACTCAGGAGCAACATTTTGCAGGTTGATGAGAAAGATTCTGTCCGAACTTTCTAACGTTGATAGCTTCGTCGATGATATGTGGATCTTTACCGAAACTTGGAAAGACCACTTGACGTCATTACGTGAAGTTTTAGATAGACTCAGGACAGCCAAGTTGACGGCAAAACCTTCCAAGTGTATGATTGGGTATAGCAGTATCGAATGTCTTGGTCACAGTGTAGCTGCTCAGTCAGTAAGACCGCAAGAAGACAAGATACAAGCTATAAAGGATGCTCCTCGACCTTCTACTAAGAGACAAATAAAGTCATTTCTTGGGTTGGCTGGTTTCTACCGCCGTTTCATTCCAAATTTCTCATCTATCGCTTCCCCTTTGACAGATTTAACTAAGAAAAGTAGACCAAACAAGATCACAGACTGGCAGGACCATCATGAAAAGGCTTTTCAGACCCTGAAGAATAGACTCACGTCTAGTCCTATTCTTCGTCTTCCTATCTTTCATGATGGGAATCCGTTCATACTCCGGACGGACGCTTCTGATGTTGGTATAGGAGCCGTTTTGCTCCAAGAATTTGAAGGGGAAGGACGACTTCCCATTGCTTATGCCAGCAAGAAACTTTTGCCTCGTGAGAAAAACTATTCTGTAATAGAGAAGGAATGTTTGGCTATTATCTGGGGTGTTGAGAAATTTCGCAAGTATCTTTACGGAGTAGAATTCCTGCTTGAGACAGACCACAAGCCCTTGTCGTATATGCAAACAGCAAAAGTTCTCAATCCTCGAATTATGCGTTGGGCAATGAAACTACAGCCGTATAGATTTCGGATTGTTGCAATTCGGGGCCAAGAAAATTTGGGGGCAGACTACCTTAGTAGGTAATTCTTCGCACGGTTGTTGTGTAAATAGCTGTCTTGTTTAGATAGGTTCATCCTATTCCATCTCTGTACACAAAGAAAAAACATTTCTGATTGTTTTTTCTCCAAAAGGGGAAACCTTTGTTACGAGATGGAATAGGAAACCTCTCTGGTGCTTATGCACATCTAAATTATTTTAGTAGATATATGGTAGGGCGGTGTGAGTGAAATATTTTGGGTGAAATATGGTACGCAAACTATGCGGCTCCATGAACAAGTCATGCACATATCATACGATGTATGCATGAGTGGTTTATAGAGAGCTGTTTTTACAATACAGGGGGCCGCTAAAAGGCTGAGTTCTATAGAATTTGCCTAAAAATCGCCAACCGCCAAATTGTGCCATATATGATTTTTATTCCCGTCACGTGTTGTGTGGGTGTTCGTTTTGACAGGAGTCATGTCATTGATTATAGGGTCGTTTCATAAATTTTTCCTATGGGAAATATACTATTTGAAGGCAAATCCATTATCTACTCGATTTTGCTATCTGGCTTTGTTTGTGGCCGGTATCTCCACTTCCCCACGAACAAGGCAAGGTAATACGAGTAGGCATGATTTTCCGGTAGTATTCATAGATATATAAACCCTGAAAAAAGCGGACACCTTAGCAGCAGGTCAAGTTGTAAAGAGTAAACACAACATTGTGACGGGGAAATAGAAAGTATATTGAAAGGTATGTTTAATCTATGTTTAGTATTATTTTTGTATGAACATGCTTGTAGGTTTTGGAGGGGTTTACTTCTAGTATACCCCAACTTTCTGAAGCCTATTCTGAATTCACTATTGAGGCCTGTAGTGATTAGGCTACTAGCTTTGCCAGCTAGACGTCGCAGGATCGATCCCAGGCTTCTCCAGTAGTAGAATGAGTCTTTCTAAGTGAGGTCCTGTCTCATGCTGACCCTAGATGTTGGTGAGACGTAAAGTTTGGACACCCGCTCATTCTAGATTCATTTAGGCTTTTAGACCCCTTTTGTAGAATGTAATTAATAAACGCCGGGTCACTTGTTTGATCCATGACTTGTGACTGGCTGTGGTTAGAAAACCGTGGTTCCGTCCCAATATGATATTAGGTGTAGAGGGGACGTAAACTTAAGACGGGTTTAACCACATCTTCATCATCAGGGCAAACTCATACAAGAGCCTGTTGGGTTATCCGTGATGATGAACCGTAATGAATTTTATTTTACAAGCATGTTCACGTTGATTAGAAATAATTTTGTTCAAGAAGAATTACGAGTTCATTTTGTAATGATGCCGTTTTTGTCTGATAACTCAGTTTGTGCATGTATGTACATATAAAGAACGTGATGATGATAAGTGGGAGTATTTGGTCGCCACACGTCATAACGGCCTGAGCGGCGGGGATGACGTCAGCTGCGTCATCGGCGTCGCGAGGACGGTTGTGACGGGGTGCCTACCAAATAGAGAGAATTTACGGCAAACAGTGTTGGCCCATATGAGACACTAACAAATGTTGTAGATTATAGATGAAAATCTTCTGTTGTAGTTTCTATCTGTTATTAATGTATTGAATTTGTGAATAGCTATATTTGTGAGCCGTGTCGCGGAGAAGGATATGAAATAGAGATTGTTATGTTTCCTGTAATTGGCGGCTGACCAGGTAGCGCAAAGGCGTGGTCTGTTCAATTGCCTCTTACTTGTGATAATGTAGTGAGCACAAATTTGATGAGTATTATGCTCAGTAGTAGTGAGCATTAATTGATTTCTGTAGTGCTCAGTAAGGAACCATGAACTTTGAGTATTATTGTGTCAAGCGCTGGGTGCTGATAATTTGATGCACAGTCAAGTTGAGTTCTGCTGTACGGTTATTTGTCGCATGCACTAATCAGCCTGTATGTCTGGTCGGCGCATGCGCAATAACGGTATATGCATGAACATATTTTTACTTCTCCGGGAGTGGGATCATGATATAGCATGTATGTTTTGTGACTCGTTTCTAGTCCCGTTATCGTAATTTGCAGGCATAACAATGTGTGACCTGCTGCTCCCTGCTTCATAGCAGCAGGTACTGGTACGACGCTAGGCGTTAGGGTCCAGCAAGGGCGGACAGACCGCCGTAATCAGCGCCTACCAGGATAGAAGCAGATTCTTCTAAATCATTGTTCGTTGTAAACAAATGTGATCATGGAAGAGGTCAACTTACCTTATTTGGACGATCACTAAACGGCTGATCAGCAAACGTGATCGCTAATCCTAGGATAATCAATTATGTTGATAGACTAGTTTTACTAGTTCGCGAGAAGAAGTGTCACGCGAGTGGGGGATTCACCCAAAGTTATAAACTGGCCAGTCGCGTTTTGTGTTGTTTCTTTTTTTGTTTTTCTTGTTGTTTTTGTTGTTTGCTTCTGTAGGTATTCACGTCACCCGTTCCGAGCACAGAACAGTGTTTTGCCTTCGGAGCGGACGTCGTGAGTTGGCTACAGAAGCAACAATTTGTGATGTTTTGTGTTAGTAAGTGTTGTATGTAGATACTGTAAATAATTCATGTCAATCATTTAACATCTTTCTTGTGCCTTACCCCACAGCTGCCCGTACACCTGTCAGAGATCACGCTCGGTTGTCTTGTCAGCATGGGGGTTTGCGGGACGCCGTAAACCCACATGTAACATGACTCTCAGCGTATGTTGTACTTTACCATAAGTATATTTGAACAGGCAGGCCTGAGCAAACAGTGTCAACCCAGATGAGACGCCAAAAAATGCGGCATCTCATCAGGGTTTGCACTGTTTGCCACTGATCCGGCTATTTTAGGCACAACTTTGGGTAGTAAATTGCACTTATCAACTAATGGATTAGATGCAAATCAGTACTGATAATCATTCTCGTAGAATTTAACGATTGATTAATCGAATATCAGATTTATCGTGCCAGTCTTATCTGAAATATTTGCCAACTCTATTAAATTAGAGTATAGACATATTTTAATGTTCCTGCAAGCATAATGCAATTTCTTGCACACCAGACAAGGAAATCCATGATTTTACCCTGGGATTGAAATTTATGTTCTGACCCTGGTGTTCCGACCCAAAATCGAGTATAATCGCGTGTTTGATAAATGCACTGGTTGATTACGACCTCATGCGCGGCGTCGTCATGCGTGACGTCACTAAACATTCCTGTTGTGTCATCACAAAATGGCGGACGTCGGTAACCGAAGTGACAGCAGTATTAAAAATTCGCAATAGAAATGGAAGGTATGCAAGAAAAAGAATCCAATATGGGTATGAGGGGTGGATAGAAAAATCCGCCCCTGGGGATCACTGTCCGGCATCACTCGGCAAGCCTCGTGATGCCGGACAGTGACCCTCGGGACGGATTTTTCAATCCACCCCTCACACCCATATAAGATTCTTATAATCTGATTAGAGAATGTCAAGAAGTTTTTGCTAATGTATTTAGCAATATTCTTTCAGAAACTCATCATCATCAAGGAGATGCTTTTCAGTTCATCATGATAACACATCTGTGTAACATAACGCATAATTCCATATCTCCTAAATGTTTGTTTGTTTGTTTGAATAGAAGTTTAACATCCCCGTCAACACTGCAAATAGATTAGTTTTATGATAAAGGTGACCAAGAGTTCCGCAAGCGGGGCTTTATACGCCCTTGGCAATTAGTAAGATGGAGCATATATCTACTGACTGTTGTACAAGTTTGGGTTTGTGGAATGTAACCAAGGAACAATATGTGCTCCATATATTTTTACCTGGCACTAATAATAACCCTCTATGGCTCAAACTACCTTTCTCCTCCAACAAATTTTCATGGTTGGTAATATTTGGTGGACCATAACCTAAAAATAATATAGGTATAACTCTGGCAATAAGTGGTGGACTGTAACTTTGAAATAATATGCGCTGCTCCACATCATAGTCTAACTATACGTAAAGTTTCAGCTTCATCAGATGTAAAATATTGGAGGCATTATCCGGAAACAAAATATGTTGATTTAGTAGCAGTCATCCAGAAACGAAAAGTTTACAAAAATTTCAAAGGGGCATAGCTCTATTATTATTTGGTGGACCCTAACCTCGAAACAATATGCGCTGCCATACATCAGGGTCTAACTATGTATGAAGTTTCAGCTTGATTGGATATAAAATAGGAGGAGATATCCGGAAACGAAAAGTTTACAAAAATTTCAAAGGGGCATAACTCTATTATTATTTGGTGGACCGTAACCTCGAAACAGTATGCGCTGCCCCACATCATGGTCTAACTATGTATAAAGTTTCAGCTTGATCGGCTGTAAACTGTAGGAGGGGTCATTCGGAAACGAAAAGTTTACAAAAAATTTCAGAGGCGCATAACTCTATTAATATTTGGTGGACCATAACCTCAAAATAATATGCGCTGCCCCACATCATGGTCTAACTATGTATGCAGTTTCAGCTTATTGGTTGTAAACTGTAGGATGAGTTATCCAGAAACGAAAAGTTTACAAAAAATTTCAAAGGGGCATAACTCTATTATTATTTGGTGGATCTTAACCTCGAAACAATATGCGCTGCCCCACATCATGGTCTTACAATGTATGAAGTTTCAGCTTGATTGTATGTAAACTGTAGGAGTTATCCGGAAAAGAAAAGTTTACAGACGGACGTTCTTAGTAGAGCTCTCGTCTGCCATGGATGTAACTCTATGATTAATGGGCCGACCTTGCCAGTTTTAGAACTCATCTTAGCTACTTATATATGCTTCAGAAAGATCCGCTGAAAAATGAAGGCGCTACGGTGATGACAAGCATTTTCCCATTGTAAGTCTATGGAACCTTCTGGTTGCCATAGCAACCAAAGTTTTCATTCAATTTCGATAAAAAGCTAATTTAATCAATGCCCCTACCAGATGCATGCTACAGATAAGAAATGATTGAGATAGGCTGCAGGCATATAACTCATCAAAAGTGTGGATAACCACCCTATAAGCTCCCCTGGAGCCTTCGGCCCAGGTGAGCTAAAATAATCAATACCCCCATAAACCCCAGTTTTCGCTATATAAAGTGGGGTTTACCAGGACGTTTATTTCACAGGCTTGGTAATGTGATGTATATGTGATAGTTATACTGCTGACAGCTTTTGCATTTGTTTGTTTGATTTGTGGTTTAACATCCCTGCCAACACTGTATAGGTCATTTTGGAGACCTTGCTTCCAATTTTGTGGGACATTTACCCAACATTGAGATGAAATGACATCTCAAGCCCTGCCACCCAATGAAACCAATAGGGTTTTTAGGCATCAACGGTCCGATTGCACCACTTATCCTGCGCAGGCTTAGATCATCTAAACGGTTTACTAGTACATCTACTCGCGCGCGGGTCAGTTTCAGCTCTTCATGGAAGCATCTATTTCTTCAAGCCCCCGAGGGTGGGGGCCATACAAGTCTGTGTAATGAATGCCCCATATATATAGAGAGAAAAAGTGCATCCCGGTAAACCCTGCTTTATACAGAGAATACTGGGTTTGCATGGTATTCATTATTTTTTCTTATCTATGCTCTTAAGGGGAATGGGAACAGCTGACAAATTTTTCCGCCGTTTTTTTCAAAGTGAGACAACTTTCGAAACTTCCTGTTCGCTTTTCTTTAAGCCCTATCACGCTGAAAAAGGGTCTAATCTTAAAGGAAAGAATTTGCTCCTCAGGAGCAAATTCTTTCCTTTAAGAGTTGACCCCTATTGATATGGAAGACAAAAATACTTTTGCAGGAGTTGCATCCCCTGAAGTTGTTCCCATTCCTCTTAGAACGCAAGGTTGTTCTAACCAGCACCCACAACTATGTTCAGGGTATAAATAAGAAAATATCACAAATTTTCCTCAGAAAAATGTCTGATCAGGACATACGGGAGAAAATGAATATATATGTGTGCATCTTATTATAATGCACATGAATTTATATGGATTAGGGGTTGGACTCTGAGCAGTTTATCAGATAAATGGCCTTTTTATGCTCCCCGAAGAATTTCAGGGGAGCATATAATTGCCGCTGCATCCGTAAGTCCGTCCTGCTTTTGTCCACGCGAATTCTCAGAAACGACTCGTCAGATTTCAATGAAACTTCATGGGAATATTAAGTATCGAAGGTGAATGCGCATATCACCTGCGTGTTTTGGTTCGATGATTTTTCCAACGGTTATGGCCCTTTGATGAATTCTGCATAAATATATAGGGTACTGTTCGTGTCCACTCAAATTCTCAGCAACTACTTGCAGAAATTCAAAGAAACTTCAATGGAATCTTAAGCAGCAATAGGGGATGCGCATATTATCTGTGCTATCTGGTTAGATGATTTGTCACAGGGTTATGGTACTTTGTTTAAAGCTGCAGTGTAAGGTCACTGGCTATTTCTAGAAAAACTTGGTCAACACTCTGGTGCCTACATTTATTGATGGATTTTAATATAACTTCACACAAATGTTGGGTATGATAATATCTTGAGCATGTTCGTCTTTCAGGGTCCTGGGCTCAAGGTCACTGTGGCTGTTTTTAGAAAAACTTTGTTTTCGCTCTAGTGCCTACATTTATTTATGGATTTTTACATAATTTCACAAATGTTGAGTATGGTAATATCTCGAGCAAGTTCAACTTTCAGGGTCCTGGGCTCAAGGTCAAGGTCACTGCGGCTTTTTTTAGAAAAAGACTATGTCATCGCTCTAGTGTCTTCATTTGCTGATAGATTTTAATATAACTTCACACAAATGTTGGGTATAGTAATATCTCAAGCAAGTTCAACTTTCAGGATCCTGGGGTCAAGGGCAAGGTCACTGTGGTTATTTTTAGAAAAAAAACTTTGTCTTTGCTGCAGTGCCTACATTTATTGATGGATTTTAATATAATTTCACACAAATGTTGGGTATGATAATATCTCGAGGAAGACACTTTCTTTCATTTATTCCGACTTTTGTGTTGCTGATGTTTGTATGACAGGGCCATCAGGCAAGCTAATCTGTTCACCGACAGGTTTTGTTATACTCAATTTTGAAGTACAGTGAGTATACACAGTATACTGCTCTTTAACTAGGATAACGTTTCCTGTTCCGACTATTGCACCTTCGGGGAGCATCCATCGGTTTCACTGATATTCTTATATGAAGTGGAGAGTTAGGCATGGCCCGTGCACCTTCGGAAATCCCGAATGCATCTTATCTTATTACATAAGGAACAAAAATATATGCAGTTTAGGGGTGGGGATCTGAAAGGTGTTTGAGCTATTATGAAGTGGGTGGGGCATGGTCCCAGCTTATCCTAAGGGACCCTTTGAAACCCTTTTGCAAAAACTTCATATTGATATCTATCATATCCTGAAATTTCAGAAAAATCTGCGGTTATTGAGAACTTGTCCCAACAAAATGTGGGCGGATTTTTGCATGCCCCTAGGGGACGTTTTGTGTTGTTTTTGAATTTTGAAACCCTCTTACACAACAAGGAATGGGCATAAAAGCATATGGCTGACAGAAGATAACTCAAGGCCCATTTCTATAATAGTTTTGTCAAAATATCTGCAAAGACTTGGCAGCAAATGCCATTTTTGCAATTTCCCCCATCGTAAGACTGGGAACTTTGAGTTGCCATAGCGACCAACATCTAGCGACCAAAGCTGATTTAAAACAAGAGGGCCCTGAATCGCTCACCTGAGAATTATTGTCTCTAGTACATTCTAGGCCCAAGGGCTATAATTTGAACAAACTTGGTAATGGTCCACTAGATGAAGCTTAATACCAAATATCAAAGACCTGGGCCTTCGGGTTTCAGACAAGAAGATTTTTAAAGGTTTTCTCTATATAAGCCTATGAAAAACCAAAGGGTCCCGGGGTGGAGGCATTTTTGGCACCAGAGCTATAACTTGAACAATCTTGGTAGAGGTCCACTAGGTGAAACTCCATATCAAATAGCATAGACCAGAGCCTTGTGGTGTTAGAGAAGAAGAATTTTAAATATTTTCCCAAATAAGCCTATGAAGAACCAAACGGTCCCGGGGTGGGGGCATTTTTGGTCCTAGGGCTATAATTTGAACAAACTTGATAGAGGTCCAAAAGATGAAGCTTCACACCAAATATCTAAGACCTTGGCCTTGCAGTTTCTGAGAAGAAGATTTTTTTAAAGATTTTCCCTATATAAGACTATGTAAAACCAAAGGCCCCTGGGGCAGGGTCATTTATGGCCCCATGGCTATAATTTGAACAATCTTGGTAGAGGTCCATTAGATTAAGCTTCACACCAAATACCAATGACCTGGGCCTTGCGGTTTCAGAGAAGAAATGTTTTAAATATTTCCTCTACATAAGCTTAGGTAAAACCAAAGGTCCCCTGGGCGGGGGCATTTTTGCCCCCAGGGCTATAATTTGAACAACCTTAGTAGAGGTCCACTAGGTGAAGCTTCATACCAAATATCAAAGACCTGGGCCTTGTGGTTTCAGAGAAGAAGATTTTTAAAGGACTTCCCTATATAAGCCTATGAAAAACCAAAGGTTCCGGGGGTGGGGGCATTTTTGGCCCCCCAGGGCTATAATTTGAATAATCTTGGTAGTTTTAAATATTTCCTCTACATAAGCTTAGGTAAAACCAAAGGTCCCCTGGACGGGGGCATTTTTGCCCCCAGGGCTATAATTTGAACAACCTTAGTAGAGGTCCACTAGGTGAAGCTTCATATCAAATATCAAAGACCTGGGCCTTGTGGTTTCAGAGAAGATTTTTAAAGGACTTCCCTATATAAGCCTATGAAAAACCAAAGGGTCCCGGGTCGGAGGCATTTTTGGCACCAGAGCTATAACTTGAACAATCTTGGTAGAGGTCCACTAGGTGAAGCTCCATATCAAATAGCATAGACCAGAGCCTTGTGGTGTTAGAGAAGAAGAATTTTAAATATTTTCCCAAATAAGCCTATGAAGAACCAAACGGTCCCGGGGTGGGAGCATTTTTGGTCCTAGGGCTATAATTTGAACAAACTTGATAGAGGTCCAAAAGATGAAGCTTCACACCAAATATCTAAGACCTTGGCCTTGCAGTTTCTGAGAAGAAGATTTTTTTAAAGATTTTCCCTATATAAGACTATGTAAAACCAAAGGCCCCTGGGGCAGGGTCATTTATGGCCCCATGGCTATAATTTGAACAATCTTGGTAGAGGTCCATTAGATTAAGCTTCACACCAAATACCAATGACCTGGGCCTTGCGGTTTCAGAGAAGAAATGTTTTAAATATTTCCTCTACATAAGCTTAGGTAAAACCAAAGGTCCCCTGGGCGGGGGCATTTTTGCCTGGGCGGGGGCATTTTTGCCCCCAGGGCTATAATTTGAACAACCTTAGTAGAGGTCTACTAGGTGAAGCTTCATACCAAATATCAAAGACCTGGGCCTTGTGGTTTCAGAGAAGAAGATTTTTAAAGGACTTCCCTATATAAGCCTATGAAAAACCAAAGGTTCTGGGGGTGGGGGCATTTTTTGCCCCCAGGGCTATAATTTGAATAATCTTGGTAGTTTTAAATATTTCCTCTACATAAGCTTAGGTAAAACCAAAGGTCCCCTGGGCGGGGGCATTTTTGCCCCCAGGGCTATAATTTGAACAACCTTAGTAGAGGTCCACTAGGTGAAGCTTCATACCAAATATCAAAGACCTGGGCCTTGTGGTTTCAAAGAAGAAGATTTTTAAAGGACTTCCCTATATAAGCCTATGAAGAACCAAACGGTCCTGGGGTTGGGGCATTTTTGGCCCCCAGGGCTATAATTTGAATAATCTTGGTAGAGGTCCACTAGATGAAGCTTCATACCAAATATCAAAGACCTGGGCCTTGCGGTTTCTGAGAAGATTTTTAAAAATTTTGTTTAAAAAAATCTATTTTTAGCTCCTGTGACCTAGATGTGCAATGGACCCAAACCATTTGAACAACTTTGAAAGGGGACCACCTAAGCATCATTCTTGTGAAGTTTGGTCAAAATCCGATCAGTGGTTTAGTAGATGTCGTTTGAAGAAAAAGTTTACGCACACACGCCGGACAAAAAGTGATCCCAAAAGCTCACCGCGTTACTTTGTGACAGGTGAGCTAAAAAACACCAACTTTCTATCCCCCAGCCCAATGATGCTACAGATAAAATCTGGGCCCAGTGGCTTCACAGGAGATATCATTTGAAAGTGTTGGCGCTAGCCGATGACCATGACATAGGACATCTGTCTATCCAATAAGCTCCCCCTGGAGCCTTCAGCTCTGGAGAGAATAAGGAATTAATATTTGAAAATGCATTCCTGTGCTATAGTGCATTCTTTCAGTTATTTTATTGATGTAAATTTTGTGAAACAAGTTGGCTGCTTTCAAAAAGCATCCAATAGGTTTGGTCTTGTCAGTCTACATTCTGATTTGAGCCAGCTGATATCATTATCCCACTTAATGCATTTTTTTTTTAATAAAAATAATAAACTTTAATACAAAACGTGTAGATAAAATTTCGAAGTCTGTGACTTTGGTATCAGGAGGGGTAGGTAGTGGTGAGTATTCTGTGGTAAATTGTTTAGCGCCATGGCAAGTATAAACTAAATGTAACTTACATATGGTTTACACATGTATAGCACAAAACTTAACCGAACGAAAATGTAAACCAAATTTTTCAAAGGGTCATGACTCTGTTAGTATTTGGTGGCATATCTTCACATCTTAGCCTTACTACATACACATTTTAGGCTTGATCGGATGAAAACTGTATAGTAGGAGTTATACGGAAACGAAAAAAAAAAAGTTTACGAACGGACGGACGGACACCAACCGCATAACTTAATACGACCGTTTTTTTTTTGTTGTTTTTCAAACGGGCATATAAATTTTTTTCCCTAAGTCATCAGGCCTTCTATAGGGCCTTGGTTATCTATTTCATTTGTTGTTAACGTCCCTGTTATCACTGTATGAAACTTTTTTGAGACATTACTTCCAATTTTATGGGACTTTTACTCAGTACTGAGATAAAACGGGCAGAAATAACTCCTTCTCAAGCTCTGTCGCCCAATGAAACTAAATGGTTGAATTGCATGAACAGTCCGACTCGAGCCACTTTTCCTGAGCAGGCTTAGACTTTCTAGGCGATTTAACACTACTCATGTGCGGCCGGTATCAGCTCTGTGTGGAAGCATCATGCAGTCAAATCTATTTCTTCAATCCCCGATGGACTGGGGCCGATCAGACCTTGGGGCAATATATTGGACTGCTGTATTACTGAACCGCCTAGGAAGATCTAAGCCTGTCCAGACAAAGTGCTACGAATCAGACTGTATCTTAAACCTCGGCAGTTTCTTTGAGGTACCCTCCGCAAAAACCTGAAATTTGCAATCCTTTTGTATATCTTTCTGGATCACAATTTAATAGTAAAAGAAACTGATTAGTAAAACGTCAAGAATTGAGTGGAAATAAAGAAAACCATTCTCGGCTTATCAGATACATTAGCTCCCATCGAATGCGCCAAAAAGTCTTTTAACAACTCAGTCTGTAACTGGTGGTAGGTCACTAATAGTCATGAAGTTTTTGAACAGAAACTATTGCTATCTGTGCCGGGCTCAAGAACAATAAACAACGACCCATCAACGTTATGACTTTGTTTCGCTCCCTAAATATTTTATATATTTGGAAGAGTTAGAACCTTCGACCTTGGCACTGCCGTTTATTCTAGTAGCAAAGACGTGAAAATGTTTTTACACACCCAGCGATCTTTTTTATGTTTGGTTTTACGATCCATTCAAGATTATTTCACTCACATCAAGCCGATCGTTAATCGGAGGTGAGCGAAAACTGGAGTACCCGACGAAAAACCTCCTGACCTTCCATTGCAGAACTTCTCATTATGTGACCTGAGCCATGCTCAAACCTACACCGTTGAGAGACCTAATGATTAAGAGTCAGCACTTTTATCCACTATGCCACACGGAGGCCCGTTACACCCAGCGATCTTTATAATTGAGGAAAAATGACGTTCTCTGTCTTTCCAACATTTATGTATTATTAGAGCTACCACCGTACCGAAAGATGTTCAGAATATATTAATCTGTTCCTATCTGTGTGAAGTAAACTTTGCAAGTTTTGTTTATTTGTATTTAACGGCCCAGACAACACTGATTTGGGTCATGTTTGGGCCTGTCAGTGTACCTATCCACGCTTTTCCTGAGCAGGCTTATCCGTAAGCGGTTTACCAGTTCAGTGCACATTCTTTCGCCAAATACTGACCCCTGCCCTTCCTGAATCAGCGGAAGGGAGAGAATGACCAAAGAAAAAGATTACATAATCAATCTCCACGAAAGAATGTTGCCGACCCCGGTAGGTATCGAACCCGAGTCTTCCTTATCGCCAGTCAGACTGCATCCGACTGAGCTACCGCAGCCAGCCACACTTTGTAAGTAGTAGTAGTTATGTTCTGTTGTTTTTCGTTTCCATGGCCCCATGGACTTACTCCATAATGGCATTGGCAAACGTAAAATTTGCGAAAATGACTGCTACTCCT
Organism: Lucinisca nassula; assembly: GCA_963580285.1. Taxonomy (NCBI): domain Eukaryota; kingdom Metazoa; phylum Mollusca; class Bivalvia; order Lucinida; family Lucinidae; genus Lucinisca; species Lucinisca nassula. Next base: position 24,669,064 of record OY757023.1, read on the forward strand.
GCAAAAGTAATTTCTCTTTTGATATGTCTAAGGGGTATACTCTTAAACGAAAGAATTTGCTCCTGGGGAGTAAATTCTTCCCTTTTAGAGTAGACACCTTGAGGAGCAAATTCTTCCCCCCTTTTAGAGTAGACCCCTTTTTCAGTTGGACAGAGTCAACAGAGTAGCAGCCATAAGGTCCTTAAAGTTGTATTTCCATCACGAAATCATGCCTATAGAATTGTGATCCCCTTTGTTATGTTCTATAAAAGGGTTACTCTTTGGAAGCAAGGAATACACCACAGAACTGAAAAATATGGTGTGCACTTGTTTTCCGGGCCAGACTAGCTAGTTTCGGCCAATTAGGCCTCATCAGTGACCCTAAGATATTTTCAAAATTCCACAATGGAATCAATGATCCAAAAGAACAAGAAAATATAATCTACACTATGATGTAGGGCAGGGAGACGTTTTACAGCCGCCACACATTCCCACACACCAGTTGTAGTGAAGTTAAATATGTTCTATGAAAGGGCTATCCTTTGGAAGCAAGGAATACACCACAGAACTGAAAAATATGGAGTGTACATGTTTTCTGGGCCTGACTAGCTAGTTTCGGCCTCATCAGTGACCCTCAGATATTTTCAAAATTCCACATTGGAATCAATGATCCCAAGGGACAAGAAAATATAATCTACACTTTTATATAGTAAAGCTCGGGTTTACAGGGGTATACATTAATTTCCGTATTCATGCTCTGAGACACTAGATTGTGGGTACTCGATGGAATCGACTCGTCGAGGCGTTTCTGTCGACTCCCCGCAATCTATGTTTTGAGCAAAAACGGCAACTTGAATATTCCAATTTTTCTTTTTAAAATTTCTTTTTCTTTGGCCAAAAAACGACAATGTATTTGAATATATAGGTGTGTTTCGAAATACGGTAAAAATGGTAGACTACGGTAGGTGACCAATTAGTTCGAACACCCTAGCAGTTCGAACACCCAAAATTATTTCGAATCTGTGGCTGAAAACTTTCTCATTTAATTCGAACTCCCAAAATTTTCAGAAATCAGAATTTTTAATACTTTGAACACACAAAGAATGCCGAAAAATGCATCCAGAACAAGCATTTCGGACCGTTCCCGGGTTTATCATTACAACATCATACTGGTCGTATATGAGCTAGCGCACGAAGAAAAAAATAACTTAGCATGAACTATGTGCAACTTCCAAAGACTCGGATTAACATGCACTCTGTGAGGCAAATGGTTTTCGCTTCTCTCACTTGGATAGCCCTGTGGTAATGGAAGGTTCATACCGTCACCGAATACTGATCAGACTGTGAGAAACGCAGGCAGCAAGTGCTTAGATCAACCTTGATGAGCCACAGGAGTTTTGCTTATTTATGTTGTGAAATCCAATCGTCTGCATCAGGCTCATGCGATCAGCGAAGACTCTAATCGGATTGCATGAGTACGCTAAGATGTGTCTTCGCTGGTTTGTCAACGACCTGCAAACACTGAACTTGCGCACCCACTACCGGTATGTAAGGCAAAGGGTTTCACTTAGCCTTTGTAACTTCGTAAGATTTAAGGGTTCAGTAAAGACTGATCACATTGCATCGATGTACAGGCTGATCCTAGTCGGTGATGCAGCATTGTGGCCTACAAAGGCTTGGATCACCATGCATATGCAAGTGTATTCGCTTTGCTCTCAGACTCTTTGGAGCGTAGCTTCCACTTTCATTATTATTTGTGAGACAGTGTTACCCTTTTTCCATGTGCTGTGGCATTTGATTCAATGCTTCTTTGATAGCAGAAACGCCCCTTTAAATATTAATTGAGTTTCCCGCCTTTTTCCGCAGAACGTCTTTTAGCACGTGCGAGTGAATTTCATGGTTGTTGCATGCAAAAAGGTAGTTTAATTCAGGTTACCTGTTGGGTTACCCTGGTCTTCTGAGGAGCAAGTGAAGATGCCCATTTATTTCACGGTGACAAGGTTTTATTTAGAGTAATTTCGGGGAACATGATTGAGAAAATAAGTCATATGCGATGGGCGAAGACTCAGGTCAGCCTGCACATGCATGCAGTCTGAACAGTCTTCGTTGTTCGTATGTGCCTACCATGGCCTCTGTGCTTATCAAAGAACTATGGCCACATTGGCAAGATGCGCAGGCTGATCTGGTCCTTCGTTTGCATGGCCAACTATATCTTACATTAGCCCGATGACTTTCAATCGTGACAGTCGCTCAGAAAGTCAATATTGGGTTGTCTCCCTTTGACTGAGGCCTACGATAGCTACCTATCGTGTACCTATCGTGTAATCAATATTGTGTTTTAATCCGGCTGTGTGTGAAAATGACCCCGGGGGATATTGAACGATAGATACGTCTAGTTAATTTAGAACTGCGTGTTTTGGTACTTTAAGCAAGAAAAATTCTCTTTTTGTCAAACGGTTAAAATTGAGCCTTTTTGTACTTTAAAATATTATCGGTTCTCATAAAATCCATTTTTTTTTCTGGAATGTGATATTCCACATTATTTTTTTTTGAAAAAAAAATCATTAATAGTTAATGGATGTCAGATTGCATTATTTAAAATTGCATTGTTTAGAAAAGCAACATGTTCATAAGTCCATATAATACCCCCCCCCCCCCCTGTAAACCCCACTTAACATTATTTACAGAAAAGAGAGGTTTAGAGGGGCTACAATGTGTGTGTTATCCGCACCAAGACATTGTATTGTTCATCATAAAAATAATGTGCTTTTTTTTAGATATAAATTAACATTTCGAAGATAAGAAAGAAAACATTATCACAAGGATATGTTTTATTAATAGGTTGACAGTTTTGTTTGATTGGAGGCTTAACGTCCCCGTCAACAATGTATATGTCATTTTGTGGACACTGAGAGGACATCTCAAGCCCTGCCACCCAATGAAACCAGTAGGGTTTATCTGCATGGACGGTCCAACTCGCACCACTTTTCATGGGCATTCTTAGAGCCCCCATGCAGTTTACTAGTACTCATGTGCTGTGCAGTGAGTTTCAGCTCTGCGTGGAAGCATCATGCAGCCCAATCTATTTTTTCACAGCACGTTAACACACCCGTGTGATATAGTGCATTTTTTCATACCTCAAAAAAGGTCATCTTTCTGATGAAAAATTGTGATATTTTTCTTATTTATACTCAAAACATAGGTCGTGGGTGCTAGTTAGAACCGCCGCAATGATGCGGTTCTAACGAGTACCCACAACTTATGTCTAGGAGCAGAAATAAGAGACATAATGTATACCCCCATTGAACCCCAGTTTTCTCTATTTAAATTGGGGTTGAATGGGGTGTTCATTTCACGGACTCGTTCACGTGATGAAGCTCGTTTGGTTGAGGCCGTAATGGGTTGACAGCAAAGGCCCTGATCTAAGCTCGACGTATGATCTGGGGCTTGAAGAAATAGATGGGCTGCACGATGCTTCCACGCAGAGCTGAAACCGACCCGCACACGAGTGCTGGTAAACCGCTTAGAGGATCTAAGGCTGAAAAGGCAAAGCGGTGCGCACGGGTCGGCCCGTCTATGCTTATAAACCCTATTGGTTTCATTGGGTGGCTTGGCTTGAGATGTCATTTCATCTCAGTGTCGGGTAAAAGTCCCACAAAATTGAAGCAACGTCTCCAAAATGACCTTTACTGTGTTGACGGGGACGTCAAACCTCAAGTCAAACAAAGATATAATAATAAGAATAATAACAACAACAACAAATGGTACTTATTATCTAAATAGCACAAATACTTCATATGAATAAAGAATGCACAGTAGTACCCATGACACAACCTTTCCGGAAATAAGGTAATCCATTATACGTGCACGCGTGTTCATTTATCTTCGGACTTCCTGACGGTCGGTAGCCGGAACGCAATACACAATCCACGTGTCATAAAAGCGATAATTGTCTTCTGCTTAAATACCCGTGATATTTTCCCCTGTGTGTGATAAAACGTTGATTATGGGCACAGAAGCGCCAAATTGAAATCTTTCTACCTATGTTTTTGTGTTTATTAAAAGTCAAAATCATGCTCAAAACATAGGTTGTGTGTTCGTTAGAACCGCCTCATTGAGGCGGTCGTAACGAGTACCCACAACCTATGTCTTGGAGCAGAAATAAGAAAAATAATGAATACCCCCGTAAATCCCTTTTTTCTCTATATAAACTGGGGTTTAAGGGGGTCTTCATTTCCCGGACATGTTCACGTGATGCATAAATAAATTAAAAGAAAAAAAAAAAACAATAAAAAAAAAAAAAAAAAACAGAATGAGCTGGTTCTGAATAGTACCATCAATCAACGTATTGAGCAATAAATAAATTTTAAATAAATAAATCGTAAATAAATAAATTAAGATAACACATCCGTGCGGCATAGTAGGGTATTCTTGATATCTCAATAACAGTTAAATTGTTAATGAAAACTTATCGATACTCAAAACCAGTTTTGAATTCTCGTAGAACCGCCTCATTGAGGTGGCTCTAACGAGCACCCACAACCTATGTCTTGGAGAAGAAATAAAAAAAATGAATACCACAGTAAACCCCAGTTTTCTCTATATAAAGCATTGTTTAAGGGGGTGTTCATTACACGGCTTGTTGCCGTGATGAAAAAAACAACAGTGACTAAAATAATACAGAAGAATAAGAAGCAAGTACTTTCGAACTATGTGTTTGTGTTATGTTAAAATCATGTTGATCCCTGATTATCCGACTGTTCAATATATAAAGTTGGGTTTACATGCAAATTCTTTTCCCCGGTATGATGGAAGGAACACCAGAAAAGGTGTACACCCTGTACTTAATAAATCATTTAACAGTTGAAATGAATACATAAGGTTCTAAATATAACCAACAATCCACGCATTGAGTAAAATATAAACAAATAAATACATTACGATAACACATCCGTGCGGCTCAGTCAATTCTTGATAATTTGTTAATCATCATGTGAACAAGTCCGTGAAATGAAGACCCCCTATACCCGACTTCATAAAGAGAAAACTGGGGTTTACGGGGGTATACATTATTTTTGTAATTTTTGTTCCAAAACATAGGTTCTGGGTACGCGTTAGAACCGCTTCGATGAGGCGGTTCTAACGATCGAGGCGGTTCTAACGAGCACCCACAACCCATGTTTGTTATAAGAAAAAGATCACTGATTTTACTCAGAAAAGTAGCCATTTCGGAGATGTGAAAAATGTACTTTATCGCATGGTTGTGTTATCGTAATGGAAACCTAAAAACATAAGTTTTGTATTCTCTTTGAGGTGGCTCTACCGAGTACCCACTACCTATGTCTTCGATAAGAAATAAAAAAAAACGAATACCACGGTAAACCCCAGTTTTTTCTATAAAAATATTTCTTTCTTTGTTTCTTTCAATTGTAATCTTATTACTAGCAATGTTTGTTTAAATTGCTTAGTAAGTATACAAAATCTAACCGGGTCATGAAAAATAAATAAATAAAATAAATAAATAAGACGCAGATCAGACACCGCTTTTTAGATTGATAAATAAATAAATAAATAAATAAGACGCAGATCAGACACCGCATTTTAGATTGATTTACATTCCAAGGAGATGCCCAGGCGAAGATGTGTTCATTTCACGGTCGACGGAGAATGACACGCTTTGAGATTACACGCGTGTGTAGACGATAAAGCTTTTTCTGAATAAGCTCCAAATTTAATCGCAAAATGCCGCTATTAAATATAATTTTGAAATATTATTATTGCCATCAAACTGCACAATATTGTAACCACATTGCGTCTGATACGGGCGATTGTTAGCAATATTAACAGAAAGTGTAGATTTCAGCCGTTAAAGTAGGGTACTGTCGTTGTTTTTCCACAGTTTTGTATGCTTCATATAAGGATTAAGGGTTGTTAATTTGAAAATAAAAATGCCGGCAGCTAATTATATTAAAGTTCCACTTATTTGATATCTTTTTGAAGGTATTTAAACACACAATTAGATTAAATCGGAACTTCTTTGTCAAATTGAAAAATAAATAAGTTATATTTGTTTAAATAATAGTTTCCATTAAAGCGCCTGCTATTTCCAACGAGACATTCTGTACAGGTAAGCCGAGAAGGTCAGCGCACATTAAAAGGCTTAATCCTTTGCGCCAACGGCATAAATGTCAATAATAGTTGCGGATGAAACGTTTTTTTTTTTTTTTCGCCGTGCGCCGGCTTAAAACGACTGTGTACATTTAACCGGCCAAATCTGCTTGCGACATTACAAACACATTCTAAGCTACCAAGTGCAAGGATCAGTCTGTTCAGATCTCCTATCTCGAGTAAAATACTTATTGCGCATGTGCGTACAGAAAAGACTGATAAGTCTGCGCAGTTGTGCAATCGGGATTGTGTCTTCAATGTTCAAGAGGTTTGAAACGTTTCATCGCGCACAAAGTGAAGATCGCACATGCACATGTTAAAATTGTGTATGATGTCCGCATTTTCTTTTTCTTGTTACTTGCCTATCTAAATAACATGATGGTTTTGCATCCGCAGTCTAATCAGTCTTCAGCGGACTTCTTCGATGGGCATTGAACCGGCTTACGCTGATTTCAGACAGCTTATGAGTAAACAGAGAACACACAAACAAGGCTGCGCAGTCTCGCCTGAGGCTTCACTATGCGCTTAGACAATAAAGGTGTGTGTGTGTGGTGGGGGGGGGGGTGAAGTATCTATGCGCCTAGCTCCACTGGGTAGCTGCACGTGCGGGTTTCAACATCACATCCCATATATACATGTAGCTGGACTTTGTTTGCTGCGGTGTAGCCGGAACAAAAAAAAAATATTACAGACCATCAGGAAATTCTTTGAAAAAGATATGGGCTTCTCTTAAGAAAAGAATTTGCTCCAAACAAATCAATTTCTGTTATTCCTGAGATCACAAATTGACTCGCACATTTTAAAGGGAATAGTGATAGTTCGATAGGTGTAAGTGTCATTAATGACAATGTGTAACCTTATACTTGTAACTACATGATAAGCTCGCATTCAAAGACCCCCTGCACACACTGACTTATTTATAGATCAAACGGTTCTGCACTGCATAAGTGATATTTATAACTTCTAATCACTTGCGGATTGACAGGGCCGCGGGAAAAGAAGTTGTTTAAAATATTGAACCCAGCCTGGTCCAATGCATGGAATTCTTTCAGATCAAACAGTTCGAACACTGATAAATTTTCAATTTTGATATTTTCTAATAATTTGAACACCCGGATCAGTATTTATTTTTTTTTACTGTTCGAATTAATTGGTCATTTACCGTAACTGCCACACCTGTCAGGTGTTTCCATTTCCCTTAAGATATTTATTGTTGGAGTTGAAACGCTTGCTTTTCGGTCTGTTTCGCTATTCAGACAGGCTGTTTCCTGTAATTGCAGTATAGTATTGCATCATCCTTAAAGCTGATTGGTTGATCGCGTCATGTGCCCCTCCATGGAACAGTTATAATCTGGTCATTAGACACGGTTTGCCCGCCTCATGGCGACCAAACCAAAAAGTCTTATTTATACTCCAAACAATGATTGTGGGTGCTCATTAGGACTGCCTGAATTTGGCTTTTCATCATTTATACTCCACAGACCTGCCGGGGTCGGCAAAATTCATTCATGGAGATTGGTCATGAAATCTTTTCTACGGTCATTCTACCCCTTCCTTGCTAGCCTCGGTAGCTCGGATGCGAGTCTGACTGGTGATCAGGACACAGGTTCAATACCTGCCAGGGTCTGCAACATTCTTTTGGGAGACTGATCATGAAATCTTTTCTACGGCCATTCTCTCCCTTCCGCTGATTCAAGAAGGGCAGTTGTCAGTTTCTGGCGAAAGAATGCACTGCACTGGCAAACTGCTTGCATATAAGCCTACCCAGAAAGTGTTGATAGGTAAACTAACTGACTCAAAATGACCTAAAAAGTGTTGACTGGGCCATTAAACTCCAATACAAGCAAACAAATTCTCCCCCTTCCGTCGAGTTAAGAAGGGTGGTTGTCAGTTTCTGGAGAAAGAATGTGGACTAGTAGTTAACACCTTGCGTATAAGCCTGCCCAGGAAAAGTGTGGATTGGTAAACTGACTGGCTCAAAAATGACCTAACATAGTGTTGACTGGGCAGTTAAAGTCTAATACAAACAAACAAATACTCCACAGATCGTGGATGCTCGTTGGGACTGCCAAAATGAGGTGGTTCTAACAGTTATGACCCAAAATCTATTTCTTGGAAAAGACTTAAGAAAAATAACATATACCAGTGCTGTAAACAATAAACAAAAATCCCTATCCACAACATATGTTACTTTTGGTTTGGTTTAATGCCCTTTTTGTACCAAATGGAATCTTCCACCTTATATATAGCAGGAGTTCATTTCAAAATTTAGGGGTGTCGGGTTGTGTTTTCTACAAAATTTGTTCGGAACATGGCTTAACTTTTTGCGAACAGTGTAGGCCCTGATCGCAGCGTCTGATCTGGGCCTGCACTGTTTGCCAGGGTACCCGTTTAGGGGTGTCTGGTACTCAATGGGTTAATGCCCTTTCAACACTGATACTGTCATGTTGAGCAGGTCAATTTGCCTAACCACTCATTTTTTCTGGGCAGGTTTACATATTAGCAGTAACCCCTATCTTTGCAAACAGTGTAGATCCAGATCAGATGGCTTCTGAAGAAGCCATCTGATCAGGATCTACACTATTTGGCATTTAGTTTATGAATTTGTAGCAATAAATTACATCAAGTAATTTGATTGGTTGATAGACAGAAATGGGTGTGGCTTAAATGAATATTCAGCAAGATAAGGGTTAGCAGTTATCCAGTACACCGTAATGATCCTAAGTATTGGGTCAAATAGGCCAAAGCAAACAATGCAGACCCAGATCAGACTGCTCCTACAGCACTACACTGTTTGGCATTCCATCTGCACCTTTTGGACTCCTTACTGGATCCTGAAACAAATTTGTCCAACTTTAGGAGAACTACAGCAAGTCTTTTATACGAGGACTGTTCAAATATGAATGCAAGTAGAACGTTTTCTCATGCAGTAATGCGAAAATCACCTGGAAATAAATATCACAGCGTAGAAAAATATTTTACCTATACATTGATACCAAACCTGTTAAAATCTGTACACTTTAGCCATGTATATCGTTCGATAAACACTGTCTACTCTTGTATACTAATACAAAACATGGTTGGAAGAAGGTCAGAGTACGCCGTTGAAATACAGTCCTATATTAAGCGGTGCATACATTTACCGGAAAGCACCAAAATACCGGAAAGCAAACCAAAATACCGGAAAGCACATATAAATACCAAAAAGCACTTATATATACTGGAAAACTTTAGAAAATTGTACTTAAATGCAATATATAACATATCTGGAACAGCTATGGTTCCTCTCTGGACTTATAACTTGCGATTTTATTGCAATGGTAAGTATGCTCCACCCGATAAATGTTCTATCTTTTGAAATAAAGGGAATATAGAAAGTGGTGATTTTATTTTATTTATTTATTTTTTAGGCCTATTAATTTTATTTTTTTTGTATTTTAGATATATTATATATATATTGTTGTTTGTTTGTTTTTTTTTGACAATTTTGTTGGAACATGAACTTTATTTGTTATTGAAAAGTAGAATATATCTGTTTCAAAACTTTTACCGGAAAGCACCATAATACCAAGGCTTTATTTTCCTTGTATCAATCAGAACCAATGTAATGTCACCGAAAAAGTGCATCCGTCAACATCAAGTATGTTAAGTTAAACGACCCGTACATTGTTGTATGGTTTGTTTGTCCTATTCGAGGTTTAATGTCCCCGTTAACACTGTTTATGTCATTCTTGAGACGTTGCTTCCAAGCTTTTATGCATGGACGGTCTGATTCGCACCACTTTGCCTGGGCTGCCTCAGCCCTTCTGTGGTCGGTTTCAGCTCTGCGCAGAAGCACCATAAAGCCCAGTGTATTTCTTCAAGAGCCCCGATGGGCGGGGCGATTTACAATTCTCGACATAATACTACCCGAAAACAATTATTTGTATGTTTGTATATTTGTAAGTATGTTGTTCATTCTTCCTGTGTTTATACTTTATTCAAAGAACTATTTTTGCAACAAAATAAAACACTGGTAAAAATCTGTTTGTTTTTTCTCTGTATTTCCAATATAATAAAGATGAATAGGCCTACTGCTTCTATAATACATGTAACATCACTTTGACGTGCCATTGTCAGTGCATTGTACCTATACATTGTTTTCAATGTGTCTCGGTGGCCTAGTGGTTAGGAGCGTTGACTCTTTCTCAATAGGTCGCTCATCGCTGTGGTTCGCGCCCCCGCACAGTTAACTTGTGGCAAGAGAGTCTCTAGGAGACAAGTTCTGTTTGGTTTTTCTCTCTGAGTTCGACTCGCTTAATTGGTGGTTCGCATCCCGCTCAAAAAACATGTGTGAAAGACAAGTTCTGCCTGATTTTCTCCTGGTTCTCCCAGTTTGCCAACCCAAACGATCCGCTCGATATATGTGAAAATCTTGAAAGGGCTATATAGCCCCCAATACCCGCTAAACAGCTAAATCTCCATGTGAATTGTTGAACAGACGAGTTATACACCGTATTTAGTCAGAGACACTACCCCCGCTATAGCAATGGAAACCCTGGTAAACCTTACATGGTCACTTGATGGTGATCTCCGAATAGACACCCTATGTTGAACTTACGTCAAGACGACATTATTTAACTTATGTATTCCGAACGGTCTGGTTCAAGTTCTTTAAACGGCACACAACACTCTCAAACGGTTGCTGCAGTATATGGAGAGAGATATAGATAGCAGCGTGTAATTCTTGAAACTTGCATGTCATTCTGACAATACCCCAGGGGATTGGGGATAAAGATTTAAGTTTTTTAGGTAAAATTATAAATACAAAAACTAATACATAAGCCTAAATTTCATTTTTAACATGTTCCTCTGTAGAAAAAAACCAAGTACAAAGTGCTTTTTGGTATCTATATGTGCTTTCCGGTATTTTGGTTTGCTTTCCGGTATTTTGGTGCTTTCCGGTTAATGTATGCACCCCTATATTAAGAATCGTTGTATTCTTGGTGTACGCTGCAAAGACATTTTTGATGAAATATGTTCGGTTTATGGGCATAATGAAATGTCTTTTCCGACAGTTTTTCGTTGGTGTAAGAAATTCAGCTGTGGGCTAGGCTCAACAGAAGATGCACAACATGATTGTCGGCCGAAAAGAGCAACATCTGCCAAGATGGTTGCTAGAGTGAAAGAAATAGTTGCTACCGATGCACGATACACCACTAGGCAAAGAGCTAGTATGGTTGGCATCTCATTAGGAGCAGCTCATACAATTCTGAAACGGGATTTGAAAATGAGAAAGATCTGTGCTAGATGGATTCCCATCTGTTGACAGATGAGCAGAAAAAGACACGCGTTCAGTGCGCCAAGAAGTTGCTTAAAAAGTTTCCAAATTTCAATGCACGGTCTTTCGCTAATGTCGTCACAGGTGACGAGACATGGGTTCACTTTTTTGAGCCAAAACGAAAGATTCAGAACAAAATATGGGCAACAAAGTATTGCAAAAGATCATGCATTGCAAAGCGGACCATGAGCGTCAAGAAGGTAATGTATGCCATATTCTTTTCAAATCAGGGCCCTGCTATTCAGGTTGCTGTGCCTAAAGGCAAATCTGTAAATGCGAAGTTTTACAAGAATAAAGTTCTTCGAAAATTGAAGAAATATTTCAAAGAAAAAAGACCCTCAACTGGTTTGGCCAATGTCAGATTGCTACATGACAATGCGTCATCCCACAAGGCGTTCAATGTGCAAGACTATCTGAAGCAGGAAAAGGTTGTTGAACTACCCCTACCCCCCTTGCCCCGTGTGACTTTTTTTGTTCCCGTGGCCGAAAAAATACCTTTCTGGTCGAAAATTTGTACAGCGCAAACACCTCGGTTCTGCAATATTCCAATGCCTTCATAGTATACCTCGAAAAGACTACCAAAATGCATTCAATGATTGGATCAGAAGACTGAAAGTTTGTATATCTGTTAAAGGGGAATACTTTGAGGGGACAAAATAAATTTTTCATCGAAATCTATCACGGAATCATTTTTATGTGCTTAGTTGCATTCATATTTGAACAGTCCTCGTATGTTAGAATTTTTAGCATTTTTATGGTAGTGCATATTATTTTGTCAGAAACTTACGGCTGCCATGGTTCTTGAATCAGAAGAAGGGAGATTTTGTTTGTTTGATTTGAGGTTTAGCGTCCCCATCAACACTGTAAAGGTCATTTTGGAGACGTTGCTTCCTATTTTGTGTGACTTTTACCCGGCATCTAGATGAAATGACATCTCAAGCCCTGCCGCCCAATGAAACCAATAGGGATTATAAGCATGGACGGGCCGATTCGCACCGCTTTGCCTGGGCAGGCTTAGATCCTCTAAGAGGTTTACCAGTACTTGTGTGTGGGTCGGTTTCAGCTCTGCGTGGAAGCATCATGCAGCCCATCTATTTCTTCAAGCCCTGAAGAAATAGATGGGCTGCATGATGCTTCCAGGCAGAGCTGAAACCGACCCGCACACAAGTACTGGTAAACCTCTTAGAGGATCTCTGGGCGGGGGGCCCGAAATCTATTTCTTGGAAAAGGCATAAGAAAAATAACATATACTAGTGCTGTAAACAAGAATCCCTATCCACAACGTATGTTACTTTTGGTTTGGTTTAATGCCCTTTCAACACTTATACCGTCCTGTTGAGCAGGTCAATTTGCCTAAACACTCTTTTTTCTGGGCAGGTTTATATATATTAGCAGTTATCCAGTACACCCTAATGATCCTAAGTATTGGGTCAGTTAGGCCAAAGCAAACAGTGCAGACCCAGATCGGACTGCTCCTACAGCACCACACTGTTTGGCATTCCATCTGCACACTCTGGACTCCTTGCTGGATCCTGAAACAAATTTGTCCAAATTTTAGGAGAATTACAGCAAGTCTTTAATATGTCAAGAGTTTTTATTACTCTGTCAGAAACTGACAGCTGTCATGGTTCATAAATCAGAAGAGAGAGAATGACCATAGAAATTATTTCATGCCTCCTAAAAAGAATGTTGCCAGACTCTGCTGGGATTGAATCTGTGACCTAAGACTTGCATCCGACTGAGCTAAAACGTCTAGTATTTGAATGACAAAGCATCTTGGTACTTCTCCTTTAGCAGTCTGATCCATCCCGGGCTTCTCCAGACTTTCGGATGAGTCTTTAAACCGAGGTTCCGTCTCTGTATGACCTTAGCTGTTGGTGGGACGTAAAACTAAAACTCACTCACTTTAGCAGTCTGAACTTTACAATGTCTTTAGTTAATACAGTAAAATTCCTATATTTAAGACCACCTTTGGGACTGTTCAAAAGTTGTCTTCGAGACCACTTTTGAACAGTCCCAAAGGTGGTCTCTGACCAGAGGACACGGTATGCAGAAAACACAAAGAAAGAATATAACTGAAGCTTTCTAAACTAGAGCTGTCAGTGAAACTGAGTAGGGCCCCGGTAGCGCTATCAGAAATTTGTGGATGGACAGACAGACAGACGGACGGACAGAGCGATTACTATAGGGCACCCACACTTTCAGTGCGGGGCCCTAATAAGCTTTTTAAAGCAGAATATGTTTCAATTTTTTATGGTCTTAATAGCGGAATTTTAATGTATACTATTAAAACTTTGATCATCCAATTAGAAGCCTCTGTGTGTGGTGTAGTGGATAAGCCACTCGCCTCATAAACCAGGTGTCATGGTTTCGATCCCGCGCTTCTCCAGACTTTCGGATGAATCTTTAAACCGAGGTCCCATCTCCATATGACCTTATCTGTTGGTGGGACATATAACTCAACCACACAATTGATCATCCAATTTGGCGAAGATGCTTATATTTTTGCTGAAAAATGTGAGCAGCTTTTTTCAGCAAAAAATCATACTAAATTAGAAATTGAACTTTCTAGAACAGTTAACAATTTCAGCACTAACAATCTTGTTAAGCCAACGATGCTTTGAACAACTCGACCCTGATCCATACTTTCGAGGCTACCATGATAAGACTGCTCAATAAGGAGCAGTAGCAGTCGGGCATTACAAAAACACGCCTATACAAATACATTGCAAATTTTACCCGCGAAAAATGGAAATTTTCAGATGAAAAATTGTGATATTTTTCTTGTTTCTGCTCAAAACATAGATTGTGGATACTCGTTAGAACCGCCTCTGCGAGGCGGTTCTAACGAGTATCCACAATCTATGTTTTTAAGCAGAAATAAGAAAAATAGTGAATACCCTGCAAACCCCAGTTTTACGATAGAAAAGTGGGGTTAATGGGGTCAAAATTGTATAGACGTGTTTTGTGATGCAGGCTGCTCATTATGGAGCTTTTTGAGTAGGCTGCTCTGATCAGGCTGTTCATTAAGGAGCTTTTTGGGTCCGAGCACATTTTACAACTATGGCAGTAAACAGCAATAAAAAACAACAAAAAACACACAATGTTGCATGTAAAATATTTAATTCTTTCAAATGCATGTGTTTTGAACCCAACTTTACAAATGCTTGAAACAACTATTATACAAATCAGAAATACCACATAACTTTGCACCATATATACACAAACATTTTACTTAACATGCTCTATAAAAGATTGGGAACAAGATGACATACAAAATATATAAAATGACAAATGTAATGCACTTGAAAATAAAACGTGATATGGAAATGGATAACATGAAAATTTTTCAACAGTATACTCTGCAACAGGGCTCGAGAAAATGTCGGTTTGCCGGTTCTGGACCGATTTTGGTTTCCTTAAACCGATTTTTACTTCAGAAGAAGTGATTGCAATATACCGTAATGATCCTACGTATTGGGACAGACAGGCCTAAGCAAACAGTGCAGACCCAGATCAGACTGCTCCTGAAGGAGCAGTCTGATCAGGGTCTGCACTGTTTGGTACTCCGTCTGTATTTTTAGCTCACCTGGGCCGAAGGCTCCAGGGGAGCTTATAGTATAGTGGGTCCTCCGTCATCCGTCCGTCCGTCGTCGGTCCACACTTTTGAGCAGCTATATCTCTGTATCCTGCAGGCTGATCTCAATCATTTCTCACCTGTAGTATGCCTCTGGTGGGGCATTGATGACATATACTTTTTTTTAAAATCGCTCTAAAACTTTGGTTCCTATGGCAACCACAAGGTCCCATAGACTTACTATGGGAAAATGCTTGTCATCACCGTAGCGCCTTCAGTTTTGATCAGATCTTTATGAAACTTATATGTAAGGTGGCTGGGGATAAAACTCGGATGAGTTCGAAAACCGGCCAAGTCGGCCCATTTATCATAGAGTTACGTCCCTTTCATTGCTGAAAATGCCCATTTTCGACCTTGTCATCACCGTAGCCCCTTCAGTTTTGACCGGATCTTTCTGAAACTTATATGTTATGTGGCTGGGGATAAAACCTCGGATGAGTTCGAAAACCGGCCTAGTCCGCTGGTTTATCATAGTTACGTCCCTTTGATTGCTGAAAATGCCGATTTTTGACCTTGTCATCACCGTAGCCCCTTCAGTTTTGATCGGATCTTTCTGAAACTTATATGTAAGGTGGCTGTGGATAAAATCTCGGACGAGTTCGAAAACCGACCAAGTCGGCCCTTTTATCGTAGAGTAACGTCCCTTTGATTGCTGAAAATGCTGATTTTTGACCTTGTCATCACTGTAGCCCTTTCAGTTTTGATCGAATCTTTCTGAAACTTATATGTAAAGTGGCTGGGGATAAAATCTCAGATGAGTTCGAAAACCAGCCAAGTTGGTCCATTTATCACAGAGTAACGTCCCTTTGATTGCTGAAAATGCCGATTTTTGATCTTGTCATCACCGTAGCCCTTTGAGTTTTGATCGGATCTTTCTGAAACTTATATGCAAGGTGGCTTGGGATAAAGCCTCGGATGAGTTCGCATACCGGCAAAGGTGGCCTATTTATCATAGAGTTTGGTCCCTTTGATTGCTGAAAATGTTGATTTTTGACCTTGTCAACACTGTAGCCCCTTCAGTTTTGATAGGATCTTTCTGAAACTTATATGTAAGGTGGCTGGGGATAAAACCTCGGATGCGTTCGACAACCGGCCAAGTTGCCCCATTAACTATATAGTTATGTCCCTTTGATGGCTGAAAATGTCGATTTTTTACCTTGTCATCACCGTAGCCCCTTCAGTTTTGATCGAATCTTTCTGAAACCTATATGTAAGGTGACTGGAGATAAAACCTAGGATAAGCTTGAATACCGGCCAAGTTGGCCCATTTATCATTGATTTACGTCCCTTTGATTTCTGAAAATGCCGATTTTTGACCTTGTCATCACCATAGCCCCTTCAGTTTTGATCGGATCTTTCTGAAACTTAATATGTAAGGTGGCTGGGGATAAAATCTTGGATGAGTTCGAAAACAGGCCAAGTCAGCCCATTTATCGTAGAGTTCTGTCCCTTTGATGGCTGAAAATGTTGATTTTTGTCAATACCGTAGCCCCTTCAGTTTTGATCAGATTTTTCTGAAACTTATATGTAAGGTGGCTGGGGATGAAACCTCGGATGAGTTCAAAAACTGGCCAAGTCGGCTCATTTATTTTAGAGTAACATCTCTTTGATTGCTAAAAATGCCAAATTTTGACCTTGTCATCACCGTAGCCCCTTCAGTTTTTATCGGATCTTTCTGAAACTTATACGTGAGGTGGCTGGGAATAAAATCTTGGATGAGTTTGAATACTGGCCAAGTCTGATCGGATCTTTCTGAAACTTACATGTAAGGTGGCTGGGAATAAAACCTCAGGTGAGTTCGAATACCGGCCAAGTCAGCACATTTATCATAGAGTGACGTGCCTTTGATTGCTAAAAATGCCTATTTTCGACATTGTTATCACTGCTGCCCCTTTAATTTTGAATGGATCTTCATGAAACTTACAAACAAGGAAGTCAGGCAGAAAGCTTGGAGGAGTTTGAAAACTCTTGTTTTTGAACTTGTCATCACCATAGCCACTTCAGTTTAGATCGGATCTTCTTAGCAAGTCAGGAATAAAAGCTTGAATGAGTTTGAAAACCGGTGAGGTCAGCCTGTTTATCATAGAGTTAAATTCTACTTTATTTTCAGAAAATGCTTACCCTGTCATCACCATGTCCTCCCATAAAGCCTTCAGTAAAGGTTGGCACTTCCTTAAACTTTGAATCTGTTAGCTCAGGTGAGCGATACAGGACCAAGCTAGCTTCGTCCTCCTCTTGTTTTTTACTCATTACTGGATAGGAGATTTTGTATGATTTGAGGTTTTATGTCCCCGTCAACACTGTATAGGTCATTTTGGAGACGTCACTTCCATTTTTGTGGGACTTTTACCTGACATTGAGATGAAATGACATCTCCAGCCCTGCCGCCCAATGAAACCAATAGGGTTTATAAGCATGGACGGTCCGACTCGTACCGCTTTGCCTGGGCAGGCTTAGATCCTCTAAGCGGTTTACCAGTAATTGTGTGCAGCCGGAATCAACTTTACGGGGAAGCATCATGCAGCCCATCTATTTCTTCAAGCCCCAATGGGTGGGGGTGGAACTGGATTTGAGAACAATGTTGTTAAACTTTTAGGAGAATTACAGCAAGTGTTCAAGGTGTCCCAATTTATACGATTTTTAGTTTACATGTACTATTCGAAAAACAATTTCACTGTATAACGTCACTTTTTCATAGGATGATGTTTTTTATACAGCTAAAAGTACTTGTGGTTTTATGCAAACAGAAATTTTGTAATATAACAAATTTACCGTATTTACCCTAAACATTTGGGCACCTCAACTTTTTACCTTACTTAAGGGGAATGGGAACACCTGGCAGATTTTTCTGCCATTTTTCAAAGGGAGACAACTTTCGGGACTTCCTGTAAGCTTTTCTGTAAGCCCTGTTCCACTGAAAAGGGGGTCTACTGTTAAAGGAAAGAATTTGCTCCAGAATTCTTTCCTTTAAGAGTTGACCCTATTGACATGTGAGACAAAAATACTTTAGCAGGAGTTGTTTCCCCTGAATGTATACCCATTCCCCTTAAACTGACATTTGAACAAGTAAAATCTACTACCCGAGGTTGTGTCTAAAAATAGCTGGATTCTACTACCCGAGGTTGTGTCTAAAAATAGCTGGACGAGTGCCAGAGAATCGCGGTTCTAACCAGCACTCACAATCTATATTTGGACCAGGAACAAGAAAAATATCAAACATTTTCACCTGAAAAATGTTATTTCTAAAGATAAGATAGACGCCATTTAAGCGCATTGATGTGTTATGGTAATGAAGTGTTAACTGTGAATGAAATGGATGTCTCTTGAAGCAAATTAATGGGAATGGGTACACCTTCAGGGGAGGCAACTCCTGCAAAAGTGTTTTAGTCTCCCATGTCAGTAGGGGTCAACTCTTAAAGGAAAGAATTTGCTCCTGAGGAGCAAATTCTTTCCTTTAAGAGTAGACCCCTTTTGGGGTGGGACTGAGCCAATAGGGAAGTGGACAGGAAGTCCTGAAAGTTGTCTCCCTTTGAAAAATGGTGGGAAAAATGTGCTAGGTGTTCCCATTCCGCCTAAGATTCTTCCTGCAGACAAAATAGGTCCGTTTTGGGTTTTCTACTTGATTGTTTGTCAATCGACCTAAAGTTACAAAACACAGAAGCTTATATGTGATGATGTCCACCTGACACATTTGTAAGAAATCCTGTAATGGATTTTTATAGAAAATAGCCATGCTAGTCTTATCGTTAAGAGGTCAGAGTGTTACATAAGAGAGTTATCTATAGATTCTTGACTGGAATTGTGTTGTGTTTGTTTAGCAGCACGAATCGTATTGATGTGAGGTCAGAATGTTGCATAAGAGTGTCATCTACAGAATCTGGACTTGAATGTGTTGAGTTTGACAAACAGTATGGGCCCAGATTAAATGCCACAAAACTCTGATCAGGGTCTACACTGTTTGCTAACAGTACAGGAATTTAAGTGGTAAATGTAACAGTCGAAGTCCCAGTTCATTTTTCCAACCTACACTCAGAGACAATCGAGATCAGTGCTTTGATCTGACACAGTGCTTTGATCTGATAGGCTGATTTAAATGTTCGCTGTGCCTAATGTCCAAAGCAGATTTTCTCTTGAAGCAGATATTATTTCCCTCATCACAAAGCATGTCTATATAATTTTTACCCCCTTGAACCCCACTTTTATATAGTAAAACTGGTGTTTACAAGGGTATTTTGTTTTGTTTGCTTTGAGGTTTAACATCCCCATCAACACTGTAAAGGTCATTTTGGAGACGTTGCTTCCAATTTTGTGGGACTTTTACCCGACACCGAGATGAAATGACATCTCAAGCCCTGCCTCCCAATGAAACCAATAGGGTTTATAAGCATGGACAGGCCAACTCGCACCGCTTTGCCTGGGCAGGCTTAGATCCTCTAAGTGGTTTACCAGTACTCATGTGTGTGTCGGTTTCAGCTCTGCATGGAAACATCATGCAGCCCATATATTTCTTTAAGCCCCGATGGGCAACCATACTTTCTTATTTCTGCTCTCTATATCATTGTTAGAACCACCTCGATGAGGCGGTTCTAACGAGTACCCACAATCTGTATTTTGAACAGAAAAAAAAATAAGAAGAATATCACAATTTTTCATCTTTAAATATTCATTTTTTTGGCAGTAAAGTTTACAATGTATTTGTATAGGCGTGTTTTCGTAATGTGCACCATCTTGACATTGATAATATAAATACAACAATGCCTACCTATGCAAACAGTGTAGGTCCAGATCAAATGGCTTCTTCTGGCTTCAAATGGCTTCTACAGAAGCCATCTGATCAGGATCTACACTGTTAGTCATGCAGTTTGAGAACTGATGAAATATATTGTCAAGTAATTTGATTGGTTGATTTTGTTTTGTCTCTTTGTATAGGAGTTTAACGGCCCAGTCAACACTATTTAGGTCATTTTTGAGCGGGTCAGTTTACCTATCCATACTTTCCTGGGCAGACTTATACGTAAGCGGTTAACCAGTACAGTGCATATTCTTTTGCCAGAAACTGACAACTGCCCTTCTTGAATCAGCAAAAGGGAATGACTGTAGGCAGGTATCGAACCCGCATCCTCTTGATCACCAGTCAGACACGCATCTGACTGACTTGATTGGTGATAGCCAACAATGTGTTTGTGTTTATGTTTTGAGTTTTAAGTCCAACCAACAGCTAAAGTCATTAGGAGACAGGACCTCAGTTTATAAACCCGTCCTAAAGTCTGGATAAGGCCAAGGTCGCTGATATTAAGACCCCTAGTTTATGAGGCAAGTAGCATAAACACTACGCCACAGTGGCTTCTAGCAATTGGTATGGCTTTATTAATGTATGCAGCAGGATAAGGATTATAGAGGATCTTACATGAACGAGTTGAGGAAAAGGGATAAAATGCGAGGCTGTGCCGAGCATTTTATCCCTTTTCTTCAACGAGTTTAATAAATTCAATAATACATGAGCATGAATACAAAATTCTGTATATCATATGACATTTAAAACGCATTTTATTCACGCTTGTGTAACAAAAATATCAATATTCCGTCATTAGTAAACCCAACCTCATTGAGGAAGTCATACATGTAACGGTATGGGGCTTATCTAACTAATTTGCATATTTAATCCACTGGTGGATTATCAAATTTATTACATGGCATTATTACAGTCTCAGACGCAACATCATATGATAAAACCGATTATTGAATGGGTATTGGTAAACAATGTCCTACGTTGGGATATCAAAGGACACGAGCTACTGAGGATGCTATGATATCCCAATGAATGACAATGTTCACCAATATCAGTGCAATAAATAGAGGATCTTACATGAGTGCTCATGTATTATTGTATTTATTAACCCTTGTCATGCTCAATATTTTAATCTGCCACACCCACTTCTGAATATCAACCAATCAGATTACTTGATGCAAATTATTGCAACAAATTCAAAATCTGAATGACAACCAATGTAGAGCCTGATCAGATGGCAAGCCATCTGATCTGGATCTACATTGTTTGAAAGGGAAGGCATATCCGGGCTCGGCAGGACAAGAGTTAAACAAGCTGGGGAAAGGGATAAAATGGCTTTGCAGAGCATTTTATTCCTTTTCCTCAATGAGTTTAATAAATTCCATAATACATGGACATGAATGCAAAATTCTATTTATCCTATGACATTTAAAATGCATTTCATTCACGATTTTTGACAAAAATGTCAATATTCCACCATTAGTAAACGTGACGTTGTTAAGAACGTCCTATGTGTAACATTACAGAGTGTATCTAACTAATCCACTTTTAAACCACTAGTGGATTATCAAATTTATTACATGGCTTAGAATTAATTACATTCTCAGACACAACGTCATATGGTAAACCCTTATATTATATGCATAACCAAGAAATACCACGATTTCTCGAATTAAAAATAACAATCACCTCTGGCCTGGGAAGATTTATTTCCTCTAAGGAACTATTTCTCTATAGCCGGACCTACTTTTCCAAAGCAATCCTTATATTTAGAGGTTGGAAAGTTAATTCACAGGAAAGCATTTTCTTGATATCATGTCAATGGCGGCGTCTCAGAAGATGTAAACAACGTTCAGAATGTATGGCATTAGACTATAGTGGCAGCGTTGATATAAAGATTACATGGACATAACAACTGAATAAGGCTTAAGTTTGGTTACTGTATTCTCACATTTTTAATTGTTTTATCAATAAAATAATTTTAGTTCTATTTTCATTCAGTACAATAGAAAGCGCTTTCAAGATGGCGTCTATACATTTTTTGTTTCAGTCAGCTTTATGTGTCACTGCATCCACTACTGTTTGCATGAACTGTATGTTAACCCTTGTCCTGCTTAGCCTGGATATGTCTTACCTATCAAACAATGAAGATCCAGATCAGAAGGCTTCTGACTTATCTATCAAACAATGAAGAGCCAGATCTGAAGAAGCCATCTGATCAGGATCTTCATTGTTTGTCATTCAGCTCATGAAGCTGTTGCAATAATTTGCATCAAGTTACCTGATTGGTTGATAATCAGTAGTGGGTGTGGCATATATAAATATTTAGCAGGTCATGGGTTAAGAGAAAAGTGTACTAAGAATTAGATGCAAAGTATTAAAATGCATGTAATATACTGTTTATTGACGCATACCATTTTAAATATGAGCCCCACCAAGCGAATTTGTGTCTTTGAGCATTCCGTGATGACAAATTTTAACTGCGCATGCCCAGCCATTCAGAGCGGCCAGGGATATGGCTTTCTGTCTAAAGGTTCCTCTTGAGTCACTGCTTGTATGAGCGCCTGAACCTTCGCTGCTGGCATAGGCGATAAGTACCAAAATCACTTGACGGGGCCCATATGATTTATAAACCTAGGGAAGTTGAACATCCGATAAAGGAACTCATGCGCAAGCACTCATTCCTTTATTGGATATTCATTCTCCCTCGATTTATAAATCCATATTTAAAATGGTCTGAGAAACAAACTCTATTTATTATATAGCTACAAATTGTTTGTATCATTACTGGTAGTTTTAGCCTCAAAACCTGCATTTTAAAGACAAATGCTACGAATTCGGCATTTTTGTATGATCATCAAAAATTAAAGTTATGCCCGAGTCAACATTTTACCGTTCTTGGGTAAGGAAATGGTTGAAATTTGTGGAACAGAATATTGTTTTGGGTTCATATCATTATTAAACATGGCTATGAACTTCACGAAATTTGTTTGTTTGATTTGAGGTTTTACGTCCCCGTCAACACTGTAAAGGTCATTTTGGAGACGTTGCTTCCAATTTTGTGGGACTTTTACCCGACATAGAGATGAAATGACATCTCAAGCCCTGTCACCCAATGAAACCAATAGGGTTTATTAGCATGGGCGGTCCGCCTCGCACCACGGTTCCTGGACAGGCTTAGATCCTCTAAGCGGTTTACCAGTACTAGTGTGTGGGCCGGATTCAGCTCTGCGTGGAAGCATCATGCAGCCCATATATTTCTTCAAGCCCCTATGGGCGGGGGCGAATAAATAAACTTCACGAAAACAGTAACATTGTGACTTTTGAAAATTTTAATTTTTCGGCATTTTTTCAAGATCAGATCAACCTAAATGGTTACAAGCTGACTTAAACGATTTGCTGTAATGCATATAATGGCCAGCTACTATTTACAAGTAAAATCCAAGTTATCTGTCAGTGATTCACCATCTTTTCTTAGAATTTATATGTATTTTTCCCATGTATTTCATCTGGGGGTAGGGGAACGGTTTGTTAAATAAAACAGAAATTAGCACGGTGACCCCTAGTTTTCTTTTAATTTTCTATTTTCTGAAAACATTCCCTGGAGAAAAAATCTTGTTTTATGAAAATTTCAATGTAGTAATTTTCTGTATGGTCCAAAATATTGCAGACAATGAATGATTTTTAAAGATATTTTGGTTGATGACACAATTGGTTTTGTCCAAAAAAATTCTGAGCTTGAAAAATGGCTAAAATTAGGCAGCAGTATCTTTTAATATATCATTCTGACTGAAATAAATGTTTAAAAGCTAGGCAAAAGTCATTTTTGACATGCTACTTACTAACATGGTTGTTTTCTGATATTTCTGGGAAAACAGTTTGGGATGATTTCCTTCTTGTTCAGATTACTTAAGATTCAGCATGGTGACATATGTTTTTTATTTCATATGTGGTGAGTCAGTATATGATGCTGAACATATACAGACTCTTAAACAGTTTTCAATGTAGGAAGTATTTCGTAGCATATGCCCTTAAGTAAACATGCAATATCAAGTAAATGTGCTAATATTGAATGATAATTCCAATTTTCTATCATTATATACATTTCGAGCAATTTGATTGGTTTTATTTTTCGATTAATTCCATGAGCAAGAGTCTTATAATCATTTCACACCAGGGCTCGAGAAACTGAAGATTCTAAATTGGTCCAGCCAAATTTCGCCAAAAATTACGGAAATTGCCAAACCGGTTCGGTAATTTCCGTAAACGTCCTTGGTGATTTGCAATTTCAAAATGTGTTATTAGCGTAACGAATGACATACCAATATTGCTCTTCCACTTGTTCAACGAATATGAGCACCAGTATCTCGATTATAAACAGCAATTATTGCTCACATCGTTCAGATTTCATCTACTTTCATTTTCTATGCCAGATTTCATCTACTTTCATTTTCCCAATATCCGGGTCACTCAGTACCTGAAGACCGCTAAAGGGAAACAACCGGTGTGGTGCAGCAATAGACCAGTTCGATGGTCACTATGTTTTTTTCCATTTTGAAAGCTTTAAAATAATTCTCTTATTTCACGCATATTTATTTTGTCTAAATTGCTTTGTTTACAAATGGCGACCGATACTGCAGCCATGTGGTCAGAAAATGGTTTCATTACGGTTTCTGTTTACACAATACACAATAATGCAGTCAAGGATGTAACACACACCTGTTTTATGTCATTGATTTTAGAGCGTATTTCTTTTAAAAAATCGTTTTGAACGAGTTAAAAAAATCGAAAAACATTTCTTTACTCTCGAACCAAAAATGGCCGAACGAGAGTCATTGAAAATCTTACATGGCCGAACCAAGTTCTAAAGAACATAAATACATATTTCATGATTACACAAGTCTACTACCCTTATCCTGAAACAAATCGCTTAATCTACAAATGGCGACCTATATTGAAGCCACATGATCGGAAAATGACATCATGTGGTTTCATTTTAATTCATTCAAGGGCGTAATACACACATGTTTTATGTTATTGGTTTCAATGGAGCGTATTTCTTAAATAAAAATATCGTTTAGAATGGGTGAAAAAAAAGGCATTTTCAAACATGACAGGTGTGAATTGAAAATTATGTCTTGTGAAAAAAAAAAAACAATTTTATATTCAAATACCGGTTCTATAGTAAGCGTATGTCCTGCATTGATTGACCTGATTTTATCACATTGTCACATTGTTTGCCAGCTTGCCGATAACGCCTGAGGCAAGTGTTCACGGTTTAATAATTTTGACACACGGGTCAAATTTCGCTGCGATGAGATCAAAGAACTCGACGTGGACTTGTCTGATTTTCACCTCGTTAGATAATGAACCGGTCTAACACCTTGTGCTCCAGGCGTTTATTGTATACATGCTTGGATTATCAGTGGCAAAAGGTCAGCTTGTTTTTCCAACATTATGATTTTGCGAAAATTTTCGAACCAATTTTTAAAAAATGTTATTAAATTATGGACTGATTTTTTAATCTTCTTGTGAAGTCAAAATTGGTTTAAGGAAACCAAAATCGGTTCAGAACCGGCAAACCAACATTTTCTCGAGCCCTGTTTCACACAGCTACTAGTTGTAATATAACGATAGGTCAAAGAGCATGTTTAGAATCTGTGCGCTACGTCATTAATATGAAGCGACATCAACAGTGTTTGGTAAACGATGGAGAACTATTGAAAATGTAAATGTTAGAAGACAAATAAACTTGACCTTTTTTCGCTTGGGTTTCTTTCAAAGATGGCAGCTGCTAATGGAATAATTATTCCGCCTTAGCAGATGGTAAGTTACTTCTTACGCTTTTGAAGAAATTCCTAAAATTTTGATGATAATTTTAACATTACGATGAGAAAAAATTGGAATTATAAAGAATGAATTACCATTTTTGTGGATTTTATTAATGTGTACACTCCAGCGTATCACTCATAAACTTAGCATGAAGCCCAGCGGGCTTCATGCAGTTTGTGAGTGATTCGCTGGAGTTTATATATCGATAAAATCCACAGAAATGAAATTCATTCCTATATCAGCAAGCATGTTCCTTGGATTTTGTTGCATATTTCTAACCAGTATATATTTATAGCTATATAATAATACAGTCAACCCTCTTTATACCGACAATCTTTATAAGGGCAAAACTGGTTATAACGGCAATTTCAATGGAATGACTACTTTGTTAAAGGCTCATGCGGCTCGGTTCTGAGCGATGTGGGCTTCCCGCCGGTTGGAAATGCAGAAATCGAGTCCATAGTCATGAAAGGGTCTTGTAATCTAATACTCCAAGAAACAAATGTTAAAGAGATTTGTAAGAATCGCCTCACCGAGGCGATTCTAACAAATGTCTATAACATTTCTTTCTTGGAGTAATAATGGAGAAAAAGCCTTTTATTACCTATCATACTCCTAAGAGTGATTCTTTATAATGGCAAATTCTTTATAATGGAGCAATAATAGGGAAGAAATATTGTCGTTACAAAGAGGGTCCTCTGTATACATGTATAACAATAAAAGTTGCTTTATCATCAAAATTTTAAACTTTTAGCTAAAAGAGCCATCAGAGCCTGATCTTCATTCCCTTTAGCTTGAGTCAATGCACTGATGACATCATGTCGGGGAAATCCTTTTTCCACTAATCGTTTAATGACTTGTTCCGAGAAAGACGACCTAGTTCCTGAGCCGCTTGCACCATGCTGGTTTTGAACACCTGACTGTGATGAACTGTTCGTGACCGACCCTGAGCTTGCGCTTCCGTTTGCGCTTTCACTTTTGCTTTGAGCTTTTTGGTCTGGTTTTACGTTTCCTGAAAAAGAAGGTCCTGAACACTTAAAAGGCATTTATTCTTGTAACAGTAGGACACACTGTGTGTTCATAATAGTTTTATTGCCCCCTGTGATATACTGTCTACAGCAGATCAAAGGCGGCCCTTAATAGGGTGATTAGTAGCTCTTGTTGAATCCCTTGACTGAGGCACTTAAGGGGAAAATCAATAATGTACACTCTAGTCAACACTTAGTAAACTATTGATTTTCCCCAAGGTGGCCCCTTACTTGTTGAAGACAGAGGAGGTGTCTTCAGTCAGCAATGAGGATTACATAATATTATGTAATCAAATGATAGTCGTAAATAACCAAGAATAAATGCCTTTAAACAAGAGGGCCATGATGGCCCTGGATCGCTCACCTGATCTTTATTGTACAAAGGTTGACTTAAGGAACATGTCTAAGATATTATGATCAATCCATTGGTTAAGGAGGAGGAGTCCTTTAAAGGCTTTTCCTATTTTTAGATCTGACGGCCATCTAAATCAATCAAGCAGAACGGTTTGAGCAATTTTGGAAGAGGGTCACCCAAGGAACTTTCCTGTGAAATTGTATCAAAATCCATGCACTGGTTAGGGAGGAGAAGTCGTTTAAAGGTTTTCTATTTTTAGCTCTGGCGGCCATCTTGTTCACCTGAGCGGAACGATTTGAGCAATTTTGCTAGAGGGTCACCCAAGGAACCTTCCTGTGAAATTATTTCAAAATCCATGCACTGGTTAAGGAGGAGAAGTCGTATAAAGATTTAACTATTTTTAGCTCTGGTGGCCATCTTCTTCACATGAGCACAACGATTTGGGCAATTTTGGTGGA
This sequence comes from Lucinisca nassula, assembly GCA_963580285.1. Taxonomy (NCBI): domain Eukaryota; kingdom Metazoa; phylum Mollusca; class Bivalvia; order Lucinida; family Lucinidae; genus Lucinisca; species Lucinisca nassula. The sequence continues at coordinate 24,696,630 of OY757023.1, forward strand.
GGGTCACCCAAGGAACCTTCCTGTGAAATTATTTCAAAATCCATGCACTGGTTTAGGAGGAGAAGTCGTATAAAGGTTTTTCTATTTTTAGCTCTGGCGGCCATCTTGTTCATCCGAGCAGACTGGTTTGAGCAATTTTGGTAGAGGGTCACCCAAGGAATCTTCCTTTAAAATTATATCAAAATCCATGCACTGGTTTAGGAGGAGAAGTCGTATAAAGGTTTTTTCTATTTTTAGCTCTGGCGGCCATCTTGTTCACCTGAGCGGAACGATTTGAGCAATTTTGGTAGAGGGTCACCCAAGGAACCTTCCTGTGAAATTATATCAAAATCCTTGCACTGGTTAAGGAGGAGAAGTCGTTTAAAGGTTTTTCTATTTTTAGCTCTGGCGGCCATCTTTTTCATACAAGCGGAATGATTTGAGCAATTTTGGTAGAGGGTCACCCAAGAAATATTCCTGTGAAATTATTTCAAAATCTGTCCAGCAGTTTTGGAGAAGAAGTTGTTTAAAGCAAAAGTTGACGACGGACGCACGCACGCACGCACGACGGACGACGGACAAAGACCGATCACAAAAGCTCACCTTGAGCACATCGTGCTCAGGTGAGCTAAAAATCCCAGCCCAGTTGTTCAAAATGAATGATGTCATAAGTTAACATTTTAGCCCATTGTATACTTGTGGACTCTTCCATTGCTAAATGCTGGGCAAGTCCATTTGTCATATAAGGGGTGTCAGGCCTATTTTTCGTTTTTATTCAATTTTTTGACGGAAAATTCTGTTAGCAAATAGTGCAGGCCCTGATCAGACACCGCATTCTGCGATGTCTGATATGGGCCTGCAATGTTTGCCATTAGGTACCCCTTTAGGAGTTTCCCGCATACAAAGGATTAAACCCTTCTGATACTGTATGTACACTAATGTTTTTGCTGAAAAAAAAAAAAATGAAAAAAAATGTGAATAGCTTTTGTAGCAAAAACACTAAAGTATTAGATGTTGCATTTTCAAGTGACTACTAAAAAGCTGGTTTAGTTTAATTATGTTTTGAACAACTGGCTGCTATTCACCATATTTGCATTATTTGCTGGCTCCCAGCTTGCACATTGTCAGCATTTGAAAAACAGGTAACCAGACCCCCTGACCTTCAACCTGACCTTGAAAGGTCAGGGGGGGTCTGGTTACCTGTTTTTCCAACACTGATAACCTTCAGACTAGGAACCAGCAGATGAAGCAAAAAGGTGAATTGATAAACATGAAATGCCATTTTGTTGCCAAGCCAATGTATTGAACACCATATACAGATAATAAAGGGGTTTGCTCGGGCTTGTTTTACTTTCTTGTTTCTTTTCAACATCACATGGTCCATCCGTGAAATGAACACCCCATTATATCCCACTATATATAGAGAAAACGGGGGGGTTTACCGGGGTAAACATTATTTTCCTTATTTCTGTTCAAAGACGTAGGTTGTGGGTACTCATTAGAACTGCCTCAATGAGGCGGTTCTAACGAGCACCCAATACCTATTTATGGAGTATAAATAAGAAAATATCACACATTTTGCTCAGAAAATTTGCCTTTCTGAGGTTTTATTTGTTTGTTTTGGAGTTTTACGACCCAATCAACACATTCTTTCACCAGAAACTGACAACTGCCCTTCTTGAGTCAGCGGAAGGAAGGGAATGACTATAGAAAAGATTCCCTGATGAATCTCCACAGAAGGATGTTGCCAATACCAGCAGGTATCAAAGTAGAAGTAAACCAAAGATCAGGAATCAATACAATTAACTTACTCCACCCATCAAAGACACCCAAGGGAAAGAAACACCAACATTAAGCGACAAGACCATAATGGAAACCTAAACAAAGGAAGGCCATAAGGACAGTTACTTTCCCACAAAATGGCAATATGGCCATCCAAAATAAAAAGACACAAGTGATACACACAGTAAGTAACAAACAACAACATAAATAAACCGCCACAGAAGAACCGCCTTGGAACGGTCAGTGGAAAGATTTCCACTGGGGGGCTTAAATCGATTTTACGTGGCCACAATCCTCGCCCTTACTTCCGTCGCGATTTAGACAAATAATTTGTTTAGTCCGCATGATGGCCTCCTAACTCATCAGTGCAACATCTCCGTGAACACAAAAAATCAAAGAACCACAGAGGTGAGACAACGGTGAGGACTCGACAGCAAGAAACCACTGAAATGCTGGAGCAAAAGAAAACCAACAGTTAGACTCCGATGGGCCCGACCAGAAACAGAGCATCAGGCACCAACCAACATTACCTTGAATTAGATCTCTCTAATTCTCAATAAGCCTTTACGTTGGAGCTGTCATAGAATCTGAGGCCTGACCCACCGGCGTGCAATTAAAGAGGGAAGCAAAGTTGCCAACTGTGATTGGGTTAACTACCATGCATGCAGTCTGTCGTATAACATCCATGTTGTACCCAACCTTTTTATATCGAAAAATGATTTTACGAAATTGGGTGCTGAAGTCATTGCGGTTATATATTTTTCTGAATTTATATACTAAGTCACCATAAAATTTGGGTTCCGATAGACCTTGTTGCAAGAGAGATTTAAGTCCAATATTGAATTTTGAAATTAAATCAGAATGGCAGCTATAAAATTTTGAAAAGGCTTTGCGTAGTTTATGGTACCGATAACCCTGATCAAACCCACGTCCTCCTGATCACCAGTCAGACGCACATCCGACTGAGCTACCGAAGCCGGCCTTACTTTATTTACCCTTAGTTTCAGGACGCCTCAACCCCTTTCCATACTTGTTCTAAAATTTGAACAATTACAATATACTACCCGATGCTGTGTCTAAAAATAGCTGGATGAGCAGCAAACAGTGTAAACCCTGATGAGATGCCCCATTTTGTGGCATCTCATCAGGGTTTACACTGTGAGCTTGGGCCTGCCTGGCTGATTACACATGGTAAATAGGATAACTTCCTTAGAGGGGGGGAAAACACGCCAAAAACACTATGAAAACACACCTATTTAAATATACTGGAAAAATTGCCGCCAAAAATGAAAATTTTCGGATAAAAATTCTGTTATATTCTATATTTCTGCTCAAAACAAAGATTGTGGGTACTCATTAGAACCGCCTCAATGAGTACCCACAACCTATGCTTTTGAGCAGAAATAAGAACAAGAGCAATGCATGCGAGTGCCAACGCATGGCTGCAAAAATTCTAAGTCGAAAAAGGGGCATAACTGTACCAAAAATATTTCGAGGGTTACCTCACCTATTGGTATGAGTTCCCCTTTTCATAATGAACAACTAGTCTGAGTTTCAAATAAATATGTTCAGTAATGACAGATATATTACAAAATGTCCAAGTTTTTGCACGACGATGCCAGAGCTATGACAATACCTCGTCGTTTTCTTCAAAAACAGCCAAGCTAAAAAATTAAATAATGTGTACCCCTGCAAACCCCCGGTTTACTATATAAAAGTGGGGTTTAAGGCATGTTTTCGGGATGAAAGCTTATCAAATAAGTTGTTGTTGTGCAGGGGTTTAAGTGGAATGGGAACACCTGGCAGATTTTTCCGCCATTTTTCAAAGGGAGACAACTTTTGGGACTTCCTGTTCACTTTTCTATAAGCCCTGTCCAACTGGAAAAGGGGTCTAGTCTTAAAGGAAAGAATTTGCACCTCAGGAGCAAATTCTTTCCTTTAAGAGTTGACCCCTATTGACATGCATGGGAGACAAGAATTCTTTCGGAGGAGTTGCCTCCCCTGAAGGTGTTCCCATTCCCATTAATAACACTTTGTCACTTGGGGCTCTCCCAGGGAAAAGGAAAAGTAATAGTACAGCAGATCTAACCCATTCAGTACCAGAAACCCCTAAAGGGTTACCTTGGCAAACAGTGCAGGCCCAGGTCAGACGCCGCAGAATGCGGCGTCTGATCAGGGCCTATACTGTTTGCGAAAAGTTAAGCCATTTTCCAAATAAATTTTGAAGAAAAAACAACCTGACACCCCTAAATTTTGAAATGGACTCCTGGTATACATAAGGAGGAAGATTCCATTTGGTACAAAAAGGGTTAACAGTGGTTTGTGAGAATGAAAGTCGAGAAGCTGAAGGATTTCAAAGATTCTCTTTTTATCCCTACATACTGCAATGGTAGCAGGCCTTGCCCAAATTTTAAGTTAATACCAGTTTGATGTCCGAAGCTCAAAGATAACTGACATTTTTACCTCCCATAACCTCATCCTACAATAATGTGTATAAAGGGCCAAACATACATACCACATTTAATATCAAGAAATTGGTGAATTTAGCCAGTTAAACTAAATTCACAATATCCTACCAGCAATAATTCTCATATACATTCTACATTATTAACACATTGTATGCTAGGCTAGTGGACTTCCCTTGCCTTATGTTGGACAAGTCCATTTGCCATACAAGGGGTGTCAGGTCTAATTTTTCTTTTTTGCTTTTTATTCTATTTTTGATTGAAAATTCTGTTAGCAAATAGTGCAGGCCCTGATCGGACGCCATGTTCTGCGGCGTCTGATCTGGGCCTGCAGTGTTTGCAAAGGTACCCTTCAGGAGTTTCCCGTATACAGTGGGTTAAAGGTTATTTTTTGCACAGTTTAAAATGTGTTTTGACTGATTAAAATATAGAATGTTAACTCATTTACAGTTTAAATAAGAGCTGATAATAATACCTAAGTATTAAAAGTGACTAATACGAGAGCGAGTCAATAAAAAAACAGCCTAACTTATTTCTGGATGAGATCGATCTCTTCTTTTTCGATGTAATTGTCCTCTGTAAGGTGCACTTTAATCAGCACTGTTCCAGTGCCATCAGCCCAGAACTGAAGAAGCATGGGTCCTTGTCTCTGACCCACTCCTCAACTACCACCAAGACTTCTGCTTTAAAAAGCTTAATTTGAAGGGTGCACTCTTTCTTTGTGTTTTCTGCCCAAAGTGTCCTCTGGTAAGGGACCACCTTTGGGACTGTTCATAAGTGGTCTTAAAGACCACTTTTGAACAGTCCCAAAGGTGGTCTTAATATAGGAATTTTACTGTAATTTAAACAAGGCATACAAATCTTGTTAGTCTCAGTCAATTGGAAATGGGATAGACTGGTTACTTATTGACTTGCTCTTGTTCTTAAGAATGAACTAGAAATGTGTCCAGATGACACAGATGCCCCCGCCAAGGGCCCCGCCTCACCCCGAAAATCCAAGTTGCAACAAAATTTTCTAAGTGTGTGACCTTGTCATCAGGAACATTTGTGAGAAGTTATATTGAAATTGGTGAAAAAATGTAAGCGCTAGAGCAATGACAAAGTTTTTCTAAAAATAGCCACAGTGACCTTGACCTTGAAACTCGAACTCGCTCGAGGTATTGTCATAAGGAACATTTGTGTGAAGTTATATTGAAATCAGTGAAGAAGTGTATGCGCTAGAGCGATGACAAAGTTTTTCTAACAAGAACTACAAAGGGAAATAACTCTAAAAGGCCTGACCCCTTGGCCCTTATTTTCTTTCCCACAATACAAGTAGTCATACTGATCATGTGTGCAAAATTTCAAGTTTCTATGTGAAGCAGTTCCTGAGATATCTTTGACAGAAAATAATTGTTTACGGACAGACAGACAGACAGACGGAAAAGACAAAAACTATATACCCCCATTGCATACTTCGTATGCCGGGGGTATAAAAATAGCCACAGTGACCTTGACCTTGAAAGTGGAACTTGCTAGAGATATTGTCATAAGGAACATTTGTGTGAAGTTATATTGAAATCGGTGAAGAAATGTAAGCGCTAGAGCGATGACAAAGTTTTTCTAAAAATAGCCACAGTGACCTTAACCTTGAAAGTGGAACTCGCTATAGATATTGTCATAAGGAACATTTGTGTGAAGTTATATTGAAATCGGTGAAAAAATGTAAGCGCTAGAGCGATGACAAAGTTTTTCTAAAAATAGCCACAGTGACCTTGACCTTGAGGTCATGACCTTGAAAGTCAAACTCGCTCGAGATATTGTCATAAGGCACATTTGTGTGAAGTTATATTGAAATCAGTGAAGAAATATAGATGCTAGAGCTATGTTGTGCGAGGGGATAATTAAAAAATTTTAAGTCTGTGACCTTGACCTTGAGCCCATGGACATGGGTGGGGGTATCGCTGAATAAAATGGACTGGTATCTAACATCATACCAAATATCAACTCAATCCATCGCACGATTTGGAAAATATCAACTCTTAAAATATCTAATTAAAAATTTCTAAGTCTGTGACCTTGACCTTGAAGCCATAGGCATGAGTGGGGGTATTGCCAAATAAACATTTGGACCTGCATCTATCATCATAGCATACATAAGCCAAATCCATAATATAGTTTGGAAAATTTGAGCTCTTTAAAATCTTTCACATTAAAATTGTCTAAGTCTGTGACCTTGACCTTGAGGTCATAGGCATGGGTGGGGGTATTGCTGAATAAAACATTGTACCTATATATATCATCATATGAACCAAAGCCATCATAAAAGTTCAGGTTCTACCAGGTACAAATACCTTAACTGGAGTCTTTAACACGGAAAATTTCTAAGTCCATGACCTTGACCTTGAGGCCATGGGCATGGGTGGGGGTATCGCTGAATAAAACTTTGGACCTATATCTATAATCATACCAAATATGAACCAATTCCATCAAATGGTTTGGAAAATATGAGTTCTAAAATGTTCAAGTCTACCTGTTACAAAAACCTTAACCTGAGTCTTTAACATTGAAAATTTCTAAGTCTGTGACCTTGACCTTGAGGTCACAGGCATGGGTGGGGGTATTGCTTAATAAAACTTTGGACCTATATCTATCATCATACCAAAGATGAACCAGTTCCATCATATGGTTAGGAAAATATGAGTTCTAAAAGTTCAGGCTCTACCTGTTACAAAAACTTTAACCTGAGGTTACAGGATCACGTACGTACGTACGTACGTACACACACACGTACAGACGGACATACACATGTACACACGTACAGGATCACTTACGTACGTACGTACACACACACGTACAGACGGACGTACACATGTACACACGTACGGAAAACCGAAAAACTATATGCCCCCGGCATCATATGATGCGGGGGCATAAAAATGTTCTGAAACTGGGTCAAGCCAAGCAAAAAGGGTTCTTAGAACATGTGTACTCAGCAAATGCAAAACTTGTCTGACTTAACGACTCAATCAATCAACAGTCAACCCTTTTTATATGACATTCAATATAATGACAGAACTTGTTTGTTTGTCTGATTTGAGGTTTAACTTCCCCTTCAACACTGTAAAGGTCATTTTAGAGACGTCACTTCCAATTTTGTGGGACTTTTACCCAACATTTACATCTCAAGCCCTGCGCCCGACAGAACTTGTTATAACGACAGTTTCGGTGGATTTTGTTTTGTTTGTTTGATTTGAAGTTTAACATCCCTGTCAATACTGTATCTGTAAAGTCTTTTCGGAGACTTGGCTTCCAATTTTGTGGGACTTGTACCTGACATTGAGATGACATCTCAAGCCCTGTCGCCCAATGAAACCAATAGGGTTTACAAGCATGGATGGTCCAAATCATTTCAATGGATCAAATCCTTAGCTCATGGTGAGAGGATAAATAGAGATATTCAAGAATATTGTGTGTGTGTGTGTGTGTGTGTGTGTGTGTGTGTGTGTGTGTGTGTGTGTGTGTGTGTGCACGTGTGTGTGAATTCGGGTTTAACGTCGCTTTCAACAATTTTTCAGTCATATCACGACGGTGTCTGGTTGCGACAGGGAGTCGAGAATATTGTAATTATCAAATACACCAAGAAACAAATGTTGTTGATATTTGTTAGAATCGCCTCTGCGACAAATGTCCACAAGATTTGTTTCTTTGGGCTATTAAGGAGAACAGGAACACCTTCAAGGGAGGAACTCCTGCAAAAGTATTTTTGCCTCCCACGTCAATAGGGGTCAACTCTTAAAGGAAAGAATTTGCTCCTTTTGGTTTTGTGTCTATGCCAAGATACTAGCCTATAGTAGATACATGCGATCAGCGAATAATCTGATCAGACTGCACAAATGCGCAGGCTGATCTGAGTCTTTGCTGCTTGCTTGACTTCTTGAAGATTTTGTCATGTGCTGGCTCAATGTCATTATAACGAGGGTCTTCTGTACAGCCTTCCCTTTCAACATGTAGAAGCACTGGGTCAACAAGCACAGCTATGACTCTGATCAGACTGCACGGTTGCACATGCTTTTCAGAGTCTCAGTTTCAAAACCCTTTTTGCTTGGTCCAGCCTAATCATCAATGATAAATGAGGTAAACAAATGCCTTAAGGTCAATATCAGCTGCACACTCAGGAAAATGGATTCATCATCTTTTTGTTTCTGGAATCATTATGACTCAACCCTTGTCCTACTGAATAATATGAGAATCTTATATGGGTGTGAGGGGTGTCTGGAAAAATCCATCCCAAGGGTCACTGTCTGTCATCACAAGGCTTGCCGAGTGGTGCCGGACAGTGATCCCGAGGGACGGATTATTCTAGCCTGAGGGGTGGCTGGAAAAATCCATCCCAAGGGTCACTGTCTGACATCACGAGGCTTGCCTAGTGGTGCGTCACAGTGATCTCGAGGGACGGATTTTTCTAGCCACCCCTCACACCCATATAAGATTCTAAGAACGCCAGGGTTAGAACAGAATTTCTATCCCAAACTAAAACTATGGTTTTCCTTATCTAGTGTGCAAGACATTAATTTTCTCACATTCATTTTCTAACTGCATGTATCAACCAATCAAATTACTTGATTTAATGTTTTTGTTCAGATTCACAAACTGAATGACAATGTAGATCCTGATCAACCATCTCATCTGGATTGACACAGTTTGCAAAGTAACTGACAAATTAAGGGGAATGGGAACATATTCAAGGGAGGCAACTCCTGCAGAAGTAGTTTTGTCTCCCATGTCAATAGAGGTCAACTCTTTAAGGAAAGAATTTGCTCCCGAGGAGCAAATTCTTTCCTTTAAGAGTAGACCCCTTTTTAGTGGGACAGGGATTATAGGAAAGCTAACAGGAAGTCCCGAAAGTTATCTCCCTTTGAAAAATGGCGAAAAAAAATCTGCCAGGTGTTCCCATTCCCTTTAAATGAAGCCATCTGATCTGGACAGACAGTTTGCAAAGGTAGAGGTTATCTGTTCAGCAGGACATGAGTCAAAGGTAAGGCCTTGTCTATTGCAGAAATTAATAGATTTTTTTTTATTTTACGGCCTGCTAAAGATTATTTCACTTGTTTTGAGCTGATCTTTAATGAGGTGGGAGAAAACCAGGCACCTCAGGAAAAAACACTTGACCTTCAGTAACCCAAGTGAGGCTCCGGCCCCCGCCCATCGGGGCTTGAAGAAATAAATGGGCTGCATGATGCTTCCATGCAGAGCTTAATCCCACCAAACACGAGTACTGGTAAATCAATTAGAGGACCTAAGCCTTCCCAGGCAAAGCGATGCGAGTTGGACCTTCCATGCTTATACGCCCTATTGGTTTCATTGGGCGACAGGGCTTGAGATGTCATTTCATCTCAATGTCGGGGTAAAAATCCCACAAAATCGTAAGCGTCTCCAAAATGACCTATATAGTGTTGACTGGGACGTTAAACATCAAATCAAACAAAACCAAGTGAGGCTCAAAATCACAGCAGTGACAGACCTAATGATCAAGAGTCAGCAATCTTATCCAATAGGCCACGGAGCCTGTGAAGTTTACAGAAAAGCAAAAAATGTGCATCCATTTCCCTTAAAAATGTCACTATACAAGAAATAACAGAAAAGATACCTAAATGATAACAAGAACAAAAATAAAACTGGAGTCCCTGTTACCTCTGATTGGCTGTAAAATCCAAAAATAAACACGTTCCAATGTAATACATGTAGTTCGTCTGTCATTACTGACAATGACCAATCTTAATCATATTTGAGAAATGTTACTATTTGTGTGTTCTAAGATGGCTGATGAGACCGATTCTAGCTCTGAACTGTCTGTTGCAAATAGAGCAACAGAGGCTAGAGAAAGACAGCTCTGTTGGTGATGCCTTAGCTCTAGCTTTGCGCTGTGCACGTTTCTGCTCAGCCTCACCGATTCTTTTTGCCTCAATACGTTCCAATACAACTTGGATACATAGTTATATTTCAGTGGATTATAAGAATCTTAAATGGGTGTGAGGGGTGGAAAAATCCATCCCCAGGGGTCACTGTCCGGCATCACGAGGCTTGCCGAGGGACGGATTGTTCTATCCACCCCTCAAACCCACATAGGACTCTTTGTCTTGCATACCTTCCATTTCTTAGCCCCGATTTTTAATGCTGCATCACGTTAACAAATCCGTGAGATGAACACCTTCCCCCCCCCCCCCCCCCCCCAATTATTTCTGCTCCAAGACATAGGTTGTGGGTACTCCTTAGAACCACCTCAATGAGGCAGTTCTAAAAAGCACCCACAACCTATGTTTGAAGAATAAATAAGAAAAATATCACAGATTTTTATCAGAAATGTAGCCATTTTGGAGATGTGAACAAATGCACTGTGTCTGATGTCACACGGATGTGTTATCTTAATGTGCTGGTTTATCTATGTGTAAAGCCGGTCTGTCCTGGAAAAGTACTGACTAGCTTCACATGATCTTAAAACCGTCCTGGTCAGCTACACCTACTTTCCTTGAAATTTTAGATCAGAAAACTAAAGGTATTGCACTTAGTTGAGAACACAAGCTTATCAAACTGCTAGGATGTGCAGGCTGCTGTGCACCTTTCTTGTTTTGTTTGTTTGTTTGTATTGGAGTTTAACCCTTTTTGTACCAAATGGAATCTTCCTCCTTAAAAAATAGCAGGAGTCCATTTCAAAATTTAGGAGTGTCAGGTTGTGTTTTCTTCAAAATTGATTTGGAAAATGACTGAACTTTTAGTAAACAGTGTAGGCCCTGATCAGACGCCGCATTCTGGGACGTCTGGTCTGGGCCGGCACTGTTTGCCAGGGTACCTGTTTTGGGGTTTCTGGGACTAAATGGGTTAAGGGCCCAGTCAAGACTATTTTAGGTCATTTTTGAGCTGATCAGGTTACCTATCTACACTTTTCCTGGGCAGGCTCATACGTAAGCGGTTAACCAGTACAGTGCACAGTCTTTCGCCAAAAACTGACAATTGCCCTTCTTGAACAGCAGAGGGTGCACATTTCTTGTTCGCAAAAAGCAAAATTAGATTTACTTAAGATGTGGCCAATATACTGATGTTATGATGCTATATACAACAAGAGCAACGCCGGCCTCGGTAGCTCAGTCGGATGCGCTTCTGACTGGTGATCAGGAGAATGCTTGTTAGATACCTGCAGGGGTCGGCAGCATTCTTTTGTGGAGATTGATCATGAAATCTTTTCTGCGGTCATTCTCTCCCTTCTGCTGATTCAAGAAGGGCAGTTGTTAGCTTCAGGCGAAAGAATGTGCACTGTACTAGTTAACCGCTTACGTATAATCCTGCCCAGGAAATGTGGGGATATGTAAACTGACCGGCTCAAAAATGACCAAAATACAGTCCAACCTGTGTTAAGCAAGCACCTAAGGGATAATCAAAATGTGCTTGCTTAAGACAGGTGCTTGCTTAATACAGGTGAAATTTTACACATTTGCCTTTATTGGGAAGTGAATGCCTGCTTGCTTAAGACAGGTTGCTTGCTTAATAGAGGTGGCCACTATTACAGTTTTGACTGTAGTGTTGACTGGGCCATTAAGCTCCAATACAAACACTTATGACGAGGCCAATATACTGATGCCATGATGCTACAAACAACACAAGCAACACAAATTAACTCCAGTATATGTGCACTTGAGCCACTACCGACAACCAATAGTTTTCGCATGAAGCTAGTCTATCTAACCCATTGTTTGCTAGTGGACTCTTCCATTGCTATATGTTGGACAAGTCCATTTGTCATAAAAGGGGTGTCAGGTCTATTTTTTTTGGTTTTATACTATTTTTCATGGAAAATTCTCTTAGCAAATAGTGCAGGCCCTGATCAGACGCCGTGTTCTGTTTGCCAAGGTAACCCTTTAGAGGTTTCAAGCATTGAATGGGTTAGGGGCCCTCACAACATTACTGCAGGCAGCCAAGGCTCCAGCCATTTTGCTTGTTGATGTACTCTTTTCTGCCTAATTCAGCAGCATAACATCTATATTTTCATCAGGCATGGGTAAGGGGTACACCTGGCAGGTTTTTTTCTGCCGTTTTTCAAAGGGAGACAACTTGCGGGACTTCCTGTTCACTTTTCTTTCAGCCCTGTCCTACTGAAAAAGGGTCTACTCTTAAAGGAAAGAATTTGCTCCTCAGGAGCAAATTCTTTCCTTTAAGAGTTGACCCCTAGTGACATGGGAGACAAATATACTTTTGCAGGAGTTGCCTCCCCTGAAGGTGTTCCCATTCCCCTTAAAAGAGGTGGAAACATCTTACATGCTCGCGACCATTCTTTACAGGGAGGCAACTTCTATGACTCTCAGAAATTAGCCTCTCTGGCAAAGGGGTATACCCTTAATTCTTTCCTTTAAGAGTAGACCCCTTTTAATGTGAGAGACATACAGTGTAACTTTGATGGCTCAAACACTGATGGCTCATTTACCATGGGTGTTTAGAACTCATTCTTGACTTTACAGGGAAGCAACTTCAACAACTCCCAGAAATTAGCCTCTCTGGCAAAAGGGTATACCCTTAAAGGAAAGAATTTGCTCCATAGGAACAAATTCTTTCCTTTAAGAATAGACCCCTTTTAATGTGAGACTAGTGAGAGACATACAGTGAAACTTCGATGGCTCAAACACCGATGGCTCGTTTAACATGGGTGTTTAGAACTCATTCTTGACTTTACAGGGAGGCAACTTCAACAACTCCCAGAAAATAGCCTCTCTGGCAAAGGGATATACCCTTAAAGGAAAGAATTTGCTCCATAGGAGCAAATTCTTTCCTTTAAGAATAGATCCATTTTAATGTGAAAGATATACATGCTTTGAAATGGTTGCCTCCCTTAGAAGTGAACGCATCGACATTAAATGGTAGCAGTATCTGCAGTAGAAGCCTCCATGATGTAGTGGTTATGCTACTCGCCTTGGATGGATCCCGGGCTTGTCAAGACTTTCGGATGAGTCTTCAAACCGAGGTCCCATCTCCATATGACCTTAGCTGTTGTTAGGTTGTAAAACTCAAACACTCACTCATTCAATACCTGCAGCTTCCTGAGCAGATTTCTTGAGAGCCTCTGCGAGCAACCGATCCTCTTTTTCTATTTCTGATGGAGTTTGTGACACGGAATGGATTTTTGCATGTTCAGGTATTTCACTTTCGTCAAGGAATCTTGTTTTTGTACCCGTAGTACCTATCTGTAGCTGGTTTTGTAACAGATCTATAGAACACTAAAAGGAAAAAATAGGAAAGGGTTGAGTTTTGCTTGAAAATCATGACAACACTTGGCCAGACAGAAATTTTTCTTACACGCTTTTCAATGATATATAGAGATTTCTCAGTGAAATCGAAAACGATTTTAATACTGTTTGAAACAGTGACTGATATCAATTTTATTTTTCACTGTTTGGGACTACATTATTCTTCAAATCTAATTCTGTGGTCAGTTTTTCCATTGTCAGATGATTGAAAGTTAATGCACTAAGTTAAAATTGACACTTAGCCCGTTCACAGGTCATGAGGACGTTAATGACATCATTTTCGACGCTGACGTTGTGTATTTTGTCGTGCAACTTAGATCAGTCCGCAACTTCTTTGGGAAACTACTCTCTCAATTATTTCAGTAGCCATTCATAATTATGCCATCCCAGGCTATTTCTCAGGTGCACACTTTCAGTTTACACCCAATATTATACCCAATAAGCACCTTGGACACCATTAAATTGACGCAAAATGACCAGGAACAAAGAAAGTTTTCTCAGAGGGTGAGTGACGCGATTAGTGAAGCTAAATAATGCCATTTTGAAGCATTTAAGAAACAGACAATATGATTTTTCCAGTGTAAGATCAAATTCTATTTCACTCATGAACACAACAACAGGTATTTTCATGAGTGGCTATGCCACTCGTGAAAATAATGGTTTTGGTGTTCATTTGATGAAATAAAATTTGATCTTACACTGAAAAAATCAAATATCCTCTATATGGTTTACTTTAATTGTGTAGCAGATTATTTATATGCTCTAGCTAAGAAAAACAAGGATAAATTTGAAAAGGATTTCCTATTTTTCCCATGTATGCTGTGGGTTTGTTCGTTTGTCTTGAGGTTTAAGGTCCCCATCAACACTATTTAGATCATTTTGGAGACGCTGCTTCCAACTTTTACCTGAGATAAAGTGACATCTCTAGCCCTACCGCCCAAAGAAACCACTAGGGTTTAAGGGACAGTCTGACTCCCACCCATTTTTTCCTCAACTAGGTGGTTTACCAGTACAGTCAACCCTCTTTATTTGTTTGTTTGTTTGATTTGAGGTTTAACGTCCCTGTCAACACTGTAAAGGTCATTTTGGAGACGTTGATTCCAATTTTGTGGGACTTTTACCCGACACTGAGATGAAATGACATCTCAAGCCCTGTCGCCCGATGAAACCAATAGGGTTTATTAACATGGACTGTCCCCCTCGCACCGTGGTTCCTGGACAGGCTTAGATCCTCTAAGCGGTTTACCAGTACTAGTGTGCGGGCCGGATTCAGCTCTGCATGGAAGCATCATGCAGCCCATATATTTCTTCAACCCCGTATGGGCGGGGGCCATCAACCCTCTTTATAACGACAATTTCAATGGAATGAATTCTTAGCTCAAGCTTAGAATCCATTACGAGCTACGTGGGATTCCCTCGTGTTGGAAATGCCCAAATCGAATCCATAGTCATTAAAGACTCTTGAAATTTAATACTCCAAGAAACAAATGTTATAGATATTTGTTAGAATCGTCTCACCGAGGCGATTCTAACAAATGTCTATAACATTTGTTATGTTATTGATATTTGTTAGAATCGCCTCACTGAGGCGATTCTAACAAATGTCTATAACATTTGTTTCTTGGAGTAATGATGCGGAAAAGACCTTTTATAACCTATCATCCTCCTAACTGGGATTCTTTATAATGGCAAATTTTATTACGGCACATTAATATGGAACAAATACTGCCGTTATAACGCAGGTCATCTGTACTAAAAAGACAATCAGATTCAGCTCTGCACGGAAGCCCAATCAACTTCTCCAAGCCCTACTGGGCAGGGGTGCCATATGTTGTGGGTACAAAACAGAACTGCTTCATTAAGGAGGTTAGCTGGTGTGTGGGAATGTGTGGCGGCGGTAAAACGTCTCCCTGCCCTACATCATAGTGTAGATTATATTTTCTTGTCCTTTGGGATCATTGATTCCATCGTAGAATTTTGAAAATATCTGAGGGTCACTGATGAGGCCTTATTGGCCGAAACTAGCTAGTCTGGCCCAGAAAACATTTACACTCCCTATTTTTCAGTTCTGTGGTGTATTCCTTGCTTCCAAAGGATAACCCTTTTATAGAACATATTTAACTTCACTACAGCTGGTGTGTGGGAATGTGTGGCGGCGGTAAAACGTCTCCCTGCCCTACATCATAGTGTAGATTATATTTTCTTGTCCTTTGGGATCATTGATTCCATCGTAGAATTTTGAAAATATCTGAGGGTCACTGATGAGGCCTTATTGGCCGAAACTAGCTAGTCTGGCCCAGAAAACATGTACACTCCCTATTTTTCAGTTCTGTGGTGTATTCCTTGCTTCCAAAGGATAACCCTTTTATAGAACATATTTATGAAGAACACAGAATCTACAGAGGACCCTCGTTATAACGACAGTATTTGTTCCCCATTAAGCCTTCTCTTGCTGAATATTCATTTTAGCCACATCCATCTCTGACTTTGAACCAATCAGATTACTTTATGTAATTTTTACCTACAAATTCATAAACTGAATGTCAAACAGTGTAGATCCTGATCAGATGGCTTCTTCAGAAGCCATCTGATCTGGATCTACACTGTTTGCAAAGATAGGGGTTGTCATGAACAGCAAGATAAGAGTTATTGTGCCGTTATAAAGAATTTACCGTTATAAAGAATCCCAGATGGGAGTATAATAGGTAATAAAAGGCCTTTTGTCCATTATTACACCAAGAAACAAATGTTATAGACATTTGTTAAATCCGTGATTCTAACAAATATCTATAACATTTGTTTCTTGGAGTATCAGGTTAGAAGAATCTTTCATGACTATGGACTCAATTTGTGCCTTTCCAACCAGAGGAAAGCCCTCACCTCTCGTAACCGAGGCTAAGCCTTTAGCTAAAAAGTCCTTCCATTGAAACTGCTGTTATAACGAGTTTTCCCGTTACAACGAATGTTGGTATAAAGAGGGTTGACTGTAAATCTTAATGGATAATAACTAACAGCTGTTATTTGGAAAATACTGTGCTGTCATAACAGCTTTCTATAGATTTTAAATTAAACCCATTTGTACCGAAACCCTAAAAGGGGTAATTCTCAAACAGTGCAAGCCCAGATCAAATGTGGTAAAATGTGACGTCTGATCAGGGCCTACACTGCAAAAAGTTCACCCATTTTCTAAATAAATTAAAAGATAACACAACCTGACAACCCTAAATCTTGAAATGGACTCCGCTATATACAGTAAAATTCCTATATTAAGACCACCTTGGGGCTGTTCAAAAGTGGTCTTTAAGACCACTTTTAAACAGTCCCATCTTTAAAAGCACTTATAAACAGTCCCAAAAGAGGTGCCTGACCAGGGGGCACTTGGGGGCAGAAAACACAAAGAAAGAATAACTGTACCCTTCTAAATAAGCTTTTTAAATCAGATTTAGTCTGAATTTTAGGTGGTCTTAATAGCGGAATTTCACTGTATAAGGAGGAAAATGGGTTAAGGGATGTTTAATTTGAGGTTTAACGTCCCCATCAACACTGTATAGGTCATTTTGGAGACATTGGTTCCAATTTTGTGGGACTTTTACCCGACATAGAGATGAAATGACATCTCATGCCCTGTCACACAATGCCACCAATAGGGTTTATAAGCATAGTTGGTTCGACTCGCACCGCTTTGCCTGGGCAGGCGTTGATCCTCTAACTGGTTTACCAGTACTTGTGTGCGGTCGGTTTCAGCTCTGCATGGAAACATCATGCAGCCCATCTATTTCTTCAAGCCCTGATGGGCAGGGGGTGGTTAAGGGATGGTTTCAGGACATGGTTGTCATTGTTAATTTGTTTGTTTGTTTGGTTTGGAGTTTAACGGCCCAGTCAACACTATTTAGGTCATTTTTGAGCCGGTCAGTTTACCTATCAACACTTTCCTGGGCAGGCTTATACGTAAGTGGTTAACCAGTACAGTGCACATTCTTTCGCCAGAAACTGACAACTGCCCTTCTTGAATCAGCGGAAGGGGGAGAATGACCGTAGAAAAGATTTCATGATCAATCTCCACGAAAGAATGTTGCCGACCCCGGCGGGAGTCGAACCCGCGTCCTCCTGATCACCAGTCAGACACGCATCCGACTGAGCCACCGAGGCCGTTGTCATTGTTAATATAGTTTTACCAAATATTTCCATGATTCTGCAGCATCTGATCTGGATCAACACTGTTCACCAATGTCCTAATTTTTGGGTCATAATCTTTCAACATAAGCTTTCATTTTTATCACAACAGTATTATTGTAAAGCAACTGTGGTTTTTAAATTACCTGATGTCTCTTTAACATATCTAATCCTAGTAACATGTCCATAGGCTGGTTTTCTAGGATGGAAAATGACGATTGAAGAAAATCATTTTCTATTTTTATGTAACCTGAAAGATACGAAATTTCATGTAATTAAAGGCATTTATTCTTGTAACAGTAGGACACACTGTGTGTTCATAATAGTTTTATTGCTCCTGTGATATACTGTCTACAGGAGATCAAAGGCTACCCTTATTAGTGTGGTTAGTAGTTCTTATTGAATCCCCTGCATGAGGCAATTAAGGGGAAAATCAATAACCAACACTCTAGTCAACCTTTAGTAAACTATTGATTTTCCCCAAGGAGGCCCCTTACCTGTTGAAGACAGAGGAGATCTCTTCAGTCAGCACTGAGTGCTAGATAATATTATGGAATGAAATGAAAGTCCTCAATAATCAAGAATAAATGCCTTTAAGGGGAATGGATATACCTTCAGGGGAGACAACTCCTGCTAATGTATTTTGTCACCCATGTCAATAGGGGTCAACTTTTAAAGGAAAGAATTTGCTCCTCAGGAGCAAATTCTTTCCTTTAAGAGTACTGGGACACGGCTATAGAAAAGCAAACAGAAATTTCCGAAAGTTGTCTCCCTTTGAAAAAGATACGAAATTTCATGTAATTAAAGGCATTTATTCTTGTAACAGTAGGACACACCGTGTGTTCATAATAGTTTTATTGCTCCTGTGATATACTGTCTACAGGAGATCAAAGGCTACCCTTATTAGTGTGGTTAGTAGTTCTTATTGAATCCCCTGCATGAGGCAATTAAGGGGAAAATCAATAACCAACACTCTAGTCAACCTTTAGTAAACTATTGATTTTCCCCAAGGAGGCCCCTTACCTGTTGAAGACAGAGGAGATCTCTTCAGTCAGCACTGGGTGCTAGATAATATTATGGAATGAAATGAAAGTCCTCAATAATCAAGAATAAATGCCTTTAAGGGAAATGGATACACCTTCAGGGGAGGCAACTCCTGCTGATGTAGTTTTGTCTCCCATGTCAATAGGGGTCAACTTTTAAAGGAAAGAATTTGCTCCTGCGGAGCAAATTCTTTCCTTTAAGAGTAGACCTTACTTTTAAAGTACTTTAAGAGTAGACCTTACTTTTAAAGGAAAGAATTTGCTCCTGAGGAGTTCCGAAAGTTGTCTCCCTTTGAAAAATTTGTGATAGTTTTCACATTTCTACTCCAAACAGAGGTTTTCAATACTTGTAAGAACTAACTCATTGAGGCAATTTTAACGAGTACCTACAATGTTAGCCTATGTCTTGGAGCAGAAATGAGAAACAAAAGATCCATGATGGCCCTGGGTCGCCACCTGTTAAATGGGGTAACAAGTAGGCCCCCGAGGAGAGCCATTATTGGCCCCAGGGCTATAATTTGCATAATCTTGGTAGTGGTCTAAAAGGTGAAGCTTTCTACCAAATATCAAAGACCAGAGCCTTCTAGTTTCAGACAAGAAGATTGTTAAAGGTTTTCCTTATATAAGTCTATATAAAACCTGCGGGCCCCGAGGCGTGCCATTTTTGGCCCCAGGGCTATAATTTGAACAATCTTGGTAGAAATCCACAAGACAAAGCTTCATACAAAATATCAAAGACCTTGGCCTTCTGGTTTCAGACAAGAAGATTTTTTACATTGGCAGGGGCATTTTTGACCATAGGGCTATGATTTGAAAAATCTTGATAGAGGTCCACTAGATGAAGCTTCACACCAAATATCAAAGACCTGGGCCTTGCCGTTTCAAAGAAGAATAATTTTAAGATTTTCCCAATATAAGTCTATGTAAAACCAAAGCTTCACACCAAATATCAAAGACCTGGCCATTGTGGTTTCAGAGAACAAGATTTTTTTTTAATTTTCCCTATATAAGTGAATGTAAAACCAAAGGGCCCCGGGCAGAAGCATTTTTTGCCCAATGGCTATAATTTGAACAATCTTGGTAGAGGTTCACTAGATGAGGCTACACACCAAATATCAAAGACCTGGGCCTTGTGGCTTCAGAGAAATTTTTTTTTTAAAGATTAAGCGTATGTAAAACCAAAGTAAATAGAAGTTGATAATCATTCAAGCACTAAACAAAGTTTCTGTACATATGTACAATGAAACATTATACTCATTACACCACAACCTCATCACAACACAGTTTGTTATAACACAGTTCATTATGACATTATAACATGGTTGGGATATTGCACAGTTTGAAGATGGTCATTTTTCTATATAATCTATACATTTTTGTTTGGATATAACACGGTTGTTTAACTAACATGGTTTCTGCTTTGGACCTCAACCAGTGTTATAAAGAGGTTGGGGTATACTTAAAATACAGTGAAATTCTGCTATTAAGACAAATTCTACTTTACAAACACATTTCAAAAGTCGTTTTTTTCTTTGTTTGTACTTCTACTTTTAACCCACTTAGTACCAGAAACCCCAAAATGGGTAGTTGGCAAACAGTGCAGGCCCAGATCAGATGCCGCAAAATGTGGCGTCTGATCAGGGCCTACACTGTTTGCAAAACGTTCAGCTATTTTCCTACTAAATTTTGAAGAAAACACAACCTGACACCCCTAGCTTTTGAAATGAACTCCTGCTATATATAAGGAGGAAGATTCGATTTGGTACAAAAAGGGTTAAAAGTCTCTGGTGGAAATGGTGTTGTTTGTATTGTAGTAAGAGACCACCTTTGGGAATGTTCTTTAAGACCACTTTTGAACAATTCCAAAGGTGGTCTTAACCCTTATCTTGCTGTTAAGGACAACCCCTATCTTTGCAAACAGTGTAGATCCAGATCAGATGGCTTCTGAAGAAGCCATCTGATCAGGATCTCCACTGTTTGACATTCAGTTTATGAATTTGTAGCAATAAACTACATCAAGTAATTTGATTGGTTGATAGACAGAAATGGGTGTGGCTTAAATGAATATTCAGCAAGATAAGAGTTAACAGTGAAACTCAACTGCATATCAAGTTCACTTGTCACGACATACTGAGTGTACATGTAGGTGATCTTTCTTGTCCCCTATTCAGGTGGTCTCCGCCCATCGGGGCTTGAAGATATATGGGCTGCATATTGCTTCCACGCAGAGCTGAAACCGTCCCACACACGAGTACTGGTAAACCGCTTAGAGGATCTAAGCCTGCCCAGGCAAAGCAGTGTGAGTCGGCCCGTCCATGCTTATAAACCCTATTGATTTCATTGGGCGGCAGGGCTTGAAATGTCATTTCATCTCAATGTCGGGTAAAAGTCCCACAAAATTGGAAGCAATGTCTCCAAAATGACCTTTACAGTGTTGATGGGGACGTTAAACCTCAAATCGAACAAAAACAAATCAACTGCATATCAAGTTTACTTGTCACAACATACAGGGTGTACATGTACGTGATCTTTAGACACATTCTTTGTCCCCTATTCAGTATCATTAACCATTTTTGTACCAAATGGAATCTTCCTCCTCATATATAGCAGGAGTCCATTCCAAAATTAAGGGGTGTCAGGTTGTTTTTTTATTCAAAATTTGTTTGGAAAATGGCTTAACTTTTCACAAACAGTGGAGGCCCTGATCAGACGCCGCGTTATGCGGCGTCTGATCTGGGCCTGCACTGTTTGCCACCTACCCGTTTTGGGGTTTCCGGTACTAAATGGGTTAAGGGTATTCAACCATGAAATAACACACCTAAATGGACTCGTCCTATTATCTTTTGCGTCCCAACCCCTTTAGCTATACCAGCCCATCTCCTGTCAACTAGACGCATAATATTGCACCTTTCAGCACACGCTTCACTCATTATGGTCATCTGAGCACCTGAAACAATACAAATAAGCCTGACACGATTCATCGTATAATCGATTTATCGATCAATAAATTCCACAAAAATAATAAGCATTATTGATTGAGGGGATAACTTTATTCAAAAATTGTGATTCGGGGAGGTAAATCGTAGTTTTTACATGCGGAAATTTCGTCTTACGGAACGCGTCACCGTAAAAAGAAATTTCAGACCGCAAAACCTCCGATTTACCTCCCCACATCACAATTTTGCAATACAGTTATCCCCATCCTAATGCACTTATACACTTGTTTTGTTAAAAATTGTACTTTTTTTTTTTGCACAAAACGGCTAGCGCTGTGAGCTGTGTAAAACCAAATGCCAGCCAATGAAAAGCGACGTTATGCAATGACGTTGGGTTTCTGACAGTATACTGCAGAAAATACCGTCGCAATTTTTTGACGTTATCCAATCAGACGTCGGGTTACATA
This sequence comes from Lucinisca nassula, assembly GCA_963580285.1. Classification (NCBI taxonomy): domain Eukaryota; kingdom Metazoa; phylum Mollusca; class Bivalvia; order Lucinida; family Lucinidae; genus Lucinisca; species Lucinisca nassula. The sequence continues at coordinate 24,718,747 of OY757023.1, forward strand.
TGTAAGTGCATTAGAATTGCTTATAATCGATTGCTTGATAAGTACAATTTACTACCCAAGGTCATGCCTGAAATAGCTGGATGGGTGGCAAACAGTGCAGACCCTGATGAGACGCTGCATTTTGCGGCATCTCATCTGGGTCTACTGTGTTTGCCCAGACCTGTCTGTTCAAATCCATCGATATGTTACACTTTTAAAGTTCTAAAGTGTAACATATGGTAAGAGTCATGCTCAGACAGAAAGCCAGGCAGGTAAAATTATGACAAAATCTTCCGTGATTACAAATCGAATATCGATCACAATTGCAGGATTGATAACCGATTATATTTTCTGCTCCGATTAGCCAGCCCTAATAACAAATAGCTCTCGGTAAGGAGTAATTGGTGAAATTTGGGGATACATTTTCATATTTCTCAAAAAAACCTTTGTGGCGGGCTCTTGTCAGCATACACTCATCAAGGTGATTCTAACAATCATGCATGGCCCCCGCCTATTGGGCTTGAAGAAATAGATTGAGCTGCATGATGTTTCCACCCAGAGCTGAAACCGACTGAACATGAGTACTGGTAAACCGCTTCGAGGGTCTAAGTCTACCCAGGCAAAGTGGTGCGAGTCCGACCGTCCATGCATATAAAACCCTATTGGTTTCATAGGGCGACAGGGACTGAGATGTCATTTCATCTCAATGTTTGGTAAAAGTCCCAGAAAATTGGAAGCAACGTCTCCAAAATGACCTAAATAGTGTTGATGGGACTTAGGGTGAATGCTAGGGTGAATGCAAATACATTGTATTTACAAAGTCAGTGAACCGTGAAATGCAGATCAAGGTCAAAGTGTTGGTCAAATCCCAAGATATAAATTTGTAACAAGCATTTTATGAATGAGCCTCTAATAGTTCTTGAGAAATGGACTCTTACATTATGGTGAACACTAGGGTGTGGCTTGACAGACAAACGGACGGAAAACCAGGCTCCTATATCGTGCCATGCTTAAAGGGAATGGGAACACCTGGCAGATTTTTCAGCCATTTTTCGAAGGGAGGCAACTTTTGGGACTTCCTGTGCACTTTTCTACAAAATCTGTCCCACTGAAAAAGGGGTCAACTCCTTTAAGAGTTGACCCCTATTGACATGGGAGACAAAAATACTTTTGAAGGAGTTGCCTCCCCTGAAGGTGTTCCAATTCCCCTTAAAGCATGCACAACAAAATTAATGTAATGCAGGAATATTAGTATAAATATAGATATTAATCCCTTTAAACAATGTTTGTTATAACACATTTTTTTGACATAAAGAAAGAACAATGGATCAAAAAATGGAAATCTTACACATTTGTTTGTAAAAATTGGTATAACATGGTTGTTTAATAAACACAGTTTCTGCTAAATACAGGTCTCATACTGACCAAGCTTTTCCATGCCTGAAAGGGCCAATTTTGCAGCCTTAGTCCTCATCCTGCTGAACACGACAACCACAAACTTTGCAAACAGTGTAGATCCAGATCAGATGGCTTTTGAAGAAGCCATCTGATCTGGATCCACAATGCCTGCAATGCAGTCTGCGATTTGAACAAATACATCATATGAAGTAACCTGGTTGTTGAATAGCCAGAAATGCGCATGGCCAAATATTTTTATTCAGCATGATAAGGGCCATTTTAAACGGAATATAGGAAGAAAAATCAAAATCGAAAAGCCTGCAATCATTAAAGAAATCAAGCTCTAAAAGCCTGAAAACCTGCAAATGCCTGAAAAATATGAGGCCTGTAAATAGTGTTATAATGAGGTTATGTTGAAAAATAAGGTTTCAATTTATGATATTACTGACAAATTACCTGAGTCAACAAAAGCTTTAACCGGGTGTCCATTAACGGAACAATTTATATACAACATTACAACCTGGCCAAAACTCTCAGGAACATGTTCAATGGCTGACTCCATATTGCTTTCAACATTGGATAATCTGAAATCAGATAACATATTCACCAGATTATTCTTGCACACCAGACAAGGAAATCCTTGATTTTACCCTGGGATAGAAATTTATGTTCTGATCCTGGTGTTCCGACCCAAAATCGAATATAATCGTGTGTTTGATAAATGCTCTGGTTGATTACGACCTCTTGTGTGCTGTCAATAAGGTTGATGTCACAGCACGTTACGTGACATCATCAAACATTCCTGTAGTGTCATCACAATATGGTGGACGTCAGTAACCGAAAGTGACTGTAGCATTAAAAATCTGTGCTAAGAAATGAAGGTATGCAAGAAAAAGAATCCTATATGGACGTGAGGGGTGGATAGAAAAGTCCGTCCCTACAGATCACTGGCCGGCATCACTCGGCAAGCCTCGTGATGCCCGACAGTGACCCTTGGGACGGATTTTTCCATCCACCCCTTACACCCATATAAGATTCTTTTATTCTATACATAACATGGAAATCAATGCGTATCTGAAACAAATAAAAGTGATATTTTCATAGTGTGAAGATATAAATGATATTTTCACAGTGTGAAAAATAACATGACAATGTTATTTTCACAGTAGCAGACTGGACTACTTTTCTTGCCAAAATTTGTATGTTATCTTTAAAATAATTCTGTAAAATACCTTGAAAAAGCATATTTTGAACTGTAAAAATGCTGTATTAAAAATGGTGATCTGTTTATGGTTTGCAACTGACAGTTGTGATGTCATAGCCAAGTCAAAAATAGTGACATAAGATTCGGTTGATCAATTACAGTAAGTGTCCTAAAATATTATCAAATGAAAAGAAAATTTACTTTTTTTCGATAAATATAAAAAATATTTCATCTCGTGTGTTGAAAACATCAGAATTTTCACTCGTGCTTCGCACTCGTGAAAATTCCGATATTTTCAACACACTTGATGATAAATTTTTGGTATTCATCTGACAAAAAAGTAAATATCCTCTATTTATAAGTATTCTGACATCACTCCTTACCATACATGTATTTGAGACATCCCTCACAAAGAGATAATCCTAGAACAGAACAGATCAGGGCCTCCACTGTTGCCCCCAACCCTGCTACCAAGAGAACCATTTTTTTTTCAAATAACTGATCCCTCCCCCACCTCTATTTTGCAATGGATTCCTGCTATAGTAAAATTCCAATAGTAACCCATTTCGTATTGGTGGACTCCTCTATTGTTACATGTTGGACAAATTCGCTTTTCATCTAAAGGATATCAGGTGTATTTTTGTGGAAAAACCTGTTAGCAAACAGTGTAGACCCGGAGCAGATGCCGCATTTTGCGACATCTGCTCCGGATCTACAGTTTGCCGATGAACCCTTTTACAGGTCTCCAGGTAACAACTTGCCTGCCAAAATTAGGTTTTCTGTATTTTTTCATATCCATTATTAATACCATCCCACTAACAAGACCACAATTAATTTGGTTCGACCATGTGACCAGCTGTTTTGGCTGTTATCACACTTCTGCATAAAATTAAATGGAAATTTTATGAAACTTAACCAGTCTAAATGGCGGCCCCTGCGCATCGGGGCTTGAAGAAATATATGGGCTGCATGATGCTTCCACGCAGAGCTGATACCGACCCGCACACGAGTACTGGTAAACAGCTTAGAGGATCTAAGCCTGCCCAGGCAAACGGTGTGAGTCGGCCCGTCCATGCTTATAAACTCTATTGGTTTCGTTGGGAGACAGGGCTTGAGATGTCATTTCTTCTCAATGTCGGGTAAAAGTCCCACAAAATTGGAAGCAACAACTCCAAAATGACCTTTACAGTGTTGATGGGGACGTAAAACCTCAAATCAAACAAAAACCAGTCTTTATGGCTACTGATAGGTGCATAATGCTCTTGAAAAGAAAAAAATCTCTCTGCCAAAAGTAAAACAAGAGGGCCCAATGGTCCTATATCGCTCACCTGTGTACCAGAAAATCATAAGTGTAGGAGACCACTTAACATTGCTACATACTAAATATCTGAGCTCTGGGCCTTATGGTTTCACAGAAGAATGTTTTTCAAGTTTCTTTTTTTCCATTTTAAGTTTTTTTTTCCATTTTAAGTCCATCCATGGTAGCTAATGGGCCATGGGTGTGGCCAATTCTGGCCCAAGGGGCATGATTGGCAGGATTTATGTAGGTGACCTGGGCCCTGTGGTTTCAGAGAAGAAGATTTTTGAAGCTTTTTTCCATTAGGAGTCTATGGGAGCTAAGGGGCCCCGGGGCGTGGCCCATTTGGACCCAAGGGGCATGATTGGCAGGATTTATGTAGGTGACCACTTACCGTTACTACATTCTAAATATCTAAGCTCTGGGCCCTGTGTTTTCAGAGAAGAAGATTTTTAAAGCTTTTTTTTCCATAAGGAGTCTATGGGAGCTAAGAGGCCCCAGGGCGTGGCCCATTTGGACCCCAGGGGCATGATTGGCATGATTTATGTTGGTGACCTCTTGCCGTTGCTACCGGCTAAATATCTAAGCTCTGGGCCCTGTGGTTTTAGAGGAGAAGATTTTTGAACCTTTTTTCCATTAGGAGTCTATCGGAGCTAAGGGGCCCCGGGACGTGGCCCATTTGGACCCCAGGGGCATGATTGGCAGGATTTATGTAGGTGACCACTTGCCGTTGCTACATGCTAAATATCTAAGCTCTGGGCACTGTGGTTTCAGAGAAGAAGATTTTTGAAGCTTTTTTCCATTATGAGTCTAAAGGAGCTAAGGGGCCCCGGGGCGTGGCCCGTTTGGACCCCGGGGGCATGATTGGCAGGAATTAGGTAGGTGACCATTTGCCTTCAATACATGCTAAATATCTAAGCTCTGGGCCATGTGGTTTCAGAGAAGAAGATTTTTGAAGCTTTTACCAATTATGAGTCTATGGGAGTGAAGAGGCGCCGGGGCATGGCCCATTTGGAACCCAGGGCCATGATTGGCAGGAATTATGTAGGTGATTACTTGCGGTTGCTACATGCTAAATATCTAAGCTCTGGGTCCTGTGGTTTCAGAGAAGAAGATTTTTGAAGCTTTTTTCCATTATGAGTCTATGGGAGCGAAGGGGACCCGGGGCATGGCCCATTAATAACCCAGGGGCATGATTGACAGGAATTATGTAGGTGACCATTAGCCCTTGCTACATGCTAAATAACCAAGCTCTGGGCCCTGTGGTTTCAGAGAAGAAGATTTTTGAAGCTTTTTTTCCATTATGAGTCTATTGAAGCGAAGGGGCCCCTAGACATGGCCAATTTGGAACCCAGGGGCATGATTGGCAGGAATTATGTAAGTGACCACTTGCCCTTGCAACATGCTAAATATCTAAGCTCTGGGCACTGTGGTTTCAGAGAAGAAGATTTTTGAAACTTTTTTTCCACTATGAGTCTATAGGAGCTAAGGGGCCCCGGGGCGTGGCCCGTTTGGACCCCGGGGGCATGATTGGCAGGAATTATGTAGGTGACCACTTGCCTTCAATACATGCTAAATATCTAAGCTCTGGGCCCTGTGGTTTCAGAGAAGAAGATTTTTGAAGCTTTTACCAATTATGAGTCTATGGGAGTGAAGAGGCGCCGGGGCATGGCCCATTTGGAACCCAGGGCCATGATTGGCAGGAATTATGTAGGTGACTACATGCGGTTGCTACATGCTAAATATCTAAGCTCTGGGTCCTGTGGTTTCAGAGAAGAAGATTTTTGAAGCTTTTTTCCATTATGAGTCTATGGGAGCGAAGGGGACCCGGGGCATGGCCCATTAGTAACCCAGGTGCATGATTGGCAGGAATTATGTAGGTGACCATTAGCCCTTGCTACATGCTAAATATCCAAGCTCTGGGCCCTGTGGTTTCAGAGAAGAAGATTTTTGAAGCTTTTTTCCATTATGAGTCTATGGAAGCGAAGGGGCCCCGGGACATGGCCAATTTGGAACCCAGGGGCATGATTGGCAGGAATTATGTAAGTGACCACTTGCCCTTGCTACATGCTAAATATCTAAGCTGTGGGCCCTGTGGTTTCAGAGAAGAAGATTTTTGAAGCTTTTTTCCACTATGAGTCTATAGGAGCTAAGGGGCCCCGGGGCGTGGCCAATTTGGACCCCCGGGGAATGATTGGCAGGATTTATGTAGGTTACCACTTGCCCTTGCTACATTCTAAATATCTAAGCTCTGGGCCCTGTGGTTTCAGAGAAGAAGATTTTTGAAGCTTTTTTCCATTATAAGTCTATGGGAGCGAAGGGGCCCCTGGGCGTGGCCCATTTGGAACCCAGGGGCATGATTGGCAGGAATTATGTAGGTGACCACTTGCCGTTGCTACATGCTAAATATATAAGCTCTGGGCCCTGTGGTTTCAGAGAAGAAGATTTTTGAAGCTTTTTTCCATTATGAGTCTATGGGAGCGAAGGGGCCCCGGGACCTGGCCCATTTGGAACCCAGGGGCATGATTGGCAGGAATTATGTAGGGACCACTTGCCCTTGCTACATGCTAAATATCTAAGGTCTGGGCCCTGTGGTTTCAGAGAAGAAGATTTTTGAATCTTTTTTCCATTATGAGTCTATGGGAGCAAAGGAGCCCCGGGGCGTGGCCCATTTGGAACCCAGGGGCATGATTGGCATGAATTATGTAAGTGACCACATGCCGTTACTTCATGCTAAATATCTAAGCTCTGGGCCCTGTGGTTTCAGAGAAGAAGATTTTTGAAGTTTTTATCCAGTACGAGGTATGGGAGCGAAGGGGTTCCGGGGCGTGGCCCATTTGGAACCCAGGGGCATGATTGGCAGGAATTATGTAGGTGACCACTTGCGGTTGCTACATGCTAAATATCTAAGCTCTGGGCCCTGTGGTTGCAGAGAAGAAGATTTTTGAAGCTTTTTTCCATTACGGGTCTATGGGAGCTAAGGGGCCCCGGGACGTGGCCCATTTGGAACCCAGGGGCATGATTGGCAGGAATTATGTTGGTGACCACTTGCCGTTGCTTAATGCTAAATATCTAAGCTCTGGGCCCTGTGGTTTCAAAGAAGAAGATTTTTGAAGCTTTTTTTCCATCATGAGTCTATAGGAGCTAAGGGGCCCCGGGGCGTGACCCATTTGGACCCCAGGGGCATGATTGGCAGGAATTATGTAGGTGACCACTTGCTGTTGATACATGCTAAATATCTAAGCTCTGGGCCCTGTGGTTTCAGAGAAGAAGATTTTTGAAGCTTTTTTTCCATTATGAGTCTATGGGAGCAAAGGGGCCCCGGGGCATGGACCATTTGGAACCCAGGGGCATCATTGGCAGGAATTATATAGGGGACCACTTGCCCTTGCTACATGCTAATTATCTAAGCTCTGGGCCCTGTGGTTTCAGAGAAGAAGATTTTTAAAATGTATCCCTTTATAAGTCTATGGGAGCTATATGTTGCCATGGCAACCAGAATTCCAATCTGATCAGCCCAAAAACCTTATGCAGCCTTTCCCCCTACCTGATGATGCTTCACATGAAATTTGATGAAGATTGGCCATGGGGTATTAGAGATATACTTATTTGAAATTGTTTACGGACGCACGCACGCACACACGCACGGACGCATGCACGGACGCACGCACGACGGATGACGGACAAAAAGTGATCCCAAAAGCTCACCTCTTCACTACTTGACAGGTGAGCTAACAAGAGGCACAATGGGCCACTACACTGTGCTCACCAGAAGTCAGGTGGTTTATATCATACAGTCGAACTTCAATGGCTCGAACACCTTTGGGACCTCCAAAATCTGTTCGAGACAGGGGTAGTTCGAGCCACAGAGGCTTACTGCCAGGAGGCATAACCAGGTACTTTTTGACATATTTTCGGTGTCCTGTAATGAAAATGTATGCTGTGTGTACTCATTAGAATCGCCTCATCGAGGCGATTCTAATGAGTACACACAGCATACATTTGCAAGATAAAAGACAAAAGTCTCCTAAATTATCTCGCACCATTTCTTATATAGAGGACTTCCCTAGGGGCTCAAGAACGGGTTCGACTCAGCCATGGTAAACGAGCCATCGGTGTTCGAGCTATCGAAGTTCTACTGTATATGGGCATGGCAACCATCTTTGTCATTTGATTACAATCCACAATTAACTTTTCATTTTCATTGCCTCATCCCATATACATGTAGGCTCTCCATGTACATGTAATATGATTTCAATCAGCACAGCAGTTTAAGTGGAGAAGAAGGTAACATTACTGAATCTAAAGTCATCCAGGACAAAGGTCAGTAAATGACCTTGACCTTTGAAATTGGTAAACTTTCATTCAGCTGATTGCAAATATTTCTGACACGTCAGGCTGCCATACAATCAGTAAAGTCCCCTGTTTTGCCTTTTTTTCATAGAAATCTCTGAGTGACCAAATTTGACCATGACATAAAATAGGTCAAGGCCAACCAAAGGTCATCATTTGAATAACATGGTAGGGCCAGAGTCCCTGATGCCGCATACTAAGTTTCAAGGTCATCGACCATTTGGTTTTTGAGAAGATTTTTTAAAGGTTTTTATCATATTATGTGCATGGTGGCCATATTGGTCATGTGACCCAGTTCTTACCAACAAACTTTCCTTCCCCCTTCCCATAGAGGCTTCACATGTAATTTGGTTTCAATCAACTCAGCAGGTTTAAGTGAAGAAGATGATAAAAATACTGAAGCTGAGCCGTCCAGGACAAAGTTCAGGAAATGACCTTGACTTTTGGAATTGATTAGCTTTCATTCAGCTGAATGCAAATATCACTTCTGATGCTACAAGCTACCATGCTATCAATCCTCTGTATTGCCTTTTTCCATAAAAATGTCTAAGTGACCAAATTTGACCTTGAAGTAAAACAGGTCAAAGTCAACCAAAGGTCATCATTTGAATAAACTTGGTAGGGCCCTAGTCTCCAATGCCGCATACCAAGCTTAAAGGTCATCGGCCATTTGGTTCCTGAGAGGAATATTTTGTAAAGGTTTTCACCATATATGGACACGGGGGGTCATATTGGTCATGTGACCCAGTCCTTATGAATAAGCTTTTGTTCCCCCTTCCCATAGAGGCTCAACATGTGATTTGGTTTCAATCAACCCAGCAGTTTAAGTGGAGAAGAAGATAAAAATACTGAATCTGAGCCATACAGGACAAAGGTCAGTAATGACCTTGACCTTTGGAATTGATAAACTTCCATTCCACTGCTTGAAATTATCATTTTTGATTCCACAGACCACCATGCAATCAGAAAAATCCACTGTTTTTTCTTTTTCTTTTTTCTTTTTCCAATACAAATGCCTAAGCGACCAAATTTGACCTTGAGGTAAAACAGGTCAACCAAAGGTCATCATTTGAACAAACTTGGTGGGGCATGAGTCCCCAATGCTGCTACATGTAGTAAGTGTCGAGGTCATTGGTTCCTGAAAAGAAGTTTTTAAAAGATATTTTTACCATATTTGGGCATGGCGGCCATATTGGTCAGCCCAGTCCTTACAAACGTTCATTCCCACTTCCAATAGAGGCTCCAAAATGTCATGTAATTTGGTGTCAATTGGCCTAGTAGTTTCAGAGGAGATATCATTTGAAAATGTTGAAGACGCAGACAACGAAGTCGGACCACTGCCAATACTGTAAGCTCCCCCGGAGCCTTCCGCTCTCGTGAGCTAAACTTTTTTACAAAGTGCAAGGTTTATTAACTCCGCCCCCTTACCCCACACACACCCACCCCAATAGGTACACTACCTAATTTCCTCTGCTATTCGTTGTTGTGCTTCTGGATCGAATGGATCCATTGTCATCAGTCGTATTCTCTCTCTGTCTTTTTCTAGCTTTTCTTCACGCTGCCTACGGAATACCTCAATGAAGCGCTCTACAACAAAAACTATTAACTCTTATCATGCTGTTCACGACAACCCCTATCTTTGGAAACAGTGCAGATCCAGATCAGATGGCTTCTGAAGAAGCCATCTGATCAGGATATACACTGTTTGACATTCAATTTATGAATTTGTAGCAATAAATTACCGTATTCGCTCTAATTACCGCACCATGCCCTTAGTTTTTACAAAATTGTGTCAAAAAATCATGGTGAAAAATCTACCTAATTAGCGCACACTTGATACGAAAAAAATACTGATATTAAATGGGATGGAAAAGGATACTTAAGTATTGCCTTCACTGTTGAAGAAATAACGGCAGGTTTTTATAGATTTATTGTTAGAGCTTCAAGAGGAGGTTACTGTAAAGTGTGCGCTTATGCATTACCTTTTCAAAAATAGCTTTGGTGTGCGCTTATAGGAGCATGTGCGGTAATTAGGGCGAATACAGTACATCAAGAAATCTGCTTGGTACAAAGTCAGAAATGGGTGTGGCAAAACTGAATATATTCAGCAAGCTTAAGAGAAGGGTCAACATGTTAAACTGGCCTGGCAAGAGGTCAAATCAGCTGTCATTCAAACATCACACCATTCTCCCCTGGACATTACAGGTTTGCTAGGTTCTTCCATTTTCAGAAAGAAACACGATGTGTTTGAGAAACACTGATGCCCCCTGACATTTTCATTTTCAGAAAGGAACAAGAAAGCAGTCTGGAGGACAGCCAAATCCCCCGCCGCAGTTTGTATCAAGGCTCAACCTTGTGACCTTCGCCTGTGACCTTGACCTTGAGTTGGCATGGTTAGCTCACTGAGGGGGATAATTGACCAAAAGTTTAATGAAAATCCTTTTTGGGGTAAAGGAGATATGGAAGGGACCAAAAATTCAGTTTTAAACTTGTGACCTTCAAATGTGACCTTGACCCTGAGTCCGCATGGTTCATTTATAGGTTCTGCTCATCAGCTCACTGAGGGGGATAATTGACCAGAGTTTAATGGAAATCTATTGCAGGGTTCAGGAGATATGGAACGGACAAGAAAAAGTTACAGACAGATGGATGGATGGATGGACAGACTGACAGACAGATGGATGGACGGACATGGGTTCTGCACATCAGCTCACTGTGAAGACTATTTGACAAAAGTTTAATGAAAATCCTTCCAAGGGTAAAGGAGATATGGAACAGACAAAAAATTCCAAGTTTCAAACTCGTGACCTTCAACCATGACCTTGACCTTAAGTTGGCATGGTTCATTTATTATGTTTATAGGTTCTGCACACCAGCTCACTGAGAGATATAATTGACCAAAGTTTAATGAAAATCTATTTAATGAAAATGAAAATCTCGTGACCTTCAACCATGACCTTGACCTTGAGTCGGCATGGTTCATTTATGGGTTCTGCACACAAGCTCAATAAGATGAATAATTGACCAAAGTTTAATGAAAATCTATCAAAGGGTTCAGTAGATATGGAGTGGACAGGAAAGTGATACGGACAGACGGACGGACAGACAGACTGACAGTCAGATGAAGGCCATTCCTATAATCCCCGCTCCGCTTCGCGGCGGGGGATTAAAAACCTGTGAGCCAGCTCCAGAGAAAAGGACCCATTGCATAGACAAGCAGAAATGGCTCAGATGAACCTGTGAAGACAGACACAAGGCAACACATCACTTCTTACATGAAACAACCTCAAGCCTACCAGTCTGCAAGCAGCAAAAGCTCTCGCTAGACTGCTCATACAACCATGCAAGCACCAGTTTAGCAATAAGACTTCTCCCCATTGCAGATTCGATGCTGCTTGTATCGAAAATCAAAGACGTGCCAAAAGCTTTGTCATAATACAGTAAAATGCCCATATTTAGACCACCTTTTGGACTGTTCAAAAGTGGTCTTTTGAACAGTCCCATATAGGGCTGGCTAATCGGAGCTGAAAAGATAATCGATTATCAGTCCTGTCATTGCGATCCATAAGCAATTAGAAATCGCTAAGGTTTTTGTCATTATTTTACCTGTCTGGCTTTCTGTCTGAGCATGATTCTTACCATATGTTGCACTTTACCATATGTATATCTTAACAACAGACAGGCCTGAGCAAACAGTGTAGACCCAGATGAGACGCCGCATAATGCGGCGTCTCATCAGGGTCTGCACTGTTTGCCACTCATCCAGCTATTTTAGGCATAACTTTGGGTAGTAAATTGCACCTTTCAAGTAATCGATTAAAAGCAAATCAGAAATGATAATCATTTTTGTGGAATTTATCGATCAGTTATTAAATCGATTATATGATTAATCGTGTCAGCCTTAGTCCCATATGTGGTCCCTGACCAGAGGATATTGTGTGCAGAACACACAAAGAAAAAATAACTGCACCCTTCTAAATAAGCTTTTTAACCCTCGTCCTGCTAAGCCCGGATATGCTTTATTTTCCAAACAATGAAGATCCAGATCAGATGGCTTCTGACGAAGCCATCTGATCAGGATCTACATTGTTTGCCATTCAGATTTTGAATTTGTTGCAATAATTTGCATCAAGTAATCTGATTGGTTGATAATCAGTAGTGGGTGTGGCAGATTAAAATATTCAGCAGGACAAGGGTTAAAGCAGAATTAGTCTTCATTTTAGGTGGTTGAACTTTGTATCATGTGCTTCTGAAAAGGTTTTAGAGATGACTGACAGCGTGGCCAGAACAATTGCTTAGCATCATGATAACAGGTCTGTGAAATGAACACCCCTCGAAACCCCAGTTTATATAGAGAAAACTAGGGTTTACAGGTCAGGGGTATAAATTATTTAGCTTATTTCTGCTCCCAGACATAGGTTGTGGGCACTCGTTAGAACCACCTCAATGAGGCTCCCAGACATTAGTTGTGGGCACTCGTTAGAACCGCCTCAATGAGATGGTTCTAACGAGTACCGACAACCTATGTTTGGAGTATAAATAAGAAAACTAGAAATGTTTTCAGAGGAAAACAATGTCCCAACACCATAAATATATCTTAAAACACCCATTTGACTTTAATAACTAGGTTAAAGTCATCAAAATGTAAGCTGCAAACAAGCCATTTTGGCCAAAAACTGACAGTTTTCTCGGGAGCCTGTGACTTTAAAAACAAACAGTCATTAAATAGCTCAGATGGTAGACTGTAATTAAATATTGTACCGATTTTGACCAACATTCATAAATTTTTAAATGATATAGGTTATATACAGATAAGACATTTTTTGGCCCCAAAAGAACACGTTTCGGAAGACCTTAGCCTTAGAGTGCAGACAAGCCATTTTTGGGCCAAAATTGACTGTTTTGGGGGGGCCTGTGACCTTGAAAAAAGGTCAAGGTCACCAAAATCTAATCAAGTCTGTGGTATGTTGTATTGATATATTGTACCAAATTTGATTTTAATTAATCAATTCATTAAAAAGGTAGAGTGCAGACATGTAGATAGCGCAAGCCATTTTTCGCCCAAAATTGACTGTCTTTGGGGTGCTGTGACTTTGTAAAAAGGTGAAGGTCACCAAAATCTAACCAAATCTGCGGTTTGTTGTAATGATAAATTGTACCAAGTTTGACGAAAATCAATCAATTCTAATGAGATAAGAGTGCAGACAAGCCATTTTTGGCCCCAAATTGACAGTTTTGGGGTCAAGGTGACCTTGAAAATGAGGTCAAGGTCACCAAAATCTAATCAAATCTGCAGTTTGTTGTAATGATATATATTGTACAAAGTTTGACGAAATTTGGTCAATTCATAAATGAGATACATGTAGAGTGCAGACAAGCCATTTTTGGCCCAAAAATGACTGTTTTTGGGGTGCTGTGACCTTGAAAATGAGGTCAAGGTCACCAAAATCTAATCATATCTGTGGTATGTTGCAATGATATATTGTACCAAGTTTGACTAAAACTAGTCAATTGGTTAATGAGAAAGAGTGCAGACAAGCCATTTTTGGCCCAAAAATGACTGTTTTGGGGTTGCTGTGACCTTGGAAATGAGGTCAAGTTCACCAAAATCTAATCAAATTTGCGGTTTTTGTAATGATATATTGTACCAAGTTTGATTAAAATTACTCAATTCGTTAATCAGATAGAGGACAGAGAAGCCATTTTTGGCCCAAAAATGACAGTTTTGGGTCGCTGTGACCTTGGAAATGAGGTCAGGGTCACCAAAATCCAATTAAATCTGCAGTTTGTTGTAATGATTTATTGTACCAAGTTTGATTAAAATTAATCAATTCATTAATAAGATAGAGGGCAGACGAGCCATCTTTGGCCCAAAAATGACTTTTTTTGGGTCGCTGTGACCTTGAAAATGAGGCAAAAGACATCATGCCCTAATGACTGTTTTCCCTTATCCTAATGATATGTCTATGCAAGTCTGGTCAAAATCCATCCATAGGTTCTGGAGATATAATGCTTCAAACATGCTACGCCGACGCTGACTCTGACGGGATCCGCACCAAAAACAATATGTCTCCCTCCTCTCCGCTGGGGGGGGGGGGACATAATTTTAACCTTTTACCTGCGGAATATCTAAATAGGCCACACCCACTACAGATTATCAACCAATCAGATTAGTTGATTCAAATTATTGCAATAAAATCATATACTGAATGACAATGAAGATCCTGATCAGATGGCTTCTTCAGAAGCCATCTGATCTGGATCTACATTGTTTGAAAGATAAGACATATCGGGCTAAGCATGACAAGGGTAAGCTTCTAGCTTTTGTAGTTCCTGAGAAATCTTAGACATAAGATAATGGTTTAAGCTGCTCACATTTTTTCAGCAGAAATTACAAACTTTTAGATATTGCCCTTGCTAGAACAGTTAATAATATGACCACTTATTAAGCCAACGAGGTACTGGCTCCTGGCAAACTGCATTCATCACGAAAACACGTCTATATAACTTTGACCCCTTGAACACCTCTTTTATATAGTACAAGAATTCCGCCGAAGGCTGTGTCGCGCCTGTGGGGGTGCAAAGTCACCGAACTATGATATCTAGGCCAAGGTCAAATATAGATGCTTGCATAAAAGTTGGCATTCCTAAATGAAAGCTTGTACTAAGTATCATTTATGAATCTCTAATCATTCTTGAGAAATGAACTTAACCATTAGGGTGAACGCTAGGGTGGTTGCAATATTTAACAAAGATAGTGAACCATAAAATGTAGGTCAAGGTCAAATATGGATGCTTGCATTTACATTGCCATCCCCAGATTCAAGCTTGTACCAAATATCATTAACGAATCTCTTATAGTTCTTGAGATATAAACGTGACCATTAGGGTGAATGCTAGGGTGGTCACAATATTTTACAAAGTCAGTGAATCATGAAATGTAGGTCAAGGTCAAATATGGGTGCTTGCATGTAAGTTGTCATTCTGTGATACAAGTTTGCAACAAGTATCATAAATGAAGCTCTTATAGTTGTTGAGAAATAAACTTGAACCTTAGGGTGAATGCTAGGGTGGTCGCAATATTTTACCAAGTCAGTGACCCATGAAATTTAGGTCAAGGTCAAATGTGGATGCTTGCATTTACATTGCCATCCCCAGATTCTAGCTTGTACCGAATATCATTAACAGGGCTTCCCTTAGGCGGACGTACGGCGTATATTACGTCCTGAAATCGCTTCCGGACGCCCAAATTAAACATCAAAGGCGTCCCGCGGATTCCCGAAAATTTCTCTGTACGACCAAAAATCTTTACCGAGACATATAAACCCGCTCACTTTTAGCGGTTTGTAAAAAGTTTGCTCCGCCTCCTTAGCTGAAACAGCTTTCTGTGTTTATTGAGAACTAAGGACATCCCATTTTCTGCTTGCGCGGTATTATATTGACAGTCAGAATTATATGCGTCGGCACACCTTTGATCGTCATCGGCGTGTGAAAAACGTGTCGAGGTGATTGCTTGGGTGTTTGCATATAATTAAACAGATTAGTAGTTGAGGATAAACTAATGTCATTGACGATAAGTGTTTTTTAATCCTGTAAACTTGTTACTGTTTAAATTAAAGCGGGTCGTAATTTAGGTGTTTCATTAGAGATGCAAAGTGTGACAATAGTTTCAAAGATAGATACGCATTTTTTTTCTTGAGTAAATAGCAGGTGTTCACTAGGTGAAATGACGGAAATAATAAATAAAATCCCCAAAAGTTGTCGCGATCGCTGCCCAAATTGATCAAAGTTGCATATGTTTCTGCCTGTTTGTCTGAAGCAGTTCCGAGAGTTTTAATAGAGTACATTAAAGATGCGAAGCGTATGATTTTCAAAGTTTGGCAAAAATCTTTTACAAAAGAATTTTTCTTTATTTCTTTTTAATCCATATATGACAATGGGCATCAGGTTTGTTTTATTTGTGTTAAGTTCTACATACCGTATAGACAGATCAGACGCTATGTTTTGTGGCGTCTGATCTGGGTCTACACGGAAAATGGACCAATAGGCATAAATGGGGATGGGTAATGCGATTGTTTTCTTTACTTTTTATTTGTTTTTTTTTGGGGGGGTGGGGGGAAGGGAGTTTTACTTGGAAAGTTGTAAAATTTATACAGGCCAAGCAAAAATATTTTTCTTTTTTGTATGCACTCCTCTGCACTGTACTATGTCACACAGTTATGAGTAGTTTTAACTTCCTCACAGAGCTTTGCTTGATTGTTTTGAGTTTAACAGCCCAGTCAACACTATTCAAGTCATTTTTGAGCCAGTCAGTTTACCTATCCACACTTAACTAGTCCTCTAAAAGAATATACAGGTGATTAAAAATGCAAACAAGAGATTCATAAATAAAATAATATATATTTCTTCATCAAAACAATTTTACGATCCGCAAACACCTTGCTTCAAAATTGGGACTTCCTGAATTTTCCAGTGGGACTTCCAGATTTCAAGGGTAGGAAGTCTGGGACTTTTTGAACTTGGGAGTAAATGGAAGCCCTGATTAATGAATCTCTTATAGTTCTTGAGATATAAACGTGATCATTAGGGTGAATGCTAGGGTGGTCTCAATATTTTACAAAGTCAGTGAACCATGAAATGTAAGTCAAGGTCAAATATGGTTGCTTGCATGTAAGTTGTCATCCCGTGATACAAGTTTGTACCAAGTATCATAAATGAAGCTCTTATAGTTCTTGAGAAATAAACTTGAACCTAAGGGTGAACGCTAGGGTGGTCGCAAATGTTGAAGCCTTGACCGGGCGCTTATATCGCGCCATGCTAATAGCTGGCGCGACAAAAACTGGGGTTTACAGGGGTAAACCTTATTTTTTTATTTCTGCTCTAAAATATAGATTGTGGGTACCCACAATCTATACTTTGAGCAGAAATAAGAAAAATATATCCCAATTTTTCATCTTAAAATTTTCGTTTTAACGGCGGTCAAGTTAACAATGTATTTGTATAGGTGTGTTTTCTTTATGTTTATTAATTGATTATCCTATATTACACAAGGTCAAGCAATATTCAAAAATCATAAATCATATTTTTAATTGCGTCAATTAATAAAATTGTCATTAATCAAGTAATTTCGTATTGGCCCAGTTACAGGTCCTCGGTCAGCTGTATTGGCCTCGGCCTTCGGCCACGTGCCAATACAGCAGACCTCGGACCTGTAACTGGGCCAATACGAAATTACTTGATTAATAACATTATATTACGAACCTGTGCTGCCACTTTCCAATGCATCCGAGAGAGGAGGATTTCTCTCTTTCAGCAAGGCTCTCTCCCGGGGATTATTGAACAGCAGATCTCTTATAGTCTTCGGGTCATACTCGTCTTCATTTCTGTTCATCTGTCGGCTGGGCCCAGGCTGGTTTGGAACCGATATTGAACCAAAATCCAGCACCGGCAAGCCTGTAAAATATATTAACCCTTTTACCATAGTACCAAATGGAATCTTCCTCTTTATATATAGCAGGAGACCATTTCGAAATTCAGGGGCTTCAGGTTGTGTTTCTTTTCAAAAAAAATCTTTTTTGAAAATGACTGAACTTTTAGCAAACAATGGAGGCCCTGATCAGATGCCGCGTTTTGTGGCATCTGATCTGGGCCTGCACTGTTTGCCAAGGTACCCATTTTGGGGTTTCTGATACTAAATGGGTTAAAGCTCTGCATGCTGGGTATTTTTTCAGCAGAGTTATAAAGTCACGATATTATGAAATATTTTTTTCTAATTTTTCCAAGAAAACAGGATATGACATTTCATGCAAATTTTCTTCTATGGAAATAATTTGCATGCTATGGCAAAACTATTTTCTGATGGAAAATAAGAACAAGAAACAAGGAAATTCCACAAAAACCAGGTTTTCCAAAAGTCATATGACACCAGGGGCCAGTTGTTCAAAGCATCGTTAGCTTAACAAGCTCGTAAGTCGTCATATTGTTAACTCTTCTAGCAAGTACAATATCGTAAATTTTGTTATTTTTGCTGAAAAAATGTGAGCAGCTTTTGCGGACATGTGAGCAGCTTTTGCGTCCGCAAAAGCTGCTCACATTTTTTCAGCAAAAATTTCAGCATATTTGCCATATTTAATGATCAAAGTTTTAACGATGCGTTAACTAACGATGTCGTTAGTTTTGAACAACTGGCCCCAGGAAAACATTACATTGTAATGTACTTGTAATTCACAAGTACACAGTTGTCATTCTGGCGCGTGACACTCTGCCCTGACCCGTTCTATAATCATACCATGTATCATTAAAATATTTCACAGGTTGCAGAGTTACAAAGAGGGGTCAAAATTATATAGGCGTATTTTCGTGAAGCCGTTCTTAATCTAAGCATAACTTTTAATGCCTTTGAGCGAATAAAGAATCTTTCAGCCAAATTTGCCTCAGTTCACCCTTAATTTCTCTAGCACCTCATATATTCAGAATATTAAGGAGGCTAATTGGATAAAATAATAATTTTAAAGGTCCATTCTGGTTATTCCATGTCCGTTCCAGTTATTGGGTCCATTCTGGTTAGTAAACGCACCGTAGCACATCTATTTCTTCAAGCCCTGATGGGCAGGGCCGAAGTTGCAAGTAGTTACAGCTTTAGCTTTAGGCAGTGGCTAGCCGTCCGGTACCGAACTACCAGCCTACAAGTCTGTCCATCCGGTACCGGACGACCAGCCAATGAGTCTGCTCGTCCGGTGCCGGACGGCTAGCCAAGCCACATAGGAACGGCTAGTAAATATTAGTCACTCATTTCATATAGGGTATGAAAAATAGAAGTGGAGGCAATGATCAGGAATCGATACAATCAACCCACAGCTCTCATCAGAGACACCAAAGGGAAAGACGCACAAATATGATACAACAGACCCTAATGGAAACACCAACAGCGGAAAGCCAAAAGGACAGTTACTTTCCCACAAAATGGCCAATAGGCTATCCAAAGTACATAACATAAGTGACACAAACACCCAAGGACACACCATAACAAAAATAAACCACTACAGAAGAACCGCCTTGGAACAGTCAGCGTAAACGAATTCCACTGGGGGGCTTAAATCGATTTTATGTGGCCACAATCCTCGCCCTTACTTCCGTCGCGATTTAGACAAATAATTTGTTCAGTCCGCATGAAGGCCTCCTAACTCATCAGTGCAACATCTCCGTGTACACAAATAATCAAACAACCACAGAGATGAAACAACGGTGAGGACTTGACAGCAAGCAACCACTGAAATGCTGGAGCAAAAGAAAACCAACAGTTAGACTCTGATGGGCCCGACCAGAGACAGAGCATCAGGCACCAACTAACATTACCTTGAATTAGATCTCTCTAATTCTCAATAAGCCTTTACGTTGGAACCGTCATAGAATCTGAGGTATAAGCTGAATATAGCACTTGTATCAATTTTTGGAGTACTGGATGCTAAATAGTTCCTACCTTGAGACAATGTAAATGGCATTGAGATCATTTTAAAAATAAAGCAAATAAACACAGCCATATCGGTAATGCATGATTGTTGTAACAATTATGCCTGTGATAATAAATAGAAGTGGAGGCAATGATCAGGAATCAATACAATCAACCCACAGCTCCCGTCAGAGACACCAAAGGGTAAGACACACAAACATGAAACAACAGACCCTAATGGAAACACCAACAGCCGAAAGCCAAAAGGACAGTTACTTTCCAACAAAATGGCCAATAGTCATGTTAACTTATTTCTATTATAAATATTATTACTATCAATTATATATTTATAAGTAACTACCAATCGGTAATATAACTTAATATTTTATATGTAACAGGTGAAAAATGCCCATCACTTTACCTGGTTGGGGGTCGAACCCGGTCTGCAGGAGTAACAGGCCAACAAACTACCACGTCGCTATAAAAGCCGGCTTGTACCGCAAGGCAGTACAAGTGTATCTTATACCTATCACTACTACATATTCCCCCTCCTATTTAAGATTCGTCCTCGAATCTCTCAAACTTTCTAACAAAACTCGCCAGTACACGGATGTTGTCTGAGTCTCTGTGGGTCATTTACGTTGGGCGCCAAATGTAACAGGTGAAAAATGCCCATCACCTTTACCCGGCCGGGAATCGTACCCGGTCCGCCGGAGTGACACGCCAACACTCTAACACGTCGCTATAACCGCAAGGCAGTACAAGCGTATCTTATAACTATCACTACTACATTTATATATTTTACTTTTCCTTTCTTTATTAAAATGCGGCTTATATCATCAAAGTGCAGATTATATTTTCTGGTCCTTTGGGACCATTGAGTTCATTTGGTATCATTTTGAAAATAGTGTTCTGCTTAAGCCAGTGTTAGAGGGCATGGCCGGTGTTGCATATTTCAGTACTGGTCATGAACAGACTCAATAAAACTGAGTCTGTTATTTTCTTTTATTTGGTGTATTCCTTGCTTCCAAAGGATCTAACTTCAGAACTTATTTATTTTCACTGTAGCTGGTGTTGTGCCGTGTGGCTGCCGTAAAACGTCTCCCCGTACATCATCATAGTGCAGACTATATTTTCTGGTCCTTTGGGATCATTGCGTTCATTCGGTATCATTTTGAAAATAGAGTTCTGCTTAAGCGGTGCTAGAGGGCGTGGCGGGTGTTGCATATTTCAGTACCGGTCATGAACACTCAATAAAACTGAGTGTGCTATTTTTGTTTATTTGGTGTATTCCAAAGGATCTAACTTCAGAACTTATTGAAGGTACGAAAACGTTTGATCCAAGCGTCGCAAAAAAACAACTAATAGCAATTGAGCAGTTACGTAAAAATCCTAAGAAATAAGGATATTGATGACTTGCAGTTATTTTCCTAAAATTTTAAACAAATTTGTTTAACGATCCAGCAAAGAGTTCAAACTGTGCAGATGGACTGGCAAACAGTGTAGATACTGCTTCAGGTGATATGGGACTGCATTATTAGCCAAAGCCTATATGTCCCAGTACATAGGATCATTGCTTCAATTGCTCTACTCATGGAGTTTCGGATCGTTGTCTTTATGTGTGCCCTGCTAACAAGATTATTACCCCTAACTGATATTTCTTTGTACCAGGCTACCATGTTGAACTGATGGGTTAAATAAATACACTACTTCCCAAATTTAATGTTAATCTATCACGATAAATATCAATCTCAACATGGCGTAAACAGGTGATAAGAATACAGTTATAGTAAATATATAGTGGATAATATTATTTGGAACGCATGCCCTATATAAAAAGATAGACTTAAATTTACTTCTGGATGGTTGGCCAATACTACGTGGGTTTGTTAGCCGTCCGGTACCTGACGGGCAGACTCGTACGAGTCGTAGGCTGGTCGTCCAGTACCGGACGGCTAGTCACTGCCTTAGCTTTAATTCTGGTACTTATATGAATCGCATTACATCATCAAATTTGGTGGATGTCATTTGATGTGTTACCAGTAAATTTCAGAATTGTTACTGGTGACACGTCAAATGACATTCATAAACCAGAACCTGGGATATGGGAAGTTAGTCCCAGCTGTCGAAATAATCGAATCTGGACGGGCATGCTACGTTTCGCCCGTGGGTCGTTTCGCCCTGATTTTGGGGGTGGGTTGTTTCGCCCTTACCTGGTGAGTCGTTTCGCCCGTGGGTCGTTTCGCCGCAATTATATTTTAAGGGAGTGACAAACGGAATGGATGAGTAAATGGACAGATGGATAAATAAATACATGGGTGAATGGAGTTGTGCGTTGGTAGATGGACGGACGTACAGATGAACGGACGGCATTTTTAATATACGGAAATAGATAAATGAATGAATGATTGAATAAATGAATGAATGGAGAGTATTGGTAGCTGGACAAACGGAAGTGATTGAATGAATGAATGAAGCGATGCTTGTGTAGATGGACGGACCGTTTCTGACGAGCACCTGAGCAGAAATATGAAAAATATAAGAATCTTTGATCAGAACATTTTTTGATTTTTTTATTTGGTGGTAGAATTTTCCAGTATTTGAATAAGCATGTTTTCGTAATGCAAACTATTAAACAGACCAGTACGATAACACAGCCGTGTGATATAGTGCAGGTTTTCATATCTCTAAAATGACTACTTTTATTTTTACTTTTTTATGAAAAGCTGTGGTATTTTTTCTTATCTATACTGCGAACATATCTTTAGGCGGTTCTAACGAGTACCCACAACCTTTGTCATGTAGCAGAAATAACAAAAATAATGTATACCCCAATTAACCCCAGTTTTCGACATATAAGGTGTTCATTCCACGGACTTGTTAATGTGATGCTATAGTTTCATGTTATGCTTTGTTATATATTTATAATGTAAAATATGTGTTTTGTTACGCATAAAATTATGGGAAAAATGATAAGAAAGTAAAAAACATTATGTTTATATTCCCACCAAGGTTGAGCTACAGTAGAGTCTGTTAAAAAAATTAAACCAACTTTTTACACATGACACTTAATGTGTAATATTAATTATTACTCTTTAAGCGACATTTTTGTTAACTTTTATTCAGACACCACTGTTTAAAAATATTTTGTTTGTTGAAATTGAGGTTTAACATCCCCGTCAACACAATAAACATAATAATGTAACCAGTTCTATCACATCACTTTTTGTGCAGAAAGAACAACTGATAAGTAAATAAACTAACATATTAGCAGGTCTATGCAATAACGTCCCCCTAAACCCAACTTGTGGCGGCCGTGTGTCGGCCGTAAAACGTCTCCCCGTACATCAACCATAGTGCAGTTTATATTTTACTTTTGGTCCTTTGAGATCAGCGTGAATATTCTGAGAAATCAGAAATAAATTATTGGTTTAGACTCATATGGGAGCCGGACAAAACGTCCCATGGACAAAACGTCCCATGCCATTTTTGACCAGGTGGACAAAACGTCCCATATCATTTTGTCAGGGTGGACAAAACGTCCCACATCATTTTTGCAGGGTGGAAAAAACGTCCCACATGATTTTGACAGGGTGGACAAAACGTCCCACACGGTTTTGACAGGGTGGACAAAACGTCCCATGCTATTTAGACAGGGTGGACAAAACGTCCCATATTCAACACATGTATACGGGCCTCCGTGGCCTAGTGGATAAGAGCGCTGACTCTTAGTCATTAGGTCTCTCACCGCCGTAGGTTCGAGCCTCGCTCGGGCCACGTGTGAGACGCCAAGTTCTGCAACGGAAGGTCAGGTGGTTTTTCTCCGGGTATTCCGGTTTTCGCCCACCTCTGATTAACGATCGGCTCGATATGAGTTAAATAATCTTGAAAGGGCCGTAAAACCCAAACAAACAAACAATCAACACATGTATAAATTCAATTCAAAGGGAACCATTACACCTAATCTAATCTATCTAATCTAATCTAATCTATCTAATAAATGACTAATTGTTGTTTGTTGAAATGATGTAATTGACCTCTAGTGTCAGGCATTTCGCCCCACCATGGGACCCACATGTATATCTCTTATCTCAGGTGAGCAAATTAGGACCATTATATTCCCCTTGTTATACCAAATGGATTCATCCTCCTTATATATGACAGGAGTCCATTTTGAAATTAAGGGGTGTTTTCTTTTAAATTTATTTGAACTTTTTGCAAATAATGTAGGCCCTGATCAGACGCCCCAAACATAATCCCCCACCCCCGGACAAAATCCCCTCTTTTTGTAAAGGCTGACAATATCCCCCCCCCCACTCCTCCACATGCACAATTACTGATTTTGGAAAATCAGTCTGTATATACATGTGTTGAAAACTGTAGATTGCAATACTGTCAAAGGTATTTTGGTGCTCATGGAGAAATTATTGCAACATGCAGGTAGTACTGCACATGTACAAAAGGTGAAAAAATGTATAACAGTGAAATCATCAATGCAAAAATTCTAACAATGAATAAGAAAATTACAACCTTAGATTAAATTCATTGAACTGACTTAATAATGTTTGTTCAATTATGATCACTTTGATCATCACCATTAATTTTCATCATACAGATTATAAAGACCCTTCACAAAAATCAATCAGAATTTTCAAAAGTTATACGTTTTCCTATCAACAATTTAATTCTGTAATTAGCAGCTAATCAAAGAAAAAGCCTTTGTTAGATTAAAGTGAAAAGGGCATAATTACTTGTAATAACTTTTTTTATTATACATGTGTGCTTAGGGGTTTTATGGACCTTCAACCCATTAGGATTATATTTGGCATGATCAGTAGTTCCAGGCATACTTGTATAGTGGGTTTTAAGGGGGTCAAAATTATAAAGGCATGTTTTTCGTGATGTTTTCAGTATTTTATACAAGATACCTTTTAGTATTTTTATACAAGATATATCCAGTAATGAAATAATAGTTGAAAACTGTGTTTCAGATAGGGATATCAGGTTGTGTTTTGTTTAAAATTAATTTGGAATGTGGCTTATAGTTTTACAAACAGTGTAGGCCCTGATAAGACCTCGTGTTCTGAGGCATCTGATCTTGGCCTGCACTGTTTGCCAATTACCCACTGATATTATTTTTTTTTTCAACAGAGTAAGATAAGTTGTACACATTATCTTATATGTGCTATCATAAAAAAAATTCTTTTATGTAAAAAATGTGCTCTTAACCATGTGCTCTTTAATGATTGTGTTTGCATATTCATGTTTTGTAAATAAAAGCCTCTAACTATATTTCAACATTCATTTTTGTAGTGTTCATGTTAGTACAGTAAAATTCATATATTAAGACCACCTTTGGGACTGTTCAGTAGTGGCCTAAAAGACCACTTTTGAACAGTTCCAAGGGTGGGCTTCAACTAGTGCAGACTGGACACTACAAACACAAAGAAAATGTACCTTAAACCTTCTAAATATGCTTTTAAAAGCATAATTGGTCTTAATTTAAGGTGGTCTTAATAGTGAATTTTTACTCTATATTGTCACATACCCTTCCAAAACCCTTCCACCTCCCTAACACCACCTCAAGAATATGGGACGTTTTGTCCACCCTGTCAATATAGCATGGGACGTTTTGTCCACCCTGTCAAAACTGTGTGGGACGTTTTGTCCACCCTGAAAAAATGATGTGGGACGTTTTGTCCACCCTGACAAAATGATATGGGACGTTTTGTCCACCCTGCAAAAATGATGTGGGACGTTTTGTCCACTTGGTCAAAAATGGCATGGGACGTTTTGTCCTACATTCACTCATATTGTAGACAGGTTTTTAATTATTTGGAGCCCATTTTGATTTTTATTTGCCTTCAGAGCAGCTGGTGTTGTGCCGTGTGGCGGCCGTGAAACGTCTCCCCGTACATGATCCTTAGTGCAGTTTATATTTTACTTTTGGTCCTTTGAGATCAGCGTGAATATTCTGAGAAATCGGAAATTAATTATTGGTTTAGACTCATATTCTAGACAGGTTTTTAATTATTTGGAGCCCATTTTGATTTATATCAGTCTTTGAATCGACTGCCAGTTCAATATTCACAAATTTGCAGTATGTTTTCTCTGGCTTTCGTTGCCGGATCATTACAGGGTCACTGATGAGGCTTTATTAGCCGAAACTACGTAGTATGACCCATCTTCTTTCTTACGAATGTTTTAATTTCTCTTAAAGGAACTCGTTTTTGATTTTTATTTATACAGTGAAAAATCGATTTTCGCATATACTTTATTTCTCTTATTTCTGATTCTAGAACATAGACAATTAGACAGTTCTAATCCAAAATCTATGCTTTGAGCAGAAAGAAAAATATGTCACATTTTTTAAATATAAACAGTCATTTTCACAACCATAAATCCCATTTTATTGCAAAGACTTGTTAACCTTATATGAGCTCGAATATCTTTCTCAAAAAGGTGGTAGCGCAGTAGCTCAGACCTGAAGTAGAAGCCGTCAGAAGGTCGTCCAGCTGCACCAAACAAGGGCAAAACCATGTTTTCCAGCACTCCCAATACCCCCATCAATCCCTTTACATACCAAAAACAAACATAACTTAAATCAATAGGGCTTTAAATAAATAAGGGCGAAACGACCCACCTAATCAGGGCAAAACGACCCACGGGCGAAAAGACTGGCTATATCGTGATTCTTCCCCGTAGGGGGGAGATTTTTTGGCTTAGATTTTTATGTCGTAAAACCTTACTTTTACGACATTTATCATGATCTGTGTCATCCAGACGCTTGACAAAATAAAATACTTGACTGGTATAGTGTTTTTCTTTTCTTATTATTTTTCTACTAAAAATCTTATCCAACCTTAGTAGGTGATAAGAAATCACCCATTGTATGAATTTAAGTAACTTGCATAGGATATCATGAATTTTCCCCGTCCCTCGGTATACTGATCATGATTTTTCCCCTGTTTTATTTATTTATGTAGAACATGACTTATCATGTAAAAAGTAGTTCTGACCAATGTCACTTAGGTTGATGCTATTTATTCCGTAAAAGACGTAAGATGGACGAAAATGATGAAAACGAACCATTGCTTAAATTCCCACATATGTTTAAATTTCCCCGTACTTCATTTAATTTGAACAGTACGTAACGAAAAGGATGAAAGAAGCAGTGCTTAAGTTTAAATTGGCACGTTAAAAGATGCTCTTTATTCCGTGAAAAGAGGAAGGAAAAACGAAAAATGGTGAAAAGATGGTCTGCTTAAATTCCCCCTACATTTATTTATGCTCTTTATTCCGTGAAAAGATGAAAGATAAAAAGAAAAATGTAGAAAAGAAGGTCTGCTTAAATTCCCCCCTACGTTTAAATTACCCCCTGTCGTATATCTTTCGAACCGTAACTTTGAGACAACCCAAAAGCTAACCAAGTCCGTTTTCCTGTTTAAAAGTCCACAAATAAGACCCTTTAAGACACTAGGAAGGGAGAAATCCACCCCCATGCATCCATTTAAATTTGTTGGATGGGATATCGCTCTATATACTGATCATGAATTTTCCCCGTCCGTCCGTATATTGATCGTGAAATTTCCCCGTATGTCAAACTTTCCTTTATACAGTAAGTATCCATATATAAATGTGACAGTGGACATTGGCACGTGGGAGGATGCTCTTTATTCCGTGAAAAAAGGAAAGAAAGACAAAAAAAGGTGAAAATAAGGTCTGCTTAAATTTCCCCGTACGTTTAAATTCCCCCCTATCGTATATCTTTCGACCCGTATCTTTGAAATACCCCAAAAGATAACCAAGCCCCTTTTCCTGTTTTAAAGTCCCCAAATAAGACCCTTTAAGACACTAGGAGTAGGAAATCCTCCCCCTTGCATCAATTTAAGTTTCTTTCACAGGATTTATATATATACTGATCATGAATTTTCCCCGTCTACATTTCATTCTTATTAGACAGAGACGGGGAAAATTCACGATCAGTATATATATAAAAACCTATCCAAGAAACTTAAATGCATGCAAGGGGAAGGATTTCCCCCTATAAGTGTCTTAAAGGGTCTTATTTGGGGACTTTAAAACAGGAAAAGGGGCTTGGTTATCTTTTGGGGTATTTCAAAGATACGAGTCGAAAGATATACGATAGGGGGAAATTTAAACGTAGGGGGAAATTTAAACAGACCTTATTTTCACCGTTTTTCGTCTTTCTTTCTTCTTTTCACGGAATAAAGAGCATCTTCCCACGTGCCAATGCCCACTCTCACATTTGTATATGGATACTTACTGTACTAAGGACAGTTTCACATACGGGGAAAATTCACGATCAGTATACTGACGGACGGGGAAAATTCACGATCAGTATATAGAGCGATGTCCTATCCAACAAACTTAAATGCATGCAAGGGGGAGGATTTCCCCCTCCTAGTGTCTTAAAGGGTCTTATTTGGGGACTATAAAACGGGAAAAGGGGCTTGGTTATATTTTGGGGTATTTCAAACATACGGGTCGAAAGATATACGATACGGGGAAGTTTAAACGTAGGGGGAAATTTAACCAGACCTTATTTTCACCGGTTTTCGTCTTTCTTTCTTCTCTTCACGGAATAAAGAGCATCTTCCCACGTGCCAATGCCCACTCTCACATTTGTATATGGATACTTACTGTACTAAGGACAGTTTCACATACGGGGAAAATTCACGATCAGTATACCGACGGACGGGGAAAATTCACGATCAGTATATAGAGCGCTGTCCTATCCAACAAACTTAAATGCATGCAAGGGGGAGGATTTCCCCCTCCTAGTGTCTTAAAGGGTCTTATTTGGGGACTATAAAACAGGAAAAGGGGCTTGGTTATATTTTGGGGTATTTCAAAGATACGGGTCGAAAGATATACGATACGGGGAAGTTTAAACGTAGGGGGAAATTTAACCAGACCTTATTTTCACCGGTTTTCGTCTTTCTTTCTTCTCTTCACGGAATAAAGAGCATCTTCCCACGTGCCAATGCCCACTCTCACATTTGTATATGGATACTTACTGTACTAAGGACAGTTTCACATACGGGGAAAATTCACGATCAGTATACCGACGGACGGGGAAAATTCATGATCAGTATATAGAGCGATGTCCTATCCAACAAACTTAAATGCATGCAAGGGGGAGGATTTCCCCCTCCTAGTGTCTTAAAAGGTCTTATTTGGGGACTATAAAACAGGAAAAGGGGCTTGGTTATATTTTGGGGTATTTCAAAGATACGGGTCGAAAGATATACGATACGGGGAAGTTTAAACGTAGGGGGAAATTTAACCAGACCTTATTTTCACCGGTTTTCGTCTTTCTTTCTTCTCTTCACGGAGTAAAGAGCATCTTCCCACGTGCCAATGCCCACTCTCACATTTGCGTATGGATACTTACTGTACTAAGGACAGTTTCACATACGGGGAAAATTCACGATCAGTATACCGACGGACGGGGAAAATTCACGATCAGTATATAGAGCGATGTCCTATCCAACAAACTTAAATGCATGCAAGGGGGAGGATTTCCCCCTCCTAGTGTCTTAAAGGGTCTTATTTGGGGACTATAAAACAGGAAAAGGGGCTTGGTTATATTTTGGGGTATTTCAAACAAACGGGTCGAAAGATATACGATACGGGGAAGTTTAAACGTAGGGGGAAATTTAACCAGACCTTATTTTCACCGGTTTTCGTCTTTCTTTCTTCTCTTCACGGAGTAAAGAGCATCTTCCCACGTGCCAATGCCAGCTCCCACATTTGCGTATGGATACTTACTGTACTAAGGACAGTTTCACATACGGGGAAAATTCACGATCAGTATACCGACGGACGGGGAAAATTCACGATTAGTATATAGAGCGATGTCCTATCCAACAAACTTAAATGCATGCAAGGGGGAGGATTTCCCCCTCCTAGTGTCTTAAAGGGTCTTATTTGGGGACTATAAAACAGGAAAAGGGGCTTGGTTATATTTTGGGGTATTTCAAACATACGGGTCGAAAGATATACGATACGGGGAAGTTTAAACGTAGGGGGAAATTTAACCAGACCTTATTTTCACCGGTTTTCGTCTTTCTTTCTTTTCTTCACGGAATAAAGAGCATCTTCCCACGTGCCAATGCCCACTCTCACATTTGTATATGGATACTTTCTGTACTAAGGACAGTTTCACATACGGGGAAAATTCACGATCAGTATACCGACGGACGGGGAAAATTCATGAACAGTATATAGAGCGATGTCCTATCCAACAAACTTAAATGCATGCAAGGGGGAGGATTACCCCCTCCTTGTGTCTTAAAGGGTCTTATTTGGGGACTTTAAAACAGGAAAAAGGGGCTTGGTTATCTTTTGGGGTATTTCAAAGATACGGGTCGAAAGATATACGATACGATACGGGGAAGTTAAAACGTAGGGGGAAATTTAAGCAGACCTATTTTCACCGGTTTTCGTCTTTTTTTCTTCTTTTCACGGAATAAAGAGCATCTTCCCATGTGCCAATGTCCACTCTCACATTTGTATATGGATACTTTCTGTACTAAGGACAGTTTCACATACGGGGAAAATTCACGATCAGTATACCGACGGATTGGGAAAATTCATGATCAGTATATAGAGCGATGTCCTATCCAACAAACGTAAATGCTGAAACGGACTATACATGTCAATAACGAGGTAGCCATGATTAGCACGATTTTTTGTCATAAAAATAATATGTTGTCTTTGTCCAAGAAAGTAACAGCGTACATGTTGCATCATTATCTTGGGAAAATCGTGCAGACGTTAATCTTTGAGTTCCGCACGTAAACCAGTCCAAAAAAAAAAAAAAATCAAGATCAGTCAGACGCTTGCAAGAAAGAAATAAAACGGCCATATTCGGGGACAATACAAGAAGTCATTTTAAATTTCCCCGTATTTGGATTTTACGGGGAAGAATCACGATATAGCCAAAAGACTCAGGGCGAAATGACTCAGGGCGAAACGACCCACGGGCAAAACGACCCGAGACCACATTGGATGATAGCACATCTCAGAGGAAAATACTAACCTCCAGCAGCTGGTAAACTAGGATTAGCTGGTAAGCCCGGGTTGGTTGGAGCAGCTACAACTTGCTGGACAAGTAAAACATCTCCATTTTTAATACCATAACTTTGTAAAGTTTTTTTATTGTCTTGAAGGGGCCTTCCATTCCACACTAGGGCAAGGTTGCTTGAGGGCACTCCGAGCTCAAACTCACATTGCGCCTTCAAATTTTCTAACTCTAGGTCTTCACTAACATCAAGGTTTATTATTTGACCCGAAGAAGTAGTTATTGTCAGCTGCATTTCTATCAATCAAAATTTGTTTGAAATCGAAACTAAAACAACACACTTCCGTTTCTAAGTTCGAGTAGGGCGCATGCGCCAGAAAATTCTTAGCATCCTGGGATTGAATTTATAGCTCGCAATGGAGATAAATGAAAAAGAATTGAATCAGAATCAGAATTATCTATCTTCTTATCTATCTTCTTATACTGAGTCGGTCATATCTGGCCATTACCTCAGTTGATTGGGTGGCTAAATTTAGAATTTAGCTGAAAAAAAAAAAAAAAAAAAAAAGAGAGGCACTGGATGCGTCCTTAAAACTATTTACAATCTGCATAACAGAGGTATCCTAAAACGCATACCTCTGAGACCCAATCTTACACTGTGCGGGCTTTGAACTCTTCTGCGGACTTGGCATTCACCGCAGAGGAGGGAAGACTATTCCATTGGGGAATAGTTCTAGGAAAAAACGAGTTCTTCAGGGCATCACTATAGGACTGGTATCTACGATATTGTGAGTCGTTTAATTTTGATGCCCTTGTTTGGGTCGACAGTGTTACAGGGGTCAAGTACCTATCTTTATCAATAGACACTGAATCAGAGTGTATCTTGTAGAAGAAGGTTAAAGAGGACTGCTCACGACGGGCCTCCAGGCACGGCCACTCTAGCTCATTAAGCATGTCACCGACGCTACTTCTGTTTCGCCATCGCCTACAGGTCCATCGAGCAGCTGTCCTCTGCACCTTCTCCACCTGCTGAGTCTGAGTTTTAACATAGGAATTGTTACTGGTGACACGTCAAAGGACATTCATACACCAGGACCTGTGATGTGGGAAGTTAGTCCCTAGCTCTAACCAAAGAGGTAAATTTAGCTACACAATCATCAGCACCTTCAGCTGTCGAGATAATCGAATCGGGAAGGGCATTCCAATCTCTAATGGTTCTGGGGAAGAACGACTCTTTATAAATGTCAGTTCTTGCAGTAAGGGTCTGAAACGCCAACGAATGGTGGTTTCTACAGTGTCTAGCTGGGGGAACAAGGTCATCTGTTGGAATGCTGGCAGCACCCTTTAGACCTTTGTATAAAAGGATTAGCCTACTGTCTTTTCTCCTTTTCTTGAGACACTCCCATTTAAATTTTCCAAGTATTCCAGTCATGCTCCCAGTTTCAAAGCAGTAATTGCCTGTTACAAATCTAGCAGCTCTATTCTGAACTTTCTCGATTTCATCGTTAAGGACCACTCCACTGGGGTCCCAGATACAAAGTTCTACCATATTCCAAGATTGGGCGAACAAGACCTTTATATGCTGCCTCTTTAACATCCTGAGGGCACTGATGAAGATTTCACCTCAGGAAACCAAGCGTTCTATTTGCCTTAGTACACATGTTGCTAATATGAGTTGTATCGGGGCTAGTCCCCTTTTGACCTCTCCAGTATACCCAGACCGGGTTACGGTTCGTCTGATCGATTTATGGACATCTCGGCCCCTAACAAACTCGGCCCCTGACGGTCTCGGCCCCTGACAAACTCGGCCCCTAGCAAACTCGGCCCCCATTCAACTCCATAACTAAAAACTCAGTCCCTAGCAACATT
Organism: Lucinisca nassula; assembly: GCA_963580285.1. Classification (NCBI taxonomy): domain Eukaryota; kingdom Metazoa; phylum Mollusca; class Bivalvia; order Lucinida; family Lucinidae; genus Lucinisca; species Lucinisca nassula. The sequence continues at coordinate 24,751,346 of OY757023.1, forward strand.
TAGGTCCTAAAATGCTATGTTTTTGTTTCCGAGAAGCAATTTGGAAGGTGGATAGGGTTCACAGAAAGTTTGAGCATATTTATCGTTTTTAATAGGAAACCGTATCCATGATAAAAGATCGCGGAAACCGATGCTGTAATTGGGACGGTGTTGGAATTGAGTTTGACATCACTGTATCACAGTGTATCTTATAGAAGAAGGTTAAAGAGGACTGCTCATGACGGGCCTCCATGGATGGCCACTCTAGCTCATTAAGCATATCACCGACGCTTCTTCAATTTCGCCATCGCCTGCAGATCCATCGAGTAGCTGTCCTCTGCACCTTCTCCACCTGCTGATGCCGAATGGGTGATGCATAAGTTGATGTTTTATATGCAACATCCTTTGTCTGCCTACGTGCAAAGGCCAAATTACGTCTAAGGAATCCTAAAGTCCTAGTTGCTTTAGATGTAATTTCAGAGATATGTTGACCCCAATCAAGATCGTCAGTGATGGTGATACCAAATATTTGGCGCATTGAACATGCCCCAAAATTTGCTGGAGAAGTGTATAGTCAAACTTAATTCGCTTATCCTGAGTGTGTCGTGACACTCTCATTGAACGACATTTGGCCACATTGAACTTCATCTGCCTATACAGGACACAATCACCAGCAAACAAACGAACCGGGAGACCATTGATGAAAACCAAGAAGAGGAGCGGTCCAAGGACCTAACCTTGGGGACCCAAGATAAAACAGGGACTGGATCAGACGCTTGGTCATCAAGTACAACTTGTTGTGAGCGCCCAGAGAGCCATGAGCTAATCCACCTTGGTGTGGATCCACTTATCCCATACTAACTACCCCAGTTTACATAATAGCCTTCGGTGAGGTACCTTGTCAAAGGCCTTTGCGAAGTTCATGATGATCAAGTCAGTCTGTTTGTGGCCACGGTTTATGACCCCATCCAGATTGCTCACAATGGCATGGTAAAATTGAACTAGTTGCGTTTCGCAAGACCTTTGACTCCGGAAACCATGTTGACAGTCAGTAAGAATGCTCTCAAAGGCTTAGTGCTTGTGGATATTGCTTACTAATATATGCTCCAGGGTTTTGTAACAGATGCATGTTAGCGACACTGGTCTATAATTTGCTGCATCGCATTTTCCCCCTTTCTTATATACCGGGGTAACATTTGCTTGTCGCCATTCATCTGGTACAGTGCCCTGGGCAAGTGATTCATTGAAGATAAAGGCAAATATAGGAGAGATTTCAGCACTACATTCCTTAAGTACGGGCCCTTAAGTCCCTGACATTCAGGTCGTCTGGCCCAGATGCCTTATGTATCTTGAGCTTACCCAACAATTTAGCGACCCCCTTGGGTCAGAGATGTAATTACAACAGAGATATAATTACACGCCATTTAATCAATTAGTTTATTTATTACATTGAAGATTGAGTGAAAGTGGACCCAGAGCAGCGTGTCATACACTTGTTCAATCAACGGCAGTAGGTTCATTTAGCTCATGGCTAATTTTGTGATATGGGTTACTCATAATTTCGTTAAAATTAGTTCAAAAAGTAATTAGGCGTATGTACGTTAAAAATATGTGTAAAAGTTTGATAATAATTAAATTCCAACATTTAAATATACATATTCTAGTTTTGGGGGCCGAGTTTGTCAGGGGCCGAGTTTGTTAGGGGCCGAGTTTGTTAGGGGCCGAGATGTCCTGTCACCGTCTGATCAACTGAGCAGGGTCAGGCGACAGACTACTGACACCTCCCCCTGCCCGGTTGTGTGTACCCAGGCTCGATTTACCAAGAGAAAGACGCAATCTTGGGAAGCAGTAATGAAACGAGAAAAAGAGTTTCTTTTTTTTCCCTAGCAAATAAATCACAATTCAAACATTTTAGCAAGATGAAAAGCTAGCCTTATATACTGAGCATTGGAAGGACCAGTGGAACGGAGCACAGTCTGAGGATCCCCCTGAGTCAGGCACTGACCGTTCCAAGGCGGCTCTTCTGTGGCGATTTATTTATGTTGTTGTTTGTTACTTACTGTGTGTATCACTTGTGTCTTTTGGTTTTGGATGGCCATATGGCCATTTTGTGTGAAAGTAACTGTCCTTATGGCCTTCCTTTGTTTAGGTTTCCATTATGGTCTGGTCGCTTAATGTTTGTGTTTCTTTCCCTTTGGTGTCTTTTATGGGTGGAGTAAGTTAATTGTATCAATTCCTGATCTTTGTTTTACTTCTACTTTGAGACCCCAAGACAACGAACCACACCCTTAGTTACTTCTAATATCCCTTAAGAAAAATGTGTGCCTAACATGAAAATACTTCTTCTCTCCCTTTTTAGATCTTTGAGCCGAAATGAAGAGACTTATGTTCGGAAGTGAGTGAGAAGCTCACATTGCTTCCGAAAAGAGAAAGGGCACGAAAGTTGAACGAGCACCTCGTATTGAGTCAAATGCGACATATAAATTGAATCACGCGCTTATAAAGGAGGTAGAGGCTTACAAAAAAAAACTACGGACGATCCCTTTCATACCCAATGAGCTTACTTCGTCAAGGTCGGTTACGTCAAAGATAATGGCGTACGAAGCAGCGGAAAACGACAGAAAAATGCAAAACAAACGTTTGGAATAAATAACGTTCTAATTGGAGTTTCCGAGGTAGGGATAAAGTTCTTATAATACAAAATATGGGCCGCTGCTAACAGCTAAGTGTGGGAGGTGAACTTCAATGGGAAGTTTCTGTAAAGTGATTTGAAATGGGCCAAAAGGTCTTCCCCGTTGCACTCTGCCCTCCTTAAGACTAAATGTACCACATTTTGTCAATAACTATATCAAATCACTGATTTAGAAACCATGAGAATCAGTGAATAACAATACTATTCACTATAACTCTCAGTGAATAACAATACTATTCACTATACTAGAGCTATTTTAAATAAAAAAAATAGGAGCTGACTAGAAAATAATTTGATCCATGTGTATGACTAGATCTATGAAATAACAATAATAATCAACCTTATTTATAGAGGGAAACATTTAGTATTAGTACTAATCTTCGTCAGCCTCGATAGCGCAGTGGTTAGCGCGTTCGACTCATAATCGAGAGGTTGTGCGTTCGAATCCGCCACCGGTATCGAGGTGTGTCCTTGGGCAAGACACGTAATGACACTGCCCCACTCCACCCAGGTGTAAATGGGTAGCAGTGGTCTTAAAGCCGCTGCCTCTCTCTCGCGCGCGCGTGAAAACACCCGGAATGAGTGTTCGAGAGCGATTCAATAAGCTTAAAGCTTTCATCGCAATCGAACTAAAATAAATTAGTATAAACTAATCTTCCACGTGACCCTCTTATCCTGGTCACGGCACCAAAATGTAACGGGGCTAGTCCCCTTTTGACCTCTCCAGTATACCCAGACCGGGTTACGGTTCGTCTGATCAACTGAGCAGGGTCAGGCGACAGACTACTGACACCTCCCCCTGCCCGGTTGTGTGTACCCAGGCTCGATTTACCAGGAGAAAGACGCAATCTTGGGAAGCAGTAATGAAACGAGAAAAAGAGTTTCTATGTTTTTCCCCAGCAAATAAATCACAATTCAAACATTTTAGCAAGATGAAAAGCTAGCCTTATATACCGAGCATTGGAAGGACCAGTGGAACGAAGCACAGTCTGAGGATCCCCCTGAGTCAGGCTTGAGACCCCAAGACAACGAACCACCCCCTTAGTTACTTCTAATATCCCTTAAGAAAAATGTGCGCCTAACATGAAAATACGTCCACCCTCCCTTTTTAGATCTTTGAGCCGAAATGAAGAGACTTAAGTTCGGAAGTGAGTGAGAAGCTCACATTGCTTCCGAAAAGAGAAAGGGCAAGAGACTTGAACGAGCACCTCGTATTGAGACCAATGCAATAAATTGAACCACGCGCTTATAAAGGGAAGCCAACCAATCAGGTAGAGGCTTACAAAAAGAGTAAGGACGATCCCATTCATACCCAATGAGCTTACTTCGTCAAGGTCGGTTACGTCAAAACTTATGGCGGACGAAGCAGCGGAAAACGACAGAAAAATGCAAAACAAACGTTTGGAATAAATAACGTTCTAATTGGAGTTTCCGAGGTAGGGATAAAGTTCTTATAATACAAAAATATGGGCCGCTGCTAACAGCTAAGTGTGGGAGGTGAACTTCAATGGGAAGTTTCTGTAAAGTGATTTGAATTGGGCCAAAAAGGGCATCCCCGTTGCAGAGTATTTCATCTCAAGTTGTGTGAGATTGTCACTCCAAGGTATTTAATGGAGTCCACATTCTCGAGGACCGTCCCTCTTAGGTGTAAGAAGCCTCAACTTTATTAGATCTCTTCCTAGTTATCTGCATAATATTGCATTTAACTGGCTGAAATCTCATGCCCCATTTTCGGGCCCAACATCCTAATCTATCTATGTCAGCCTGAAGTTTCACTGAGTCATCTGTATCTCTAATTTCACGGTAACAAACACAGTCATCTGCGAACAGTCTTATTTCTGAGTCAATGTCAGTGGAAATATCATTGATGTACAGGGAGAACAAAAGTGGACCAAGAACGGTCCCTTGCAGGACTCCAGACAAAACTGGAGCCCACTCCGAATATTCACCATTGACAACAACCCGCTGTTTTCTGTAGCAAAGAAAGGAATCTATCCATTTGAGGGTCTTTCCCCCAATTCCATAACCAAATAACTTAGATTTAAGTAGTTCATGAGGAGGGGTGTCAAAAGCGTTCTCGAAGTCCAGAATAAATGTGTCCACCTGTCCCCCTTTGTCCAAGATTTTTTGCCCAGTCATTAATAACTGTGCTTAGCTGAGTTTCACAACTGTGCCTTTTCCTAAATGCATGTTGTCTGTCTGACAAAAGTTTATATTCGTCCAAATGGGCCATGATGTTTGAGCAGACTATATGTTCCAGCAATTTATACAGGAGACACTGGAAGTTTTCGATCGTACCATTTGGTGGTCGATACCAACTTGCTACGAAGTGGGAAGTTTTATTTGCAAAAACCTTAACCCAGACCGATTCGGAGTCATTTTCCAGTTCCATGAAAGGCATGTGAGGGATGTCTCTATGAATGAGCAACATCACCCCACCACCATGAGAGTTCCTATCTTTTCTGTAGACACAGTACTGACAAGTTTCAGGGAAAAGCTCAGATGTAGTAATTGAACTGTCAATCTTTGTTTCCTAAATAGCAACAATATGAGGTTGAGATGTATCGAGGAAAGCTAAAAGTTCAAGAATTTTTCCTCTAATTCCATTTATGTTTATACTGCAAAGTTCCAAACCTTTCACAAAATGTGACTTAGTTTCATCAGCAGTCGAAGATTTGCCTCTCTTATACTCTGACAGAGGTTCAAACTTGTTTGGCTTACTCAGTTCTACATATTCTTCAAAGAAGGAGTCTGAAAAATTACAGACCTCACATTTTGGACATATCCAGTGGCAGCTTGAATTTACCAAAGTGCCATATTCTGAATCTGAAATAAAGGAACATTCAGTGTGTATCCACATTTCACATTGATCACACTGAACGGCTTTGTGGCCATTAAGGACAGCACCCCTGCAAAGACCACAGTCATTTTTGCAGTCCTTGCAATACCAAGTTCCAGCTCTAGATTCAATTTCTAACAATTGACTGTTATCCAAATCAGAACATGAGGAGTGAAAGCGCTTGTTACAGTCCTCACATTCTATCCATTTCTCGGAACCTTTGCAATATTTTTTGCAGAGTCCGCAGCGAAACCTTGGGCCGGGGTTAGTTTCAATGTCTCCGGCCAAGATTAGAAGTAAAGCCAAGTTTGTACCGCGTGAGGACTTGAAGTATCGCAAGCCCTCCGAACACCTTCTGTTCCCATTCTTCCTTGTAAATGCCAAGTACTTGGAAATTCTACTACTGCTCTCCTTATTTGTAGTCTTGCACTCCTGATTTCCATCATCTGGATGCATTCTGTAAGTTGTTTTCCAAAGAGTGAACCCAAGAATTAAGACCATGGGAAACAGGGAGACCTTCATTTTATTATACCGGATAGTGATTTGATGATTTCTAATGATTTGTTATGGATGTCAAGCAACAATCCTGATTCCGAGTTTGTCACAGTCAGCACACTGACAACTACAAAGGGCTAATCAGTATATTGAAGGCATTGAAGGCAATGATCAGGAATGAATCTCCCATCAGAGGCACTGAAGGGAAAGAAACACAAACATGAAACAAAGACCCTAATGGAAACATCAATGGCGGAAAGCCGTTCGACCTTGACGGAATTGGAGAAAAATCGCTCGCTAAAAAAGAAGTGTTTTTCTTGGAAATCTGTTTGGTTTCTTGTCTGATTCATAACAGACCTAGATTGTGATTTTTTTTGTCTTGTAGATTGAAAAAATTGTTGACATTCTTTCCCGCCATTACCTCACTAGTGGGTGGGGTAACGCAAACTGAAATTCTTTGGATAAAAATTAGGTAGCTTGTCACATTAATTCTTCTGAAGAGCCGGTGCGTTATCAGATATTTGAGTTTGCTAAGCTGTATATAATTTGACCAGTGTACTGATAAGCCCTTTGTAGTTGTCAGTGTGCTGGCTGTGATAAACTGGGAATCAGGATTGTTGCTTGACACCCATCATAAATCATTTGAAATCAACAAATCACTACTCAGTGTATTAAAATCAAGGTCTCCCTGTTTCCCGTGGCCTTAATTCTTGGGTTCACTCTTTGGAAAACAACTTATAGAATGCACCCAGATGATGGAAATCAGGAGAGCAGTGGTAGAGTTTCCAAGTTCTTGGCAATTACAAGGAAGAATGTGAACAGAAGGTGTTCGGAGGGCTTGCGAAACTTCAAGTCCTCACGCGGTACAAACTTGGCTTTACTCATAATCTTGGCCGGAGACATTGAAATTAACCCCGGCCCAAGGTTTCGCTGCAGACTCTGCAAAAAATATTGCAAAGATTCCGAGAAATGGATAGAATGTGAGGACTATAACAAACGTTTTCACTCCTCATTGTCTGATCTGGATAACAGTCAATTGTTAGAAATTGAATCTAGAGCTGGAACTTGGTATTGCAAAGACTGCAAAGCTGACTGTGGTCTTTGCGGTGGTGCTGTCCTTAATGACCACAAAGCCGTTCTGTGTGATCAATGTGAAATGTGGATACACACTGAATGTTCTTTCATTTCAGATGCGGAATACGGCACTTTGGCAAACTCACAACTGCCACTGGATATGTCCAAATGCGAGGTTTGCAACTTCTCAGACTCCTTCTTTGATGAATATATAGAACTTAGTAAGCCAAACAGGTTTGAGTGAGTGAGTGAGTTTTAGTTTTACGTCCCACCAACAGCTAAGGTCATACGGAGACGGGACCTCGGTTTAAAGACTCATCCGAAAGTCTGGAGAAGCCCGGGATCGATCCTGCGATCCCTGGTTTACAAGGCGAGTAGCGTAACCACTGCACCACGGAGGCTTCTCCAAACAGGTTTGAACCTCTGTCAGAGGATAAGAGAGGCAAATCTTGGACTGCTGACGAAAACAAGTCGAATTTTGTAAAAGGTTTGAAATTTTGCAGTATAAACATAAATGAAATATGAGAAAAAATCTTGAACTTTTAGCTTTCTCGATACATCTCAACCGCATATTGTTGCTATTCAGGAAACAAAGATTGACAGTTCAGTTACCACATCTGAGCTTTTCCCTGAAACTTGTAAGTACTGTGTTCATAGAAAAGATAGGAACTCTCATGGTGGTGGGGTGATGTTGCTCATTCACAGAGACATCCCTCACACGCCTTTCATGGAACTGGAAAATGACACCGAAACGGTTTGGCTTAAGGTTTCTGCAAATAAAACTTCCCACGTTGGTATCGACCACCAAATGGTACGATCGAAAACTTCCAGTTGTTAAAAGATCAGCTGGATTGCATTCAGTCGCAGCATAAGGGAAAAAACTCCCGGCTGTACAGTGACCTCAACTTCAGAGACATTGTTTGGCCCGACAGGCTCAGTAAACAAGGCACAATGCTGAGCGAGTCCGAAGGACAAATATTAATTGACATTATGAACGATAATGGATTGGAACAAATTGTTAACTTCCCGACTCGTGATAAGAACACATTGGATCTGATCCTAACGGCTTTGCCAGGACAATTTGAAGATATTTATTCCCCAGATAAACTAATTGATCACGATATTGTTTCCGGATATTTAAAAATTCACATTCCACCAATAAAGAAACCTCGGAGGAAGGTGTACTCATACCATAAAGGTGACTATGAAACTATGAGGAAGGATGCACTCAGATTTGCAAAGGAGAAATATTTTAATGGTCATTCAGATGCTCGGTAGTAGGTATGTATCCTCTATTCCCTGGATCACACCAGAGATAAGAAGAAAAAATCGGAGAAGGAATAAGATTCACGCAAAGGCAAAAAGGACGGGAAGAGGTAAACTCCGGACAAAATTTGAAAACTTGAGACGCCAAATCAAGACTGATATATATTTAAAAAAAACAGCATGATTTGAATGTGAATAACTTGATAGGCGATGTAAAGGCAAATCCCAAAAACTTCTACAGATATATCAATAGCCAGAAGAAAGACAGGCAAGGTATCCCGCCCCTTAATAAACGGGGTTACGGGGTTGCTGAATCAGACTCTGATAGGGCAGAGGAACTAGTTGATCAATTCAATGACGCGTTTAATAAAACTGAGTTCATGGAGGTTCCATTGACTGGAAGATCGGCCCCATTCATGAATAATATTGTTGTGTTAGCTGCAGGAGTGATCGTTACTGCAAGGCTTAAACCCCAGTAAGGCCTTAGGACCTGATGAGCTTCATCCTAGAGTCCTGAAGGAACTAGCAAATGAGTTAGGACCAGTTTTTGCACACTCGTTTTAACAGTCTCTTGATACGGGTGAAATCCCCAAAGAATGGCTCTTAGCAAAATCTGTCCACTCGTCAAAAAAGGAGATAGGGCTCTTGCCCGTAATTATCGCCCTGTGTCTCTGACTTGGGTTCTGTGTAAATTGCTTGAACATATAGTCTGCTCAATAGTCTGTTCTTGGTCCACTATTGTTCTCCCTGTATATCAATGGTATTTCCACTGACATTGACTCAGAAATAAGACTGTTCGCAGACGACTGTGTTTGCTACCGGGAAATTTGAGATACAGATGACTCACAGAAACTTCAGAATGACATAAATAGATTAGGATGTTGGGCCCGAAAATGGGGCATGGAATTTCAGCCAGTTAAAGGCATTTATTCTGTAACGGTAGAACACACCGTGTGTTCATAATTGTTTTATTGCCCCCTGTGATATACTGACTATAGCAGATCAAAGGCGGCCTTTAATAGGGTGATTAGTAGCTCTTGTTGTTTCCCCTGACTGAGGCACTTAAAGGAAAAACCAATAATGTACACCAGTCAACAGTAAGTAATTTACTGATTTTTCCCAAGGAAGCCCCTCACCTGTTGAAGACAGAGGACTTCTCTACAGTCAGCTCTGAGGGCTACATAATATTATGTAATGAAATGATAGTCCTCAATAATCAAGAATAAATGCCTTTAAATGCAATATTATGCAGATATCTAGGAAGAGATCTAATAAAATTGAGGCTTCTTACACCTTAGAGGGAACGGTCCTCGAGAATGTGGACTCCATTAAATACCTTAGTGTGACAATCAAACACAGCGTGAGATGGAATACTCATATCAGCCACATGTGTACTAAGGCAAATAGGACACTTGGTTTCCTGAGGCAAAATCTTCACCAGTGCTCTCAGGATGTAAAAGAGGCAGCATATAAAGGCCTTGTTCGCCCAATCTTGGAATGTGGTAGTTGTACCTGGGACCCGTGTGGAGTGATCCTTAACGAAGAAATTGAAAAAGTACAGAATAGAGCTGCTAGATTTGTAACAGGCAATTACTGCTTTGAAACTGGGAGCATGACTGGAATACTTGGAAAATTAAAATGGGAGTCTCTCAAGAAAAGGAGGAAAGACAGTAGGCTCATCCTTTTATAGGTCTAAAGGGTGCTGCCAGCATTTCAACAGATGACCTTGTTCCCCCCAGCTAGGCACTGTAGAAATCACCATTCATTGGCGTTTCAGACCCTTACTGGAAGAACTGACATTTATGAAGAATCGGTCTTCCCCCGAACCATTAGAAATTGGAATGTCCTTCCCGATTCGATTTTTTCGACAGCTGAAGGTGCTGATGATTGTGTAACTAAGTTTACCTCTTTGGTTAGAGCTAGGGACTAGAGCGTACAAAAATAACTATGTTTCCGCTAACATGCTGAAAAAAATTTGGTCGGTAGGAAGGAGAAACGTTTTTTTCTATTATTTTATTCCTCCCCCCCCCCCCCCCCCCGCCGAAAAAAAAAAAAAAAAAGGGTCGGATCTGTATTTTTTTAATAAAGTTGTCATGTTGAGACATGCACTGTATTTCATAATTCATTTTAGATACTCAAAAATGTCATACATGTATGTGTATTCTGGAAGGTACTGAATGCCAAAAACTACAAAAATATACTTAAAACGCGAAATGCAAAGACGACACTCGGTAGGGTCGGAAATTGAAAATGGTTGGGTCGGTGTATTTTTTTATTTTGTTCTTTTATTGATAAAACTAGTAGAGTTGGTGGGGTCTGAAGCAGGGTCGGTCGGATTAGCAGAAACACGGCTTTTAAAAAATTAAGGGCCATCTATACATCACGATAACTCGCCCGTGCAACATAATGCATTTTTCACATCTCCAAAATGGCTACTTTTCTGATGAAAATCCTTGATATTTTTGTTATAAATGTTCAAAACATAAGTTGAGGGTGCTCGTTAGAACCGCCTCAGTGAGGCGGTTCTAACGAGTACCCACAACTTATGTCTTCGAGTAAAAATAAGAAAACTAATTATTACCCCCGTAAACCCCAGTTTTCGCTATATAAAATGGGGTGTAAGGGGGTGTTCATTTCACGGACGTGTTCACGTGATGAAATATGCAAGATTTAACCATTTCTAATTATCATAAAGAATGCCTAAGTCTTAAAGGCATCTTAACTGTTTGCAATTGCAATAAATTGCATGTGTAGGTCTCTCTGTCGGGACCTAACCAGTCCATCAAGTGGATGGGACAATGAGGACTTAAATTATTTGTATAATAGCACTCTCTTGAAAATAAATATGAGGTTGCCCACATAGAATCCATAGAAGACCGACCTGTTCTTCACTAATTGTATTATGTCTTAGATAAGAGCCTCTTAGAATTTATTCCATGTATCGGTTTCACATCTTATGGCTTTCTCGAGACTTCTGCTTTGGTTGTTCAACATAATCATTTTCATAATCGCCATCATCGGAGTCCACCAGATTTGGCCATTTGTATGTTATCCATCTCCTTTTACAGACAGAGGTCATTGTATAAATGAGCCAGCTCACGACAAAACCTACAATAAGACATGTGCGCCCAACAAAGACTCAGATCAGTCTGCACATCCGCGCAGACTGATCAGAGTCTTCGTTGTGCGCTCTAAGGATAGCTAAGGGCCCAATGTTTCTTCGTGCAGCAAGAGAAGTCTCTGATTAGACTATATGGATGCGCAGGCCGATCTTATTCTTCGCTGGGTGCACATGTAAATTGTAGGTTTTGTCATGCGCCGGCTCAAATAATGGTTTACCTGAACTCGCCCTAGTACAGTGAAGTCTAGTTACCTTCAAAACTTCAGCAATCCGAATGGCACTCGTTATGGCTTGTGTAATGACTCAATGGTTTAATTTGTCTCGGATGGGATGGTGGTCGGTTTTCTTTTCTTTCTTTCTTTGAAAGACCTTTCACTAACTGTAGGCCAAACGATTGCCGGGAGTAAAAGGTCTTTAAAATACAGAAATATATGCCCAGGAAAAGCCAAAATCAAATATTACAGCCTACCAATGGCACCTTGAGGACAAGTAGCTAAGATTACTATACACCCAGAAAAAGTCCCGTTAACTTTGTACAGAAGTTACCGGTCAATATTTTTCCATATTGCCCGTAGTCAAGTTCATATTACCCGTAGATAAGCAGTCTCGTTCACAATAGAACTACTTTCAAATCTATGCATTTCAAGACGAAACATCGGCCGCCATCTTGTCGTGCGTATCGACTGAAAAGTCTTGAGAAACAAAACAAATATAGGCCCTGACAAAGTGCATAAAGCGCATTTTATGCTGTCAAATATGACCTATCAACAGTCTATTTAGATTTTCAATACTTTTTTCTAAGAAACCAGGAGTATTCTGAAAGAAATATAACCGACGCTTCGGTAAAAAATGGCGTCCTTCGCCATATGAACTCGTGCCGAATAGTTCACAATATAAAGTCAATAACTTATAAATGTGGAAAACAAAAATAGAAAAAAAAAACATGAATCACAAACAGCACAGCAACTAGCTCCCCCAGAAGAGCTAATCAAGGTGCAACAGGCACAATTAATGAAACTTGAATACATAATAATGATACACTACTATAAGCACAAACCCCACGAAGATGCCCCGGTAGCTAGTATTATTATTTCTTACACACCAGACAAGGAAATCCGTGATTTTACCCTGGGATAGAAATTTATGTTCTGACCCTTATGTTCCGACCCCAAATCGAATATAATCGTGTGTTTGATAAATGCACTGGTTGATTGCAACCTCATGTGCGGCGTCGTCATGCATGACGTCACTAAACATTCCTGTTGTGTCATCACAAAATGGCGGGCGTCGGTAACCGAAGTGACAACAGCATTAAAAATTCGCAATAGAAATGGAAGGTATGCAAGAAAAAGAATCCAAGATTATAAGATTCTTATAATACCCATAAAATGTCCCATTTACTTTGTACAGAAGTTACCGGTCAATATTTTTTCATATTTCCCGTAGATAAGCAGTCACGTTCACAACATAACTATTTTCAAAATTGTCCATTTCGATACTAAAAATCGGCAGCCATCTTGTCGTGCGTATCGACTGAAATAACCTAAAACAAAACGAATATATATAGGCTGTGACAAGGTGCATAAAGCGCATTTTATGCTAGCAAATACGACCTACCTGCAATCTGTTTAGATATTCAATAATTTTTTAAGGAAATCAATAATATTTTGAAAGAAACCAAGCGAACAATTCGGTAAAAATGGCGTCCTGCGTTGGGAAACGTCAATGTTTTTAGTGACGTCACATCCACCAACGTTAACGTCGTATTCACTTTGGCGCCATTGGGCGTGGTTTTTCATTGTGTAGGAAGACACTTAACGACCTTCATTATTTTCCATTTCAAACTACTTAAAGATGTATAATCTAAATTTACGTTCAGATTGCTATGCCGGGAAATCCTGGATTCTGATGGGTATATAATAAAAAAGTTATTGACTTTATATTGTGAAATATTCGGCACTGGTCGCCATATGAACTCGTGCCGAGATATGCCGTGTGCAAAACATCTGAGCAGAAGACAAAATTTTGATGAAGACAAAAATGGAAAAATATCTGAAGATCGACATAACATCGGGGACTCTAACCCCGCGGATCGGGCTTCTAAACATTTTCTTGTCATTTATACTAACTTTTGTGACTGTAACTGCCATTTAATGCCAGGAAGTCAACGTCAAAAGACGGCTGGCGGTGGCGCCAACTCCGTTGTTACATTTGATATGGAAATGCTACAGCAACAACTTTTTGACTTGTCAAAAGATGAAAATGGTTTTGCAAGCATGGTAACTCTCATTAATGACTCTAAAAAAGCTAGACTTAACCAGGAAGATCGAACAACAGTCAATCTGGTCGCCATTCTGATACCACTCATCATGCTCAACAAGAGCACCACTGACGATGTCACAAACTTAAAGTTTCCGTTGAAAAAAAACACCACAAGTTTGTGAGTCATGGCTTATCATCATGATAAGCTTGAGCAATACACTCGGAGGGAAAATTTAAGATTGTTCAACTTCCCATAATGCCCAAATGATGACCTTGATGACAAATTCGTTGAGCTGGGAGCGGTGCTTGGTGTTACTATTTCAGAGACGGACATCAACACCATTTATAAGCTGCCAGGTCGTAGCCGATCTGGAATTATGTCAGTTATAGTTCGCTTCAACAATCGTAAAATAAGAAATGACCTCCTCTACTCTAAGAAGGCGGTCTTGAATTCACCTGAATGTCCCTTCAGAGGGGTGTTCATACAAGAGGACCTCACCCAACCATGTTCCAAGCTACTGAAATTTATCAAGGCTTATGATAACTGCGAGAATGCCAAGACCAGTGAGGGGCGTATTCGCGTCACACTGAAGGAGGGTCGAGATGCAGGGAAATCTGTAATCGTTGAAAACCCAGATGATCTCTTTAAAATTGGTTTTGACTCTGTTTATATAACTCAGTTTGGATACCCAGATATGTAGAGCCGAGATGAAAGTTATGTTTCTTTTGACCACGATTTGATATCACCTGATTTGTAATATTCCCAACCATCTAATGATGGAAATAATCAGCCTGTTTTGTCAGCTGACACTATAATCCCTGATCTGTCAGATCAACAACCATCAATTGATGGAAATAATCTGTCTTTTCTGTCAGATGATACTGAGATATATTCTGAGGGAGAAATAGTGATATATTCTCGTAATCAGTATTTCAATATTTTGTCCATCAATGTTGGGGGTTTACAAAAGAGGACTGATTGCCTTGAATTTACGGCTTTTATATCTAAGTATGACATTGTCTGTCTTCAGGAAACACATTTTGATATTTATGGTTCAGTCAGTTTAAAGGGATTTATTTTGCTTCCTACAATGGTTAGATATGGTGCTGAATGCAAATCATGTTGGATTGCGATCTTGGTCAGAGATTACATTTATGACACCATTAAAATTGTTCAGAATAGTGGTGAATATTTCTATTGGTTCACCTGTTCACTTTGTCCAGATGTTTTGTTTTGTGCATTGTACATTCCGCCAGAGGGCAGCAGTTATAGTGATTTAGCCATTTTTAATACATTAGAATCGGATCTACTTGAACTCAGCCAAGACCCGAACTTGCAATTATGTTTGCTTGGCGATTTTAACTCGCGAACTGACAATTTAAGTGATTTGGCACCATATGATGAACACTTAGCAGACTTTTTATTTAATGATAATCAAAATGCAGAACTGTGTGAGTTAAATATAGGAGATCTGGGTTTTCCAATTGAAAGACACAATTCTGACACACACTTGAATAACTATGGAAAGCGTTTACTAGAAGTTTGCAAGTCTTTCAATTTCTGTATTGTAAACGATTGGGCAGCGGCAGATTTCTTGGCAACAAAACTTGCAAAGGTTGCTCTGTCATAGATTATGCCATTTTATCTCCACTACTCTTCACTTCAGTCAACGATTTTGAAGTATTACCCTTTGAACCCTTCATAAGTGATGCTTATTGTGGCATTTATATCTCTCTTACATGTTCTAGTCAAAAGTTTAAACAGTCAAAAGATAATAATGAAAACGGCTTGATTACTAAAGCTATATGGAAGCAGGAATATAGTGATATTTTCTTGGATCATTTAAACATAAATGATATATCTGATTTTACTGACAGACTTGCTTCGCTATCCATGAATGATATCACTAAAGATAGTATTGAGGCCTTACTTTCAGAATGATCATCATTTTTGTTTAATGCAGCTGATGCTGCTGGTATGATTACACAAAAATTTATTAAAAGTAATCCCAATAATAAGTGCAGGCCTTGTAAATCTACTAAAAAACGTTGGTTCAATGATGAATGTCACAGGCTTAGGCTGCAATATAGACGCGCCAAGAACCATAGGAGAAGGGTTAACGATGTGGAAAACTATAAATTTTTACAAAATGCAAGTAAAGCATATAAAAATTTCTAAATAAACACTGCAGCGGCTATAAAAAGATTTTTTCAAAAAACTAAACTCTCTTAAAAAAAACAGACCCAAAGTCTTTCTGGAATTTTCTAAACAAATCTGATAAGCACAGTGTTAACATTATTCAAAAGATATCCCTTGACACATTTGCTGAACATTTAAAAAAAACCTAACACTGTCCAGAATGTTGAATCAGACATGATGCCGGAAGTGGATCCCTCTATAATCCCGGAATTTAATATGGAATTGAATGCTGAGATAACTGAACAAGAGGTATTAAGAAGTATAACTAAATTGAAGTTGAACAAAGCGTGTGCCTCTGATTTAATTTTAAATGAGTTCCTGGGGTGTTCTAAATCAAAGATGTTATCGGCATTTACTAAATTATTTAATGTGGTTTTTGCTTCCGGCTTCATTCCTGATGAATGGTCTGAAGGAATCATCTCCCCTATTTATAAGAACGAAGGTGACAAGGCAAGTCCAGACAATTACAGAGGAATTACAATACTGAGCTGCTTTGGTAAATTATTCACTGCAATCTTAAATAATAGGCTAAATAAATATCTTGAAGACATGAATTTACTAAATGAAGAACAGGCTGGCTTCCGTAAAAATTATAGCACTGCTGATCATATCTTTAATCTAAAGTGTTTGATTGATCTGTATTTGTTTAGAGGTAAAAAAACTGTATTGCGCTTTCATTGACTACAAAAAAGCATTTGATTCTGTTAATAGAATATATTTATGGCAGAAACTGCTAAGTCATAATATTGATGGTAAAATGTTTAAAATCATTCACAATATGTATGCAAATGCTAAATCTTGTGTTAAGCTTGGGCATTTAAAATCTGCTATGTTTTCAAGTAATGTTGGTGTTAGACAAGGCGAGAACCTGTCCCCTACATTGTTTTCAATATTTCTAAATGATTTAACAGAATTCATTTCTCATGCATATGATGGTTTGACTAATGTAAGTGACATGGCAAAGATTCTCTTAAGCAATGATGATATTGAGGTTTATTTTAAGCTCTATATATTGTTATATGCTGATGATACTGTGATGTTTGCTGAGTCTGATACTGATCTGCAAGCTGCTTTAAATGCAATGCATTTGTATTGCAAATCATGGGATCTTTAGGTCAATCCATCCAAGACTAAAATCACCATATTTTCAAACAGGAAAGTGCATCAGAATCATAATTTTACATATATTGGCCAGGAATTAGAAATTGAGGAAAACTTTGTTTATTTGGGGGCAATGTTTTCCTATAATGGTCGATTTCACAAACATAATCAAAGATTAGTAGACCAGGCGCGTAAAGCCTTGTTTGCTGTGCTAAGAAAATCTAGGAAATTACATTTGCCTATTGATATACAGTTACAACTTTTTTACTGTACAATAAGCCCTATTTTACTGTATGGCTCAGAGGTGTCTGGTTTTGAGAAGTGTGATATACTTGAAAACTTCTGTATTCAGTTTTATAAGATGATTCTGAAAGCTAAAAAGGCCACTCCAAATCTCATATTATACGCTGAACTTGGTAGATATCCCATTAATATTGTAATTAAATCAAGGATGATTGGCTTTTGGCAGAGAATAGTCAATGCAAATCCCGACAAAATTTCAAGTAGACTTTACAAAATAATGTTAGTTATGCATGAGAGAGGCTTTTTCCATTCTAAATGGCTTACATGTATCAAAATGACCTTAGAGGAATGTGGATTAAGTGAAGTATTTCTTAGTCAAGTAGTGCCACTTAACATTGCTAAGGTTACTAAGGCTAAACTTATAGAAACCTACAAGCAGTCATGGAAAGAGTCGGTCTTTGCTTCTCCTAAATGTATAAATTTTAGAATATTCAAGCAAGTTTGTCAGTATGAAAATTATTTGTCTGCTTTACCAGAGGATCTTGCATTGCCTTTTTTTCCATTTTAGATCCCTGAATCATAAAATGCCCATTGAATGGGTAAGGTTTATAGGCATAGAAAGAGACGATAGAATCTGTCATTTATATCCTCTACATAAACTTGGAGATTAATACCATTATATGTTGGAATGCACTTATTTTGATGACCTTAGAAAATTATACTTGCCAAGAGACCTGATCGCTAGACCAAATACTCTGAAATTTGAAAAACGTATGTGCTTAAAAGACATTGATGTTCAAGTACTGTTCAAAGTGACAAAATTTTGCAAGGTGGTACTCAAGACATTTCAGGAAATCTTCAGGAACATTTAATTCAACAATGCCATAAAATGGCATGAATAAGTACAATCATGGATTATTCTACTAACTATTCTTCTAACCCCGTCACCTAATATTATATTTTGTGACACGGTCACATATTATTATTAATTGACTCTTGTCCTGTTGGGCCCGGACATGCCGTATCTTTCAAACATTGTGGATCCGGATCCGGTGGATTCTGAGGAAGCTTTCTGATGGGGATCTTCATGGTTTGTCACACAGTTTGGGAGTTTGTTGCAATAATTTGCATCAAGTAATTTGATTGGTTAATAATCAGTGGTAGGGGCGGTGTGTTTGGGTGTTCGGCGGGACATGGGTTAATGGACGATCTGGGGATGCGGGCCTGGAGGATTCTTCGTTTTACCGTTTTACCCGCCATGACCTAGGGCAAATAGATTTTGGTAAATTTCAGTGGAACTGGACAGGGTTTATAACTCATCCCCTAAAGCCGTAAAGGTATTGCTCACCATGGCGGGTGGACGTGTGGGGTTTTCCGGTCCAGGGTTGTGATCGCTGGTCCTGCTTGCACTGGTTGGGTCTCGTCGGCATCATATTTGTATGTTGGGGAGATGGCTGGTTTGAGTGGCCGGGGTTGCGGCTCTCCTCAGATGTGACATGGAGCATTTTTTCCTTCCCCAAAATAGCTACTTCCTGTGATGAAAATACGTGATACTTTTTCTTATTTGTCAAAATGTGCTGCGGGCATGGGTTGTGGGTGCTCATGGGAACCGCCTCGTTGAGGTGGTTCTAATGGGTATCCCCAGCCTGTGTCTTGGGGCGGGATGGGAGGAGTGTTATGTGCCCTCGTAGGCCCCAGTTTTCTCTATATTGGGTGGGGTTTGTGGAGGGGGGGGGTGTTCATTTCACGGACTTGTTCACGTGATGTATTCAGGAGTATTGGTTCTTTACATAGTGTACATTCAAAATGGACATTGCCAGAAAGTGGTGTGACTAAGTATTATCATGCACAGCTTTCTTGTCAAATAACATATTGATCTAGTCAGTGACATATTAATGTTTGATCTTCGGGGTTGTATTCTCTGGTGATGTTTGCAGTGGTTGGGCTCCAGTTTATATCACGGTTGTGTGCTCTGTAGGCTGACTACTGCAAACAATTTGGTCTTCATAGCCAAAGTTTGCAACTTTCCTCAGATGTTTGTTTTGTGTTTAATTTGTTGAACGTTTTGACTAATGCTCCAGTAGGAGTAACAGTCGATAATAAAATCTTGAAAAATCTTAAAATCTTGAAATCTTGAATATTTCACAATATAAAGTCAATAACCTATAACTACCGACCGTTCTAACGCGATGGATCTGTTGTTATTCTTTCCTTGTTGTTTCTTAAACCAGTTCTGTAAGTTGTACTCCATTGTGCATTTGTTGTTAAATGCTTTCTAGAAGTCTAATCACCCCGTTTGAGGAAGAAAGGGTCGATTGTCCCGTTTGTGAGTTTGTTGTGCTCGTTCCCTCTGAGCTTTTTCTCTTCTTCCTGGTTCCAAGGCTGGGCAACGTCTTGTGAGTGTGTTTCTCCATGGAAAGTTCTTAACTTTTTCTTTGATCATGTCATGCACGGACTTGTTTCTATGTCTTAAAATAACCTTAAATTCATTGTTTTTTTTTTTCTTTAGCTGAAGTCAATATCAATTGGCCAAGTCCATCATTGCTCAGATGAGGTTTGCAGTCATAGATTCATGCTGGTGTGTTTTCATTAGTAACAAGAACAGTTTGTAAAGATTAAGATTTCATCTTATATTTTGTAAAAAAAGAAACGCAGAAACTTATTTTTATTCTCAACAACTCTATACCGACGGCGTGCTTCTTTTTGGACGTCCTGTGTTCAGAAAGACACTATTTAGATATTATGGTCGCGCTTTCTATGCCTAGCCTTTTCAAAGGAAGCTACATACCTTGACTTTCTTGCACACCAGACAAGGAAATCCGTGATTTTACCCTGGGATAGAAATTTATGTTCTGACCCTGGTGTTCCGACCCGGGCAACTAACATAAATGCGCTTCAGTTCTATACAACTGCCGGAACTACTTCCGCACTACTTTTATTTTGTAAACAATATAGATGTGCGAGCTGCCAAAACTAACCGGAGGTGTTGTGCAAGAAAAAGAATCCAGTAGGTGGTTCTGTTGTAGTTGAGCGTTTCCAACCCTCGGGATGACCGTGCTGAGCGGAACCTCGGCGTAGCCTCGGTTCCGCTCAGCACGGTCATCCCTCTGGTTGGAAACGCTCATCTACAACAGAACCCCGTATCAGATTCTCATATTCTATACTAGAAAAAGCGTTTCTTAAACAAGCTGTCTTCAGTCTTTCCCTACCTTTTGCCATTTAAGGATATGCATTGTGTTTGCTATTTAGGACATTAAGTTTACGACATGTTCCGTTCATGTTTTACTCACATACTTTCCCAGACAGCTTGTGTATCCTTGCGTTTTAGGCCTTCCAGTTTCCTGTTTCCGTTAGTATCTCATTTACTCGTACCTCACCCAAGCCGAAGACTCAAAAGGTGAGTCTACAGTATTGGCTTGTTGCGTCGTCCGTCGTGTACACTTTCAAACCAGAATCAACGGACAGTAATGCACACGACCCACAGGGAACGTAGGCATCAGTATCTGGTGCCTTGTTTCATCACTATCAGCTATACAGTAATTTAGAAATAACCTAGCAGTTACAATTTTGTATATTTTCAGAAGTTCTCTGGCACATTTTAGGCGCAGCTTCTGTAGTTCGTTTAATAAGCTCGTTAGAGAGCATATGAGGCACTCACCTGCAAATTTTCAGGTGCAAATCTTCTCAATTGTGTTAAAATTAATTGCACGCTGCCTTCTGACATATCAACTTCACAAGCTATAACTTCGACGTGTCCTTCCAATTTCTTTGGTTATTAGTCCATTTCGTTTGTGGTTAATTGGTTAACGTTAATAAATTCGAATTATAGATATCCATAATTCGTTTTATGGATATTATTAATTCCAATTATGGATATCAATAAATCAAAATATGGATATCCATTATTCCGCTGATTTATGGATATCCATAACTCGAATTATGGATATCCATAATTCTTTGCAAAAGTCTGTGGTTCATTATTTATTGTATTTATTTGCCAAGACGAATTATGGATATCAATAAATCGAATAATGGATATACATAAATGGACCGAATTATGGATATCCATAACTCGAATTAATGATATCCATAATCAGGGGTATCGGTATCATAAGCTACGTAAAGCCTTTTCTAAGTTTTATAGACGTCATTCTGATTTGGTTTCAAAATTCAATGTTGGACTTAAAACCCTTCTGCAACAAGGCCTATCGGAACCCGAATTCTATGGTGACTTAGTATATAAATTTAGAAAAATACATGCCTGTAATGACTTTAGTACCCAATTTCGTAAAATCTTTCGTCAATATATAAAGATTGGGTACAGCATAAATGTTATAAAACAGACTGCATGCATGGTGGTTAACCTAATCACGGTTGGCAACTTTGCTTCCCTCTTTGATTGCACACCTGTGGTCGGGCCTAAGATTATATGACGATTCCAGCGTAAAAACATAAATGGAATTTTATTTTAGTATTCTTTATGTTGGTTGGCGCCTGATGCTCCGTCTTTGGTCGGGTCCCTCGGAGTCTAACTGTTGGTTTTCTTTTGCTCCAGCAATTCTGTTGTTTTATGCTGTCGAGTCCTCAACCTTGTTTCATCTCTGTAGTCTTTTTATTTGTATGTTCTTGGAGATATTACACTGATGAGTTAGGAAGCCTACATGCGGACCAAACAAAATTAGTGTATACCGCGACAGAGGTAAGGGCGAGGATTATGGCCACGGAAAATCGATTTAAGCCCTCCAGTGGAATTCTTTAAGAATTCCACTGACCGTTCCAATGCGGTTCTTCTGTGGCGGTTTATTTATGTTGTTGCTTGTTACTTACTGTGTGTATCACTTGTGTCTTTTTATTTTGGATGGCCATTTGGCCATTTTGTGGGAAAGTAACTGTCCTTATGGCCTTACTTTGTTTAGGTTTCCATTATGGTCTGGTCGCTTCATGTTTGTGTTGCTTTCCCTTTGGTGTCTTTGGTGGGTGGAGTAATTTAATTGTATCGATTCCTGATCTTTGTTTTACTTCTACTAATGATATCCATAAATTGAATTATGGATATCCATAAATCGACCTGGATTCTGGATATCCATAAATCGAATTATGGATATCCATTATTCGATTTATGGATATCAATAATTCGAATTATAGACATCCATAAATCGAATAATGGATATTCATAATTCGAATTTTGGATATCCATAATTCAGATCGATTTATGGATATCCATAATTCGAATTATGGATATCATTAATTCGAAGTAAGGATATCCATAAATAATTATTGATATCCATAAATAATTATGGATATCATAAATAGGGAATAAATAGTAAAAGGGCGCCCCATACGTCCATGCATCTTTTATTAGAATACCCTTTTGGACTAGTGCGCAAAACATGATGGAAGCTGAACTCCCGTCTATTTCAAATATTTCAAGTGTAGACCTGGGGCTCAAAGAACAAAGAATTTCTCTCTCTCTCTCTCTCTCTCTCTCTCTCTCTCTCTCTCTCTCTCTCTCTCTCTCTCTCTCTCTCTCTCTCTCTCTCTCATTTTTACTGTATGCTATAATGATGAGGCAGGCAAAAAGTAGGGAAAGGCCTCATTAGCGGGACTGCCCTAAGTAACCTTTATAAGCATCACAATATGGGATGTATGCTTTATCAAACTGGGTCAGGTTGACATAACAAAACCTTGACATTATTATTTCAAAACATGGTCAAAAATGATCTTAAGTCAACGTTATCTTACGGAAGGCGGGAAGGGACATGCAATTTTATTTTTAATATGTTGTGCGAACAAGATATTAAGTTGTGCAAACGAGATATTATCTTGTGCGCACAATATAATATGATGTGCGCTCAAGATCAACATAATTTATCTTGTGCCGACAAAATAATATCTTGTGCGCACAAGATTTTGTTTGTTTGTTTTGTTTGATTTGAGGTTTAACGTCCCCGTCAACACTGTAAAGGTCATTTGGAGACGTTGCTTCCAATTTTGTGGGACTTTTACCCGACATTGAGATGAAATGACATCTCAAGCCCTGTCGCCCAATGAAACCAATAGGGTTTATTAGCATGGACGGTCCGCCTCGCACCGTGGTTCCTGGACAGGCTTAGATCCTCTAAGCGGTTTACCAGTACTAGTGTGCGGGCCGGATTCAGCTCTGCGTGGAAGCATCATGCAGCCCATATATTTCTTCAAGCCCCTATGGGCGGGGGCTTAATATTATCTTGTGCGCACAACTTAATTTCTTGTGCGCACAAGATATTATCTTGTTCGCACAACATATTATCTTGTTTGCATAACATATATAGATCTTGTGCGGACAACATAATATATTATGCGTCTGATTAAATTGTGCTAACAAGATAATATGTTGTGCGAACAATATATTAAATTGTGCGAACAGGAAAAGAGGGCCACTTGGAAGATTAGTACTAGTACTAAATGTGTTACCCTCTATAAATAAGGTCGATTATTATTATTATTATTATTATTATTATTATTTATTATTATTATTATTATTATTATTATCATCCGCACAAGATATTAAAGTGTGCGAACAAGATAATATCTTGTGCGCACAACATTTTATGTTGTCTGCACAAGATCTATGTTGTGTAAACAAGATAATATGTTGTGCGAACAAGATCATATGTTGTGCGAAATTCCAGGGATCGTATTTATTAGTTGAAAAAGTCAGTCATTTTCACCTTAAACAAAAGAAAGTGGTGCGCTTTTATTGAATCTGATTATATAATTTACATTCTGGAGACGCCTATAAGGGGGCTTGAAGAAATAAATGGGCTGCATGATGCTTCCACGTACAGCTGAATCCGACCGCACACGAGTACTGGTAAACCGATTAGACAGGAAAAGCGGTGCGAGTCTGACCGTTCATGTTTGTAAACCCTATTGGATTCAGTGGGCGATGTCATTTCATCTCAATGTCGGGTAAAAGTCCCACAAAATTGGAAGCAACGTCACCAAAATGACCTTTATAGTGTTGACGGGGAAGTTAAACATCAAATCAAACAAGCAAACAAAACATTCCGCCTATACATTTAAATAGCTTTGGCTGTTTCGACTGACGGCCAGCAATTTGCGCATGCACAAGAATGACGTCATAAAGGGAATTCCAAAAAGCTCCTATAGTTAAAGCAAAACGTTTAGACCCTAATCAGACGCCGCGGCAGGAACTACATTATTTGTCAATTGCCATGTTTTTGGATACACGGCATATATGGGTTGAACAAGGTATACCCACACAGGCCTTATTCGACGCCGCGTTATGTGGCGTCAGATTCGGGTATATACACCGTTTGCCAAATCCAACACACGTTTTCAATCTAGCCTCTTACGTAACACACTGACCTCACAGCGATGGGAATAGCGTGGCTATTTTCTATTAATAACCGCTACCTTGATTTCCGACAAGTCAATGATAGTGAACTTATCACGAAAACACACCTATACAAATGCATTGTAAACTTTACCGCCGAAAAAAAAAAAAAAGAAAATCTGAAGATGAAAAATTGTGATATTTTTCTTATTTCTGTTCAAAATATAGATTGTGGTACTCGTTAGAACCGCTTCATCTAAAATATAGATTGTGGTACTCGTTAGAACCGCTTCATCGAAGCGGTTCTAACGAGTACCCACAATCTATATTTTAGAGCAGAAATAAGAAAAATAAGCCTTATTTCTGCTCAAAATATCGATTGTGGTACTCGTTAGAACCGCTTCATTGAGGCGGTTCTAACGAGTACCCACCATCTATATTTTAGAGCAGAAATAAGAAAAATAAGGTATACCCCTGTAAACTCCAATTTACTATATAAAAGTGGGGTTAGAGGGGCTCGAAATTATATAGGAGTGTTTTCGCGATGTTCAGGACCGAAGAGAGAAGCCTCCGTGGTGCAGTGGTTACGCTACTCGCCTTGTAAACCAGGGGTCGCAGGATCGATCCCGGGCTTCTCCAGACTTTCGGATGAGTCTTTAAACCGAGGTCCCGTCTCCGTATGACCTTAGCTGTTGGTGGGAAGTAAAACTCAAAACGCTCAGGACCGAAGAACTTCTGTGTCGGTTGATAAACAGTCGACCCAAGAACTACGTTGGATAGTGGTAAGGACCCTTTATACCATGTGTCGGCTTAATTTTAACTGACGCACTTGACGAATGGCCATGATTCAGCAGCATGAAAAGACAAAATATTTAATTCACTAAGATAATAAAAACTTTATCAGCTGATTTTTGACCTTACAGTGAAATGAATTTGTCATTTATATTTTTATAAAGATCTTATTGCACGGCTTCTTCAACCCATACATGCCTAACGTTCCGAAATGGGACATTTGTGAACAGAGTAGACCACGATCATATCACCTTTGGAAAAACTTTTGCTGGACGATTTTATGACACCCCAATCCATTTCTCAACATCTCTAATGATGCGGGGATTTTTTGGCGGACCCCGTTTGTGTTGGCGTCGGCGCCTGCATCATCTGTTTGAAGCGTTGTACATATCGCCTCAACTTACCAAACTACTTTGTGATGGCAATGACCATATTTTCGCTGGCCTCGGTAACTCGGTCAGATAAGTGTCTGATTTGTGATGAGGAGGTCACGTGTTTAATGACAACATTCTTCCTTTTCTGTGTCCATTCTATCCCTTCCGCTGATTTAAGAAGGGCAGTGCATCACAATTACACAACTATTTAATTTTGACCCCCTTGAACCCCGCTTTTATATTGTAAAACTGAGGTTTACAGGGGTGAACCTTATTTTTCTTATTTCTGCTCTAAAATATAGATTGTGGGTACTCGTTAGAACCGCCTCGATGAGACGGTTCTAACGGGTACCCACAATCTATATTTTGAGCAGAAAAAGACAAATATCATAATTTTTCATCTGAAAATTACACTTTTTTTCGGCGGTAAAGTTTACAATGCATTTGTATAGGCGTGTTTTCGAAATGGGTCAGTTTCTGATGAAAGAATCTGCACTATGTATAAACATGCAAAGGAGTGAGTGAGTGAGTTTAAGTTTTACGTCCCACAAACAGCTAAGGTCATACGGAGACCAAACATGCCAAGGAAAAGTGTGGTTATGTAAACTGATATGACCTGTATAGTATTGACTGGATCGTTAAAGTCCAAACAAACAAACACATGGTCATATTTTCAAGGCCACAGGCTCCAAAAACTAGCGAATGTGGACCAAAAATAGATGTGCCGGCATTGACAGTTTGAATCGGCCCCCGCCCATCGGGGCTTGAAGAAATAAATGGGCTGTATGATGCTTCCACGCAGAGCTGAATCCGACCACACATGAATACTGGTAAACCGCTTAGAGGATCTAAGCCTGCCCAGACAAAGCGTTGCGAGTCGGACCGTCCATGCTTATAAACCCTATTGGTTTCATTGCGCAACAGGGCTCGAGATGTCATTTCATCTCGCTTTTTCGGCAGTAACAAAAGCAAGTAATGACCTCTTATTTATGAATCTGTGCGTCATTCGGTCATTTAATGGTCTTGTCCAGAAAAATATTTTTCATCACGGCTTTCTTTCTCTGGTGATTTTAACATAATTTAGAAATCATATGTAGACCACCTTTTATTGTAGTAAGCTGCTGGCATTTACTTAGGCAGCAACTGGTGAGATTTTCTCCTGTCTGGCTATCGAATGCTTAACCAGACGATCTAATGCTTAACCAGCAAATTTACGCATTCTATCGTTCCGTAGGCGTGGTTATAATGAATATGAATAATGCGATAATGAAATGGAAACACAAATTTTTGAAACAACATAGAATCAACGTGCTGACAAATGCATTAACTGACAAAGGTGCTTACAAAAGCATTAACTGACAAACGTGCTGACAACGTTTCACAAGCACGTTTGTCAGTTAATGCGGGCGGGCCTCTTCCATGAGTGCACGTATATTGATGAGTTTATAATATTAGTTGAGGAAAAGGGATGGCATGTGAGACTTTGCTGAGCATTTCATTACCTTAATAAATCCAGTAATGCACGGGCATGAATACAAAATTCAATTTATCGTATGAACTTAAAAAACAGTTTACGTACAATTTTAACACAAAACGTCAATACATGACATTGTTTAATAAGGACGTGACGTAGCCCCTGTAAGTATTCGCATATAACGTATGCGTTTTCAGCCCCGGTTTGTTGTTGGCAATGGTCTTAGCAAATATTTAGTCATTGATTGTTCGCTTGTCAGGCCGTCCAGCGGATTTTACTTTCTCATTTCATTTGCAGCATAGATTCAACATGACTGATTTTAAATTACAAAGAACCTGACTTGAAACAAAGTTCTACAGCTACATATACGTATGTATACATAATTATGCAATCGCCTGCAAAATCATACACACTTACACAAACGAAATGAAAGCACGCAAGACTATGACCCCTCCTCCCTCCCCACCCCCCCCCCTCCCCCCACACACACACATATACACATGTGCCATTGGCTTGATGCCGTGAAGGTTTTCGTACTTACGAGCGTACACACATATAGGCCTACGTACGTCCGTCCTTATGGGGTGTACGTACGTGATCCTGTAACCTCAGGTTAAGACATTGCACCAGGAAGAACCTAAACTTTTAAGAGCTCATTTTTTCCAGACCATATGATGGAAATTTGATGATAGGTATAATAGGTCAAGAGGTTTATAAAGCAATACACTGACCCTTACCTATGACCTCTAGGTCAAGGCATAGACTTATAAACTATAAATGTTGAAATTATTTAAGAGCTCATATATTTAAACCATATAATGGATTAGGTTCATATTTGGTACGATGATCGATACTTATTTGAAGTTTCATTCAGCATAGCCGCGCCCATGCCCATGACCTCAAGGTCAAGGTCACAGACTCAGAATTTTCAGCATACCCACGCCCATGACCTCAAGGTCAAGGTCACGGACTCAGCATATTTTAATGTCAACGTTTTTAATAGGAGCTCACATTTTCCTATCCATATCATGAATTTAGTTCGTATTCGGTATGATGAAAGATACAGGTCGTTTCTCTTGCTACTCCAATTAGTTTTCTCCAACATCTGTTGATCGGCTCGAAAGAAAAGAGGCCTTAAAACCAAACCTCAAGGATAATGTCACAGATTTTGTAATTTATTTTTCATGGATTTGGTTCATATTTGGAATGATGATACACACTTTTCCCAAGATTCAAACGACATTACCCCCACCTACGCCGATGTCCTCAAGGACAGTTTTCCAAACGAGAAATGCTGTCTTTATTTCATTTATTATTATTATTATTATTATTAATATTATTATTATTATTATTGCAACATGCTTTATTTCCTTGGTGAGGATAGTCCCAGGACGGAGGCATGCTCATTTTTCTTGGTGAGGATGGTCCCATGGCGGAGGCATCTGTGTCGTATTGACAATTCTAGTTTGATGTGTCGATTTTAGGTACACTCGTTTTAATCAAGTCTAATCGCAGATTGCGGGTAATCGTTGTGTCAGTTCTTTTGCTGCTTGTATGGAAGTTTTAAGCCCCCGTCAACAGTTAGTACATGTTTATAGATCATTTAGGAGACGCTGCTTCTGATTTTGTGGGGCTTTTACCCGACCTTGACAGGAAATGACATCTTAAGCCCTAACGACCAAAGAAACCGCTAGGGTTAAAGAAATGGTCCCACTCGCACCACTTTTCTTGGACAGGCTTTTACATTCTAAACGGTAAACCAGTAATCAAATCATCAGGAAAACACGTCTGTATAATTTTGAACCCCTTGGACCCCATTTTTATATCGTAAAACTGGGGTTTACAGCGGTAAACCTTAATTTTATCTGAAAATTTTCATATTTTTTTTTCGGCGATAAAGTTACAACGTATTTGTATAGGCATGTTTTCGCAATGTTGGTTAGTTTCCGCTCTACGCGGAAGCACTATGCAGGCCAATCTATTTCTCCAAGCCCCGATGGGCGAAAGCGAACGTTAGTTCTAGGTTATACCATGAAATATACATTGTGGGTACTCGTTAGCACAGTCACAATAAGGCGCTTCTAACGAGTACCCTCAATCTCTATTTTTAAAGGAAAAACAACTAAGAACCCCCCCACCCACCCACCCAACACCTAAAGATTATAACAAAGGGGTTCGTTATGAAAGGTTTTAATTGCGTGGGCTTGTATCATGTTGCGAACCATCCTTTTAACAACGTTACTCAAGGGATAAGCGTAGGTTTCTTTAACCTATGCCGTGCGTCATCTTCGTCAGCTATGGCTGTGATAAGACGAAAATTTCAATGTGCGATGTCTAAATATTCATCTCAGAAATACGACAAAATGTGCGAACATCGCAGATCTTAAGCATTTGATGAAACAGGATTTTTGTCGTAAGAACTTCGTACGATCTTTCTAAGACGAAAATACGTCGCAAATGCTTTGATGAAACTGGCCCCTGAATAGCTGCGCCTAGTCAATTTTATCTGCGACTACTGCCTATCACAAAACTGTAGCTTTGATTAAATTTTGGTGACCTTGAATTTATTTTCAAATGTCTCACGTGAGTGCACGCTAAGATTGCCAATGTTTGTCCAAACAGTACTTGTTTGAATCGAGAAATCAAACAGTAAGAAGCAATATAGTAAGAAGTAAAAAAAAAAAAAAAAAAAAAAAAGTAAATAAATACATACATACATACATACATACATACATACATTCATACATACATACATACATACATACATACATACATACATACATACATACATACATACATACATACATACATACATACATACATACATACATACATACATACATACATAAATAAATAAATAAATAAATTAAAAGTAAGAAGTCAAGAAATAAGAAGTTAG
This sequence comes from Lucinisca nassula, assembly GCA_963580285.1. Classification (NCBI taxonomy): domain Eukaryota; kingdom Metazoa; phylum Mollusca; class Bivalvia; order Lucinida; family Lucinidae; genus Lucinisca; species Lucinisca nassula. The sequence goes on from OY757023.1 coordinate 24,781,496, forward strand.
AACTAAAAGGTCAGGAAGTAAGAAGTCCGAAGTAAGAAGTCAAGACGTTGGAAGTGTAAGTTGTGAGAAGAGGTCAAGATATAGGAAGTTGGAAGTCAGAAAGTTTGAATTAAGAAGTAAGAGGTCAAGAAATATGAAGTAAGAAGAAAAGAGTCACGAAGTAAGAAGTTGAAAGTCAAGAAGTTAGAAGTAAGAAATCAAGAAGTACGAAGTAAGCAATAACAGATCAAGAATCACGAAGTTAGCTGTGAGAAATCAAGACGTATGCAGTAAGAAGTAAAAAGTTAAGAAGTAAGAAATTAAAGTAAGAAGTCGGGAACTTAGACGTTACCAGTACAAATTCAGGAAGTAATGAGTCGAGAAGTAAGAAGTCAAGAAGTAAGATATTAGAAGTAAGACGCAAATGAGTAGATCTAAGTAGTAAGAAATTAGAAGAAAGAAGTCCAAATCGTATTTATTTTGATGTTTTCGAAGAAAAAAAAAATCGAGGATGTTTGTATTTAAGCTTCAAAATTACATGAATGATTAGAGGTCATATTGACTTTTAAAAATGAATATTCACGCAGTCAGTCAGAAATGTGCTATAAATATAACAATTAATCCATAAATTGTCATGCAAATTTTAACCCATAAATGCCTAGCGGCTTTTTTGGGGGGGACAGTGGCAAACAGTGTAGACCCAGGCGGCGTCTGATCTGAGTCTACACTGTTTGCTTAAAGTTCTTCCATTTTTGAAAAAAAAAAAAAAATAGCACGAACAAAACTAACCTGACACCCCTATAATCGGAAGTGGAACACTCCAAACTAATTAGGTGGAATATTGCATTGTCATATCCTACAGCATTCAGAATTTGAGAAAATCAGGCCCAGTATGCTGATGATTCTTTTGAAATTTTGGAAAAATCAAAGGACTGAATAGCCCTGGAAATGACAGATTCTTTCACAAGTGACTGTGAAAGGCCAATTTTATTTTCATACACAAGTTTCTTCACATTTCCACTCGTATGGGTTGAACTCAGTGTCCCAGATGGCTTCCCACACAGACAGGCTGACGGGCGCATTTTGAATACCAAACATAGCTCATCGAGTGTGTTGAAAACATTAGAATGTTCACGAGCACTGAGCAGGAGTGGAAATTTTGAATGTTTTAACATCCTTCATGAAGTATTATTGATATCTGTCGAATGCAGTAATTTTTCATTTTATCTTATATTGGTCTATGCGAAATCTAACCTTTCTGTAGTTTTTACTGTGCCCCGGTTCATATAGAATTTCAATTAAATCTAAGTCCATTAGCTCGCGGCGGAATGTAATATGCTTCATCTCCTTATCAAACAGGAGTCAAGTTAAACCGAATAGCATTTACCCCGCTGAACACGACAACCCATACCTTTGCACACAGTGCTGATCCAGCCATCTGATCAGGATCTACACAGTTTATCAGGAAGTTTGTAAATTTAACAAATACAAAGTATAAAGTGATTTGATTGGTGGATAGACAGAAATGAGTGTAGCTAAATTAATTTATTCAGCAGGACAAGGGTTAAGAGTGCTGGTTACGAAATAGTGCATTATGTCATATCTAAAAACAACGGTCATTTTTAAATAAATTGAATAAGTACCTACAACGTATATCTTGGAGAAGAAATAAGAAAAATAATGTATACCCCTGTAAATCCCAGTTTTCTCTATATTAAGTGTGTTTACAGGGGGTGTTCAGTACACGGGCTTATTAACATGATACTGACTTAAACTTTAGGCTCGGGTCACATGACTGCAACGAGAGGTTATGTTTTTTGGGGGTTTTGTTTTGTTTTGTTTGTTTGTTTACGGACATACCGTTTTTTTACCCAGCTCTGCTTAACGACCGACTCAATATAAATGAAATGATCGTAGCTGAACTAAATACGTTAAGTGACAGAAAAACATTTATTCTAACCCTTATCTTGCTGTTCACGACAACCCCTATCTTTGCAAACAGTGTAGATCCAGATCAGATGGCTCTGAAGAAGCCATCTGATCAGGATCTACACTGTTTCGCATTCAGTTTATGAATTTGTAGCAATAAATTACATTAAGTAATTTGATTGGTTGACAGACAGAAATGGGTGTGGCTTAGATGAATATTCAGCAATATAAGGGTTAATAGAACAGATTCCATGATTTTTTAACTTGAAGGGTTTTATAAAATCACCTCGGTGAGGCTATCCTACATTACGCCACAACATATATGGGTCTATAACACAAAGCCACGTTGGAACGAAAAACCCAGATCCACTCAAACCCACCTGAATTACCCAAATCCACCCAATATTTACCCAAATTCACCTACATCCGGCCTATTAATAGTCAATTTTGGGTGTTTTAATGGTAATAGGATAGGACCAAAAAAGCAACATAAGAACACAACTATCTGTATTCTTTTACTCAGACCGTCAATGCAGAATGCATGCATATGATTGCAACAGTCTATGACCCCAGCAGGAAATTTTATTTATTTATTTATTTTTTTTTTAAATAGAAGTGAAGGCAATGATAAGGAATCGATACAATTAACCGACAGCTCCCATCAGAGACACCAAGGGAAAGAAACACAAATATGAAACAACTTGCATGGAATGGAAACATTACTAGCGGGGAGCCAAATGGACAATTGGCTATCCAAAGCAAAATAATATGAGCGATACATACACTCAAAGACAAGCCATAACAAAAACAAACCACGACAGAAGAACCGCCTTGGAACGGTCAGTGAATCGAATTCCACTTGGGCTGGGGTCGGAATTCCACTTGGAGTGGGGCTTAAATCGATTTTACGTGGCCACAATCCTCTCCCTTATTTCCGTCGCGATTTAGACAATTTTGTTCAGTCCGCATGAAGGCCTCCTAACTCATCAGTGCAACATCTACGTGAACACAAAAATCAAACAACCACAAATCTCTGATGACTGGAAAAAAATAAGAGCAATAAATGCATGTACAGGGAGACCTTTTACAGCCACCACACGGCACAAACAAAACAGCCCTGATTTGCAAAATAGAAGTGAAGGCAGTCAGGTTTAGAATTAATCAGCTTATTTTAACTCGTAGGGTTTGGTCTACATTACAAATTTTAATAAATATTGATAGAATTCTACCAAAAAGGAGTCTGGTGGATGTATGTATGGTAAATAATCACTGCGTAATTGTCATCTATACATATATCAAAACTATCAAATTTGATTTTTTAATCCTAATGGCTATACTATATCATATAAAAGTTAAATAAAACTTAAATGACTATTAATAGACCAGATATAGGTGGACATGGGGTAAATATTAGGTGGGTTTGGGTAATTCTGATGGATTTGGGTGGATTTGGGTTTTTCGTTCCACCCAAAAATCATTATGCACTTGTTTTGTGTTTCTTTTTCTCTGATTTACATGTAATGACAAACAGTTTTGTTTTTATCTTTACGATCTAAGACAAGCCAGCCATTGATTTAGCAACCCACGCGAAAACCGATCCTAACAGACTCCAATATATCGTGATTAAAATTCGCTTTGATTGGTACATGGATTTTATCAAGCATTATATCAAAAATTGAACATATGAAAAGGTTTCTTATCGTTTTGTCAACCAGCAAAAGCTCTCGCGAGACTGTGCATTTGCACAGTCTCGCGAGAGCTTTTGCTGGTTGCATACATGTGGATTAGACATTTGGTTAGTATCCTGCAAGAACGCATGCGTCTAGCCGTAAAAACTGGCCTTGCATGCGCATTTGGAAAACGCAAACCGAGGAAGTATGGGTTTTCACGAATTGGCTAAATTTTTGCATCATGAAATACTTAATTGTAATGACGTACATGAAATTTACATGCAGCTGGTAGTTAGCTGGTATATATAATGCAAAGAGCGTTTTGTTGCGTTTGGCTAATACTTCTGGAATTATATCTGCATTCAGGTATCCTCTTTGACTGTCTGTCTGTCTGCCTGCCTGTCTGTCTGTCTAACTGTTTGTCATGCCTGTCTTACATAGTCTGTCTGCCCCTCTGACATTGTGTGTCTGTTCTATATGCCAGCGTGCCATGTCTGTCTGTCTGTCTGTCTGGTTCGTGTCTATCCGTATACCTTTCTAACTTCCCGCCTATGAGCACCGTGATCAGCATCTCCCATATGAACATAGATTGTTGGTACTCGTTATAAGCGCCTAGCCGAGGCGGTTCTAACGAGTTCTCACAATCTATAGTTGGAGCAGAAATATGGAAAATTTCAGATTTTTTTTTATCTGAAATTTTCTCCTTTTTTGATGGTAAATTTTTTCAATATGTTTTAAGTAGGCGTGTTTTCGTAATGTACCCGACACTGAGATTAAATGGCATCTCAAGCACTTCCACTAAATGAAACCGATTGGATTTACAGTCGAACTTCAATGGCTCGAACACCTTTGGGACCTCAAAAATCTGTTCGAGACAGGGGTAGTTCGAGCCACTGAGGGTTACTGTAATGAGGCATAACGAGATACCTTTAGACATCTTTTCGGTGTTCTATAATGAAAATGTATGCCGTGTGTACTCATTAGAATCGCCTCATCGAGGCGATTCTAATGAGTACACACAGCATACATTTGCAAGATAAAAGACTAAAATCTCCTTAATTACCCCCACTGTTTCTTATATAGAGGATTTCGGAAGGGGCTCAAGAATGGGTTCGACGCATCCATGGTAAACGAGCCATCGGTGTTCGAGCCATCGAAGTTCTACTGTATATGCATGGATGGTCCGACTCGCGCGACTTTTCCTGGGCAGGCTTAGAGCCTCTAAGCAGTTTACCAGTACTCATATTTAGTCGGTTTCAGCTCTGGGTGGAAGCATCGTGCAGCCAACCATTTTCTTTCAAGGGTGGGGCCCAACATGCCGATGTAATAATACCCATGCGTTCCCAAATGTATATCAATGAAACAAATGGTGTTTGTAATGTTAACATTAAACTACTGCTCAAAACATCACTGCTCGTCGTGTCTTCTTAGGTTGCTTATATCTTGCCCGATGAAAGTATCTTTGAGATAATTTCGTTAAAATACTAAACAATGCATTTTATTTTATATTCTAACTTTTAAGTATCCTTGCTCGTCCTTGCCAGTCCTTGTGCAGTCCTTGTCAGTCATTGTCTGTCCTTGTCAGTCCTTGCCAGACCCAGCAGTGTTTATTAGGAACGCATATGAACATCATTTTCTTGACGCGGCCAATATTATATGAAATAAGTAGTGAATTGGAATATGCACACCAACCTCGGCTGCGCCTCGGTTGATATTCTTATTTCTCAGAGTGATAGCTCGGCTACGCCTCCCCGTTGATATTCATATATCCCTGGATTACAGCTCGGCTGCACAATATTGTGACGACAGCTCGGCTGCGCCTCGGATAATATAGAGGATCTTACATGAGTGTTCATGTATTATTGAATATTATTAAACGAGTTTAGGGAAAGGTATAAAATGCGAGGCTTTGCCGAGTATTGTATCCCTTTTCCTCAACGAATTGAATAAATTCGATAATACATGAGCACGAATGCAAGATTCTATTTATTATATGACATTTAAAACGCATTTTCATTCACGATTGTTTTATAAAAATGTCACTACTCCGTCATTTGTAAACGCCACGTCGTTAAGGACGTCGTACATGTAACGTTACGGGGCGTATCTAATTAATTTGCATATTTAATTCACTAGTGGATTATCGATTTTATTACATGGCGTTATTACACCCTCAGACGCGACGTCATATGATAAATTCGTATTCATCAGGGTGACATTTGCACGACCCGCAGAAAAAGCGACCGACTGAAGTCGGTTGATTTTCTAAGAGTGCCCGAAAATCACCGTGTCATTCTGTCAGTCTGTCTGTCCGTCCGTAACCCGTTTGTAAAAATTGCTGATAGTTACTTAACCGATTGGAATATTTAAATAATTTTTGGCATACTGATAGATATCAATAAGATCTAACCAATGAACTTGTCAAATATTACATTTAATATAGCCTCGCCGAGGCGAAAAATGTGAAAATTTTCGAACTGCTTCTCCTCGGAAACCGTTGGGCCGATTGAAGTCAAATTTCATATGGAGCCTCTATGGGATGGGTAAAACCAAAATTTGCTCATGGGGTCCAGGTCACATGACCAAAATGGCCGCCAAGCCATATATGGTAAAAACTCTTCAAAAATAGTCTTCTCCAGAACCACTGGGCAGATTTCCACGAAACTTGATAAGTAGCATCTGGGACGTATAGGCCCATCATAAAGTGCTAAAATGGTGACCCTGGGTTGACCTTGACATTCTTTGTGCCTAGGTCAAACTTTGACACATATGCTTTTGTAATGGAAAAGTAAGAATGCATTTATCCTGCAAATGATTCAGAATACAGTACTAAAGTATAAGATATATTTTTGCTCCTTACGATAAGGCGCATTTATTGGGGGAACCGTTTTAGGTCCAAGTAACATGACCAAAATGGCCGCCTTACCCATATATGGTAACACTCATAAAGCTAAAAGCATCCGGCGGGTCGTGCACTTCAGCTGAAGCACTGTTACAGTTCATATAACCCAGTTTACAGCCCATTTGCACCATAAAGTCCCACACCTGGCAACTTGCAAACAGGACAAACCCAGATCAGATACCACAGAACGCGCAGTCTCATTATGACCTTCACTGCATACTTACAAAAAGGTTCAGCCATTTTTGCCAAATATTTCGTGGAAGCCACAACCTGACATCCCTGATTTTAAAATGAACTCATTTCATACTTATATAAGGTGTTGGGGATTCCATTCGTTTAAAATGCGTTAAAAGTACGCAGTGTGGGTCGATAATGTATTACCAAAATAAGACAGTTGGAATGAGTTTCGACAGGTGCACGTCAAGGCTTATATTGTAAGGAGTAAATTTTGCAGTTTAGACACAGACGAGACGCCACTTGTTGTAGCGTCTGATCTGGGTCTGCTATGTTTGTTTCTCCCTAAAAAGGTTGCTACACATATACCCAGAGTATGGGTTAATGTGTGTGTGTGTGTGGGGGGGGGGGGGGGGGCATTGTTACTTTTTTAAAGCGACCTGTCTGCGGCCTAGGCATGTGACCTTAAAGAAATTATCAGCTCAGACGCAAGTTCTATATACCTGCCGGGTTCGGCAACATTCTTTCCAGGAGATTGATTGTGAAAACTGTTCCACGGTGATTCTATCCCTTTCCCTGATTCAAGAAGGGCAGTTGTTGGTTTCCAGTAAAAGACTGTGCACTGTGCTGTTTTGACAATATCTAACCAAATAAATTGCCTTAATTCCAGATAATTTCTTAAATGGCCTCGTCGAGGCAATTTATTTTTAAATAATAATAACGGAGTATAATGTCTAAACCTCTTCAAATATTCCTATGGATTGATATTGACAATAACTAACCCAAGAAACTGTCGTATGCGAGATCACTTCATAAATGGTCTCACCGATGCAATATATATTTAGAAAAATGTTAACAGAGTATAATGTTCAAACCTCTCTGAATATACCGATCATTTTTGGCATTCGGATTGATATTGAAAATACCTAACCCATGAGGCTGTTTTATGCAAGATTACTTTATGAATGGCCTCGCCGAGGCAAAATAATATAAAAAATGAATACGGAGTATAACATCTAAACCCGGCTTTGATCGTTTTCGGCATACAGGTTGATATTGACAATAATCAACCCGCAAAATTGCCTTATGCCAAATTACTTTACAAACGGCCTCGCCTAGGCAAACTGAAAAATTATTTCGAAGTGTAACTTCTAATCTACTTGGTCTATTTTGACAACTGTTAGCATGCAGATAGATAATGTACAGATCTCACCAACGCGATTCCTGAATGCCCAATTTCTTTATTATACCCCCGCAAACGAAGTTTGAAGGGGGTATATAGGAGTCAGCTTGCCGTCTGTCGTCGTCGTCTGTCGTCGTCGGTCCGTTACAAAAAACTTTAACATTGCTCATAACTTCCTTATTCTTTGACCGATTTCTTTAATACTCACACACCACACACCTTGCCACTAGTACTTAAGATTGATATACACAAACCTGACCTTGACCTTTACGTTGACCTTCCTCAAGGTCAAATACTTGTAAAAATTTGTCGGTACAAAAAAAATTTAACATTGCACATAACTTCCTCATTCTTTGACCGATTTCTTTAATATTCACACACCACACACCTTGCTACTAGCACTTAAGATTGATATACACAAACCTGACCTTGACCTTCACGTTGACCTTCCTCAAGGTCAAATACTTGTAAAAATTTGTTGTCGGTCCGTTCCAAAAAACTTTAACATTGCACATAACTGCCTCATTCTTTGACCGATTTCTTTAATATTTACACACCACACACCTTGCTACTAGTACTTAAGATTGATATACACAAACCTGACCTTGACCTTCACGTTGACCTTCCTCAAGGTCAAATACTTGTAAAAATTTGTGGGTACAAAAAAAAACTTTAACATTGCACATAACTTCCTCATTCTTTGACCGATTTCTTTAATATTCACACACCACACACCTTGCCACTAGTACTTAAGATTGATATACACAAACCTGACCTTGACCTTCACGTTGACCTTCCTCAAGGTCAAATACTTGTAAAAATTTGTTGTCGGTCCGTTCCAAAAACTTTAACATTGCACATAACTTCCTCATTCTTTGACCGATTTCTTTAATATTCACACACCACACACCTTGCCACTAGAACTTAGGATTGATATACACAAACCTGACTTTGACTGAGTGACACCTTGCATGTAATTGGATTTCTATGATTATCATAAAATTTCCGACGTTGACCTTCCTCAAGGTCAAATACTTGTAAAAATTTGTATATAAATACTTGTAAAAATTTGTTGTCGGTCCGTTCCAAAAAAACTTTAACATTGCACATAACTTCCTCATTCTTTAACCGATTTCTTTAATATTCACACACCAAACACCTTGCCACTAAAACTTAGGATTGATATACACAAACCTGACTTTGACTGAGTGACACATTGCATGTAATTGGATTTCTATGTTTATCATAATATTTCCGACGTTGACCTTCCTCAAGGTCAAATACTTGTAAAAATTTGTCGTCGGTCCGTTCCAAAAAACTTTGTCATTGTGTGGCTCAGACTATCAAAAAACATATATCTCTGTGACTCTTACTTGGAGTTACTATCTGACAACGCATGCGGGGGTATAATTGGCGCCCGTTAGGCGGCAGCTCTAGTTTTAGTCTCGGCAAGGTAAAAAATTCACCCACTGACACGGTCGTATAACTTTCAAACCGAAGGGTATATTTTTATAATGTTTTGCATGCAGATGTAAATTGACACGATCAAGCTAATGAAATTGTCTAATGCCATATAGCTTTATAAACAGCCTCACTGAGGCAATTTTTAAAGACTGGTTACGGATGTATAACTTATAAACTGCTGAGAAAATTATGATAATTTTTCACATGAAAATAAACATCATCAAGACGTAACCAAGAAGAATGTCTAATGCAATATAAATAACCTCCCCAAGGTAATTTTTCAAAAACTGATTACAAAAACTGAAAATAACTTTAAAGCCGCCAAACAATTGCGCAAGCCGCAGTTATTGCACGAACTATAGCTCAGCAGAAATCTTCAAGTAAACTGTAGAACTGCATGGTTGCTGTATTGCTCAAAAACATTGATTGTGGGTACTTGATAAAACTGCCTCGCCAAGGCGGTTCAATCAAGTCCCCGCAATCAATGTTTTGAGCAGAGATAAGAAAATATCACAAACAATGTATATGTACAGGCGTGTTTTCGTGATGGTTGTTGCGGGGTCTAAACCTTAGCGCGAGTTAATTTCAATATAGGTCTTGTTGCTTTAACACGACTTCTTGCCCAGAATAGCTTCAAACAGCTATGTTCATTGGATCAATATGAGCCTGAATTAAAATACCAACCAGACGCTAAATCAAATTATCAAAGCTACGCTCCATCAGCACTCTCAGTGCTTTGATTTTACAATTAGCCTACCCTGAGAGTGATATTTGCACTACCACACTGGTCTGGTGGAAAAATAGCCAGGCCTATGACAGTTTTCTGTGGGAAAGCCACGTGGGGTATAATATTGATAAATAGTTTTCAAATTCCTATCAATATTGTTAAGAAATAAGATTATGGAAATATAATTCGATCAAGGTTATACATGTGTGTAACGAAATATTATTCGATCAAGCATTCTCAGTGCCTTTAGTTAATTATAGGGACACAACCCAGCAGGCACATGACGTAATTGTGACCCGTCACATCAACGTCAGTACATCGTAATGACATATATGCAACGTCACATCTATGTCGGTGCAACGTCATGACGTTGCACCGACGTTGATTTGATGTTGCCCTAGCGGCGTGTGCCTTCTGGGAATGTCGTTACTACCGCAAGAATACACTGACTCACCCGGCGTTACACGATCATTCAGTGGCGTCAAAATAAACGGCTCTCTCTAACATTATTGGCCGATGGCGGCATTATGACGGCAACGGCGTTCTTCCGTTGTTTTTAAGAAAACTACTTGCAAAAGTTTTCTTTTTTCAGTTGACCAGGGTCAAGTTTTGGTTAAAATACAGTGTGCTTTCGTAATGTCTAACAAAATAGGGGCAAATCATAGCACACAGTCAAGAGGCAAATGGATATCTTTTCTATCTTTAAATAAACGTATGTACTCTGTAGAATCGCTTCGTCAGTGGGTAACCCCCCCCCCCCCCCCCCAACAGACCCACACACACACACACGATAAAGCGATTTTATAGAGCACAAAAACAGTACAAACACTTTACAGTTTAACCCTTTTTGTACCAGAAACCCTTAAAAGGGTAATTCGCAAACAGTGCAGGCCCAGCTCAGACGCCGCAGAATGATCAGGGCCTACATTTATTGCAAAAACGTACGACAATTTCAAAAAAAAAAAAAAAAAAAAATGAAGAAAACACAGCCTGTCACCCCTAAATTTTGAAATGGACTTTTGCTATATATAAGGAGGAATTACGACCCCGCCCATCGGGGCCTGAAGAAATAGTTTGCTTGCAAGGTGCTTCCGCGCAGAGCTGAAACCGACCGAACTTGAGTACTCATAAACAGCGGTCTAAGCCTGCCCAGGAAAAGTGATGCGAGTCGGACCGCTCCTTAAACCCTAGCGGTGTCTATGGGTGGTAGGGCTTGAGATGTCATTTCATCACAATGTCGGTTAAAAGTCCCACACAATCGGAAGCAACGTCTCCAAAATGAGCCATCGGGGTTCATCCCAGCAGGCACTTTGCGTAATCGTGACGTCACACATCAATTTCGGTACAACGTCACAACGTTTATGCAACGTCACCGACATTGGTTTGACGTTGCCCTAGCGACGGGTATCTGCTGGGATCTCATTGAAGATTAATTAGTATATCTTATAAAAATGGAAGTGATGGAAATGATCGGGAACGTACACGATAACCTACTCCCTATCCAATTTTTCTTATGTCTTTTTTTTATTTATGTTCAAGGATTTTTTTTATCTTTTCTTGTCAAATAGTTCATTCTTTTACGAAGTGCATTTACTTTGTTTAATGTCACCAAGTGCTATATGATGATAGAATGGATTAAAACTAAAGGTATTTTTGCCCAACATTAAGAAAACACGCCTATACAAATACATTGTAACCTTTATCGCCGAAAAATTTGACAATTTTAAGGCGAACCATTGTGATATTTTTCTTATTTCTGCTCAAAATATAGATTGTGGTTAGAACCCGGCCCCCGCCAATCGGGGCTTGAAGAAATATATGGGCTGCATGATGCTTCCACGCAGAGCTGAATCAGACCGAGTACTGGTAAACAGCTTAGAGGATCTAAGCCTGCCCAGGCAAAGCGGTGCGCATGAGTCGGACCGTCCATGCTTATAAAACCTATTGGTTTCATTGGGCGACAGGGCTTGAGATGTCATTTCATCTCAATGTCGGGTAAAAGTCCCTTAAAATTGGAAGCAACGTCTTCAAAATGACCTTTACAGTGTTGACGGGGACGTTAAACCTCAAATCAAACAAACAAACTCGCTAGAACCGCGTCGATCTAACGGGCACACACAATCTATATTTTAGAGCAGAAATAAGAAAAATAAGGTTTACCCATGTAAACTCCAGTTAATTATATAAAAGTGAGGTTCAAGAAGGTCAAAATTATATAGGCGTGTACACTTAAGGGGAATCGGCACGCCTACAGATTTTTTCAGCCTTTTTTCAAAGGGAAACAACTATTATGACTTTATTCCTCTTTGCTTTCCAATAAGCTCAGACCTTCTGAGCGACCCCGCCCATCGGGACGTGGAGAAATAGACTTAGGCTGCATGGTGCTTCCGCGCACATCTGAACTTTTGAGTACTGGTAAACCGAAAGCCTGCCTGCGAGTTGAACCGTTCCTCAATCCATTGCATGCCAGAGACCCCTAAGGGGGTATCTTGGCAAACAGTGCAGGCCCAGATTAGACGCCGCAGAACGCGGCGTCTAATCAGGGTCTGCACTGTTTCCTAACAGGATTTTCCATTAAAAATAGAATAAAAACGAAAAAAATAGGCCTGACACTCCGTACTTGTCAAACATGATATAGCGATGGAAGAGTCCACTAGCATTATTTGTTTGTTTGTTTGATTTGAGGTTTAATGTCCCCGTCAACACTGTAAAGGTCGTTTTGGAGACATTGCTTCCAATTTGGTGGGACTTTTACCCGACATTGAGATGAAATGACTTCTCAAGCCCTGCCATCCAATGAAACCAATAGGGTTTATAAGCATGGACGGGCCGACTCGCACCGCTTTGCCTGGGCAGGCTTAGATCCTCTAAGCTGTTTACCAGTACACGTGTGTGGGTCGGTTTCAGCTCTGCGTGGAAGCACCATGCAGCCCGCATATATTTCTTCAAGCCCCACTTTTGAGTACTGGTAAACCGAAAGCCTGCCTACGAGTTGAACTGAACATTAACCCACTGCATGCTGGAAACCCCTAAAGGGGTATCTTGGCAAACAGTGCAGGCCAAGATAAACGTGTGATCAGGGCCTGCGCTGTTTCCTAACAGAATTTTCCATCAAAAAATAAAGTTAAAAACAAAAAATACGCCTGACACTCCTTACTTGTCCAACATGATATAGCAATGGAAGAGTCCACTAGCATATAGAGGATATTTGATTTTTTTCAGTGTAAGATCGAATTTTATTTCATCGAATGAATACCAAAACTGTTATTTTCACGAGTGGCGTAGCCACGAGTGAAAATAGCAGTTTTGGTGTTCATGAGTGAAATAAAATTTGATCTTGCACTGAAAAAATCAAATTTTCTGTTTCTTACATGCTTCAAAAGGCAATATTTAGCGTCTTTAATGGTGTCGCTCACATTCGGAGAAAATTATCTTTGTTCCTGTTCGTTTCGCGTCAATTTAATGGTGTCCATCGTGTTTAGTGGGTATACTATTGGGTGTAAACTGAAAGTTTGCACCTGAGAAATGGCCTGGGATGGTATTATTATGAATGATTAATGAAATAATTGAGAGAGTAGTTTTCCAAAGAAGTTGCTGGCAAGTCGACAAAAGACGTGACGTCAGCGTCATAAATGACGTCAGTAACGTCCCCGTCACACATGAACGGGCTATGCGTCAATTAGAACACATTTCAGTATTGTTCAGTTATCTGACAAAGATAAAATTGAAATTAGAGTTAGATTTGAAGAAAAAAGTAGTCCCAAACAGTGAAAAATAAAAAATCGTATTTTCACTGTTTGAAACAGTGAAAATATCGATTTATATTTCACTGATAAATCTCTGTCATTCATTGAAAAGCATGTAAGAAACACTGAGTTCGCTAGGGCAACGTCAAATCAACGTCGGTGCAACATCACAATAACGTCATATGCCTGTTGGGTAAAACCCTAATTGTTTCTTTGGGCGGTACGTCTTGAGAGTCAACACTAGCCTTGGCCAACTTAATTTTATTTAAGCCGTTAGCAAGTTAAGTGTTCTATACATGTCGGACGTCAGTCATAAATGGGTTAAAAGATGATCTTAACCCATATATGACAATGCAATCTCCCACCTAATTAGTTTGGTGTGGTCCATTTCCAATTATAGGGACGCCAGGTTTGTCTTGTTAGCAGTAAGTTTTGCAAAAATATATGCACCTTCTGCAAACAGTGAAGACCCAGATCAGACGCCGCGTTTTGCGGCGTCTGATCCGGGTCTGCACTGTTTGCAAATGTCCCCATGCACATATGGGTTAATAAATTGGGATGCTTTGGGCCACGCCAAGAGAATAGGGAACTATGAAGATGTGCGCTCAGAGAAACACAAATAAAAGTATCAGCTATAGCGAAGACTCTGACCAGACCGCGTGGCCCCCGCCCATCGGGGCTTGAAGAAATAGATGGGCTGCATGATGCTTCTACGCAGTGCTGAAACCGACCCACACACGGGTACTGGTAAACCGCTTAGAGGATCTAAGCCTGCCCAGGCAAAGGGGTGCGAATTCGACCGTCCATGCTTATAAACCCTATTGGTTTCATTGGGCGGTAGGGCTTGAGGTGTCATTTGATCTCATTGCCGGGTTAAAGTCCCACAAAATTGGAAGCGACGTCTCCAAAATGACCTTTACAGTGTTGAGTGACGGGGACGTTAAACCTCAAATCGAACAAACAAACTAACCAGACCGCGCGAATGCGCAGGCTGATCTGAGTTGTCACTGGGTGTCCGATGGGAGCCCTTTTTTGCACTGTGGGGTCTTTCAACATTCATTCAATGTATAAAAATGACCACGGGGTCGAGAATTTTAGTCTTTTATTTGGATCGAGGTATAACGTCCCCGTCAACACTATTTAGGTCATTTCAGAGACATTGCTTCCAATTTCGTGGGACTTTTACCCGACACTGAGATGAAATGACATCTCAAGCACTGCCGCCCAATCAAACCAACAGGCTTGCATGTAATGGAAAGTCTGACTCACATCACTTTGCCTGGGCAGGCTTAGTCCTTCTAAGCGGTTTACCAGTACACATGTGTGGTCAGTTTCAGCTCTGCGTTTGTTTGTTGATTTGAGGTTTAACGTCCCTGTAAACACAGTACAGGTCATTTTGGAGACGTTGCTTCCAATTTTGTGGGACTTTTACCCGACATTGAGATGAAATGACATCATAAGCCCTGCCGCCCAATTAAACCAATAAGGTTTATAAGCATGGACGGGCGGACCTCGCACCGCTTTGCATGGGCATGCTTAGTCCTTCTAAGCGGTTTTCCAATAAACGTGTGGTCAGTTTCAGCTCTGCGTGGAAGCACCATGCAGCCCAATCTATTTCCCCAAGCCCCGAATGGCGGGGGCGACGAGAAATTTAGTCAAGGCATGTGATATTGAAAATCTATTACTAACAAGCAATGCGTCAATATTTAACTGAATTGACATTCATAAAATTCTGCTTGCATCATTACACGACCTAAAGACAAAGTCACAATAATTGTGAAATGTCACGGCAATGATGCAGATACGTATGCGGATCTCAATGACCCATTTGAGTCGCGTCCAGCGAAATAATGTCTTCTGACATTTGTCTTTTGACAAGACTTGCTTCACCTCAAAATGCAACTGTCTCTGCCTTTGTCGTTGATGAATCGGCATCCATATAGGGCACAGCAGTAAAAAAGGCTCAGTTCAGACTGCGCGGATCGGAATTGTTGCTAGAAACACAAGTCCAAAGCCACTTAAGTTTCGCACGTCTTGGCTCATACGAAACCTTATACAAAAACAGTGTAAATTTTACAACCGAAAAAAAAAAAATGAAAATTTTAAGATGAAAAATTGTGATTTTTTTTTATTTCTACTCAAAAATAGATGGTGGGTACACGTTAGAACCGCCTCGATCGAGGCGGTTCTAACGAGTATCCACAATCTATGTTTTAGAGCAGAAATACGAAAAATAAAGTTTACCCCTGTAAACCCCAGTTTTACTGTATAAAAGTGGGGTTCAAGGGGTCAGAATGAAAGAAAACGGCCTGACAAGCTTAGAGTAACGAGAGAGTAGAAAACATCAACGCACTGACAGAACTGGTGAGTCGACGGTTTCGAGGTCTAGGTTTGGAAAATAGCCCTGACAGGGGACTTAACACGCCGATTTAAATGCATTGTAAACTTTACCGCCGAAAACACGAACATTTGACGGCGAAAAATTGTGATATTTTTCATATTTCTGCTCAAAAAATAGATTGTGGGTACTCGTTATAGCTTAAATTTACTTCAGTCGTGATTTAGACAAATAATTTGTTCAGTCCGAAAGCATGAAATTTATACACATTAACTACAGTTGATGGTCACCAAAATTTTTTTTATTAGCTCAGCGTCATGTAGTGACGAGGTGAGCTTTTGGGATCACTTTTTGTCCGTCGTCCGTCGTGCGTGCGTGCGTGCGTAAACAATTTCTTCAAACGACATCGCCTCCTATACCACTGATCGGATTTTGACCAAACTTCACAGGAATTATCCTTAGGTGGTCCCCTTTCAAAATTGTTCAAATGGTTCTGGTCCTTTGCACATCTAGGTTACAGGAGCCGAAAATAGTTTTTTTTTTCACCAAAAACTTAAAAAATCTTCTTCTCTGAAACCTCAAGGCCCAGGTCTTTGATATTTGGTATGAAGCTTCATCTAGTGGACCCCTACCAAGATTGCTCAAATTATAGTGCTGGGGCCAAAAATGCCCCCGCGCTGGGGCCCTTTGGTTTTACATGCGCTTATATAGGGAAAATCTTTAAAAATCTTCTCCGGAAACGCAGGGCCCAGGTCTTTGCTATTCGGTATGAAGCTTCATCTATTGGACCCCTACCAAGATTGTTCAAATTATAGTGCTGGAGCCAAAAATGCCCCCGCACCGGGACCCTTTGGTTTTACATAGGCTTATCTAGGGAAAATCTTTAAAAATCTTCTTCTCTGAAACAGCAAGGCCCAGGTCTTTGATATTTGGTATGAAGCTTCATCTAGTGGACCCGTACCAAGATTGTTCAAATTATAGTGCTGGGGCAAAAAATGCACCCGCCCCTGGGCCCTTTGGTTTTACATGGGCTTATATAGAGAAAATCTTTAAAAATCTTCTTCTCTGAAACTCTAAGGTCTTTGCTATTCTGTTTGAAGCTTCATCTAGTGGACCCGTACCAAATTTGTTCAAATTACAATGCTGGGGCCAAAAATGCTCCCGCCCCGGGGCCCTTTGGTTTAACATGGGCTTACATATTGGGACAATCTTTAAAAATCTTCTTCTCTGAAACCGCAAGGGCCATGTCTTTGCTATTTTATATGAAGCTTCATCTAGTGGACCCCTACAAAGATTGTTCAAATTATAGTGCTGTGGCCAAAAATGCCCCTGCCCCGGGGCCCTTTGGTTTTACATGCGCTTATATAGGGAAAATCTTTAAAAATCTTCTTCTCTGAAAATGCAAGGCCCAGGTCTTTGCTATATGGTATGAAGCTTCATCTAGTGGACCCCTACCAAGATTGTTCAAATTATAGTGCTGGGGCAAAAAAAAAAACTCCCGCCCCGGGGCCCTTTGGTTTTACATGGGCATATATAGGGAAAATCTTTAAAAATCTTCTTCTCTGAAACCGCAAGGCCCAGGTCTTTGATATTTGGTATGAAGCTTCATCTAGTGGACTCCTACCAAGATTGTTCAAATTATAGTGCTGGGGCAAAAAATGCTCCCGCCCCGGGGCCCTTGGTTTTACATGGGCTTATATAGGGAACATCTTTAGAAATCGTCTTCTCTGAAACCGCAAGGCCCAGGTCTTTGCTATTTGGTATGAAGCTTCATCTAGTAGACTCCTACCAAGATTGTTCAAATTATAGTGCTGGGGCAAAAATGCTCCCGCCCCGGGGCCCTTTGGTTTTACATGGGCTTATATAGGGAACATCTTTAGAAATCGTCTTCTCTGAAACCGCAAGGCCCAGGTCTTTGCTATTTGGTATGAAGCTTCATCTAGTGGACTCCTACCAAGATTGTTCAAATTATAGTGCTGGGGCTAAAAATGCCCCCTGCCCCGGGGTCCTTTGGTTTTACATGGGCTTATATAGGGAAAATTTTCAAACATCTTCTTCTGTGAAACCCCAAGGGCAAGATCTTTGCTATTTGGTATGAAGCTTCATCTAGTGGACCCCTACCAAGATTGTTCACATTATAACCTTTGTT
This sequence comes from Lucinisca nassula, assembly GCA_963580285.1. Lineage (NCBI taxonomy): Eukaryota > Metazoa > Mollusca > Bivalvia > Lucinida > Lucinidae > Lucinisca > Lucinisca nassula. The sequence goes on from OY757023.1 coordinate 24,799,757, forward strand.
GATATGTGTTATGAAGCTTCACCTTTTTAGACGTCTCTCAACATTATGCACATTATAGCCCTGGGGTTAATAATGGCCCTCCCCGGGTCCCACTTGTTACTCTGTGGATCATGTGAGCGATCCAGGGCCATCATGGCCCTCTTGTTGATTTTGTGTCTTTTTATTTGTTTTTAAAAAAAACACATCAGAAAAACAATATTTCTTTATCATTTCCTATTTCAGCTTAGTTTAATCCTTTTTGTACCAAATGAAATCTTCCGCCTTATATACAGCAGTAGTCCATTTCAAAATTCAGGGGTGTCAGGTTGTGTTTTCCTTAAAATTGATTTGGAAAATGGCTGAACGTTTAGCAAATAGTGTAGGCCCTGATCTGGGTCTGCACTGTTTGCTAATTACCCGTATTGGGGTATCTGGTACAAAATGGGTGATTGATATAATATGTTTATAAGAATATATCATATGAAAATTTAGAAATAAAACAATAAGTACAGTAGAACTTCGATGGCTCGAACACCGATGGCTCGTTTACCATGGCTGAGTCGAACCCATTTTTTGAGTCCCTAGGGAATTCCTCTGCATAAGAAAAAGTGTGGGATAATTAAGGGGATTTTCGACTTTTATCTTGCAAATGTATGCTGTGTGTACTCATTAAAATCGCCTCAATGAGGCGAAAAGAAGAACACCGAAAAGAAGTCCAAAAATACCCCCGTTATGTTTTCTGGAAGTATGCAATAGTGGCTCGACTTACCGCTGATTCGAACAAATTTCTATAGTCCCGAAGGGATTCGAGTTATCGAAGTTCGACTGTATTTGGTGTATATAGTTTCTTAAGTGGTATCTTTTACCAGCACTTTACAATGTATCAATAAAACAGTTGTCATTCGAGTCTCCGTATTCATCCCCAGCAAGAACAATTGCGGATCGGAACAATTGCTTCCCAGGACGAATCTCCCCGGCTTTGAGCGAAACTAGCGCGTCTCTAGTGCTAAACGTCCCGTACGGGCTTTACCATGTTTAAGATTGGTCTCCCCTCGTTTATTTAGCTCCCCTGTGCTACGCAAACCATATTGCTTTCTTGAGTAGAGAATCCTATTCTTGCGCATGCTCCTAAAAAGCACGCCTGTATCGATCAGATCCAGTCAGTTTTATGATGACTGTCAAATAAATGCGATAAAGATACATGTATTTTCTAAAACCAAACTAACTTTATTCCTCTTTATTGATATAAACGACCTAAGAAAGACAAACTGCAGTCTTAACCAGGGCAAAACATAATCTGCTGTTATTAATAGATACCAGCGTAAAAAGTCGCTATGACAAAACTAATCGTAGTGTGTGTGTGGTGGGTGGGGGTTCATTCATAAATCTTGTACAGGGGATCCCTATATAAAATGTATAAGTATTGAAAAGTATACCGGAGGACAGGTTCGTTCGTGAAATAAAATGATTGAATATACACAAGTTATAATCTTTAGTTCCATCTAGATTATGACAAGAGGAACTTTTTTTGATACTGTTTGAATATAGAGCGATCGATACTTTCTCACGGAAATCTTTGGGCGGTGATAAGGCCGTTTGCAGTAAGCCAGTCTTCTATACACTATGGGGCGATTGTTGATAACAATAGCCTCCCCCCCCCCCCCCCCCCCCAAAGCTCATGAGACTGGATTTCGGCTGTTTCATTTAACCAGTTCAATATTGTAACTTTTCTGGCGCTGTTATTTACCAATATACAGTAATATTCTGCTATTAAGACAACCTAAACCTGAGATCCAGTCTGCTTTTTAAAGCCTATTGAGAATGTGTTTCAATTATTCTTTCTTTGTGTTTTCTACACTCATTGCCTCCTGTTAAGAGACCACCTTTGGGAATCGCCCCCGCCCATCGGGGCTTGAAGAAATAGATGGGCTGCATGATGCTTCCACGCAGAGCTGAAACCGGCTGCACATGAGTACTGGTAAACCGCTTAGAGGATCTAAGCCTGCCCAGGCAAAGCGGTGCGAGTCGGCCCGTACATGCTTATAAACCCTATTGGTTTCATTGGGCGACAGGGCTTGAGAAGTCATTTCATCTCAATGTCGGGTAAAAGTCCCACAAAATTGGAAGCAACGTCGCCAAAATGACCTATACAGTGTTGACGGGGACGTTAAACCTCAAACCAAACAAAGAAACCACCTTTGGGACTGTCCAAAAGTGGTCTTTCAGACCACTTTTGAACAGTCCCAAAGGTGGTCTTAATATAGGACTTTCACTATATATGCATTGGAATACTAGCAAACAGTTAATACCTTGTTCATACGCCGGGTTTTGCGGCGCCTAATCAGTGTTTTTATCGTTTGCTTAAAGCAGTCCATCCACTGGGGCGAGTTATTCAAACTAACGACGTCGTTAGTTAATGTATCGTTGAAATTTTGATCTTGGCAAATATGCTAAATATCTGAAGGAGCGAATTCTTTCCTTTAAGAGTAGACCCCTTATTGAAAAGCGAACAGGAAGTCTCGAAAGTTGTCGTCCTTTGAAAAATGGATGACAAATCTGCCAGGTGTTCCCTTCTCCTTAAGGGGGTATTTTCCCGATTTCTTGTTCGAAGCACATGTGGTAGGGTTTTGGTAGAACCGCCTCGACGAAACAATTTCTAACAAGTACCAAAAACATATGTTTTTACTGGGAACTAAGAAAATCCCCAAATTAACTCCAATACTCCTATGACGGACAAAGCATAATCTCCATTTTCACGTGACGCGAATCATACACAAAATTTTACAACAAAGCCGCAACATTTCAAAAGGTACATAATGCGATGTGTACACAGCAACGACTGAGATCAACATGTGCGCATGCGCCTTCTATGGGTGTTGAGCTTAAGTAAGGCGACAAGCGAAAACCTGATCAGCCTGCGCTCTCCGCGCAGCCTGATCAAGTTGTCACTTGTCATATTTGCTATATTGTATATACGTTGCTGTGTTCCGGGACAAAAATACCTGTATAAATTCCTGTATAAATACCAGGAAATTAAATACAGGACGTTCATTTATGACCACGTTTTATTATACAACTCATCGATTAATGACAACGTGACTCGTAGTTCCACGTTCGCAGATTACGTTACGTTACGTTAGTTAAATAAAACGGGACAATCATGTGCATGTATTAACCACACTTGTAATGTTTCAACTTTACAAGCGGAAACTTACGTTGTAAAACAGTACAGCTGTTTCAAATAATAACATAACGTGAGAACGTGAGCACGTTACGTGCATTAGTATGGGAATTTGATATTGTGAAAATATGATAGGAATAAAGAAAATGAGGTAGGTTTGTTGTGGGTATTTTGTTTGATTTGAGATTTAACGTCCCCGTCAACACTTTATAGGTCATTTCGGAGACGTTGCTTCCAATTTTGTGGGACTTTTCCCCGACATTTGGATGAAATGACATCTCAAGCCCTGTCGCCCAATGAAACAAATAAGGTTTATAAGCATGGACGGTCGGACTCCCACCGCTTTGCCTGGGCAGGCTTAGATCCTCTAAGCGGTTTACCAGTGCTCGTGTGCGGGTCGGATTCAGCTCAGTCAACACTATGTTAGGGTCACTTTTGAGCCGGTCAGTTTACCTATGCACACTTTTCCTGGGCAGGCGTTTACCTAAGCGGTTAACCAGTACAGTGCACATTCTTTTGCCAGAAACTGACAACTGCCCTTCTTGAATCAGCGGAAGGGAGAGAATGACCGTAGAAAAGTTTTTTTATGATCAGTCTCCAAGAAAGAATGTTGCCGACCCCGGCAGGTCTCGAACTCGCGTCCTCCTGATCACAAGTCAGACGCGCATCCGACTGAGCTACCGAGGCCGGCTTGTTGTGTTGTAGGTAAGTGGGTTCGTTTGACTTTTATGAATACAATATTCAACTACGTTTTATACATGTGTTTGCCAACTTTTTCTTAATCTGTTCTCAGTAAAACGTGTCATTAAAATAAAAACTGTCTTTTTCGGATAAACGTAAATACTCTGCTCATTTCGGAAAAATAATATGGTCATGTCGGATAAACGTCTCATTGAAACGCTGATCATGTCGTTATTCTTTGCCATGGTTACTTCGTTTTGTCATGTCGGATAAACGTCTCATTGAAACTGTGATCATGTCGGATAAACCCCATTAAATAGTATGGTCATGTCGGATAAACACGTCTCACTAAAGCTATGGCCAAATAGGGCAAACGTCTCGGTAGATACTATGGTCTTTTCAGATAAACGTCCCATTTAAAACAATGGTCGTGGCGGATAAACGGAAGATTTTTCATTGTATCATGGAAACGTATGTTGTGTGTATTCATTAGAGTCGCAACAACCCAGCAGGCACCCGCCGCTAGGGCAATGACAAATTAACGTCGGTGTAACGTCACGACCTTACACCGATGTTGATGTGACGTTGCATAACGCCATAACGTTGCACCTACGTTGATGTGACGTCATAATTAGTTCATTGAAATGAATGTTGTATGTAATCACTGGAACGGCCTTGATGAAATCATTCTAATGACTACACTCAACATAAATTGGCCGGCCTCGGTAGCTCAGTCGTATGAGCGTCTGACTGTTGATCAGGAGGACGCGGGTTCGATACCTGCCGGGGTCGGAAACATTCTTTCGTGGAGATTGTCTACGGTCATTCTCTCCCTTCCGCTGATTCAAGAAGGGCAGTTGACAGTTTCTGGCGAATGAATGTGTAATGTACTGGTTAACCACTTACGTATAAGCATGCCTAGGAAAAATGTGGATAGTTAAACTTCCCGGCTCAAAATGACCTAAAATAGTGTTGACTGGGCAGTAAACTCCAATACAAACAAACAAAACAACATAAATTGATTGAAATGAATTTTCTTTGTACTCGCTAGAACCTCGATCAGGCGATTCTATTGACTACACACAATTGTTTATTTGTTTGATTTGAGGTTTATCGTAACCGTCAACACTGTATAGGTCATTTTGGAGACGTTGCTTCCATCTTGTGGGACTTTTACCCGACATTGAGATGAAATGACATCTCAAGCCCTGTCGCCCAATGAAACCAATAGGGTTTATAATCATGGACAGTCAGACTCGCACCGCGTTGCCTGGGCAGGTTTAGATCCTTAAGCGGTTACCAAGTACTCGTGTGCGGTCGGTGTCAGCTCTGCATGGAAACATCATGCAGCCCATCTATTTCTTCAAGCACCGATGGGCGAGGGCCGAAACCAGTTTCTAACTTTGTCCTGGAAATCATCAAGACGACTATACTGAGCAATATGCATGATGATTACTTAAGAAATGTGACCTCTGGAGTGTTAACAAGGTTTTCTTTTAATTTGGTCTGATGACCTAATTTTTTAGCCCCTAGTGACACAGTTTCGAACTTGAACTAGAAACCGCCAAGACAAACATTTTTAGCATGCACTATTCATGATGATAACTTCTTTAATGTGACTTCGGTCTTCCTTTAATTAGGCCCAGTGACCTAATTTTAACCCAAAAGAAACTAGTTTCGACCTAGAATCATTAAGCGAAGCATGCAGAGCAATATTGCTTTTACGCACTACTGAGAGTCGCAAAAGTACTAATGAAAATAATGAGGAACGCCGGTTGTAAAAACAGTATTTAATGTGTAACAAGTAGTCTAATTAAGCAATTTTGCAAGAACAAAATGTAAGATCTTCCAAAAATAAAATGTTAACATAAAACAGTTCTAACTGGTTTTCCAGTTCAAAGTGAAGAAGGCTGATCCTTTCTTGAATAAATGCCCTTTAACTAGTTACACGGCAAAGTCCGGTGTAACATAAAATGTCCTCTTTAAACACTGGTAATTCCAGAAATTGAGACGGCAAAATCCAGTCTATCATGCATAAAGTCACTATAATATGATTGTGAATTGTCCAATAACCTAAAAAGACTCGCTTTTTATTAACATGTTGTTATGTACTTATGAAAACATTGCTCAAGAGGAAATTACCCTCTTTGGCATTTATCCCCACCCAAGCCATGGTCATCAAGGATAACAATAAGAACATAGTTGTATTTAACAACAAAATATCCATATCAATTATAATCCGTCTCATTGTTTGATTCTAGACATTTTGTTGTCACAATATGGTTTCGATATTTCCTTCTCATGAGGAGATTATGATTAAATATGTTTTAGCAGTTCTTTTATGATCCTTGATGACCAGGTGCCTAAGAAAAAAACATAAATTGTAATCTGGCGTAATAAAGCAAACAATATGGTTCTATCCAAATTCCAGATGTCTCACAGATTTGTGAAAAAAAGTTAATTATAAGAAATATTTATCATTATATTTATTTTTATAATTTTGCTAAGTTTTAAAAAAAGTTTAGCAAATATGATTTATACTGTCAAGTCAATTTTATGCGAAATTTAAAGCATAATAGCTCTCCCCTACTTTGAAGATTTTGGTCCCCAAAATTTGAAACGATAATTGAAGGAAAAATACGTTCTGTTTCAACATTGCATAATTCATGATAATGAATATCTATACAAAATTAGCTGGCTAGTATGTGGGCATTTGGTCAAAGTTCCGTACATCTTCTCAAATAATTATTGTTATAGCAGAAAATCTCTTCAGTTCAAAATTATTACCAAAAATTAAAAGTATTTCAAAATGAAAAACATTTAAAAGCCTTCTTCATCAAACCTTTTCTTTAAACACATGATTGAAAAGTGACCTTGCACTCCACAATAATCACAGTTTATTTCATATGCACCACACTGTTCTGGTTTCTTACAATATGAAGAACCACACCCATTACATATGTGGGGACAATTCAATGTATGATGTCCTCTTGCTGGACACTTTTTACATTGAAAGTTCCGTGCCGGACATTTGCTTTGTGGGTGATATGAAATACTACCACAGTTGTGACATCCTTGATTATTTTCCGTAGGCGGCTCATACTGCTTGTGTTTTCCTTTTGCAGATGTCTTTCTTTCTTTCGCCTTTGATTTAGTCACACTTCCAGATTGGACTTTACTTTGTGTTTCCTTTGTTACACATGCTGATACATGTAAATCTCTTCTTAGTTGGTTAATTTCTTCCTTCAAATCAGCCATCTCTTGAAGATGCTGTTTTTCAATCCAGCGATGGTGCTCTGTTTCTTTGTCTATACTTTTATATGTTGCCTCTTTAAAAGTTAAAAATTCATTTTCCTGTTTCTGAAGTTTTATTTGTCCCTGAGACAGTGTTTCTTTTAGATTTAAAATTTCTTCTTCTGCTACCTTAAGCTTCTGTTGTTCAGAATGCAATTTACACTTTATGCCAATTACATCATTTTCAGCGGCTTTAAGACTGTTAATTGTTTTTATGGCATTTTCTTGATATAGAGTGACTTCTGAATTCAGACAAAGAATTTCCTGATGTAGTTCATTTATTTTCTTTTTCTGAGTTGCTGCGTTGCTCTGGTTAAATGCCTGCCATGGAATCATGTTTTGAATGTCTTCATTTTCCAATGAATAGAAAGGGAATAGTGAACAGAAAGACTTACGTTCAATAAAGTTTTGTAGTCTCTTTTGATCCCGTTGGTTCTGTTTTTCACTTTTTATCCTCTTTCGACCTTGAAATTCCTTATTGTGATGTGTGCTGATTGCTGGTAGGGTCAGATAAAGAATGACTGGTAACACTTGAGAATTCTGTCTGTTCCAGGAGTTTTGGTTGCTTCGGCGTTCCATAGTTTACAAAAATTTAGGGAAATTCCTCGCTTAGCTAGTTTATGAGAGGTATTTAAAGTTCACGTACCCCTGTGTTCTCCACCAGATATTACACACTACTGAGAGGCGCAAAAGTACTAATGAAAATAATGAGGAACGCCGGTTGTAAAAACAGTATTTAATGTGTAACAAGTAGTCTAATTAAGCAATTTTGCAAGAACAAAATGTAAGATCTTCCAAAAATAAAATGTTAACATAAAACAGTTCTAACTGGTTTTCCAGTTCAAAGTGAAGAAGGCTGATCCTTTCTTGAATAAATGTCCTTTAACTAGTTACACGGCAAAGTCCGGTGTAACATAAAATGTCCTCTTTAAACACTGGTAATTCCAGAAATTGAGACGGCAAAATCCAGTCTATCATGCATAAAGTCACTATAATATGATTGTGAATTGTCCAATAACCTAAAAAGACTCGCTTTTTATTAACATGTTGTTATGTACTTATGAAAACATTGCTCAAGAGGAAATTACCCTCTTTGGCATTTATCCCCACCCAAGCCATGGTCATCAAGGATAACAATAAGAACATAGTTGTATTTAACAACAAAATATCCATATCAATTATAATCCGTCTCATTGTTTGATTCTAGACATTTTGTTGTCACAATATGGTTTCGATATTTCCTTCTCATGAGGAGATTATGATTAAATATGTTTTAGCAGTTCTTTTATGATCCTTGATGACCAGGTGCCTAAGAAAAAAACATAAATTGTAATCTGGCGTAATAAAGCAAACAATATGGTTCTATCCAAATTCCAAATGTCTCACAGATTTGTGAAAAAAAGTTAATTATAAGAAATATTTATCATTATATTTATTTTTATAATTTTGCTAAGTTTTAAAAAAAGTTTAGCAAATATGATTTATACTGTCAAGTCAATTTTATGCGAAATTTAAAGTATAATATTGCTAATGATTACTGAAATCATTACGAAAATATGCCCATACAAATACATTGTAACCTTTATCGCCGAAAAAATGAAAATTTAAAGAGGAAAAATAGTGATATTTTTCTTATTTATGCTCAAAATACAGATTGTGGGTACTCGTTTGAACCGCCTCACCGAGGCGGTTCTAGCGAGTACCCACAATCTATATTTTAGAGCAGAAATAAGAAAAGTAAGGTTTACCCCTGCAAATCCCAGTTTTACTATATAAAAGTGGGGTTCAAGGGGGGTCAAAATTATATAGGCGTGTTTTTGTGATGGGGACCTCTAGAGTGTTAGCAAAGTTTTCATTTTATTTGATCTGCTGATCTAGTTTTTGACCCTAAGTGGCTCAGTACAAAACCTGACCTAGATTTCATGGAGGTAAACATTCTGAGCAAGTTTCATCACAACTGTGTCAAAACTGACCTCGAGAGTATTAACAAGCTATTTATTTGATTTGACCTCGTGACCTAGGTTTTATTATCAAGTCTTCCGGTAATCGCTCTTGACCAAGATTACAAAGACAAACATTCTGAGCAAGTTTCATCAAAATTGGGTCAAATCTGTGACCTCTGGAGGTTATACAATGTTTTTATGGTATTTGACATGGTACCCTAGTTTTTTACTCAAAGTGATCTAATATCGAATTTGACCTAGATTTCATAGAGGCAAATATTCTGAGCAAGTTTCATGAAAATTTGGTCAAAACTGCGACCTCTAAAGTGTTAAAATTGTTTTCATGAGATTTGACCTTTGATCTAGTTTTTTTTTACCCAAGTGACCAAGTATAAAATTTGGCCTAGATTTCACAGAGGCAAACGTTCTAAGCAAATTTAATTATAATTGGGTCAAAATTGTGAACATGGTTCTCCTTTGCTTGACCTGGTGAGCTAGTTTTTAATCCCAAGTGACTCGGTATCAAACTTGATTTAGATTTTACAGAGGCAAACATTCTGAGCAAGTTTCATTAAAACTGGGATCAACACCGTGACCTCTAGCGTGTTAACAAGATTTTTATTTGATTTGACCGGGTGACCTAGCTTTTGACCGAATGTGAATGTGAATGTGAGCTAGTATCAAACTTGACATAGATTTTGTAGAGGCAAACATTTTGAGCAAGTTTCATTAAGATATTGTCAAAACTGTAACCTCTAGATTGTTGAAAATAACATTCATAAAATTTTGCCTGGTGACCTAGTTTTTGACCCCAAGTGACCCATTATCAAACTTGACCTAGATTTCATAGAGGTAAACGTTCTGAACAAGATTCATCATAATTGGATCAAAACTGTTGCATCTAGAGATAAAATGTTTTTGATTTGACCCGGTGACCTAGCTTTTGACCCAAAATGACCCAGTAACAAACTTTATCTTTATTTTATAGAACATTCTGAGCAAGTTTCATCAAAATAACGTCAACACTATGACCTTTAGAGTGTTATAGTTCGAACAATTTAACCTGAGACTAACCTTTGTGCATGGAATAAATTTGTCAATGTTATCGCCTAATACGTCGTCTTTCGTAAACTTCTCGTGAATTTTCGGCATCACGTGAATTGCGACCCATTTACCGACCTCTATGTATTGAATAACAATATCGCCATTTACGGGAGACGGCGAAGATAAAATACATACATTCAGTCGGGTGTGAAATTATGTTAACAGAGTTCACCAGTCTCAGGTCAATTTGTTCGAACTATAACAAAGTTTTCATGAGATTTAGCCTGGTGACATAGTTTTTGTCCCTAAGTGACCCAGGATCATACTGACCTAGATTTCGTAGAGGCCAACATTCTGAGCAAGGTTTATCAAAATTGGATCAAAACTGTCACCTCTAGAATGTTAACAAGGTATTATTTAAATTTGACCGGATATCATCGTTTTTAATCCCAAGTGACCCAGTATCAAACATGACCAAGATTTTATAGGGGCAAACATTGTGTGCAAGGTTCATCAAAATTGGATCAAAACTGTGACCTCTACAGTGTTAAGGTTTTTTCATTGATTTGACCTGTTGACCTAGGTTTTAGCCCAAAGTAAACAAGTATCAAACATGACCTAGATTTTACAGAGGCAAACATTCTGAGTAAGTTTCATCAAGATTGGGTCAAAACTCTGACCTCTAGAGTGTTAAGGTTTTCCATTGATTTGAACTGGTGACCTAATTTTTACCCCAAGTAACTCAGTATCTAACTTGACCTAAATTTCATAGAGGCAAAATTCTGTGCAAGTTTCATCAAAATTGGACCAGAACTGTGACCTGTAGGGTGTTAACAAGGTTTTCCTATGATTTCCCCTGATGACCTAGTTTTTGACCCCATGTGACCCAGTAACAAACATTACCTAGGTTTCATAGCGGCATTCTGTGACCTCTAGGGTGTTAACGAGAATTTCCTTTTATTTGACCTGGTGACCTAGTTTTTGACCCCAAGTGACCCAGTTTCATATTTGACCTAGACTTTATAGAGGCAAACATTCTGAGCAAGGTTGATCAAATTTGGTTCAAAACTGTCACCTCTAGAATGTTAACAATGTATTCCTTAAAGACCTGGTGACATCGTTTTTTAGCCTCAAATTACCCAGTATCAATCTTGACCTAGATTTCGTAGAGGCAAACATTCTGAGCAAGTTTCATCAAAATTGGGTCAAAACTGTGATCTCTAGAATGTTAACAAGGTTTTCATAAGGTTTGGCCTGGGGACCTAGTTTTTGACCCCAAGCGACCCGGTATCAAACTGACCTTGATTTAATAGAAGCGAACATTCTGAGCAAGTTTCACTAAAATTGAATCAAAACTGTGATCTCTAGAGTGTTAACAAGCTCTTCATTGATTTGACCTGGTAATATACTTTTTGACCCCACGTGACACAGTATCACACCTGACCTAAGATTCATAGAGGTAAACATTCTGAGCAAGTTTCACCAAAATTGGGTCAAAACTGTGTCTTCTAGAGTATTAAAACATATTCCATAGCAAGCTTTTCATTTGATTCGACCGATTTGATTTTTACCCCAAGTGACTCAGTAAAAAGTAGAAGTAAAACAAAGATCAGGAATCGATACAATTAACTTACTCCACCCATCAAAGACACCAAAGGGAAAGAAACACAAACATTAAGCGACCAGACCATAATGGAAACCTAAACAAAGGAAGGCCATAAGGACAGTTACTTTCCCACAAAATGGCCATCCAAAATAAAAAGACACAAGTGATACACACAGTAAGTAACAAACAACAACATAAATAAACCGCCACAGAAGACAAAACCTGAATAAACCTGACCTAGAATTCATAGAGGCAAACATTCTGAGCAAGTTTCATCAAAATTGAGTCAACAGTGTGGCTTCAAGAGTGTAAACAAGGTTTTTCATGAGATTTGACCTAGTGACCCTGTTTTGACCCCAAGTAACCCCGTATCAAACGTGTCCTAAACTTCATACAGGCCAACATTCTAAGCAAGATTCAAAACAATTGGGTCAAAATTGCGACCTCAATAGAGTGTTAACAAGCTTTTCATTTGATTGGATTTGGTAGCCTAGTTTTTCACCCCAAGTGACCCAGTATCAAACTTGACCCGGATTTCATAGAGGCAAACATTCTGGGCAAGGCTCATTTAAGCTGTAACATCTACAGTGTTAACAATGTATTCATTTGATTTGACCTGGTAATCTAGTTTTTGACCCCAAGTGACCAAGTAACGCACGTGGCATAGATTTCATAGAAGCTAATATTCTGAGTAAGTTTCATCAAAATTGGGTCCAAATTGTGACCTCTAGAGTGTTAACAATGTTTTCCTTTGATTTTTCCTAGTGACCTAGTTTTTGACACCAAGTCACCCAGTTTCGAGCTTGACCTAAATTTCACAGGGGGCAAACATTCTGGGCACGTTTCATTAAGACTGGGTCAAAACTGTGATCTCTAGTGTGTTAACACACTACGATTGTTGACGACTGACGACACAAGACGGACGGACACGGGTTAATAACAAAAGCTCACCCGTAGCTTTGCTCAGGTGAGCGAATAAAAAGATAATTTCGAAAGGTTTTAAATCTTACTATTTATCAATTTGAGCATGTGACTATTTAAAATTGTCATTCACAGATGACACATTTCTTAAGCGCCTTCGGAGATACAAATATCGGTCGGCATCCGGCCCGTGTTTCAGTTAAGTTTTGATGTATGATGTCCTTGAATGTTAGGAAAACATTGTCAAAATTAATAAGAACATTTAATCACAATATCAACTCGTCTTATCAACAGCACAGGGGTAAGCATTTTCTCGATCTTTCATTTTTCAAAAACCACTACGTAAACATCTATACGTAAGCCTATATAAATTTGTCCCCCTTGAACGCCACTTTTATATAGTAAAACTGAAGTTTGCAGGGGTAAACCTTGTTTTTCTTATTTCTGCTCTAAAATATAGATTGTGGGTACATTAAAACCGCCTCGATGCGGTTCTAACTTGAACAGAAATAAAGAAAAATATCTCAATTTTTATCTGTTTTTCTTTTTTTCTGCAGTAAGGTTTACAATGTATAAGTACAGGCGTGTTTTTATGTGTTTTTATAGATATCCATAATTCGAATTATGGATATCCATGATTAGGTCCATTTATGGATATCAATAATTCGATTTATGGATATCCATAATTCGTCTTTGCAAATAAATACAATCAGTTATGACTGAAACCAAACGCTTTTGCGGTGACTTATGGATATCCATAATTCGAAATATCAATATCATGAATTCACCCCGATTTATAGATATCCATGATTCGATTTATGGATATCCATCATTCTCGAATTATGGATATCCATAAAGCAGCGGGATAATGGATATCCATATTTTGATTTATAGATATCAATAATTTGAATTAGTGATATCCATAACTCGAATTATGGATATCCATAAATCGATCTAAATTAATGATATCCATAAATCGAATTATTGATATCAATAATTCATTTTATGGATATCTATAATTCGAATTATTGATATTCCGGGTATTATTAGGCTGATTTATGGATATCCATAATTCGAATAATGGATATCCATAAATCGAATTATGGATATCCATAAATCAATCTGACTTAATGAAGTCTATAAATCGAAATATGGATATCCATTTTTCGAATTATGGATATCATTAATTCGAATTATGGATATGCATAATTTGGATTATGGATATCCATAAATAATTATGAATATCAATAAATAGGGAATAAATAGTAAAACGGTGCCCCATTTTTTTTTCGTATAGCTGGTGAAAGATTATGACATTTTTCTTATTTAAACATGTACTGCAAACATATATTGTGGGTTCTCGTTAACGAGAACCGCCCCGTTCAGTCTGTTGTCACGGAGTACCCACAAACAAAAGCTAAAAAAGAATAAGGCATGACCCTGTTAACCCCAGTTTACTTTTTATAAAGTGGGTTTACATGGGTATCCATTTCATGGACTTGTTAACGTGATGTAATATTCTAACACAGCGCGCCTATATAGGCAATGGAAAATAACTGTGTTTTATTCTGCAACAAATCTCAGCTCGGAAGAGCGTGACGAGTGACGTCATTAAAATTCCCAATTTATGACGTCACTAGTCGATTTCCTTGACGTTAGACGGTGTAATGTCATTTTCTCGCATCGAAAACGTAAGAAAAGGATATAAATGCATGTGTTTCAGTCGATAATTTTAGCGGGATTTCTTCTAACAATGGCGAAAGGTTGTGAGATTTTGAAGGAAACAACAACATTATTGCCGATTTTCAGCGTGTTAGAATCGAAATAGATCAGCTCTTGTCTGTGATTTGTTGAGTAATAAATCACAGTTTGTCGGTCAGTTGTAAGTAGACAAATCACGCGCGCTACGCGCTTGTGATTTGTCTACTTTACAACTGACCTCCAAACTGTGATTTATTACTCAACAAATCACAGCTAGAGCTGATCTATTTCTTAATTAGAAACATACATCACGCTAATAGGGAAAACGGTATGTTCTTTACGTTGGCAAATAACATAGATTATGAGCCCTCGTTGGAACGCCGCCTCAATGAGGCGCTTCTAACGAGCACTCCAGTAGAAATAAGAAGAATATCAAAAATTACGTAATGGAACGGGCGCATTCAAGCGGTTCTAACGAGCATCACTAGCATAAATTTGGGATAAAACTAGAAAACTATCAACGTTTTGATATGAAAATGTATTTTATGCATTCCAGCAGGCACACGTCGCTAGAGCAACGTCATGACGTTGCGCCGTCGTAGATTAGACGTTGCATAAATGTCATGACGTTGTACCGACGTTGGTGTGCACTTATGGGACCATGTTCTAGACATTGATGGTTCGAGCCACTGGGGGTGACGTCACAATTACGTCCTGTACCTGCTGGGATCAGGTTATATTTTTTTTTCATACTTTGTCAGGAATAGAAATACTTTGTAGATAGCACTACGGACCCAAGATATCTTTTATTGAGTGTTTACGTCCCCGCCAACACTATTCAGGTCATTTATAGACGTTGCTTTCAAGTTTGTGGAACTTTTACCCGACATTGAGATGAAGTGACATCTCAAGCCCTACCGCACACATAACCGCTAGGATTTAAGAAGCGGTCCGACTCGCATCCCTTTTCTTGGACAGCCTTAGACCTAAGCAGTTTACCAGTATTCAAGTTCGGTCGATTTCAGCTCTGCGTGGAAGCACCATGCAGTCCAGCCCCGATGGCCGATATTAAACAAGATCTATGTTGTGCGGACAAGATATTATCTTGTGCGCGCAACTTATTAGAAAAAAATCTTGTCCCTTCCTTATCCGTTGAATTTTGAACTTTCAAAGGTCATTGATTTAGTTTAAAACAAAGTGGAGACGGATCTACAGAATGACTAATTAAACAGGTATTCTGATTACTTCCTGAATGAATTTGACTTGACGACATTATATCAGGCCATCCATAGAAAATTTTTTGTATGCTGTGCTCCTACCCATCGTATGTGAGGTGGGTAGGAAGCTAGGTCTTTTTTTTTTTTTTTTTAGATCTGAAAAGATATATGACCCTTAAAGCCCCATACAACAACCTGAAACATCATTTCAAATACTTATTTTCTGATTTTTCAGAGGAAATCAGGCTTGAAACTTCATTTGAATGGTCTGCTAGGCAGACCATTCAAATGAAATGTCAAGCCTGATTTTCTCTGAAAAAAAAAAATAAAATAAAACAGCAAAAAAAAAAAAAAAAAAATGTAATCTTCTTGAAATTAGGCTTAGTGAGTTAAATTTGAGTTTAATCAGGATTTAAAAAAAAAAAAAATCTTTTCCTCAGAATGGTAATAAAAATTTTGGGGTAGGGGCAATCTGGGTGGGTAGGTAGGAGCACAGCAAACCAAGAATGTTTTAAGGATGGCCTCATACATAAATATTTGCTGTTTAAACTGTCAGTTTAACCATTAAGCAACTGCAGTTATATAAAGTGGTCTTTTTAAAGGAAGGCTTCCCCAGTTAATTTTTAAAGTTAAAAATTCCACCATTTATAGGCGCTAGATTTTATTATGTGCATGTAATGAAAATAGGTCAAATGAGTCAATGGTGATTATTTAAGGGCTGAGTGGGTACGAGCGCTGACTCTTAAACTTGAGGTCTCTCACTGCCCTGAGTCCGAGCCACGATCGGGTCATGTGTGAATATATATGTATAAAAAAACAATTTCTGGGATAAGCATTCGTAGTTTTTGTATCGAAAGTGGACTAGTGGGTAAGGACGAGCGCTGACTCTTAAATATGAGGTCGCTCACTGCGCTGAGCTCGAGACACGATCGGACCACATGCGAGACGTATTGTTCCCTTAAAATTGTTTGACGCGAAAAAAAAAATGATTTCGGAGATAAACAATGACATGTTTTGTAAGGGCAGGGGCCTCCCTGGCCTAGTGGGTAGGTTCGAGCGCTGATTCTTAAATATAAGGTATCTCACAGTCCTGAGTTCGAGCCACGATCGGGACACGTGTGAGATGCAAAGTTCGTGTTTAATACTGGTTTTCTCCGGTAACACCGGTTTCTACCCACCTCTAATTAAGGATCGGTTTGATACAAGTCGAATAATACTGAAAGGACAAAAAACAAAAAAAAAAAAAAAAATAAAAATAAAAAAATAAATAAATAAATAAACCAAGAAAAAGGCAAAAAAAAAAAAAATAAATAAAAAAGAGAAAAGAATAAATAAATAAATAAATAAATAAATGCATAAATAAATAAAAGAAAGAAAAAAGATCATTTTTACATAGACCATCCCACAATGATTTACTTCGTCAAACAGAACCCAGAAATTTTTTTATACAAGATGTCATCACTTAATACTACTTTTAGGCTGACGTCATCAGACAGGGTGGCCCCGCCCATCGGGGCTTGGAGAAATAGTTTGGGTTGCACGGTGCTTCCACACAGAGCTGAAACTAACCACACATGAGTACTGGTAAACTGCTTAGAAGGTTTTAGCCCGCACAGTGGTGTGAAACAGGCCGTCCAATGCATATAGGCCTTTTGCTTTCATTAGGCAACAGGGCTTGAGAAGTCATTTCATCTTAATGTTAGGTAAAACTTAGGAAGCAACGTCTCCAAAATGACCTAAATAGTGTTGACGGGGATGTTTAACCTCAATTCAAACAAAGTCATCAGACGGGAAAAAATTGCCTGTTACTGGACTTGCCCTTTGCAAAGTGTGACATAATTAACTTTTTTGTATGATATAGAGGTTGTTTGATTTTTTCAGTGTAAGATCGAATTTTATTTCATCGAATGAACACCAAAACTGTTATTTTCACGAGTGGCGTAGCCACGAGTGAAAATAGCAGTTTTGGTGTTCATGAGTGAAATAAAATTTGATCTTGCACTAAAAAAATCAAATTTTCTGTTTCTTACATGCTTCAAAAGGCAATATTTAGCGTCTTTAATGGTGTCGCTCACATTCGGAGAAAATTATCTTTGTTCCTGTTCGTTTCGCGTCAATTTAGTGGTGTCCATCGTGTTTAGTGGGAATACTATTGGGTGTAAACTAAAAGTTTGCCCCTGAGAAATGGCCTGGGATGGTAATATTATGAATGATTAATGAAATAATTGAGAGAGTAGTTTTCCAAAGAAGTTGCTGGCAAGTCTAACGTCGCGCGACAAAAGACGTGACGTCAGCGTCATAAATGACGTCAGTAACGTCCCCGTCACACATGAACGGGCTATGCGTCAATTAGAACACATTCCAGTATTGTTCAGTTATCTGACAAAGATAAAATTGAAATTAGAGTTAGATTTGAAGAAAAAAAGTAGTCCCAAACAGTGAAAAATTAGAAATCGTATTTTCACTGTTTGAAACAGTGAAAATATCGATTTATATTTCACTGATAAATCTCTATCATTCATTGAAAAGCATGTAAGAAATAGGCATTTCGTCGCAAAACCTTACGAGAAGGAAAGAAAAGCTTTGGCTTAAATGCAGAAGTTATACAGAACTAGAGTTAGTTTCAAGTCAAATGGTACTCACAGCCAGTGCGCTTAGTACGTCGATTACGGCAGTATGGTGTGCTAAATTTAGATACAGCAAAATTCCTATATTAAGACCACCTTTGGAACTGTTCAAAACTGGTCTTTAAGATCACTTTTGAACAGTCCCATAGGTGGTCTTTCATTCAGAGACACCGGGTGTAGAAAACACAAGAAAGAATAACTGAAACCTTCTCAGTAAGCTTTTTAACTTAATTTTACAAGGTCTTAATAGCAGAATTACATTGTATATACATGAATAGTTCGAGTTTTACGTCCCACCAACAGCTAAGGTCATACGGAGACGGGACATCGGTTTAAAGACTCATCCGAAATTCTGGAGAAGCCCGGGATCGATCCTGCGACTCCTGGTTTACAATGTGTGTGTGTGAATTCGGGTTTAACGTCGCTTTCAACAATTTTTCAGTCATATCACGACGGTCCCTGGTTCACGACGGTCCCCGACGGTCCCTGGACGGTCCCCGTCCTTATGGCCTTCCTTTGTTTAGGTTTCCAGAAGCCTCCGTGGTGCAGTGGTTACGCTACTCGCCTTGTAAACCAGGGATCGCAGAATCGATCCCGGGCTTCTCCAGACTTTCGGATGAGTCTTTAAACCGAGGTCCCGTCTCCGTATGACCTTAGCTGTTGGTAGGGCGTAAAACTAAAACTCACTCACTCACTTGTTTAGGTTTCCATTATGGTCTGGTCGCTTCATGTTTGTGTTACTTTCCCTTTGGTGTCTTTGATGGGTGGAGTAAGTTAATTGTATCGATTCATGATCTTTGTTTTACTTCTACTGTACAAGGCGAGTAGCATAACCACTACACCACGGGGGCTTCTACATGAATAGGGATAAATCAGTTGGGAATAATTTCAACTTGTGATGCACGTTGATAAAATATTTCTATGACAAAGTTGGAATTATAAGGAATGAATTATCATATTTGTGGCCTTTATCGATGTGTAAATAAAAATCAAAAATGGGTTCCTTTAAGAGCAATGAAAACATTCATAAGAAAGAAGGTGGGTCATACTACGCAGTTTCGGCTAATAAAGCCTCATCAGTGACCCTGTAATGATCCGGCAAAGAGAGCCAGAGGAAACATACTGCAATTTTGCGAATTTCGAGTTGGCAGTCGATTCAAAGACTGATATAAATCAAAATGGGGTCCAAATAATTAAAAACCTGTCTAGAATATGAGTCTAAAACAATAATTTATTTCCGATTTCTCAGAATATTCACGCTGATCTCAAAGGACCAAAAGTAAAATATAAATATAAACTCCGGCGAATCAGGCGTAAAAATAGCTGTGTTTCCGCTAACAATCTGAAAAAAATTTGGTCGGTAGGTGGGAGAAACTTTTTTTTATTATGTTATTTTTTCGCCCGAAAAAAAAAAAAGAAAAAAAAAAAAAAAAAGGGTCGGGCCTATATTTTTATGTGTTTTTGTACATGTTTTTTTTTTGTAAATAAAATTGTCATGTTGAGACTTGCACTGTTGTATATCATAATTCATTTTAGATGCTAAAAAATGTCAGCTCTGTATTATGACAAAAGGTACAAAAATGTACATAAAACGCGAAATTACTGTTGGAAAACGCAAAGACGACACTTGGTAGGGTCGGAAAAATAAAAATGGTAGGGTCGGTGTTTTAATTTTTATTTTGTTCTTTTTTTTTTTTTTTTTTTTTTTGATAAAATAGTACAGTCGGGGGTGGGGGGGGGGGGGGGAGGGGGACTGAAGCAGGGTCTGTCGGGTTAGCGGAAACACGGCTATTTTAGGCCTCACTCACAATTCTTTCAAAGCCCTGTCAGCACTGGTTGTCTCTATGGGTAGGCTGGAAAGATGGTCCTCGCTTTGCATTCGGACTATTTCGTGCCTCAGTTCAAAATTGTGAAATACTTCCAGGTACTTTCGGGTCCTTAATTTTTGTTGCGCTCTGTTTATTAAACAGTACAAAAATCTTTGATTTGCAGTTAGCTTTTTTGGTCAGTGGTCAGGTGGATAACATCAGTAAATATCTGCAGTATTGTTAACCGTAACGAAAACACGCCTATACAAATACGTTGTAAACTTTACCACCGGAAAAACGAAACTTTTAAGATGAAAAATTGTGATATTTTTCTTATTTCTGCTCTAAAATATAGATTGTGGGTACTCGTTAGAACCGCCTCATCGAGATTGTGGGTACTCGTTAGAACCGCCTCATCGAGGCGGTTCTAACGAGTACCCATAATCTATATTTTAGAGCAGAAATAAGAAAAATAAGGTTTACTATATAAACGTGGGGTTCAAGGGGGTCACAATTATATTGGCGTGTATTCGTGATGTCTAAACGATCGAAAGGAAGTTTTAACTTGTTCTCCATGTATAGTACTCGTTGCCTCAAGGTTATGCCCATATTCCGTGTTGTTTTCCTCCACAGGTACCCCGGGGATTAAACAAAAATCTCGACTCTCAGGAATAAGACCAGTCTGTCAGGTTCTGTTCTTCTTGTTAAAAGTTGCAACGCGGAAATTAAACCCACATTTTAAGGGGAACAACCATGCTGCCCAGCGGGCACATGACATAATGCCATGCTGCCCAGCGGGCGCATGACGTAATCAACGTTGGCCCAACGTCATGACGATTATACAACGTTACATCAACGTCGGTGCAACGTTACGACGTTGCACCTACGTTGATTTGATGTCGTCCTAACGACATGTGTCGGCTGGGTGGGAAGGTCCAGATCATACGCCGCGTTCTGCCATTTTCCAAAGTTTTTTTGGGGGAAAAAAGCAATCTGACACTCCTATTTTATAAAATAGACTTGGGGGGTTTCAAATGATTTTGCGCACTGTCACGTTTATTCCCGGATATAAATGATATAAACGGAACTGATGATGTCAGCGCTACGTGGGTAATTTATCTATGAGCCGAGTCATGACAAAACAGCCCTTATCGCATATGCGATGGTCGAACACTTATTTGCGCATGCGAACGCGTAGCTCTGGGGCCCAGTTGTGCAAAGCATTGTTAGCTTAACGAGCTCGTTAGTGGTCAAATTGTGATGTGTTCTAGCAAGTTCAATATATAAAATTTTGGTATTTTTTCAGCAAAAATATTAGCATATTTGCCATATTAAATGATCAAATTTTTAACGAAATGTTAACTAACTACGTCGTTAGTTTTGAAGGACTGGCCCCTGGTTTGATGCTAAATTCCTTTCTTTTTGTCGGACGAGAACAATAAACGCTTAGTCAGCATATCTTGTTCGCATATGCGACATCCCAGCAGGCATATGGCGTAGTTGTGACGTCACATCAACGCCGGTACAACGCCATGACATTTATATAACGTCAAATCTACATCAGTGCATCGTCATGATGTTACACCAACGTTGATCTGACGTTGGCCTAGCGACGTGTGCTTGCTGTCTAATGCGTCAGCAAATTTCGCCATCATAATAATTCTATTTATAATGAATATAATGAATAGTTAATAAACCTGTCATGATTATTTTTTCACGTGTAAACTGAGCACCGTAATTGTCCAAAACAGTTAATGGAGTGGTCTCCAGTGGGATGAGCCTCTGGTGCCCCAACCCAGCAGGCACTCAACGCTGAACTAACGTTGAAACAACGTTGAAAACTACCAGCCCGCGCATCCATTTAATCTGACCAGAGACTTCTCTTGCTGCATGAAGGAGCATTGGGCCCTTAGCTATCCTTAGAGCGCACAGCGAAAACTCTGATCAGACTGCGCGGACGCGCAGGCTGATTCAAGTCTTAGCTGGGCGCACATGTAAATTGTAGGAAAGGCTGTGCCCCGGCTCATATATTATATTATCTATATTTACATTATTAGTGAACGCATTCTGGTTTGAGAATAGGTGTAAATTTAAAATAAGACCCCCCCCCCCCCCCCCCCTATTAAACGTTGGCGTTAAAACGTTGCCATCGTCCAATCATATTGGATAGAACAAACGTGTTATTAATGGCAAAACCGAATTCCTGCAGTTGTCCACGTGACCATCACTGATTTGGGAAAACCAATATTAATAGAACTTGAAACGTTGCGCTATTTTTATCGATGCAACATATAGGAGCTTTTTTCGTGACGTACTTCCGGTTCTAAAAATAGAACGGGAAAAGCCCTGGCCGTCAACTGTCGTATTGCTTTAACGCAGTGGGACAGATAAAGTGTTAATTACAGCGTAAAACAGTGGAATTCTTTTAAACTTTTGGCGAATTCTAATGTAAGCTAACGGAAGTAACACCGATATGCTGCCAGGTGTGAAATTTCACCAATCCCAAATGTAATTTTTTTTTTAGTTAACTGCTCTTAAGATATATTGTACATACGACCCAACAGTGTCCTCTCTCTCTCTGTCTCTCTCTCTCTCTCTCTCTCTCTCTCTCTTCTCTCTCTCTCTCTGTCTCTCTCTCTCTCTCTCTCTCCGAGTGTGCCATGGCCTACATGTTGCTCTCTCTCTCTCTCTCCCTCTCTCTCTCTCTCTCTCTCTCTCTCTCTCTCTCTCTCTCTCTCTCTCTCTCTCTCTCTCTCTCTCTTTCGTAGCGGGCAACAATTAGCGAGCCTAGGTAAATGTAAATTACAGTTTGTCGTTAAATAACTCCACGTCAACCGACATGTAGCGTGTCTACATCAAACCAACATCAAAGCGATGCACTGAATTTGACTTTTCAACGTCGATGAAACGTCAGAACGTAGCGTTGGCGATAATACGGCGTTGCTTAATAAGTGCTCGGACCCATTAAGACTCAGTGGGATTAGAAGATTAAATTTAAAACAAACGTTGAACACCCTTCCGGTGCATGAGAATGAAACACTCCTTCGCAAGTGCAAGATTTTTCAGTAAAATCTGGCAAATTTGTAGATTTCTTCAACCTGCCCAGCCCATTTGATACCAGAAACCCCAAAACGGGTACCCTGGCAAACAGTGCAGGCCCAGATCAGACGCCGCAGAACGCGGCGTCTGATCAGGGCCTACACTGTTTCCAAAAAGCCAAGCCAATTTCCAAACAAATTTTGAAGAAAACACATCCTGACACCGCTAAATTTTGAAATGGACTCCTGCTATATATAAGGAGGAAGATTCCAGTAGGTACAAAAAAGTGTGAATGGCTTATTAGCTAAGCTCTACAATATCTTTGTGGATACAGGGATCAGTCAAACCTCTCTCTCATCTCAACGGTCACATGCATGGCATTGAATGGAGTTGGAGTGGGTGTCGACGGCATGACGTCGAACCAACGTTGACTCGACGCCCGTCTGTCAGTCCACTCCATTGCGAAAGCATGCCTATTCAAATACATTGTATTTTACTAATTTGCTGAAAAAGGAAACTTTTAAGATGAAAATTTATATTATTTTTCTTATTTCTTCTCAAAATATAGATTGTGGGTACTCGTTAGAAGCGCCTCGATGAGCGGTTCTAACGAATACAAACAATCTATGTTTTTGAGCAGAAATAAGGAAAATAATGTACACCCCCAGTTTTACTATAAAAAGTTGGGTTTATGGGGGTCAGTTTTATATAGGCGTGTTTTCATGATGGTTTGACAAATCGCAGGACATTTTAAACTCCACTTCGACAGTTTTCTCAATAGATGGATGGATGGACGGACGGACGGACGTTCTGACGGACGGACGGACGGACAGACAGACAGACATAAGTTCTGTCCGTATGAGATAGCTATACTTGGATAGCGAATAAAACTTATTTTGTAAGTAAGCTTTCGTGACTAACGGTATCTTAAGCCATTGACATGAGTCATTCACGAAGAGATTTTCGTCAATTAAAAACGGCGGCTGGATAAATGAATTTCAGTAATAAAAGCAAAAAATCATTCTTTTATTCTCAAGGCATTATTTCAATGTAAACGGATATATTTTCTCTCAAAATGTCAGAATACTGTTAGCATTTTGAGTTCCGCCAATACATTTGAATAGCGATGGCCGTTTCAATTGACGGCCAGTGCTTTGCGCATGTGCAAGTATGACGTCATAAACGGAATTCCTAAAACCTCCTATAGGTCAGAGCAGTCTGAGCTATCAATAGAGTTTTCGCAGGAATCGTGTGAACAATGAATACACAGATCAGACGCCGCGGAATGTGGCTTCTGCTCAGCAGGGCGCACACGGACTACACTGTTTGCTTAAATGGTGGCGTTTGAGGGTTGAGAATGCCAGGTTAATCACGTAATGAAAGAAAACTAATACACGCTGTCACGTGACGTCTTCAGAACAATCCATTCATAAAACTATGCCAAGTCGAGTTTCGCACTTCTGTTTAGAACCTTGAAATGTTTAAGGGCAAAAAATGAGCAGCCCAGTCTTTTTAGGTGGTACCGTTATTAGGCATACAGCGTAGACCCAGATCGGATAGACACTACATTCTTTCTAATCAGGGTCGGCACTGTTCGCCATATGAATGTAGCAACAGTTTTGAACATGATTCAGGTCCGTACGCAGACTCTGAAAAGGGCCGGGTTGAGGGTGCGAATTTCGGGTGAAAAACTCCATGAAACTGAGATAATTTCCAAAAGTGGCGAGGGGCTCCGTTTGCACCCTCCCAACTGTGTGCGGGTCTGCATCAACAGGTAAAATTTACTTTTTTGTTTGAGCATATCGCTGAAGGGCACTGTTATTCAGGAGCTGGGATGCTTTGGTTGGACTGAGCGAGGATAAAAGAGAGAGGGGAAACAACGACAAACATTGTAGATGCTGATCAGAAGCCATCGATGAATCTACACTGTTTGCAGCTGGATAAAATGCTAAACATGTAATAGTTTTTTCAGCACAGATTGTTTTGCATAATCAATGAAATACTCTAAATTCAGAAAGATGAATCAATATACGCGTATATAGTAGCGAAACAATTAAACACATTAACAAATGACAAGTACATGTAAATAATTTGACGGAAATGCTACCATATTTTTTTTCAGACAAAAAATTGACTGAACGCTTTTCTTATAATGAAGATTTTTAACGGGTACCCACAGTCTATGTTAAAAAGCAAAGAATCTTTTGCTTGCTATTGTCCGCGTGACGATCACTGACCATCCGACCTTGAAAAAAATCCAAGTACTGGTTGTTTATAGCATCCCTGAGACGTCAGAGCGAAGCGTAAGAAGGAAATTCTTGGCTGTGCTCGTTTTTTTATTTGATTTGAGGTTTAACATCCCCGTCAACAGTGTATAAGCCATTTGGAGGCGTTACTTCCAATATGATGGGACTTTTACCCGACACTGAGATGAAATGACATCTCAAGCCCTGTCGCGCATTGCAACCAATAAGGTTTATGAGCATGGACGGTCCGACTCGCACCACTTTGCCTGGGCAGGCTTAGATCCTCTAAGCGGTCGGTTTCAGCTCTGCGTGGAAGCATCATGCAGCCCATCTATTATTCAAGCCCCGATGGGCGGGGCTGTTGGACTGTGCTCGTGCACATTGGCATTGGCAAACAGAATCTACATAATCAGACGCCACATAACGCGATATCTGATCAGATCTACTGTGCTTGCTTAGATTTAAATGAACAGTTCGATTCTCAGTTCATGACTATTTTTCCAACCTATACTCAAAGACGATCGACCCATCAGTACTCTCAGTGCTTTGATTCGTTGTGTGGGTCATTGTATTCATTTGAAGTATGAAGACATTCCTACTCAAGTTTAGGTTAATTACATCTACTTTATGGAGATGTCTATGGTTATTATAATTGAGACAATATGCCAGATGACACGTAATTTTAATGCTAATGTGTTCCCATCTGGCTACAAAATGAATTTATACTGTACGGTTTCGAAAGGTAAAATAAGCAGACTTACTTTATAAACACACCACTGTAAATCATGTAATTATACCCAAGATAAACAATTCTAAAAGTGTATGAAGTTGGCTTGGAGTCTGGAGTATGGAGTTTGGAATTCGATTTATTCCGTAGCTTGGGATTCGCGGCTTGGAATATCGATTTTGTCTAACATTCACAAATATTTTACTATACTTTACTACTACGGAATAAATCGAATTCCAAACTCCATACTCCAGACTCCAAGCCAACTTCATACACTTAATATTAGTGAATGCTAGGCAAAATCGATATTCCAACCCGCGAATCCCAAGCCAAGTTCACACACTCCAATTCTGAGTAAGTTTGAGCTCTGGTATGAATTTTTTTGATTAACCCTTTTTGTACCACCTTATATATGGAAGGATTCCATTTCAATTTTTAGGGGTGTCAGGTTGTGTTTTCTTCAAAATTTATTCGGAAAATGGCTTATCTTTTCACAAACAGTGAAGGCCCTGATCAGACGCCGCGTTCTGCGGCGTCCGATCTGGGCCTGCACTGTTTGCCAAGGTACCCCTTTAAGGTTCTCTGGTACTGAATGGGTTAAGTTTTTCAAGTCCGCATATGTTAACAGAGGATGTGCAGTCATGCATGAAAATTTCGAGAAATATGAAAATTTGTTATATTTCCACATAAAAATTGAATGAGCTGATATTTATATGAAAAAAAAAAAAAAAAACACACACACACACACATATATAGAAGTGAAGGCAGCGCTTGGGAATAGATACAATTAACCCACAGCTCCCATCAGAGTCACCACTGGGAAAGAAGCACAAACATGAAAAAAAAAAAAAAAAAAAAACTAGACCCTATTGGAAACATCAATAGCAGAAAGCCAAAAGGACAGTTACTTTCCCACAAAATGGCCAATTGGCTATCCAAAGCCATATACACACTCAAAGACAAACCATAACAAAAAGAAAAATAAACCGCAACAGAAGAACCGCCTTGGAACGGTCAGAATACTTTGTTAAGGATCTTTGTCGGTTCTGTATTATTTTTACATTCAGCAGCATAAACGTTAAAGTCCAGCGTAAATGTTGACGCGTTTAGCTTTCATCCGAAACAAATACCAAATTAACTGTTTTTTTTTTTTTTTTTTTTTTCAAAATTTTCATGCATGACTGCACATTCACTGTAAGCATTTGCAGACACAAAGAACTCAGATTTATACTTCTTCAGTATTGATTATTTTAGATACAATTTCATGATATATAGTGGTGCGTTATTAAAGTCCCCCAGTCTATTATAGTACAATTTCTACCACCTTTTGGACTGTTCAAAAGTGGTCTTGAAGACCACTTTGAACAGTCCTAAAGGTGGTCCATGACATGAGCTCAATGTTTTCAGAACAGAGAAAGAAAGAATATCTGCAGCCTTCTAAATAAGTTTTTTTTTAATCCAGAATAAGTCTTAATTTTAGGTGGTCTTAATAGCGGAATGTCGCTGTATATGGTGACAGAATATTGTATATTTTATTTCATAATGACTCGTAAAATGAAACGGTAATGTAAGATGATGTAAATTTTGACATTCGATGCAATAAATAGACAGTTTGTCTAGTAGAGTTCAGTTGGTCACTCGAGTGCAAGACTATTGTAAATTATCACTTGACCCATTGTATTCGAGTGGACTCTTCCATTGCTTTTGTTTGTTTGATTTGAGGTTTAACGTCCTCGTCAACACTGTAAAGGTCATTTTGAGACGTTGCTTCCAATTTTGTGGGACTTTTACCCGACATTGAGATGAAATGACGTCTCAAGCCATGTCGCCCAATGAAACCAAAACAGTTTATAAGCATGGACGGTCCGATTTGCACCGCTTTGCCTGGGTAGGCTTAGATCCTCTAAGCGATTTACCAGTACTCTTGTGGGGGTCGGATTCAGCTCTGCGTGGAAGCATCAGGCCGTCAATATATTTCTTCAAGCCCCGATCTCTTCCATTGCTATATGTTGGACAAGTCCATTTGTCATATGAAGGGTGGCAGGCCTACTTTTGTTCTTTTTTATTTTATTTTTTGACAAAAAATTCTGTTAGCAAACAGTGTAGGCCCTGAGCAGACGTCGCGTTCTGCGGCGTCTGAACTGGGCCTACACTGTTTGCCAAGGTACCCCTTTAGGTTTTTTTTTCGCATGCAATGGGATAAAGCACCTAGCGCAATGCTAGACCAGATGACATTTTGATTTTTCAGGGCATCACGGTAACAAATCCGCTTAATAAACAACCCCTTAAATTCCATTTTATATTGAGAAAGCTAGGGTTCATAGTGTTATACATTAGTTTTCTTATTTCTGCTCCAACTGAGAATTAGGTTTTCGGTACTCGTTAGA
This sequence comes from Lucinisca nassula, assembly GCA_963580285.1. Lineage (NCBI taxonomy): Eukaryota > Metazoa > Mollusca > Bivalvia > Lucinida > Lucinidae > Lucinisca > Lucinisca nassula. The sequence continues at coordinate 24,828,158 of OY757023.1, forward strand.
ACCACCTCATAACGAGCAGGGGTATAAATATGAAAAATGTCACACATTTTCACCAGAAATGGAACCATGTCGCACGGGTGTATGATCGAAATGAACAGAAGGCAGGTCATTCACATGCAACATCAAACCTTATTTACTCTGAAAAAAATTACACATGCAGCCGAGCTTCAATCGATCGGTGGAACAAGGACTTTGATCGAACTGAATTAAAATTGATGGCGGATCCGATATCAGTCATTTCACAAAACTGTCAGGGACTTGCAAACCCACAAAACAAACGGGTTGTTTTTAGGTATATGAGATAAAAGAAGTATAACAAATTGTTTGCAAAGACGTTCATACTCAAAGGCTACAGGAATCATATATGGAAGCTGAGTGGGGTTAACTTTAGTTGTTTTGATAAAAATCAGAAGGGGAGTACTGGTGCTTTTTAGTGACAATTTTGAGCATGAAGTAGAATGCGTTAATTGACATTTAAACGGTGATTACATTTTATCATATGGTGTCGCGTCTGAGAGTGTAATAACGCCATGTAATAAATTCGATAATCCACTACTGGATTAAATATGCAAATATAGTTAGGAACGCCCCGTAACGTTACATGTTCGACGTCCTTAAGTGAGTGAGTGAGTTTTAGTTTTACGTCCCACCAACAGCTAAGGTCATACGGAGACGGGACCTCGGTTTAAAGACTCATCCGAAAGTCTGCCGACGTCCTTAAAGGCGTCGCGTTTACTAATGGCGGATTATTGACATTTTTTTGTAAAACAGTCGTGAAGAAAATTCGTTTTAAATAGCATATGATAAATATAATCTTGCATTTGTGCTTATGCATTATTGAATTTATTAAACTCGTTGAGGAAAAGGGATAAAAATGCGAGGCAACGCAAAGCCTCGCATTTTATCCCTTTTCCTGAACGTGTTTAATAAATTCAATAATACATGAGCACTCATGTAAGATCCATATGTTAGACATAAACATAGAATGAAAATGGTTTACTTTAGTTAATGCGGGTCGGCCCGTCCATGCTTTTAACCCTATTTGGTTTCATTGGGCGGCAGGGCTTGAGATGTCATTTCATCTCAATGTCGAGTAAAAGTCCAACAGAATTATTGGAAGCAACGTCTCCAAAATGACCTTTACAGTGTTGATGGGGACGTTAAACTTAAAATCAAACAAAATCTTAATGGAACAAACGACGATAAGCCCAACTTATATAAAAAAATCAGACAAAAATGTAACGCATTTCAAAATGTATTGTAATTATTTGTGGTAATGAGAATTAAACAATTAAACCAGATTTAAACACAAATAATTATATACACATAAATAATCCTAGAGCACATCCGGAAGTCTTAAATATGATTATCCATCTTTCTTCTCATACTGAGTCGGTCATATTTGCCCATTACCTCAGTTAGATGGGCGGCTAAATTTAGCATTTAGCTTAAAATCATCACTGGATGAGCCCTTAAAATCATTTACAATCCGAACACAGAGGAATCCTAAAACGCATACATCTGAGTCTCAGTCTTATGCTGTGCGGGCTTTGAACTCCTCTGCGGTCTTGGCATTCACCGCAGAAGAGGGAAGACTATATTCCGCTGAAGAATAGTTTTAGGGAAGAAAGAGTTTTTCAGGGCATTACTATAGGACTGGTATTTATGATACTGAGAGTTATTTGCTTTTGATGCCCTTGTTTGGGTTGACACTGTTGCAGTGGGCAAGTACCTATCCTTGTTAATTGATACTGTTTGTAGAAGAAGGTTAAGGAGGACTGCTCAGGACGGGTCTCCAGGGTCTAGGTCTCTAGCTCATCAACCGTGTGACCGACGCTACTTCTATTTCGCCGTCGTCTGCAGGTCCATCGGCAGCTGTCCTCTGCACCTTATCCACCTGCTGAATCCGAGTTTTAACATAGGGATGCCAAATGGGCGATGCCTATTCAAGATGAGGACCAACCAATGTTTTAAATCCAACATCCTTTGTCTGCCGAGGTGCAAAAGCCAAATTACGTCTAAGGAACCCGCGGCCGAAGGTTCCAGATGCTTTAGATGTTATATCCGAGATATGTTGACCCCAATCGAGATCGTCAGTGATGGCGATACCAAGATATTTGGCGGACTGAACCTGCTCCAAAATTTGGCGGACTGAACCTGCTCCAAAATTTGCTAGTAAAGTGTGTAATCAAACTTAATTTGCTTGTCCGAAAGGTGTCGTGACACCCTCATTGAATGACATTTGGCTACATTGAACTTAGAAATTACATCAGAATGACGTCTATAAACTTTTGAAAAGGCTTTGTTTAGTTTATGGTACCGATAACCCTGATTAAGAAGTTCAGCCGTTAACAATTTATTACGGGTGTTGAAGTCAGTTACATGATTTTGGCAAATCGAATTAATTGCGAAATATAACACTATAGGATGGCGCACGACGAACATCACCATCCAAAAAAGGAAAGTTTACAATCTCAAAATCAAAATCATCGCGTTTATCATACATTTTACAAGAAACAAACCCACCTACAATAGATAGATGTAAATCCAAAAACGGGACCTCGGTATCAGAAGAATTTGCTTTATTTAACTGAAGTTCTCGGGGGTACATTTGACTGATCAAACCATCGAAATAGGTATTATCAATATTTATTAAATCATCCAAATATCTAGAGGTGTAGCTAAAAAGCTTCAATGATTTCAGACTGGTTTTCAGCAGAAAGGGACACCATGAAGTCTCTCTCAAAACAGAACAAAAAATAGATCGGCCACAAGTGATGCGCAGTTAGTACCCATCGGAATACCCACAGCAGATAAGGTCATACGGAGACGGGACCTCGGTTTAAAGACTCGTCCGAAAGTCTGGAGAAGCCCGGGATCGATGCGATCCGTGGTTTACAAGGCGAGTAGCGTAACAACTACACCACGGAGTCTTCTCTAAATAACTTAGTACCAAATCTTATGTAAATATTGTCAAGTAGAAACGTGAGAGCTTCACACACTTTCTGACATGACCATAAAGTATAATTTATATGCTCTTCAGAAGTGAAAAAAGCACTTCTTAAATTACATGCAAGGTAGAGGGAGTCTTTTCTTTTATAAGATTATGAGGAAGTATAGTGTAAAGGGTGGAAAAATCATATTTAGAAAAAAACTTTAAGCACGAAAACTCCTGGGTTTCAATTTATTTAAAACTTCATTAGAACTTTTTATAGACCAAAACAGATTTCTACCAGTTCTTTCAAAGACTTTGTCGCAATATTTTATCACATGTTGTTTGTTGGCAGTAAAACATGAAGTTAATAATTTGGAGAGTTCAGTGGTGGTACAAGAGCTTGAATTTGCAATAAACCGTGCTTTGTATGGTATTTTATGAAGTTTAGGTAACCAATATAACGTAGGAAGTCTGTCTTGGCCTTCTTGGTGGCTGAATGACAAATGTGGTCATCAACCAAAGCCTTCTCTACAGCTAAAGGCTGAAGTTCATGGGCCTTAGTACCACCAAGTTCTTGCTGAAGAGTGTTAACATAGAGAAGCCGTCAAACAACGACCACATTGTTAGCGGCCTTATCAGCTGGAGCCAAAACAAACTATGAAATTCTTGAATACCTAGTTTAAGGTGACGTAAAGACGTCTTAGGTTAAGGAGGTAATAAGTTCGTATTTAGCGAATAAAAAGAAATGCGTTTGTTCACTAATTTCAGAATGCTAAGTTTCCATTCCTTAGGAGCTTTATGCTTAATACATACTCTCGTTTACACCATCGATTACCAAATTCATTCAAGGCAGCAGCGATTTCATCTCTACATTTATTGAAATAAATTTTAGAAGGAAATCGATATTTCGGTCCTTTAGAAATTATATTACGTAACCTAGAATCAGGAATATTTTTTAAATTGCCAGTAATAATATTACCAGCAGCAGGATAGCAATACACTGAATTTTTACAATCACATGTATCAGGAGTGTTAGTGTCAATATCAAGATCAGAAACAAGTTTATTGAAATTAAAAATGATAGATCTAACAGGTTTATTGTACAGTTAAGATTGAGAAGAACTTTACAGCGCACACGCATTTGTTTCGCATTTGTAACGCGCGAGATTCGCACTCGTGATTCACGCGTTTCACTTGCGAATGACGTTTTAGCCAATCAATTGCTTTTATGAATAACGCGATATTGCGTGTAAATCGCGATTGTTGACCAGCCAATCAAACATGAGTATCGAAAACGCAGATAGTGCACATTCACAGACTGCTTCGCGTTTCAAAAGCAACCAGTACTGCGTAACTATTTCACACTTATCCTTCTTTTTTGTTTCTTTTTTTTTTCTATTTCTTCAAATTTTCCTTATTCCATATATTTTTTTCAGTTTGAACATAACAAATCTGGCGGACTAGTCAATTATCCATTTACATTTGCCTGGGGCTAAAGGGTAAAATACAGGTACTGAGTCGTGATTGAAGTTGACTGTCAAAATGCAGGATGTTTATTGACCAAAAGTTTTATGACACCCAGGTGCAACTGGGGGGCTATAAAGATATCAGTTTAAAACAACATCTCATTATCGTCATTTATTCTAGATGTCCGAAATAATCAATGTTCTTTCACTCACAGAAGCGGCCCAATTTTCAATTAATTATTTTTGTAATTTTCATTTATTTTGTTTAATTAACTCGGAGTATTAAGTTGCATTTTCTTCGATATTTATTTGGAAATGCCTGAACCTTTTGCATTTAATGTAGGCCCTGATCAGAGGCCTACGTCTGCTGCGTCTGATCTGGGTCTGCATGGTTTTTGCCATTTGGCACAAATGGAATCTTCCACCTTATTAATAGAGCAAGTCCATTTCAAAATTAAAGTTGAAGTTTTGTTTTCTTTGTTTATTTTGGCATACCGAGTAGGTCCTGATCAGACGCCTACTCCTACTAGGTCTGATCTGGATCTGCACTTTATTTTGCCATTTTGGATCCTTCACCTTGTTAAAAGCACAAGATCGTTTCAAAATTTAAGAGTGTGAGGGTGTGTTTTCGTCAAAATTTATTTTGAAAATATTTGAAGCTTTTTGAAACAATGTAGGCCCCGATCAGGTGCCTATTTCTGTTGCGAATGATCTTGGTCTGCACAGTTTGCTAATTGGCGCCAAATGACATCTTCCACTTTGTAAATAGCACAAAACCATTTCGAAATATAAGAGTGTGAGGTTGTCTTTTCTTCAAAATTTCCGAAATAATTGATGTTCCGTCACTCACAGAAGCAGTTCATTTATTTAATTACTTATTGCTGTAATTTTCATTTATTTTGTTTTCCTTAACACATTTGTTTTACCAAATGGAATTTTCCGCCTAACATACATTTTTTATCGAAATTTATTGGGAAATAATTGAACATTTCGTAATCTTTCTATAATCTAGGCCCTGATCAGACACCTACTTCTGCTGCGCCTGACCTGGGGCATTTTTACTATTACCATTTTTCCCATTTTCTTCAAAATTTAATAAATTTGAAAAAAAAAAATCCTGAACTTTTTCCAAACAGTGTAGTTCCTGATCAGACGTTAATTCTGTTGCGTTTGATCTGGGTTTGCACTTTTTTGCCAATTGGCGCCAAACGGATTCTTCAACCTTGCACAAGACAAGTTCAAAATTTAAAAGAGTGAGGTTATGTTGTTTTCAAACATATTATGGAAATGCCTGAAGCTTTTGGAAGCAATGAAGGCCCTGATCAGACGCCTAGTTTTTCTGCATCTGAACTGGGCCTGCACTGTTTACTATTTATGAACTTTAAGAAATGTGCGTATTTCAGCCTTTACCTTTTTCCTTATTTTTTATTTATGTGCTTATATACTCATTTATTTGTCTTTGATCCAAACAGAGATTGTTGGAACTTCATTGCGAAAATACGCCTATACAAATCTATTGATATTTTTTACCACCAAAACTGAACATTTTCCGTTATTTTAATATTTCTGCACAAGACATAGGTTATTGTACTCGTTAGAACCGACTCGGCGAGGCGGTTCTGACGAGTACCCACAATCTATATTTTGTGCAGAAATAAGAAGAATATGCAACCCCTTAAATTCCAATTTTACTATTTAAAATTGGGGATTAACGGGGTATAGGTGTGTTTCAAGATGTGTTATAAACACCATAAACACCCATTAAATGGCGGTTCTGATGAGCGCCCACAAACAAGTAAATAGTCGTGACTTGTCAAACAAATATCCCAGGATAAACGATTACCCTCTTGGTTCCCTACACCATATGCATCAGAATACCCCGAGTGTTTATTATCTCTAAACTGCCAGACATTAGGGTGTTATGCAATCCAAAATATGTCTTTAAATGTAAATATTATTGTGTGTGTTTATCCGAAGAAATCACTACTGATACGAGAGGCCAATACCGCCATTATTTGTGAATGAATAAAAAAAATAAAATAAAGAATATTGGTCAAACATACGAGCTAAGAGGATTTTGATTGGTCCGTGTTCTTTCGCATTCACGCGGTTTATCTTCGCTTACCTGTCTTATTCTTATTGGTTGGAATTCTCTCGCAAAGAAACGCGTATTGAGTTAACCTAACGCGTTACGAATAATCACGTTCATTGGCTGATATTAAACGCGTTGCATTCGCGTATGAACGCGATGAACCGCGTATTGAAACCCGAAAATTTTACACGCACGCAATGCGCGTATGTCCCGCGGACAAAACGCGAAAATGGTTAGGTTCTTCTCGAGCTTAACTGTATTTATAGCAAATTATGGGTGCTTCAGTATTTTGAAAATAAGCAGAAATGGATGAAATAACCGAACTGTCCCGGAAGATACTAGGTAAATCTATAATATCCAAACCTTTATTAATGAAGGATTATTTTGATGTAACGACGTTCGTGATTGATTTCCGAATCAGTGAAAGGACGAAGAGCATGCTGAGTATAGCCTCCAGTTAAAAAAGCAGCGTCGTATAATTGATTAGAACTATTCGCCTCGGTATCCACAATCCGTAATACAGACATGGGTAATGAACTTCGAAAAGCAAGCATTGAGTGGCGTCCATGATTCAATATTATGGACAGTCACTTCAGTCTAGTATTGTTTCTTTTAAAAGCACGTAATTTACGTTTATACTTACCATTTTTTCTGGCGCCGTGCGATCTAGTTTTTAGCTTTCGACAGTCCAGAAGCGATAAAATATCAAAGTCGGGCATTTTCGATATATTACCCTCATGATAAATGTTGTCATTAAAGCCCAATAGAAAAGGTGTCTGTAATTATTTAATCCATTTTAATTCAGTTTCATGCCGTTTAATAATTTTAAACCTAGCTGTAAAATTTACATCATAATAATCTTTTTCCACTGGCTGTATAGAAATATCTTTTATAGAATGACCTGTACGTCTGAAATGACGGTACAAGAAAGTATCACTTTTTTAGGCTTACTCATTCTACGATAATGTGCGTTAAATCGTGTTTTTAACATGCGATTAGTTTGCCGGACATACTGCATTTTACAATTTGCAGCATGTAAGGTTATCGCATATATCAAATCCGTAGACTTATATATCAAATCGGACATGTTATCTACAGAAAAACGTCTACCGTTTACAGACGAAGAAACGGTAGATGCAGTGGATAAATGTGAACATCACCTGCACCTCTTAGCTCTCTGTTTAGCCCCAGATTTGAAGTGAAGAACTAAAAGGAGCCCGTCCAGAACAATAAAACTTTTGAAAGGCTTGTGATTATTTTCCATGAACGCATTGATAACTAAGTATTTTTATCCAGTAAATTATTACGATGGTTCACATAAGCCCCCATAATCTAACACATGAATTTTTGACAGGTCACTGGCTTCTATTTGTCAAATCCAATGAATGATCTGCTGTGTCATCTACTTACTAATAGCTGGTAAGAACTCAAAGTAGGCTAATGCCTTTACTTAGTATTGATAAAAAGTTTCAAAATTATCTGCTGACAGTAGCTTGGACCGAATAACACTAAGCCAGACAATGTTACATGCCTATAGCAACCTTTGGCTACATTTCTATGATAGTCTAATACAGATTGTGGTTTTGTGGATTCAGATCTTTTCTTTTTACAAATTAAAGGAAAAAATGCAATCAGCTACTGAAACAGTGACTTTCGAATGAAAAAAAAAAACGCTTTATATTACACTTCCTCATAATCTTATAAAAGAAAAACGTAATGATTTAATTGAATGGACATTTCATAGGGACGACTCCCTCTATCTTGCATGTAATGTAAGAAATGCTTTTTTCACTTCTGAAGTGCATAAAAATTATACTTTATGGTCATGTCAGAAAAAGTATGAAGCTCTCACCTTTCTACTTGACAATATTTACATAAGATTTGGTACTAAGTTATTTAGACAAGTTGTGGGTATTCCGATGAGAACTAATTGCGCACCACTTGTGGCTGATCTGTTTTTGTTTTGTTATGAGAGAGACTTCATGGTGTCCCTTTCTGCTGAAAACCAGTCTGAATTCATTGAAGCTTTTAGCTCCACTTCCAGATATTTGGATGATTTATCAAATATTGATAGTACCTATTTCGATGGTTTGATCAGTCAGATTTACACCCCCCCCCCCCCCCCACAGAACTTCAGTTAAATAAAGCAAATTCTTCTTATACCGAGGCCCCGTTTTTTGGATTTACATCTATCTACTGTAGATGGGTTTGTTTCGTGCAAAATTTATGATAAACGCGAGAAGTTTTATTTTGAGATTGTAAGTTATCCGTTTTTTGGATGGTGATGTTCCTCGTGCGCCATCCTATGGCGTTTATATTTCGCAATTAATTCGATTTGCCAGAGTTTGTAGTCATGAAACTGACTTCAGCACGCGTAATAAATTGTTTACTGCTAAACTTCTTAATCAGGGTTATCGGTACCATAAACTACGCAAAGCCTTTTCAAAATTTTATAGACGTCATTCCGATTTAATTTCAAAATTAAATATTGGACTAATTTAATTAAATATTTTATGTTGTTGTTTGTTACTTACTGTGTGTACCACTTGTGTCTTTTAGTTTCGGATGACCATATGGCCATTTTGTGGGAAAGTAACTGTCCTTATGGCCTTCCTTTGTTTAGGTTTCCATTATGGTCTGGTCGCTTAATGTTTGTATTTCTTTCCCTTTGGTGTCTTTTATGGGTGGAGTAAGTTAATTGTATCAATTCCTGATCTTTGTTTTACTTCTACTTTTTAAATCTCTTCTGCAACAAGGTCTATGGGAACCCGAATTTTATGGTGACTTAGTATATAAATTCAGAAAAATATATAACTGCAATGACTTCAGCACCCTATTTCGTAAAATCATTCTTCGATATAAAAAGATTAGGTACAACATAAATGTTATACGACAGACTGCATGCATGGTAGTTAACCCAATCACTGTTGACAACCTTGCTTCCTTCTTTAATTGCACGCCGTTTGGTCAGTTCTCAGATTCTATGACGGTTCCAACATAAAGGCTTATTGAGAAATGTAGAGATCTAATTCACGGTAATGTTGGTTGGTGCCTGATGCTCTGTCTCTGGTCGGGCCCACCGGAGTCTAACTTTTGGTTTTCTTTTGCTCCAGCATTTCAGTGGTTTCTTGCTGTCGAGTCCTCACCGTTGTTTCATCTCTGTGGTTGTTTGATTATTTGTGTTCACGGAGATGTTGCACTGATTAGTTAGGAGGCCTTCATGCGGACTGAACAAACTATTTGACTAAATCGCGACGGAATAAAGGGTGAGGATTTTGGCCACGTAAAATCGAATTAAGCCCCACAGTGGAATTCGTTTCCGCTGACCGTTCCCAGGCAATTCTTGTGTGCGGTTTATTTTTGTTATGGTTTGTCTTTGGGTGTTTGTGTCGCTTATGTGATTTTCTTTTGGATAACCTATTGGCCATTTTGTGCGAAAGTAACTGTCCTTTTGCCTTTCCGCTGTTGGTGTTTCCATTAGGGTCTGTTGTTTCATGTTTGTGTGTCTTTCCCTTTGGTGTCTCTGGTGGGAGCTGTGGGTTGATTGTATCGATTCCTGATAGTTGCCTCCACTTCTAACTCGTTTCAAGAAATATAGCCTAAAGTGTCCCAAATTGTATTTATGATTATAAAACACGCATATTAAATGTATTTTTGTAGTCGGAAGAAAAAAACTTCCATTTTTGTACGAAAATTAACTTTCTTGAACATCTGCTTCTCCATTGTCCTTCCTTAGAAACATAACATGTTTTCACCAACATATACTTAAGTCCATGTACTAGTAATGACGAGACGTTTCTTTTCCAAACATGTCGATGCCGATAAAACCCTGCCCACTTTTACAGTTCACTTTGCATTGTCGTCATCCATGTGTACAAGTATTTCGCACGGATCAATTTAACACTGGGGTAAATCAGCGCAGCGAAAAAAATACTCTGTCAAATCGTTATAATGACTTTTTGACAAACAATTGAATCACAAACAAACACTCGAATCTATTGTATGCTTAATAATATTTACCAAATGATCGGAAGAATGAAACAAATCAAGATCTGGACATAAAAAATACATTGAGAATAGAATCTGTTTTGCAGGATATTTTAGTTTATACCCACTGATTTACCGGGAGAAATAACTGCCGATGTATACATGGCTATCAGTAAGAAGGTTCGGTGGGTTTTCAAAAGGATATATTTATAGGTTATTGACTTTATATTGTGAAATATTCGGCACGAGTTCATATGGCGAAGGACGCACGAGCTTGCGAGTGCGTCTTCGCCATATGAACGAGTGCCGAATATTTCACAATATAAAGTCAATAACCTTTTTATTATATACCCAAAATTTCAAATGTCGGCTAGAATTCAGGATTGCCTGGTATGAATTTCTGAACGTAAAATCAGATTATACATCTTTAAGTGGTTTGAAATGAAAAATAAAGAATGTCGTTAAGTGTCTCCCTACACGTTGAAAACCACGCCCAGTGGCGCCAAAGTGAAGACGACGTTAACGTTGGTGGATGTGACGTCATTAAAAACATTGACGTTTCCCAACACTGGACGCCATTTTTTCAGAACCGTCGGTTATATTTGTTTCAAAATACTCCTGATTTCTTAGAAGAAAGTATTGAAAATCTAAACAGATTGCAGGTAGGTCATATATGACAGCATAAAATGCGGTTTATGCACTTTGTCCGAACCTATATTCGTTTTGTTTTACGTTCTTTCAGTCGATACGCACGACAAGATGGCTGCCGATTTTTAGTATCGAAATGAACAAATTTGAAAGTAGTTCTATTGTGAACGTGACTGCTTATCTACGGGCAATATTAACTTGACTACGGGCAATATGGAAAAATATTGACCGGTAACTTCTGTAGAAAGTAAACGGGACATTTTCTGGGTATATAATAAATAGCGTTATAATGACAGTTTTTTGGAAAAACTACTTCTCGTCGTTGCCAGTACACGGACTAAAGTATATGTTGGTGTAAAAATTATATGTTTCTATGGGAAGTCAATGAAGAAAATGATGTTAAAAAAATGGACCATTTTGAAAGGTAACTTTCTGAAAAAGTGATTTTTTTTATTTTTCTTCCAACGACAAAAATACATTTATTTAAGCTCATTTGATAATGAAAATTATTTTGATTTTTTTTAACTACACAATAGATTTGTCACTTCAGGTAACGGCCCCCACCCATCGGGGCTTGAAGAAATAGATGGGCTGCATGATGCTTCCACGCAGAGCTGAAACCGACCCGCAGACGAGTACTGGTAAACCGCTTAGAGGACCTAAGCCTGCCCAGGCAAAGCGGTGCGAGTTGGACCGTCCATGCTTATAAACCCTGTTGGTTGCATTGGGCGGCAGGGCTTGAGATGTCAATTCATCTCAATATCGGGTAAAAGTCCCACAAAATTGAAAGGGACGTTCCCAAATGACCTTTACAGTGTTGAAGGGGACGTTAAACCTCAAATAAAGCAAAAACAAACAAACAAAGCACTTCAGGTAAACTCTAGAAAACAGAAAACTCTCAATAAAGCATAAGGAAGTATAAAACTTCACCTCAAAGTCAATAGTATCAGATCTTTTTCTTTTAACTGCCAATACAATTCATTTCCAAGGTTAAATGGCGTAATGTCTGTTAAATGAGATTAGGCGGCCCTAACGACGAATCAGTCGTTGTTCTGTGTGTGAGCGTGCGTTCAGCAAAAGTAAGTAACATAATCTTACCCCTTATATAGAGGATCTCACATGAGTGTTCATGTGTTATTGAATTTGTTAAACGAGTTGAGGAAAAGGGATAAAATGCGAGTTTTTGAAGAGCATTTTCTTCCTTTTCCTTAAGGAGTTTAATAAATTCAATAACACATGGGCATGAATGCAAGGTTCTTTATATCATACATAACATTTATAACGCATTTTATGCACGGCGGTATAACAGAAAATGACAATATTCCGCCATTAGCAAACGCGACGCCGTACATGTAATGTTACGAAGCGTATCTAACTAATTTGCATATTTAATCCACTAGTGGTAATGATGATGATTTCACGTTTAAGAACGCGTCAACCCTCTTTGTGGGTCATATATCAACTAGTGGATTATCGAATTTATTACATGGCGTTATTACACTCTCAGACGCGACGTCATATGATAAAAAGTGTTTCACAAGTTTTCATTTTTCTCTTACACGGACTTGATTTGACTAAAGCTCCCTAACAATGTTCATTCACATCACAATGGTGACCCATTGGAATATGTATTTTAGTTTATTCTTTTTTATATTTTCTTGATATTCTTTACAGGATGGCGTCTGAACGCGAAACAATGCGTGTTGGCATTGTTGGTACTGGAGATTTCGCTAAAGCTCTTGCGAGGCGTCTCTTCTTCTCAGGCTATGACGTAATACTAGGCAGCCGACAACCAAGTGAACATTATCTCTCCGTTGTTTCCCAGTGCCTGTGCGATGTCGACGTTTCCAGTGTCGCTGAGTGCTTGAAAACTACCGATGTCATCTTTTTAGCTATCCATGTTGAAAATTACAAAGATTTCTGTGAGAAGCATGGTGCAAATCTGAAAGATAAAATACTTATTGATGTTTCGAACAGATCAAGGCCCAGTAAAACTCACTCCAATGCAGAATATTTGAAAACATTGTTACCGTCTGCAACAGTTGTGAAAGGATTCAATGTTGTGTCGGCTTATTCCATGGAAAACAATTACAGTACGTCAAGCAAACAAGTATTTATAGCTAGCGATGATATACACGCAAGGAATATAGTCGCAAACATCGCACGGAATATAAACTTTTCTCCAGTAGACCTTGGTGGCATCCGTTCAGCACGTCGAATCGAGGCACATCCGCTTCGGTTATTTCCGGAATGGAGAGGACCAATCGGATTCGCTACTGGAATATTTAACATCTGGTTATTGCTTCTGATCTACAAATACTATATGGTCAAGGACGTTTTTGCATGGGAACAGTTATTTGTAAAAGTTTCAAATAAAGCCATCTGCATGACAGGAATAACGGTGTTGGCTGTGACATATATGGCGAGTACTTTTGCTGCAGGATTTCAGATATATTACGGTACAAAGCATATAAAGTTTCCTCAGTGGCTTGATAAATGGATGCGAGATAGAAAACAACTGGGTGTTGTCGGTTTCGTCTTGATAGTGACACATGTTCTAATGTCTGTACTCATGATGAGTCCGACATACTGGCGTTCGTGGTATCATGATGCAAGCATAACTGTTCCTCATAATCTAACCGAACCAGTCAAATTCTCCATGGTAACGTGGATGAATTGGAAAGGAGAAGCGGCCTGTCTCACTGGAATTTTATCATTTTTGGCATTTTGTATGATAGCAATCTCAACTATACCGTCTGTCTCAGAATCTCTCAACTGGCGGGAATGGCGATTCATCCAATCGAGGCTGGGGCACGTTGCTCTATTTTTAGCTGTTATTCACGTGATTGTTATGGGTGCTCCTGGTTGGGCGAAGAAACCAACTGACATTTTTTTATCCATTACATTTCTTTCATCCATTATGCCATGGATAACATTAATTTCGAAACTATTCCTCTGTTTTCCATGTGTTGATAGATATGTAAAACGGATAAGGAGAGGCTGGGAAAGAAATCCGTCTAAATGTAGGGGGAAGTGTGCCGCCCCCAAAAAGCATGATGGGTATATTTCTGTTACTATTGACAACGGATGTCAACATTCCAGTGGCGCATGTCAATGTCCGCAAGATATAGTACCAATGGTATCACTTGAAGAAACCCAGTGTGGCTGTGGTCATGTAAAATAAACATAGGCGACCAGTCGTTCAAAGCTAAGGATGTCGTTTGTAACCGTCATCGTTAACATCACACAAACATGTCTATATTATTTTGACCCCCTTAAACCCCACTTTTATATAGACAAAAACTGGGCTTTACAGGGGTAAATCTTATTTTTCTTATTTCTGCTCTACTCTAAAATATAGATTGTGGGTACTCGTTAGAACCGCCTCATCAATATAGATTGTGGGTATAGTAGTCGCAGATAAGATTGACTAGGCGGAGCTATCCTATCGTTTGTACCTGCCTTAGGAATATTCCATTAACAAAAAGGTAAACCACGTCACCCGATTGTGTGAATTCAACTGTAACACAAGCATAGCTATGGCGTATATAACCATTTTGTCCGATTGTAGAAAGCGTGCGAAAGGCACTCTACCGAATCTTCTGTTGGACTCGGCGAATTCGACCTATATTGACAACACCTGAATAGCCCAGCCTAGTCAATCTTATCTGCGACTACTATACTCGTTAGAACCGCCTCGATGGGGCGTTCTTACGAGTACCCACTATCTATTTTTGAGCAGAAATAAGGAAACTATCGCAAATGTTCATCTTAAAATTTTAGTTGTTTCGGTGGTAAAGTTTACAATGTATTTGTATAGGCGTGTTTTCGTTATGCAAACCTTGATCGTTTGATATGGCGAATGTGCCAATATAATGTTTTTGCTGAAAATATGAGAGTGGATTTTGCATAAAAATATTTATTGTACTTATTAGAACAATTAACATTTTGACCATTTACCCTTATCTTGCTGAATATTCATTTAAGCCACACCCATTTCTGTCTATCAACAAATCAAATTACTTGATGTAATTTATTGCTACAAATTCATAAACTGAATGTCAAACAGTGAAGATCCTGATCAGATGGCAGAAGCCATCTGATCTGGATCTACACTGTTTGCAAAGATAGGGGTTGTCGTGAACAGCATGACAAGGGTTAACGAGCTCGTTAAGCGAACGTCGCGTTGAAAAACGGGGACAAGTTGTAAAGTGTTGAGTGCTACATCATTCTCTGCTAAAACAGGAAGTGTTCTTCACGACACATCACGAAAACACGCCTATACAATTTTGACCCCGTTAAATACCACTTTTATATGGCAAATCTGAGGTTTATTGAGTATATATGAATTTTCTTTTATCTGCTTAAAAACATGGAGTGTGGGTACTCGTAAGAACCGCTTCGCCCAGGCGGCCCGAATGGGTACCCACCACCTATGTTTTGAGATGAAATATGAAAAATATCATGTTTTCATCAGATTTTTTGTTGATTTAATTTTCAATATATTTGAATAGGCAAGTTTTCGTCATGACCACATTTAAAATTGAGCCAGCGCATGACAAAACCTACAATAAGACGTGCGCCTAACGAAGACTCAGATCAGCCTGCGCATTCGCGCAGTCTGAGCAGAGTCTTCGTTGTGCGCGCTAAGGATAGCTAAGGCCCCAATGCTCCTTCATGCAACAAGAGAAGTTTCTGGTTAGACTATATGGATGCGCCGGCTGTTCTGACTCTTCGCTCTGCGTAATGTAAGTGTAGGAAATGCTGTGCCACGGCTCAATTAATGAATGTGCATACTTTTGTTATAGGTCTCGCCATTTTAACAAGGGGACAACTTTTGGAGCTTCCTGTTTACTTTTCCATAATCTAATCGCCTTGTGACAGCGATGAACTCCTATAAGAAAGAAATTGCTCCTGAAGAGCATGTTCCATTATAAGCAGACCCTATTGATAAGGAGCCAAAACTGTTCCTGAAAAGTTGCCTCCCCTGAATGTGTATCCATTCCCCTTTATGTAAGATTTTAAACTACATGTTGTATTAGACGTGCTTTTATAGACGTGCTTTTAATTTATTTAGAAAAAGAAGATGTCCGTCCGCCAGTACGTCCGTTCTTAGTACTTACGCCCGTCCGTCAGCGCTTCACAGTTTCGTGCCCGCTCCATAACGCTGATGCTGTTCGAGATATTTTCATGAAACTTCACAGATATATAAAGCACCGTGAGGCGTGAGTGAGTGAGTGTTTGAGTTTTACGTCCCACCAACAGCTAAGGTCATACGGAGACGGGACCTCGGTTTAAAGACTCATCCGAAAGTCTGGAGATGCCCGGGATTAGCAACATGAGGCGACTTGCAGAACATATGAACCGTAACTTTGAAATTACCAATTTTTGAGTTGTTGCACAATGAACTTGGAACGTGGCCATTTCTAGAAGCCTCCGTGGTCGAGTGGTTACGCTACTCGCCTTGTAAACCAGGGGTCGCAGGTTCGATCCCGGGCTTCTCCAGACTTTCGGATTAGTCTTTAAACCGAGGTCCCGTCTCCGTATGACCTTAGCTGTTGGTGGGACGTAAAACTGAAACACTCACTCACTCACGCCTCACGGTGCTTTATACATCTGTGAAGTTTCATGAAAATATCTCGAACAGCATCACGTGGCCATTTCTATTTCTTTCATGTACTCGTGTCTGCTCCATAAATTTTGTTTGAGATATAAACGATAACTCTGGTTTGCCTACTTTTGGAGTTATTGCCCTTTGGACAATGAACATAGCAATTTCTACCACGTACTTTTGACCCCTCTGTATGTTGAAAACCGTTGGTAGTTATTTTCATGAAAATTCCCATAAATGGTTAATTGCAGAACACAGGACCCGTAACTCTGGCTAACCTACTTTTGGAGTTATGACCTTTGAATATGCAAATATCGAAAATAACCGTTTCTACCAAATGTACTCATGTCCGCTCTGTAAGTTGAAAACCATATAAGATATTTTGATGAAGCTTCACACACACGTAAGTCATAATAAGAAAAGGTGCAATGCATATGAGCCATTACTCTGGATTCTTACCTTTGGGGTTATTGCACTTTGAACGTTGAACATAGCAATTTCTACCATATTCTCGTATCAGCTCTGTAAGGTGAAAACCATCCGTTATATTTCATGTTTTTCTCATGATGTTACAACACTATCATAAAGCACGCAAAACACAAGTACCGTAAAACTGACTAATCTACGTTTGAAGTTATGGCCCTTTTAACATAGCCATTTCTATCAATTGTACTTGTGTTCGCTCTGTAAATTAGAAACCGTTGCAGATATTTTGATGAAGCTTCACACAAATATAAGTCAACATGAGACGAGGTGCAGAATATAAGAAACATAACTATGGCTAACCTACTTCTACAGTTATGGCCCTTTGAACATTTGTAAAGTGATTTCTGTACTGTTGTGTTATTGAATACCTTTTTGAGATATTTTTTTTTAAATTTATGCAAATGTACATCACAATGATATGATATGCAGAACTCTTAATTATCTGCTTTTGGAGTTACCGCCTTTTGAACATTGTAAACAGTGATCCTGTCTTTTCTATAACTTGAAAATGGTTCGAGAGATTTTCTTAAAAGTAGAAGTAAAACAAAGATCAGGAATCGATACAATTAACTTACTCCACCCATCAAAGACACCACAGGGAAAGAAACGCAAACATTAAGCGACCAGACCATAATGGAAACCTAAACAAAGGAAGGCCACAAGGACAGCTCCCCCCCCCCCCCACACACACACACAAAACGGCCACACGGCCATCCAAAATAAAAAGACACAAGTGATACACACAGTAAGTTACAAACAACAACATCAATAAACCGCCACAGAAGAACCGCCTTGGAACGGACGGTAGAAAGATTTCCACTGGGGGGCTTAAATCGATTTTACGTGGCCACAATCCTCGCCCTTACTTCCGTCGCGATTTAGACAAATAATTTGTTCAGTCCGCATGAAGGCCTCCTAACTCATCAGTGCAACATCTCCGTGAACACAAAAAATCAAAGAACTACAGAGGTGCGACAACGGTGAGGACTCAACAGCAAGAAACCACTGAAATGCTGGAGCAAAAGAAAACCAACAGTTAGACTCCGATGGGCCCGACCAGAGACAGAGCATCGGGCACCAACCAGCATTACCAAGCCTTGCATAAATGTAAAGCAAGATAAGTTGACATGCAGAACACAAGAACCATAAGTCTGACTTCACTAATGTTTGATTCTTGACGGGAAACATGGGATCGCATTCCCCACATGAAGGCGATATTTCCCCTCGCCTACAGACTCAGGCAAATATCGCTCACAGGCGGGGAATGTAATCCCATGTTCCACGACAATAATCAAAATAACATGATATTCACAGGATTTTATGCAAGAATATTTATTCAGCGTTGAGGCGACATTGTTTGCATGCAGAGACATTTAAACCTGGAAACGACTTGCTTACAAATTTTGTTATTGTATAACATTCTACAAGCAACAACTTTTGATTTTCTTGAACTTCTGTTTTGTAAAATTTCGGGAATGTAATGTCAAAATAGTAATATGTATTTGCGAATGTTCCATCCGTTGAATTGGCACATGCAAATGACAACATCAAAAATAACATTGTGTGTGTTTCTAGTCAAAAATATAGAGTTTTGGTCCTCGTTGGAACCGCCGTACGAGCACCAACAAACTATGTTTTTGGACCAAAATAAGAAAAAATATTGTTTACCCCCAATTCTCTATAATTGGGTTTAAATGGGTGTTCACTACAAGGTATTGTTAATCTGATGTATAGTTGAAAGCATAAAAACATTGATGGTTCAATACAGTTTGTAGTTGTTGTCTTTTCATCCACTTCTCTGTTCAGCTTATTGTCACGAATTACTATTTATAGCCGCCCGTAGCATTACATAATACAAGCACCTTTTACATTCATCACAAAGTTCTGATCCACTTGAACCCCACGTCTGCATAGTAAAACTGAGTTTTACAGGACAAACCTTATTTTTTCTTACTTCTGTTCTAAAATATGGACTGTGGGTACTGATTGGATTGGTGTAAGTACTCACAGCCTATATTTTGAGCAAAATCTCATCTGAATTTTTCTTTCGGCGGTATGTACAATGAATTTGGATAGGCATGTTTTCGTAGTGTTGGCAAAACAACAACAAACACGTGAGAGGAAGTCCGGTTGAAGAAATAATCGTACAGATAATGAATGAACAGAAAAGAGTGGTTTGCAAGAAAAACAATCTTTTCTTTTTGATAAAGATATAGATTCGGTATAGTCGTTTCCAACCTTCGGGATGTCTGGATCGACCAGAACATTTATCATATGACATTTAAAACGCATTTTATTCACGATTGTTCAACAAAACTGTCAATTAGTAAACGCGACGTCGATAAGGACGTCGTACATGTAACGTTACGGGGCGTATCTAACTAATTTGCGTATTTAATCCACAAGCGAATTGTCGAATTTTTACATAGAGGATCTTACATGAGTGTTCATGTATTATTGCATTTATTAAACGAGTTGAGGAAAAGGGATACAATGCGAGGCGTTGCGAGCATTTTATCCCTTTTCCTCAACGAGTTTAATAAATTCAATAATACATGGGCACGAATGCAAGATTCTATTTATCATATGACATTTAAAACGCATTTTATTCACGATTGTTTACAAAAATGTCAATATTCCGCCGTTAGTAAACGCGACGTCGTTAAGGACGTCGTACCTGTAACGTTACGGAACGTATCTAGCTAATTTGCATATTTAATCCACTAGTGGATTATCAAAAATATTACATGGCGTTATGACATTCTCATATGCGACGTCATATGATAAAAAGTTTTCTGAATACCACTCTTTTTATTGCTTTGTTGAAAAAGTACGATTTTAAAATATCAACACAGGTGATCTTATCAAATATAGTGTTAGGTAACTGCTGATAATCAGGATCTACACTGTTTTCTGGAGTTCGTGTTCATCACGCGAACAAGTCCGTGAAATGAAGAACCCCTAAACCCTACGTCATATAGAGAAAACTGGGTACGGGGGTATAATTATTTTTCTTACTTCTGCTCCAAGACATAGGTTGTGGGTACTTGTTAGAACCGCCTCAATGAGGCGGTTTAAACGAGCACCTACAACCTATGTTTTGAGCATTTATAAGAAAAATATCACGGATTTTCAACAGAAAAGTAGACATTTTGTAGATGTGAAAAATGCACTATGTCGCACGGGTGAGTTATCATAATGTTGGGACCAAAGGCACCTTTAAAATGTCAGACTTAATCTCTGGTTTGGTGATATATGAACATTTCCACCTTCTAGATAAAAGGTCTATATAAAAGAGTTCTTTTTTTTAATGACTCAAGCAGTTAAAGCCCATCGGGGCTTGAAATAATATGTGGGCTGCATGTTGCTTCCACGCAGAGCTGAAACCGACCACACACAAGTACTGGTAAACCGCTAGATAATAATTATAATAATAATAATAATAATAATCGACCTTATTTATAGAGGGAAACACATTTAGTAAACTAGTACTAATCTTCCATGTGGCCCTCTTTTCCTGGGTAGAATCCAGTACTACGCAATGTGGATAAAGTCTCTTGCTCAAGGAAACAACACTTGCCGCTCGTTAGGATCGAACCCGGTACCTCTCGATCCCGAGTCCGATACTTTACCACTGCACCACAGCGCTAAGCCTGCCCAGGCAAAGCGGTGCGTGTCAGACCGTCAATGCTTATAAACCCTATTGATTTCAAGTCATTGGGCGGTAGGGCTTGAGCTGTCATTTCATCTTAATGTCGGGTAAAAATCCCACAAAATTGGAAGCAACATCTCCAAACTGACCTATAAAGTGTTGACGGGGACGTTACACCTCAAAACAAACAAATCAAGCAGTTAAAAGTACAAAGTCTTGGCCGTGGAGTATATTAAATTACATTTTATCAAGTTGAAATGTAAACATGTATACTTAGTCGAAAAAGAAATGAAACAACATACGCAACAAAAACACAAACCTGAAATTTGTTCAGATTTATTCCATGAACCTTGAAAAATTACTTTACTTTGAATATTTCTCAACCATGTTTAATGAGTAGCATTTTAATTTATAACATTATGAAATTAACCCCCTTTGATTAAGAGTCATAGCGTTTTCTTTTTCTTTTTCTTTTTTTTTTCTTTTTTTTTATTTGCTTGTTTTCAGGTCCGTGTGAAATAGTGGCGTCCACCATGGTGTCAGAAATTACCAATTTTAGGTAAAAATGATAGCATCTTTCTTTTTCCTGTTTTCAACATAAATTGTGGATGCTCGTTAGAACCGTCTCAATGAGGCGGCTCTAACGAGTACCCACAAGCTATGTTTTTGAGCAAAAATAAGGAAGATAATGTATACCCCATTAAACCCCACCTTTCTCTCTATATATAATGGGGTTTGGAGGGGTCTTCGTTTTACGGACTTGCTATTGTGATGTCTTTAAAATAGTTTTGTTATCAACAGAGCCATTTCATGTCATGTTTTATACGAATGAAAAGCCATGCCACATTTTTTTCTATGATTTGAATGTCATTGACAGTGGTGTTAGAACATATCAGAAGACCATCCATGTCAGATACATTTATCAGACAGACGCTTCAAACGTCTTTTCAGATATGCACTCAGAAGCCCCTGTGGCGCAGTGGTCATGCTACTCGCCTTGTAAACCAGGGATCGCCGGATCGATCCCGGGCTTCTCCAGACTTTCGGATGAGTCTTTAAACCGAGGTCCCGTCTCCGTATGACCTTAGCTGTTGGTGGGACGTAAAACTAAAACTCACTCACTCACTCAGATATGCACTCGAAGTGTATCACAAAAGACTATAGGGGCAAACTTGCAGAAATCTTTTGATTATTTATTTTTAAAATTCATTCCATGCTTTTCGTCAGTGACACATCACGAAAACACGCCTATATAATTCTGACCCCCTTGAACCCCAGTTTAATATAGTAAAACCGGGGTTTACAGGGAGTAAACCTTATTTTTCTTATATTTTCTCTAAAATATAGATTGTTGGTACTCGTAAGAACCGCCTCGGTTCTAACGAGTTCCCACAATCTATGTTTGGAGCAAAAATATGGAAAATATCAGACTTTTTATCTTATTTTTTTTTCTTTTTTGGTGGCAAATTTTTCCAGTATATTTGTATAGGCGTGTTTTCGTGATAGGCTTTGCCGCCATATTGAGTCAGTTCTAACGAGTATTTACAACCTATGTCTTGGACCAATATATACCCCTAAAAACTACAGTTTTCTCTGTAAAGTGGGATTTACATGGGTGTTTATTACACGAACTTGTTAACATGATGTTTATAGCCTTCTGAACCAACCATGATGATGCTCAGAGAGGCAGAACAGTTGATGGCTTCTTAAAAAGGTGCATTATTGAGCTACCGGGTCTCAAATTTTTTTTCTGGTTTTTATCTTCAATTTATACTCCTTTGTCATGTGTCCACTTTTGGAGCCAAATACAGCTTCAGAACTTTGTGAAAATGGTCGTTTTCATTCGTGTTTACCCTTCGCTCTGAACATGTGTTCGGAATTTCTGTTCTAAAAATAAATCTGTCACTTAACACATACATGGCGACAGTATCGTCTCTGAGTGTCGTTACTTATGGCATGGTATTCAGCGTCATATTTCTTCCGATTCAGGCATGGCCTAAGCAAACAAGGCCAAAAATGAACGTCGCATAAGGTCATATATGGGGATTCTATTTTTGTCACGAACTAAAAATAGATCTAACTAGTGTTCGAAACCTAGTTAGGGAATCCCTCTCAAACTCGTTTACCTGTCATCATAATTGTTCGCATTGTTGCATAAAATGCATTCATTTGTATTGTTTTAAAGAAAAATACCGGCTATATGTATTTTATTTTTGGAAGCACTTTTTACCAATAACTCAATAATGCACCTTTAAAGGAAAATTTGAGTACTGAGGACCCGCGTTATAACGACAGTATTTGTTTCCAATTATTGTGCCGTTATAATGAATCTGCCGTTATAAAGAATCCCAGTTAGGAGTAGGATAGGTTATAAAAGGTCTTTTCCACATCATTATTCCAACATTACTCCAAGAAACAAATAGACCCCCGCCCATCAGGGCTTGAAGAAATAGATCGGCTGGATGATGCTGAAACCGACCGCACACGAGTACTGGTAAACCGCTTAGAGAGTCTAAGCCTGCCCAGGCAAAGTGTCGGGAGTCGGACCGTCCATATTTGTAAACCCTATTGGTTTCATTGGCCGACAGGGCTTGAGACGTCATTTCATCTCAATGTCGGGTAAAAGTCCCACAAAATTTGAAGCAACGTTTTCAAAATGACCTATACAGTGTTAACGGGGACGTTAAACCTAAAATCAAATCAAAGCAACAAACAAACGAACCAAGAAACAAATGTTATAGACATGTGTTAGAATCGCCTCGGTGAGGCGATTCTAACAAATATCTATAACATTTGTTTCTTGGAGTATTAAATTTCAAGAATCTTTCATGACTATAGACTAGATTTGGGCATCTCCAACCCGAGGTTGCCCACGTCGCTCGGAACCTTGAGCTTAGAATCCATTCCATTAAAATTATCGTTTTAACGAGTTTTGCCGTTATAACGAATGTCGGTATAAAGAGGGTTGACTGTATTACACGAGTAGCAAAAAAAAAAAAAAAAAAAAAAAAAAAAAAAAACAACGCTTTTTTATGTATCGGAACTTTTGTGAGTCAGTATAGAGTTTTGGCCTATCTTTCAAAAATTACACATTAATTTACTACTGAATATTGGACGGATTTATTCGTGTTACAGGTATGTATAGGTCAAATAAATAAAAACATTTACTGGTCTAAAATGTCATCTGAACAAGCACAATGCACCAATATAATATAATTACAACATCTCTCTCTCTCTCTCTCTCTCTCTCTCTCTCTCTCTCTCTCTCTCTCTCTCTCTCTCTCTCTCTCTCTCTCTCTCTCTCTATCTCTCTCTCTCTCTCTCTCTCTCTCTCATATATATCAACTGTTTGAACCGGACGTTACCCTTAACGGAAATCGACCTTTCTCAAGTATGTGACAATGACTGACCGTCAGTGGGGGCTAGTGTATTCTAATTTGTTTGAGTTTTTGTTTGTTTGATTTGAGGTTTAACGTCCCCGTCAACACTGTAAAGGTCATTTTGGAGACGTTGCTTCCAATTTTGTGGGACTTTTACTCGACATTGAGATGCAATGACATCTCAAGCCCTGTCGCCCAATGAAACCAATAAGGTTTATTAGCATGGATGGTCCGACTCGCACCGCTTTGCCTTGACAGGCTTAGATCCTCTAAGCGGTTTACCAGTACTCCTGTGCGGGCCGTGTTCAGCTCTGCGTGGAAGTATCATGCAGCCCATATATTTCTTCAAGCCCCTTTTGGCGGGGCCGATTCTAATTTCAAAAATAACTAAATTGATTTACGATATTCGCAAAATATTTGTCTTTTAACTCCCGTTTGCAGAGGATAACAGAATAATAACAACAATTTATAATTAAATGACAATACAAGTCAACAACCCCGACCATCGAGGCTTGGAGAAATAGATGGGCTACGCAGAGCTTAATCCGATCCCACGGTCCACGTCCATCGGGGCATGAAGAAATAGATGGGCTGCATGATGCTTCCACGCAGAGCTGAAACCGACCCGCACACGAATACTGGTAAACAGCTTGCATGACCTAAGCCTGCCCAGGCAAAGTGGTGCAAGTCCATGCTTTTAAACCCTTTTGGTTTCATTGGGTGGCAGAGCTTGAGATGTCATTTCATCTCAATGTTTGGTAAAAGTCCCACAAAATTTGAAGCAGCGACTCCAAAATGACCATTACCGTATTGACGGGGACGTTAAACCTCAGATCAAACAAAACAAATAATAATCCGATCGCCCACGAGTACTGGTAAAACGCTTAGAGGATCTAAGCCTGCCCAGGCAAAACGGTGCGAGTCGGACCGTCCATGCTTATAAACCCTATTGGTTTCATAGGGCGTCAGGACTTGAGATGTCATTTAATCTCAATGTCGGGTAAAAGTCCCACAAAATTGGAAGCGACGTCTCAAAAACGACTTATACAGTGTTGACGGGGACTTTAAACCTCAAACAAACAAAACAAATCAACAGTTTTTGTCACTTAGTTTGTATATAGTCCCTTTTACATTTAAAGGGTGCTTCCAATTATATGGAAAAAAGGACCAAATGTTGAGTTGTAGACTTGCCCAAGTCCCTACATTTACATTTTTTATTTTTAAATGAAAGTCCCTTTAAACAAAAAAAAAAAAAAAAAAAAAAAATATGTAAAAGTCTCTTTAGTCTTCATCTCACAATTTTCATAAAAGACTGTATTGCCATTTCATTTACAATGTATTTATTTATTTATTTATTTATTTATTTTTTTTTTGTAAACAATTATTACTACACCTAATTAACAGACTATGGCAAGTCTAGTTGAGTTGATCAAACTACTTTAAAAATACATGTGGACAGTTCGAACAGAAAATTTAGTGCCATTAGTTTTTATTTTATGTTCAATTAAATTCCAAGTTTCTGTATGCACTTGAGCTGGCTGCAGTTGAGTGCACTTATCACAGCACACAGTAACCTCTTGTAAGAGATCAACTTTGGGACTTTTCAAAAGTGGTCTCAAAGACCACTTTTGAATAGTCCCAAAGGTGGTATAAATGCATAAATTTTACTGAATTAAGTGCTCTTAACAACTATTCTTGTAATGGACATCGAATAGTTTTATTTAGTCAAGGTACACAAACTTTTGAGTTCTGTGAAAAAATGTGAGTAGCTGTTGCATTGTAAAACTGTGCATATTTTAAAAATAAAATAAGCAAAATACAGTGTTTTTGATATTCTGCTTCTTGAATATTTACATGTTACATATCGACGACTGTTGAATTCATTAAGCTAATAACCTAGGCCTCGACGAAAATTAATAACATATTCTGTCGCGATGATTAACCGCTTACAACTATAAACTGACCGGTTCGATATCACCGTCTATCATCACCACCGGAAAAAGAACCCCGGTGAATCGAAAGTAATAGCTGCCAGTGAAGGAGTGCCTCTTGAAAATGTATTGTTTTACTGCTTGTAAGCTTTAGGTTTAGAATACTGTTATCAAATATCAATAATGGACATAATTTGCTGCTGCTGTGAGAAGTGTTTTCTTATAAAAGCACAATTGTGCAATTACAGAACGAATATTCGACAGCTGGTACCGTGAACTAAATGGATTGGCAAGTTCGTTGTTGTTTTGTTTAATGTTTATGCCTTTCTACTGAAGTTTTTTTCACTTAATCAGAAATAACAATAATGGAAAAAATAATTTGCAAAAGAAACTCGCCTCAAATTGTACTTTCAACACAAATGTTTGCTTAAAGGTAAATTACCTGTTGTACGGCGAATAGTAGCTGTGGTGTACAGCTTGTTGCAAATTAGCGTAAAAGAAAGTGTACGGCGAATAGTCCATATTTATAACTGATAACATTTTAAAGGTAAACCGACCGACCTTCCGATGCTTCTCTCACAACCATGAGGACTACTGCTCTGTATGCATGATGAATGTGTGTCCTGTCAAAGTCGTGTGTTATATTTTGTCGAACATGCTGCTCCGAAATGTAAACAATGGTTGGCAAGAACTGGGGCTAAATCAATGGATACCTCTGTCACAACATCTTTATCCAGTGTCATCAGAATTTTATAAACACACTTCAACAATTGCATCCATTAGCAAGAACCCATCACAATATAGTACTGTTAGTAAGGAACTAATGACTATGTATAGTTTTAAGACCATATTTTGCCACAGAGGCATTATTGTGGGTTAAAAAGAAGTGCGCATTATGAAAAACGCCTGTTCAAATATACACGCGTGGAAGACTCGTATGGGTAGATGGCGGTTATGCACTCAAAATCCTTACGACAACTTTCGGACATGACTTACGAGACTTAAAAAATCAGCATTTTGAGATGAAATGACATCTAAAATATGTTCGCCCTATGACAACAATAGAATAAAGATGCATGGCCGGTCCGACTCACACTACTTTCTCTAGGTTCTGCGGTTCGATTAGTTGCAGCGGTTTTAAAGTTGCGGTGTCCAAACATGCTACACTGGTATCATTTGCCGGGATAAATGACTCAAAATGCACCGTCTATCGGATCGGGGCGTTAAGTGGAGCCCCCTACCCCCGTGCAGGGAGAATCATCCCGTAAGCAAGTTAGAGATCTTTACGTAATTAGATGATGCGTTTTTCCAGATTTTCGAATGAGTCTTTAAACCGAGGTCCCGTCTCCGTATGACCTTAGCTGTTGGTGGGGCGTAAAACTCAAACACTCACTCACATGATGCGTTTAAACAGTAGTTTATTAGTTAACTATACAATCATATTGTGCACTTAACTAATAAACTATTGTTTAAACTAATCATGTAATATAATCACAATGATGGTGAGCTCTCAGATCCATTTCCTGTGACAATTGGAGTCAAGCAAGGCTGTGTGCTAGCACCAACACTGTTCAGCATGATGTTCGCTGCCATGCTCACAGATGTTTCCCAGGTGGGTGACAATGGGATATCGATTAGGTATCGCTATGATGGGAAGCTTTTCAATCTCGGCAGGTTTCAAGCCAAATGCAAGGTGCAAACAGAGGTGCTAGATGAGTTCATCATTGAGGATGACATGGCAAAAGGTGCATAATTACTGTGTAGGCTTTCATCTTGCAGATCTGGAGTATGTGTAATGTACAACTGAGAGTAATGGTCAAATGTGTCTGATCGCAACAGTTGTTTTAAGGGGTGTTCAACGGCCCAGTTAACACTATTTAGGTCATTTTATGCCGAACAGTTTACCTATCCACTTTTTTCCTGTTCAGGCTTATACATAAGCAGTTACTCTTCTTGAATCAGTGGAAATGAGAAAATGAGGGAAAGACAGATCGTAGAAAAGATTTCATGATCAATCTCCACGACAGAGTGTTGCCGACCCTGGCACGTATCGAACCCGCGTCCTCCTGTTCACCAGTCAGACGCACATACGACTGAGCTCCCGAGGCCGGTCAATCGCAGTAGATAAGATAGATAGATAGATAGATAGATAGATAGATAGATAGATAGATAGATAGATAGGTAGGTAGGTAGGTAGGTAGGTAGGTAGATAGATAGATAGATAGATAGATAGATAGATAGATAGATAGATAGATAGATAGATAGATAGATAGATAGATAGATAGATAGATAGATAGATAGATAGGTAGATCGATAGATAGATAGATAGATAGATAGATAGATAGATAGATAGATAGATAGATAGATAGATAGATAGATAGATAGATAGATAGATAGATGATAGATAGATAGATAGATAGATAGATAGATAGATAGATAGATAGATGGATAGATAGATAGATAGATAGATCGATCTACAAATAGATTTCTCCATGATCCGTTGGTCGGGGAAAGCATATATACCCTCAAAAGTGGGGGAAAGTTGTCCATCATTGGCGTTTAACAATAGAAAATAAAAAAAATGCTCTAACCCTTTCGCAGAAGAAATAAGATTCATGCACAGGCAAACAAAGACGGGAAGTGGTAAACTCCGGACAAAATTTCAAAAACTTGAGACGTGAGATCAAGACTGATATAAAAAATAAACATGGTTTGTTTGTGAATAACTCAGTAGGTGATGTAAAGGCAAATCCTGGAGTCTTCTACAGATATAACAATAGTCAGAAGACAGGCAAGGTATCCCACCCCTTAATGAAACAGGAGGGAGCGGGGTTGCTGAATCAGACTCTGAAAGGGCAGAGGAACTAGTTGGTCAAGTCAATGGTGCGTTTAATAAAACTGAGTTCACGGAGGTTCAATTGACTAGAAGATCCGCCCCATTCATGGATAATATTGCTGTGTCATCGGCAGGAGTGATCAAGATACTTAAAGGCTTAAACCCCACTAAAGCTTTAGGACCTGATGAGCTACATCCTAGATACCTGAACCGGCCCCGATAGCTCAGTTGGTAGAGTGTCCGCTCCGGGGAACGGGAGGTCTCGGGTTCGATCCCGGGCCGCGACATACCAAAGTCGTTAAAAATGGTACTAGCTGCTCCTCGTTTGGCACTCAGATTTACGGGGTAGAGCTAGGACTGGTCGATCCAGTGTCAGGATAATGTGACTGGGTGTGGTATCATGTAATGTGTCTGGGACATGATACTTCAGTGAGGCAGCACTATAAACGTGAGCATTGAGCTCCCTGTCGCAACCAGACACCGTCGTGATATGACTGAAAAATTGTTGAAAGCGACGTTAAACCCGATTTCACACACACACTCCTAGATTCCTGAAGGAACTAGCAAAAGAGTTAGGTCCAATTTTTACCCACCTGTTACAACAGACTCTTGATAGGCTGAAATCCCTAAAGAATGGCACCAAGCGAACATTTGCCCACTCTTCGAAAAAGGAGATAGGACTCTTTATCGTAATTATCGCCCTATGTCTCTGACTTGTGCTCTGTGTTAATTGCTTGAACATATAGTCTGCTCAAACATCATGGCCCACTTGGATGAACATAAACTTTTGTTAGACAGACAACATGCAATTAGGAAAAGGCATAGTTGTGAAACTCAGTTGAGAACAGTTAAGAATGACTGGGTGGGGGGGTGGCAGGTAGACACATTTATTCTGGACTTTGAAAAAGCTTTTGACATCCCACCACATGAACTACTTAAATCTAAGCTATTTGGTTATGGCACTGGGGGATACATGTATTCTCAAATGGATAGATTCCTTTCTTTGCTACAGAAAACAGCGCGTTGTTGTAAATAGTGACTCTTCAGAGTGGGCACTACTTTTGTCTGGAGTCCCACAAAGGACTGTTCTTGGTCCACTGTTATTCTACGTGTACATCTATGATATTTCCACTGACATTGACTCAGAAATAAGACTGTTCGCAGAGGACTGTGTTTGCTACCGGGAAATAAGAGATACAGAGGACTCACTGAATTTCAGAATAATGAAGATAGATTAGGATGTTGGGCACGAAAATGGGGCATGAGATTTCAGGCCGTTAAATGCAATATTATACAGATAACTAGGAAGAGAAACAATAAAATTGAGGCTTCTTACACGTTAGATGGAACGGTCCTCAAAAACGTGGATTCCATTAAATACCTTGGTGTGACACCTTGGTGTGACACTCACACACAATTTGAGATGGAATACACATGTTAGCAACATGTGTACTAAGGCAAATAGAACGCTTAGTTTCTTGAGGCGAAATCTTTACCAGTGTTCTCAGGATGTAAAAGAAGTAGCATATAAAGGTCTTGTTCGCCCAATCTTGGAATATGGTAGTTTTATCTGGGACCCCAGCGGAGTGGTCCTTAATGAAGAAATTGAAAACGTTCAGAATAGAGTTGCTAGATTTGTAACAAGCAATTACTGCTTTGAAACTAGGAAAATGACTGGAATACTAGGAAAATTAAGATTGGAGTCTCTCAAGAAAAAGAAGAAAAACTGAAGGCTCATACTTTTATATAAAGGTCTAAGGGATGTTGCCAGCATTCAAACAGATGACCTTGTTCCCGAAGCTAGGCACTGTAGAAATCATCATTCAATGGAGTTTCAGACCCTTACTGCAAGAACTGACATTTATAAAGAATCATTCTTCCCTCGAACCATTAGAGATTCGAATGCCCTTCCCGATCCGATTATTTCAGCTGCTGAACGTGCTGATGATTGTGTAGCTAAGTATAACTCTTTAGTGAGAGCTAGGGACTAACTTCCAATCACAGGTCTTTGTGTATGAATGTCATTTGACGTGTCACTAGTAACATTTCTGATACTGAATAACGGAGTAGCCATTCCTATTCGCCGTACACTTTTTATCTATATTCCGTACAGCTATCTGGTTGTAAACAACTAAACTCCGTACACATGGAATTTTGTTTTGTAATAAATACGCTTAGTGTATGATAAAATCATGACCAGAGAAAGTTTTCAGATACTACCCATTATAAACAGAAACAGGTAAAAGAAAGTTTAAGCGGAAATAAATTAAGAAATTATAAAATCTGGAACCGATTTTCGAAAATGCTGCTCTTCAACCAGTACCAAGCATCGATAAACTTGTGTTCCTGACTTTAAAGCGAAACATACAGCATAGAGAAACGCATAAAATGTTACAGAAATCCCTCGTTTATTTCAATGAAATAAATTTACCATCCATTTGCAGAAAATAGATAAGAAATAAAGGCTACACTCACCGTGCTCCATGCCTACTTTCGCTTTGTGTTTCGAGTCACTGGGATTCTATTTCCGGTGGTGATTATAGACGGTGGATATGACCTCATTTAATTATCCTATCTAATGATGACTTTTGCTCCGTAAGCATTTAAGAAAAGGTCACGACTGGTTGAATGACTTCCTGTTGACTGGTCATCATAATAATTTGTCACAATTATTAAAACCCAGTAATTACCGGAACTCTGCCTTAACTTTATACATTGTGCATACATGAGTGCTCTTGTCCCCGCCCATCGGGGCTTGAAGAAATAGATGGGCTGCATGATGCTTCCAAGCAGGGCTGAAAGCGACCGCACACGAGAACTGGTAAACTGCTAAGTGGATCTAATAAAAAATCAAAAATGAGTTCCTTTAAGAGCAATGAAAACATTCATAAGAAAGAAAATGGGTCATACTACGTAGTTTCGGCTAATAAAGCCTCATCAGTGACCCTGTAATGATCCGGCAAAGAAAGCCAGAGGAAACGTACTGCAATTTTGCGAATTTCGAATAGGCAGTCGATACAAAGACTGATATAAATCAAAATGGGGTCGAAATAATTAAAAACCTGTCTAGAATATGAGTCTAAACCAATAATTTATTTCTGATTTCTCAGAATATTCACGCTGATCTCAAAGGACCAAAAGTAAAATATAAACTGCACTATGGTTGATGTAAGCCTGCCAAGGCAAAACGGTGCGAGTGTACATGTTTTCTGGGCTAGACTAGCTAGTTTCGGCCAATTAGGCCTCATCAGTGATCCTCAGATATTTTAAAAATTCAACAATGGAATCAATGATCCCAAAGGACAAGAAAATATAAACTAGACTATGATTAAAAGTATATATAAACTACCCTATTGGTTTTATTAGGCGACATGGCTAGGGATGACATATCTTCTCAATGTCGGGTAAAAGTCCCCCAAATTGGAAGCAACGTCTCCAAAATGACCTATATAGTTTTGTTGGGGACGTTAAACGTCAAATCAAACAAACCAATACATGAGTGCTCTCGCTCTTGCAAAATAAACTATATTCACAGATAAGATGCTGTTGACTTTGTCCTCATAATACAGCCCATCTAGTTTTTTTTTGGACAGAAACGCCTATAAGTAAACACTGTAAACCCTGATCAGACGCCACATTATGATGTGGGTCTGCACAATATGACTATGTCTCTTTTACGGGTTTCTTACGAAAACAAGTCTCTACAAATACATTGTAAAATTTACCACCGAAAAAAACACACAAAAAAAAAACCAAAACGTTTTGCTGAAAAATTGTGACATTCTCCTTATTTCTCTCAAAATATACGAGATAGATTGTGGGTACTCGTTAGAACCGCTTCCTCGAGGCGGTTCTAACGAGTACCCATAATCTTTATTTTAGAGTGAAAATCAGAAAATTAAGGTTTACCCCTTAACCCCGATTTTACTATATAAAAGTGGGATTCAAGGGGAGTTAAATTATATAGACGTGTTTTCGTGATGTTCTAGACAAGAATGCGTGAATTCAGGGCATAATTTTTCCACAAGAGCTGTTCAAATACGCAATTTGCCGGCCTCGGTAACTCAGTCGAATGCGCGCCTGACTGGTGATCAGGAGGACGCGGGTTCGATTCCTGCCGGGGTCGGCAGCATTCTTTCGTGGAGATTGATCATGAAATCCTTTCTACGGCCATTCTCTCCCTTCCGCTGATTCAAGAAGGGCAGTTGTCAGTTTCTGGCGAAAGAATGTGCACTGTTAACCGCTTAAGTATAAAAAATAGAAGTGGACGCAATGATCAGGAATCAATACAATTAGCCCACAGCTCCCAGCAGAGACACCAAAGGGAAAGAAGCACAACATGAAATAACAGACCCTAATGGAAACATCAATAGCGGAAAACCAAAAGGACAGTTACTTTCCCACAAAATGGCTAATAGGCTATCCAAAATAAAATAATACATGTATAAGCGACACAAACACCCAAAGACAAACCATAATAAAAATAAACCTGTCCAGGAAAAGTGTTGATAGGTAAATTGACCGGCTCAAAAATGACCTAAAAATAGTGTTGACTGGGCCGTTAAACTCCAATACAAACAAAACAAAAAGTCAAAATTACGCAATTTATCTATTCTAGAAAGCCGTATGGAAGCAAAATTGACAGATGGCGGTGGCGCCACAATCAACCTTGTTGACATCATCCCTGGGTACCCAGTGTGTACATTTGACAGAGAGATGGAGGACGAAAGGGGCCTTGTATTAAACTTGAAGGAGTTTGAATGCCGGGAAAACGATATATTCGTTTTAGCTCCAGTAAAATCAGGTTCGTTCGCATGTTGAACCGCAATAACTCGAATACCTTTCGGACCATGAAAATATGTTCGAGAAAGGGGTGGTCCGAACTACTTTGGGTAATTCGTAGCACCTGAGCATGATAAATAATGATTTGAGTTTTATAGTCCCCGTCAACACTATTTAGGTCATTTTGGAGACGTTGCTTCCAATTTTTGGGGATTTTTACCCAACAATGAGATGAAATGACATCTAAATCACTGCCGCCCAATGCAACCAATAAAGTTTATGTACATGAACGTTTCGACTCGCACCACTTTGCCTGGGCAGTCTTAGACCTTCTAAGCGGTACCAGTACTCATGTGCGGTCGATATCACCTCTGCTTTGAAGCATCATACAGCCCAATTCTTCAAGCTCCGAT
Source organism: Lucinisca nassula (assembly GCA_963580285.1). Lineage (NCBI taxonomy): Eukaryota > Metazoa > Mollusca > Bivalvia > Lucinida > Lucinidae > Lucinisca > Lucinisca nassula. The sequence goes on from OY757023.1 coordinate 24,862,377, forward strand.
GGGCAGGGCGAAGGAAAAATGGGAATGACTTTTCATATTTTTTAGTTCTTTTTCAGAACAAAGGCATTTGTATGTACTAATTAGAATCGCCTCATTGAGGCGATTCTAATGAGTATACACAACATACCTTTTTAAATTTAAATTAATAAGAAAAACTTCCTAAAATTAGCCTAAATATATTGGTATATTTGGGGAGAATTCTTTATGGAGTCAAGGCTCAAGGGTGAGTTCCAACCAACCATCCGAGCAGGCAAACGTCGCTAGGGCAACGTCAAATCAACGTCTGTTCAACGTGACGACGTTGCACCGACGTGAATATGACTTTGCATAAACGTCATGACGTTGTATCGCCGTTGGTGTGACGCCACAAATTACGTCATGTGCCTGCTGGGACTGGTGTTCACGTTATTGTGAAGTTTCGTATTTCGAAAGTTAGATGATTGTCGGGAATTTCCAGGAACAGCTTTTGGAATAAGAAAATTTCTTCCAGACAAGGGTAGTTGGAGCCACTGATGGTTAATTATAACCCCAGCTCACTAGACATAACTTCAGAGATATCTCCTGTAGAAAAATGTTGAGTGCTTGTTTGGGTTGAGGATTTACATCCCCGTCAACACCATTTAGGTCATTTTGGAAATACTGCTTCCAGTTTTGTGGGACTTTTACTTGACATGAGATAAAATGACTTCTCAGGTCCTATCGTCCAAAGAATCCAATATGCAGGGACCACTCGCACCACTAGGCTTATTGCACGTCACTACTACTGTTGTTAAGGGACTGTATGGCGGCAGTAAAAAGTTTCCCTGCCCTTCATCATAGTGAAGTTTATATTTCCTTGTCCTTTGTGACTATTGATTCATTGTGGAATTTTGAAAATATTTGAGGGTTACTGATGAGGCCTAATTGGCCGAAACTAGTTGGTCTGGCCCAGAAAACATGTACACTCCATACTTTTCAGTCCTGTGGGGTATTCCTTGCTTTCAAAGGATAACACTTTTATAGATGTATCAGCCCTCCTTATAGGTTTAGCAGTGTTTGGTCGGTTTCAGGTCTGCGTGGAAGCACAGTGCGGCCCGATCGATTTCTCCAAGCCTCGATGGGCTCCAGCTCAGTAGACATATCATGACTTATTTAGGGACAGCTTCTGTAAAATAATGTATGTTGTGTGTAGAATGACGTTTATGATGCCATTCAGAGTTCACATAACATACACTTAAATTTCACTAGATTATTTCTGAATACTTGTTACCCAAGAGCAAATTAAAATTTGCCCCATTATGCCTCCCAAATAAGCCACCCATCTACGTTTGTATGTTAAGGATATCTTTTCAATGTTCTGTAAGATAAAGGAGTGTAGTGTATACCCATTAGAATCGCCAAACATATCAATCATTTAGTTTTGTGATTAACAGACACGGGCCTCCGTGGCCTAGTGGATAAGAGCGCTGACTCTTAGTCATTAGATACTCTCACCGCCGTAGGTTCGAGCCTCGCTCGGGCCACGTGTGAGACGCCAAGTTCTGCAACGGAAGGTCAGGTGGTTTTTCTCCGGGTACTCCGGTTTTCGCCCACCTCTGATTAACGATCGGCTCGATATGAGTGAAATAATCTTGAAAGGGCCGTAAAACCCAAACCAAAAAAAAATAAAAAATTAACAGACATGGGACTCATTTTCTCTGAATATTCATTTTCAGCAAGTATAGGTTTTACAAAAAAGCTAGGTCTACGCTTAGCATATATTAAATGTGAATGTCTAGAGTTGTATCCCAGAAATGTGTTTTATAAAATTAACTGTCTTTGGCAAAATTCTACCAAGGGGTATAATGTCTGAAATGTCATTTTGTCAAAAAGTACCCTTTTCGTCTTTAAAAAGTCACATGTGCAACTTCAATATGCTTGAAACATCTTATCTAAATAGAATACTTGAAAACTGTTTGAGAAGTTAAGTAGACAACTTTCCTACTTTACAAACAACTAATTGAAGATAAACTCAAAATTTTGCTAACGGCGAGGAAAGGTTTTAGCTCACCAAAGCCGAAGGCTCCTGGGTATCTTATAGGATAGGCAGTGAGTAGGGTATATTTGCAACACACAACATGATGTCGCTCGTGGGAGCAGTCGTTCGCCGGAACAAAGTGTCCGTGGTGGGGACACTGGAAATTAGCAGTTGTAGATACAGAAAACCATAAAATTTGGGTTATCTTTGCATATTAATTTAAATGTATCGTGTTCTATTCTCTTCATTTGGGTCAAGCGAATAACAGTCGTCGTTTATAAAGTTATTTATTTTTATGACTGTTATGAAATTTGATAACGCCTCGCATTATTGTTGAATAGTTGGCGTGTCATACTAAGTTATTTATAAGACTTTCAAGGGGCATAACAAATCAAAACAAACAAAAAAATCAACACTCTGCATATTTTGCAATAGTTTGGTTAATCACTTTAATTTTGATTAAAGGATTTCAATTAAAAAAAAAACATAAAAATATGCCTAACATAAAGTTTTATGAATCTATTCCAGTTTGTATTGGTGACAAAATATTTGCTGGTAATAAACCTTTTCATAGTTGAAATTATTTTGATACTAATAGTAAGTTGCGGTCCTCCGCGAAAGAATCAACGCATCCATATCATTGATTCTCTGTTCAGCTCTCGAACAGTCAACATCGCTCTTATCATGTCTGTCTGTATGAAAGAGTATCGTCTTCCTGAGCTTGAAGTCCTGTCGACTTCATGGGGTGCCTGAGGTAAAAACAGGCCTCCACCATCAGTTTGTGACAGTGAGCCTTCGCTGGGATTTCAGCACTCTAGCTCCGACCAGACCCAGGAAGGCAGCCAACCACAGCAGCCAGCCAAGGAGAGACCGCTTCAAGAAACAGCACCACCAGCAACAGTGACCATAGAGATCTCTCCAGCAGCCACCGTTACAAGACCGACGACAGCCAACGCCGAACCAGCGCCCGCGCCGACACTGCAGCGACCAACACCTTCGCCTGCACCAGCGCCTTCCTCGCCAGAGCCGTCCCAGCCAACACCGCCTGAGCCTCCGAAGAAACAGCGCCGCAAGACTTCGCCGCCCAAGCCAGCCTACCAGCCACTCGCGCCGGACATGGATTTCGTGACGATCGACCAGCATTTCCGGGTACAAGACCACTACGACTGCCAAGCTGTCCGCTGCTATGATGATCATGACATCTACCTGCTTAGCAGGAAGCCTACGGGTCGAACCTACCCGTACGCGACAGAGTGCTATGCCTTCCAACATCGGGAGAATGGCATTCTGTACGTGTCAAGATCATCGGACGCGGGGGACGAGGAGTTCGTCCCGGAGCTTGGCGGTTCTACAAGCAGCACTTCTTAGTGCATGGCTAAGCCGGTAGGAGATGCTGAGGGCTTGTACCAACGCCTGGATCGTTACGCGCTCATCCTGCCTGCTGGTTGGGAATAAGACTTGCGACCAGTCTTCTTCCTGGACCGTTAGCCGTGCGTTTTCCTGAATAGAAACCTGCATAGGCATGCCTCATTGGCAGCCTAAGTCCGATGGCCAAAATCGCGCGGCCCCAAGAGAGAGCACCGTTGACCTACTTTCCGCTCTCGAGCACAGTAGAGAAATCGCGATTTGCAGCCGAATTGGCACTGATTACTCTTCATTTTTGGCTCATTTTAGACCGGCCTTCAAAATTTCTAAAACTGGCAGTGCTTCATTTTCCTTGGCAGGGCACAGGCAGACCAACGCGATTGACTCTTGTTGGATAAACTGCCGCGATTTGCAGCCCAGAAGCACAAAACTTACGTCTCGCTGTGGAGCTATGGAGTTCAGTCCGCTCGACCTTGGCAGACGTAAAACGCCTTAACTTGAACGAACGAACGAACGATCCGCGAAAGAATTGACAAATGAATACGGTCCCTATAATAGTGCCTGTGGAGGCGGCCATCGCTGTCCCAACTTTGCCTTCGGAAAATATGAAACGCTGTCCCACAAGTCAACACCATAGCTCGCCACGCGCATACCACCATGGCCGAAAAACCAAACCTCGCCTGGTACATAAACCAGCCCTCGGTACTGCCCTTGTCGTTTAACATAAGAATCACCAAAAAACAGCAAATCGCGCCATGACCGTAATTAAAACGGACGGTCAAGACGACCATATATTTATACAGATAAGGGAAATAAACTAACTAACTAGGGCATGACTTAGCGCGACCCTGAAGGAGGGCATCAACACACAACTACCCACGCAAAACTAAAACAACATACATCCACCCACGCAATGCTCAATTAGGTAGATAAAGCGATAGTTGTAGAATAGTTGTAGAGTAGGAATCCCGTAGAGAGGATAGTATAGGAAAAGAGAGATAAAAAACCTGGAGATAGAAGAAGAAGAAGAAGAAGAGTTTATTTCCCCAAAAAACGATTTCAAACATTGTTAACTGTAAATATGACACATAAAAACAAGATCGCATAGGAGTGCTTGACTGCGCACATGCGCAGGCGGACGCTTGTATGCGACCTACATGATAATATGAATTTGTACTAACCGCATTGCTTACGAGATCGGAAGCCCCCGCCCATAGGGGCTTGAAGAAATATATGGGCTGCATGATGCTTCCACGCAGAGCTGAATCCGGCCCGCTCAATAGTACTGGTAAACCGTTTAGAGGATCTAAGCCTGTCCAGGAACCGCGGTGCAAGGCGGACCGTCCATGCTAATAAACCCTATTGGATTCATTGGGCGACAGGGCTTGAGATGTCATTTCATCTCAATGTCGGGTAAAAGTCCCACAAAATTGGAAGCAGGGTCTCCAAAATGACCTTTACAGTGTTGACGGGGGCGTTAAACCTCAAATCAAACAAACAAATCAACGAGATCGGCACACGATATCTCGGGCCCTCAAACGACTAGGTAGGAATACAATTCCTCCTATGGTGCCTTCCTTCACGTAGGATGCGATAATGACATGTAAACATGGCGACTCAGAATGACCCACTTACGGTCCCACAGAATATGACATCCTACGTGGAGGAGGGCACCACATTTTCCTAACTTTAACAAAATATGCAGAAAAGGGGATTGACCTACTTCCACATCCTCCGCGATAGAGGTCACCCACAAACTAAAATAAACACGAACTTGGGCCCGAGACGGTGGAAGCCGTCACACTATACTATATCTTGTATGTACAGAATAAACAAAAATCACAAAATATAATCTACAAGCACAACCTTGCAGGTACAAAAACTGTCCTACCCAGCATGAGAGAGCGGGTGGGCTTGCCCCAAAACGGACAACACCATATTTAAAGCACAAGAAAAACAAACACGACAGGCCCATGGCGGGGCGAGCACATCCACCCGCATATATACTCAATAAGCTGGGGGCACAGACCAAATAATGTAAAAATGTACATACGTTACAAAAATATGCAAAAATCAAACAAAAAAAAAAAATAAAAAACAAAAATGCCAATATCAAAATTGATACAAAAAGCGTAGACGACATCCATAGACATGGTGCTGGCGTGAGGGTGTAGATGCGGCTGAAGCTACAAGCTAGAAGAAAGAAATGGATGGACTCTACAATTGTATATATGTTAAATAGACTGTTTCCAACAAGGACTCTTCCTATACGTATGTTTAATAAACTGTTCCCACCAAGGACACTTTCTGTAGCTATGTTTAATAGAATGTCCCCACCAAGGACACTTTCTGTAGCCGTTTTTAACAGACTGTTCCCACCAAGGACACTTCATGTAGCTATGTTTAATAGACTGTTCCCACCATTGCCACTTTTTGTAGCTATGTTTAATAGAATGTTCCCACCAAGGACACTTTCTGTAGCCATTTTTAACAGACTGTTCCCACCAAGGACATTTCATGTGGCTATGTTTAATAGACTGTTCCCAGCATGGACACTTTTTGTAGCTATGTTTAATAGGCTGTTTCCAGCACGGACACTTCTGTATATATGTTTAATAGACTGTTTCGAACAAGGACTCTTTCTATACGTATGTTTAATAAACTGTTCCCACCAAGGACACTTTCTGTAGCTATGTTTAATAGAATGTCCCCACCAAGGACACTTTCTGTAGCCGTTTTTAACAGACTGTTCCCACCAAGGACACTTCATGTAGCTATGTTTAATAGACTGTTCCCAGCATGGACACTTTTTGTAGCTATGTTTAATAGAATGTTCCCACCAAGGACACTTTCTGTAGCCATTTTTAACAGACTGTTCCCACCAAGGACACTTCATGTAGCTATGTTTAATAGACTGTTACCAGCATGGACACTTTTAGAAGCTATGTTTAATAGGCTGTTTCCAGCACGGACACTTCTGTATATATGTTTAATAGACTGTTTCCAACAAGTTTCCAACAACTGTTTCCACTCTTCTATACGTATGTTGAATAGACTGTACCCAGCATGGACACTTTTTGTAGCTATGTTTAATAGAATGTTCCCACCAAGGACACTTTTTGTAGCTATGTTTAATAGAATGTTCCCACCTAGGACACTTTCTGTAGCCATTTTTAACAGACTGTTCCCACCAAGGACATTTCATGTAGCTATGATTAATAGACTGTTCCCAGCATGGACACTATTTGTAGCTATGTTTATTAGGCTGTTTCCGGCACGGACACTTCTGTATATATGTTTAATAGACTGTTTCCAACAAGGACTCTTTCTATACGTATGTTTAATAAACTGTTCCCACCAAGGACACATTCTGTAGCTATGTTTAATATAATGTCCCCACCAAGGACACTTTCTGTAGCCGTTTTTAACAGACTGTTCCCACCAAGGACACTTCATGTAGCTATGTTTTATAGACTGTTCCCAGCATGGACATGTTTTGTAGCTATGTTTAATAGAATGTTCCCACCAAGGACACTTTCTGTAGCTATGTTTAATAGAATGTCCCCACCAAGGACACTTTCTGTAGCCGTTTTTAACAGACTGTTCCCACCAAGGACACTTCATGTAGCTATGTTTAATAGACTGTCCCCAGCATGGACACTTTTTGTAGCTATGTTTGATAGAATGCTCCGACCAAGGACACTTTCTGTAGCATTTTTAACAGACTGTTCCCACCAAGGACACTTCATGTAGCTATGTTTAATAGACTGTTCCCAGCATGGACACTATTAGTAGCTATGTTTAATAGGCTGTTTCAAGCATGGACACTTCTGTATATATGTTTAATAGACTGTTTCCAACAAGGACTCTTTCGATACGTATGTTTAATAAACTGTTCCCACCAAGGACACTTTCTGTAGCTATGTTTAATAGAATGTCCCCACCAATGACACTTTCTGTAGCCGTTTTTAACAGACTGTTCCCACCAAGGACACTTCATGTAGCTTTGTTTAATTGACTGTTCCCAGCATGGACACTTTTTGTAGCTATGTTTAATAGAATATTCCCACCAAGGACACTTTCTGTAGCCATTTTTAACAGACTGTTCCCACCAAGGACACTTCATGTAGCTATGTTTAATAGACTGTTCCCAGCATGGACACGTTTTGTAGCTATGTTTAATAGGCTGTTTCCAGCATTGACACTTCTGTATATATGTTTTATAGACTGTTTCCAACAAGGACTCTTTCTATACGTATGTTTAATAAACTGTTCCCACCAAGGACACTTTCTGTAGCTATGTTTAATAGAATGTCCCCACCAAGGACACTTTCTGTAGCCGATTTTAACAGACTGTTCCCACCAAGGACACTTCATGTAGCTATGTTTAATAGACTGTTCCCAGCATGGACACTTTTTATAGCTATGTTTAATAGAATGTTCCCACCAAGGACACTTTCTGTAGCCATATTTAACAGACTGTTCCCACCAAGGACACTTCATGTACCTATGTTTTATAGACTGTTTCCCACAAGGACTCTTTCTATACGTATGTTTAATAAACTGTTCCCACCAAGGACACTTTCTGTAGCTATGTTTAATAGAATGTCCCCACCAAGGACACTTTCTGTAGCCGATTTTAACAGACTGTTCCCACCAAGGACACTTCATGTAGCTATGTTTAAAAGACTGTTCCCAGCATGGACACTGTTTGTAGCTATGTTTATTAGAATGTTCACACCAAGGACACTTTCTGTAGCTATGTTTAATAGAATGTCCCCACCAAGGACACTTTCTGTAGCCATGTTTAATAGACTGTTGGCACCAAGGACACTTTCTGTAATTATGTTTAATAGACTGTTCCCGACAAGGATACTTTCTGTAGCTATGAATATTAGTCTCTTCCCAGCACGGACACTTCTGAAGGTATGTTCAATAGACGGACGGACACTCCTGTAGGTATGTTTAATAGACTGTTCCCACCAAGGACACTGTCTGAACCTATGTCAATTAGACAGTTCCCATCACGGAAACTTTCTGGAGCTATGATTTATAGACTGTTCCCAGCACGTTCACTTCTGTAGGTATGTTTAATAGACTGTTCCCAGCACGGACAGTTTCTGAAGCTATGTTCAATACACTGTTCCCACCAAAGACACTTGTTTCATATGTCGGGGGCTGGCAAAACGTATATGTGACGGGACAACACGAGGGAACCTCGAATCTATGTCCACTTGTGGGGCATTAACGCAAAGGAAATTCTAAGATACTTAGAATCCTTTACAATATTTATATGGAACAAGTCTAATATTTATAAACAACACTGGTTACATAATTTTACAAAGACAAACTTAAAGGGACAGTTGACTCACAATCTATTCCACTTAGGTTAAGACAGAATGAAAATTAGTCTGGGTCCAATTAAATTTCTGTCTTAATACAAGTGGAATACACTTGAATCACACTTTAATTACACATGAAGTACACACACTCATTCACACCCTCACATACTTAACATAATGTTCTTTCTCCCTTCCTGTTGATGATACGGACCTGATGAGTGTTTATGGCACCATAATGTTTTATATAAACTTTATATTAACCAGTATATTCACAGTTATGACTGTTTCACCAACCAGTTTTTGCCTCTGTGTTATACCGTGGCGTTTACATCTATAGCTGCTCACCGCCGAATAAAATGTAGTAACAGGGGTGAGGGACACATAAACCCCTTTACATCATTCTATACTCATCATCCATATCATCACTGCCTCATATCACTGATGCCTCATATCACTGATGCCTCGTATCACCGTTGTCTTATATCAACGACGCCTCATATTAACGATGCCTTATATCAACAATGCCTCATATCAATGATTGACGTCAGGTGAGCGATTCAGGCTGCAATGTTTATATTTTATAAGTGTAACTGCAATGTCCCCAACACGGACAGTATGCGCCCACGAAGGACTGTTCCGGACAAGGTCATAGTGTTGCGTGTTGCAATTATATACTGTAGGAACTGACAGCACTAGGATATCAAGGGGAGACAAACGCCATTTCTTTGCTCAATCTAATGTCACAGGAAATGAGGGACGCGGTTTTCAATTTCTTTGAGAAAACAAACTACCTGGACAAAATATAGGGGAAAGCTAAGGGCGCAGACTAAATTTATTGCACTGTAACGAGAGACACACCCCGTACGAGGTTACACACAAACATGCCTGAAACCAAAACCGTTACAGACCCGATTTCAGAAACAATAAATGATTTAACCGCACCTTAGACGCTACCAACCAAAAAGGAGCGTAGTGATCAAAGGGCGGCCGTCTCACGGCAAAAAGGGGAACAAAGTCAACGGTAGGCACTGTGGTTTGCGGCCTCGGCTTTGCACTTAGGAGTGCCTAACGGTGACAGCGATCCCTGGATCACTGTGAGAAGACCATAACAGAACGGGGCATGGACCCACCACAAGGAAAATCCATAGCCCCGACCCACCCTCCAAAGGGATGTGGCAAGCGAGAGGTTAAGACGAGGTGTAGCGTTGTGGTTGCGGCCCACTGGCTTTGCACTTATGAGCGCTGCACCAAAATCCTAGCTGATCGGGAGCCACACTGCCCGAAATAGGATCACACGAGAACACGCCGGAACTGGGCATGGATCCATCACAAGGAAAATCCATCGCCCGGCCTCTCCGGAGTGGGGAAGGTAAACGGGAAATCAGGACGAGATGTAACGCTGGGGTTTGTGGTCTTAGGACTTTGGCACTGAGCAGCGTTGCGTCAAAATCCTGGCTGATCGAGAGCCACACAACCCAAAGGAGAACGGCACACCAACACACTAGCAAACAAAAGGCTCTCCTTCAGGAATGCACATAGATTAGTGGGACAGAAATAGGAAACAATAGGCCTTATCACATCTCTGCGTTTTCTTTTTTTTTTCGCTTTCGAATAAAGGATGTACATTATAAGGTTACCCAAACGGAATGATCTGGGGGCCACAAAAGGACCCTTTTATAAACATCTGACTAGCAGAAAAATCACAGGAAGGCTCTCTCTAAGCACACATGGTATTGCTTCTGTCCCTCCCTTGACAAATGAATACGGTCCCTATAATAGTGCCTGTGGAGGCGGCCATCGCTGTCCCAACTTTGCCTTCGGAAAATATGAAACGCTGTCCCACAAGTCAACATCATAGCTCGCCACGAGCATACCACCATGGCCGAAAAACCGAACCTCGCCTGGTACATCAAACAGCCCTCGGTACTGCCCTTGTCGTTTAACATAAGAATCACCAAAAAACAGCAAATCGCGCCATGACCGTAATTAAAACGGACGGTCAAGACGACCATATATTTATACAGATAAGGGAAATAAACTAACTAACTAGGGCATGACTTAGCGCGACCCTGAAGGAGGGCATCAACACACAACCACCCACGCAAAACTAAAACAACATACATCCACCCCCGCAATGCTCAATTAGGTAGATAAAGCGATAGTTGTAGAATAGTTGTAGAGTAGGAATCCCGTAGAGAGGATAGTATAGGAAAAGAGAGATCAAAAACCTGGAGATAGAAGAAGAAGAAGAAGAAGAAGAAGAAGAAGAAGAGTTTAGTTCCCAAAAAGCGATTTCAAACATTGTAACTAACTGCACTGCTAACGAGATCGGCACACGATATCTCGGGCCCTCAATCGACTGGGTAGGAATACAATTCCTCCTATGGTGCCTTCCTTCACGTAGGATGCGATAATGAAATGTAAACATGGCGACTCAGAATGACCCACTTACGGTCCCACAGAATATGACATCCTACGTGGAGGAGGGCACCACATTTTTCTAACTTTAACAAAAAAATGCAGAAAAGGAGATTGACCTACTTCCACATCCTCCGCGATAGAGGTCACCCACAAACTAAAATAAACACGAACTTGGGCCCGAGACGGCGGAGGCCGTCACACTATACTATATGTTGTATGTACAGAATAAACAAAAATCGCAAAATGTAATCTACAAGCACAACCTTGCAGGTACAAAAACTGTCCTACCCAGCATAAGAGAGCGGGTGGGCTTGCCCCAAAACGGACAACACCATCTTTAAAGCACAAGAAAAACAAACACGACAGGTCCGTGGCGGGGCGAGCACATCCGCCCGCATATATACTCAATAAGCTGGGGGCACAGACCAAATAATGTAAAAATGTACATACGTTACAACAATATGCAAAAATCAAACAAAAAGAAAAAAACAACAAAAATACCAATATCAAAATTGATACAAAAAGCGTAGACGACATCCATAGACATGGTGCTGGCGTGAGGGTGTAGATGCGGCTGAAGCTACAAGCTAGAAGAAAGAAATGGATGGACTCTACAATTTTGTGGTGCAAATAAGCACCACAAAATGGCTAAAAAACTGTGTCTCGAATCCCCTGATTGAATATAAGGTGCATAACACGTAACATGGAAACGTGTATAGCAATCTTAATAAAACGTCTTCCAAATCGCAATGAAACTTTCAAACAAAATTAACTACTAAACGATCCCCTTAATGATAAGTTCAAACTCGGAGCCTACCCTGTTACACAAAACAACCCACACCCCTTTTCGGCAAACCGCAAAAACCCAAGGCACAGCACTGCTATAAATTAAACGCAGTGCAATCTCGCAGCCAAACCTTTAGAATGGAGTTCCAAATTACTACAACTAAACTATGTTGCACAAAAACAAAGGCTCACATTGGAACTGTGCAACATATCCACAGCCCTTGAAATATGAAGCACGCTTAGCCCAGAAACTCCTACATTTAAAGATGCCCTTTAGCGACAGGACACATGTACTCCTGAAGCAAACGGGAAGACAAAATATAAGCCCCACCGAGACCTGGAAAGGTCACGGCACCGTTTCACAAACCTCTCAGGACGGAGCTCGGCGATTGGCTACAGGGCAAGGGGATGCCCGTGGGCTCGGAGACACCTGAGACGTGAGACGACAAACATGAACGGACGGGGCTGGAGCCGAGCGATGGTCTCCCTGTTCACCGGCAACGGGGGATAGGGGTACCACCGAACGGCTACGGTGTAGTGCCAGCATGGATTCGTTCCCTGGGACCCCACCAGCTGACGACCCGCGACACGGGGAAACTGGAAAACAACAACAATCCGCGAATGAAGTCACCTAACTCCCAATCGGCTAGCTGATAACTGTCAAGCAGACAGGAGTCATCATATTGGCAGCCTAGGGAAAAGAGCAGTACCTCCAACTAATCCCAGCTGGTGAACTGGGGGTAGCCCCTATGTGCCCTTGGCGCCCGGTTACCTTAAAAACATGCGTCAGTCATCTATTTATTTTGCATCAGGACAAAGAAGAAGAACAACGTTGATTTCGAAGGGATGTTTTTTATTGTATCGTGATCCCAAATGAATATCAAAGGAGTCAGTAAAATGTCCATTTAAAGAAGCATTTAACCCAGCTAATTAAAAATCAATTAGTCCTTACAAAAGAAACATTCTGACTAAAAGACAAAAATTATTCTATTGTGGAAGCAGGCTACAAACCGCATACAAATCCATGCACTTTCCACTTGTCTGGAGCAAAATAATCCGTAAACAAAATTTGCCGCATGATGTTAAATTAAACTGGAAATTTCTTAATTGCAACACGCAACACTATGACCTTGTCCGGAACAGTCCTTCGTGGGCACATACTGTCCGTGTTGGGGACATTGCATTTCTGTTGAATAGTTGGCGTGTCATACTAAGTTATTTATAAGACTTTCAAGGGGCGTAACAAATCAAAACAAACAAAAAAAATCAACACTCTACATATTTTGCAATAGTTTGGTTAATCACTTTAAGTTTGATTAAAGGATTTCAATTAAAAATACATAAAAATATGCCTAACATAAAGTTTTATGAATCTATTCCAGTTTGTATTGGTGACAAAATATTTGCTGGTAATAAACCTTTTCATAGTTGAAATTATTTTGATACTAATAGTAAATTAAATAAAAATAAAAAATGAGTTCCTTTAAGAGCAATGAAAACATTCATAAGAAATAAGAAATTGATACTAATAGTAAGTTGCGGTCCTCCGCGAAAGAAGTCACCTAACTCCCAATCGGCTAGCTGATAACTGTCAAGCATACAGGAGTCGGCATATTGGCAGCCTAGGGAAAAGACCTACAACTAATCCCAGCTGGCGAACTGGGGGTAGCCCCTATGTGCCCTTGGCGCCCGGTTAACTTAAAACATCCGTCAAGTCATCTATTTATTTTGCATCAGGACAAAGAAGAAGAACAACGTTGATTTCGAAGGGATGTTTTTTATTGTATCGTGATCCCAAATGAATATCAAAGGAGTCAGTAAAATGTCCATTTAAAGAAGCATTTAACCCAGCTAATTAAGAATCAATTAGTCCTTACAAAAGAAACATTCTGACTAAAAGACAAAAATTATTCTATTGTGGAAGCAGGCTACAAACCGCATACAAATTCATGCACTTTCCACTTGTCTGGAGCAAAATAATCCGTAAACAAAATTTGCCGCATGATGTTAAATTAAACTGGAAATTTCTTCTGACGTAACGTCAACTTTCAACGTCATTTTCCACGTTTTACGCTGATACTCGTAACCGCTGATACTCGTTTTCAGCATTTATTTTAGGGCTACTGATGAGGCCTTGATGGCCGAAACAAGCTTGTCTGGCCCAAACAACAAATGGATTCTGCTATTTTCGTTTTTGAATGCGTTCATGGTTCTTAAAGGGCATCCCTTTTAGCCTTATTTAATACACATGATTTAAGGCAAACTAGACATTTGAACAATTTTCTGCAATTGTTTTTAGCGATTGGTGGATTCCATACATGGACTCCTTTAATAGATTGTTCCCAGCAAGGACAATTTATATAGGTATGTTTAATAGACTGTTCCCACCAAGGACACTTTCTGTAGGTATGTTTTATAGACTGTTCCAAGCACAGACACTTCTGTAGGTATGTTTATAGACTGTTCCAAGCCCGGACAATTATATAGGTATCTTAAATAGACTGTTCCCACCAAGGACACTTTCTGTAGGTATGTTTTATAGACTGTTCCAAGCACAGACACTTCTGTAGGTATGTTTATAGACTTTCCCAGCCCGGACAATTATATAGGTATGTTAAATAGACTGTTCCCACCAAGGACACTTTTCGTAGTTATGGTTAGTAGACATTTTCCAGCACGGACACTTTCTAAAGCTATCATTAAAAGACTGGTCCCAGCATGGACACTTTCTGTAGGTATATTTAAAAGACTGTTCCCGCCACGGACACTTTCTGTAGTACGCTTCATAGTCTGTTCCCAGCAAGAACACTTTCTGTAGCTATGTTTAATAGACTGTTCCCATCAAGGACACTTCTGTAGGTATGTTTAATAGATTGTTCCCAGCACGGATACTTCTGTTGGTATGTTTAATAGACTGTTTCCAACAAGGACACTTTCTATACGTATGTTTTATAAGAAGTTCCCACCAAACACACTTTCTGTAGCTATGTTTAATAGACTGTTACAAGCATGGACACTTTTTGTAGCTATGTTTAATAGGCTGTTTCCAGCACGGACACTTCTGTATATATGTTTAATAGACTGTTTCCAACAAGGTCTCTTTCTATACGTATGTTTAATAAACTGTTCCCACCAAGGACACTTTCTGTAGCTATGTTTAATTGAATGTTCCCACCAAGGACACTTTCTGTAGCCATTTTTAACAGACTGTTCCCACCAAGGACACTTCATGTAGCTATGTTTAATAGACTGTTCCCAGCATGGACACTTTTTGTAGCTATGTTTGATAGGCTGTTTTCAGCACGGTCACTTCTGTATATATGTTTAATAGACTGTTTCGAACAAGGACTCTTTATATACGTATGTTTAATCAACTGTTCCCACCAAGGACACTTTCTGTAGCTATGTTTAATAGACTGTTCCCAGCATGGACACTTTTTGAAGCTATGTTTAATAGGCTGTTTCCAGCACGGACACTTCTGTATATATGTTTAATAGACTGTTTCCAACAAGGACTCTTTCTATACGTATGTTTAATAAACTGTTCCCACCAAGGACACTTTCTGTAGCTATGTTTAATAGAATGTCCCCACCAAGGACACTTTCTGTAGCCGTTTTTAACAGACTGTTCCCACCAAGGACACTTCATGTAGCTATGTTTAATAGACTGTTCCCAGCATGGACACCTTTTGTAGCTATGTTTAATAGGCTGTTTCCAGCACGGACACTTCTGTATATATGTTTAATAGACTGTTTCCAACAAGGACTCTTTCTATACGTATGTTTAATAAACTGTTCCCACCAACGACACTTTCTGTAGCTATGTTTAATAGAATGTCCCCACCAAGGACACTTTCTGTAGCCATGTTTAATAGACTGTTGGCACCAAGGACACTTTCTGTAATTATGTTTAAGACTGTTCCCGACAAGGATACTTTCTGTAGCTATGAATATTAGTCTTCCCAGCACGGACACTTCTGAAGGTATGTTCAATAGACGGACGGACACTCCTGTAGGTATGTTTAATAGACTGTTCCCACCAAGGACACTGTCTGAACCTATGTCAATTAGACTGTTCCCATCACGGAAACTTTCTGGAGCTATGATTTATAGACTGTTCCCAGCACGTTCACTTCTGTAGGTATGTTTAATAGACTGTTCCCAGCACGGACAGTTTCTGAAGCTATGTTCAATACACTGTTCCCACCAAAGACACTTGTTTCATATGTCGGGGGCTGGCGAAACGTATATGTGACGGGACAACTTGAGGGGACCTCGAATCTATGTCCACTTGTGGGGCATTAACGCAAAGGAAATTCTAAGATACTTAGAATCCTTTACAATATTTATATGGAACAAGTCTAATATTTATAAACAACACTGGTTACATAATTTTACAAAGACAAACTTAAAGGGACAGTTGACTCGCAATCTATTCCACTTAGGTTAAGACAGAATGAAAATTAGTCTGGGCCCAATTAAATTTCTGTCTTAATTCAAGTGGAATACACTTGAATCACACTTGAATTACACATGAAGTACACACACTCATTCACACCCTCGCATACTAAACATAATGTTCTTTCTCCCTTCCTGTTGATGATAAGGACCTGATGAGTGTTTATGGCACCATAATGTTTTATATAAACTTTATATTAACCAGTATATTCACAGTAATGACTGTTTCAACAACCAGTTTTTGCCTCTGTGTTATACCGTGGCGATTACATCTATAGCTGCTCACCGCCGAATAAAATGTAGTAACAGGGGTGGGAGACACATAAACCCCTTTACATCATTCTATACTCATCATCCATATCATCACTGCCTCATATCACTGATGCCTCATATCACTGATGCCTCGTATCACCGTTGTCTTATATCAACGATGCCTCATATTAACGATGCCTTATATCAACAATGCCTCATATCAATGATTGACGTCAGGTGAGCGATTCAGGACCAATGATCCTGTTGTGTTTAATAGACTATTCCCAGCACGGACACTTCTTAAAGTATGTTTAATAGACTGTTCCCAGCACGGACACTTATTTAGGTATGTATAATAGACTGTTCCCACCACAGACACTTCTTTAGGTATGTTTAATAGACTGTTCCTACCAAGGGCACTTTCTGTAGTTATGTTTAATAGACTGTTCCCAGCATGGACACTTCTTTAGGTATGTTTAATAGACTGTTCCCACCAAGGACACTTTCTGTAGTTATGTTTGATAAACTGTTCCCAACACGGACACTTCTTTAGGTATTTTTAATGGACTGTTCCCACCAAGGACACTTCTTTAGGTATGCTTTATAGACTGTTCCCAGCACGGACACTTCTTTAGGTCTGTTTAATAGACTGTTCCCACCAAGGACACTTTCTGTAGTTATGTTTAATAGACTGTTCCCGACAAGGATACTTTTTCTTCCTACGACGGACACTGCTTTAGGTATGTTTAATAGACGGTTCCAATCACAGACACTGCTGTAGTTATGTGTATGAGAAAGTCCAAATAAGTGTACATTCCTTAAAACGGAGCTGAGGCCATCCATAAAAAAATGTTTGCTTGCTGTCCCCCGAACAACCCACTATTTTTCACCCAGACTCCAAAAATTTTATTGAGATCTGGTAAGATTATTTTTTTGAGCACAATTTTTTTACTTAGAAAAATCTTAAGGATTCATGTTTATGTTCCCATCAAGTTACTTTCTGTAGCTATGTTTAATAGACTGTTCCAAGCATGGACACTAACTGTTTCGATGTTTAATAGACTGTTCCCACCAAGGATACTTTCTGTAGCTATGTTTAATAGAATGTTCCCACCAAGGACACTTTCTGTAGCCATGTCTAATAGACTGTTGCCACCAAGGACACTTTTTGTAGTTATTAGCTCATCTGAGCCCAAGGCTCATTGGTGAGCTAATAGGGTGGTCAGAGTTTGTCTTTCGTGTGTCTGTGTGTCCACATTTTTAAATGTCTTCTCCTCTGGAACCACTGGACTGATTACGTCAGGTGAGCGATTCAGGACCAATGGTCCTGTGGTGTTTAATAGACTATTCCCAGCACGGACACTTCTTAAAGTATGTTAAATAGACTGTTTCCAGCACGGACACTTATTTAGGTATGTTTAATAGACTGTTCCCAGCACAGACACGTCTTTAGGTATGTTTAATAGACTTCCTACCAAGGACACTTTCTGTAGTTATGTTTAATAGACTGTTCCCAGCATGGACACTTCTTTAGGTATGTTTAATAGACTGTTCCCACCAAGGACACTTTCTGTAGTTATGTTTAATAGACTGTTCCCAACACGGACACTTCTTTAGGTATTTTTAATGGACTGTTCCCACCAAGGACACTTCTTTAGGTATGCTTTATAGACTGTTCCCAGCACGGACACTTCTTTAGGTCTGTTTAATAGAATGTTCCCATTAAGGACACTTTCCGTAGTTATGTTTAATAGACTGTTCCCGACAAGGATATTTTCTCTTCCTACGACGGACACTGCTTTAGGTATGTTTAATAGACGGTTCCCATCACAGACACTGTTGAAGTTATGTGTAGGAGAAAGTCCAAATAAGTGTACATTCCTGAAAACGGAGTTGAGGCCATCCATAAAAAAATGTTTGCTTGCTGTCCCCCGAACAACCCACTATTTTTCACCCAGACTCCAAAAATTTTATTGAGATCTGGTAAGATTATTTTTTTGAGCACAAACTTTTTTACTTAGAAAAATCTTAAGGATTCATGTTTATGTTCCCACCAAGGACACTTTCTGTAGCTATGTTTAATAGACTGTTCCAAGCATGGACACTTACTGTTGCTATGTTTAATAGACGGTTCCAAGTTTGGTCCAATTCTGTTCATCCATTTAAGAGAATCAGCAGTTTAAAACTTTTCATGATGTCGGCCATTATCACCTAGTTATGCATTGGAGTGGAACCATTTGAATAAGTCTGATACAGGTTGATGTAAGGATCTTTCTGACCAAGTTTGATCAAATTCCGTTCATCCATTAATGAGAATCAGCAATTTGATGTTTTTCACGATGTCAGCCATTATGACCTACTTATGCATCGGAGTGGAACCATTCGAATAAATCTGATACAGGTTGATGTAAGGATGCTTCTGACCATGTTTAATCAAATTCTGTTGATTCATTCACGAGAATCAGCGGTTTGAAGTTTTCCCGATATCGACCATTTTGACCTACTTATGCATCGGAGTGGAACCATTTGAATACATCTAATACTGGTTGATGCATGGATGCTTCTGACCATGTCTGATCAAATCCCTTTCACCAGTTCACGAGAATTAGCAGTTTGAAGTTTTTCCATTATGACCTACTTATGCATCGAGGCGGAACCATTTGAACAAATCTGAGAAATGCTGATATCAGAATGCTTCAGATCAAGTTTGGTCAAAATCTGAGCATTGGTTTTCGAGGAGATGCCATTTGAACAAAATATATGTCGTAAATATAAAGTAGGTCACCGTGACCTAATTCCACTACAGAGTTTTTGTATATAAATTTGAGAACCTAGTGCCCATCGAAGTTCAATACCAAAAATCAGCCATTTATACCATGCGGTTCTAGAGAAAAGTCGATTTAGTTGTTTTTGCTATTTTTAGTAACGGCGGCCATCTTGGATTGTCGACCCGGATAATTTTCGCAAACTTGTAAGTCTCGAGTCTGATCATCCTGCATATAAAATTTGAGAGTCGTAGGTGCAGTGGTTTCGGAGAAGAAGTCGTTTGAACAAGTGTTTACGGACGACGGACGGACGGACGGACGGACAGACAAAAAGTGATCACAATTGCTACACTGAGACTTCGTCTCAGTGAGCAAAAATAGCAAAACAACTCAATTGACTTAGTATCCGAAAAAGCTTGGTATAGTTGACTCAAAATTGGTATGAGACATCGTTGGGACCTTGGTTCTCAAGATTATTCATATCATCCAAATCTGTAGTGAAATTAGGTCACAGTGACATAGTTTGTATTTACGAAGTGTATTTTGTTCAAACAACAGCTCTTCAAAAACTGATGTCCAAACTTGACTTGAAGCATCCTGGCATCAACCTTTCTCAGTTTTATTCAAATGAGCCCTCTCCAATGAATAAGTAGGTCATTATGGCCGCCATCTTGAAATAACTTTACATGACTTTTTCTCATGAACAGATCAAACTTGGTCAGAAGCATCCTTATTTGGACCAGTCTCAAATTTATGCAAATGGTTCACTTTACTGCATAAGTAGGTCAAAATGGCTGTCATCTTGAAAAAAATAAAATGGCTTTTTCTCATGAACAGATAAACAGAATTTGATGAAACTTCCAGAAGCATCCATATAATTATGGACCAGTCTCAAATTTATGCAAATTTGTCCAGTGCATAAGTAGGTCAAAATGGCTGACATCATAAAAAACTTCAAACAACTTCTCATGAACCTTTGATTGGAATTTGATCAAACTTGGTCATTAGCATCCTGACATTGATCTTTCTCAGATTTGTTCAACTGTTTCTGCTACAGTTCATAAGCAGGTCATATTATGGCTGACAAGATGGAAATTTTCAAACGGATTTTTCTCATGGATTTTGATCACACTCGGTCAGATACATCCTGACATCGACCTTGTTCAGATTCGTTCACCTGGTTCCACTATGTAGGTCATAATGGCCAATTGCGGAAAACTTCAAATTGTTTATTCTGAGGAAGTGTTGAACAGACTTGTACTCAGGTTAGCGATACAGGACCATAATGGTCCTCTTGTTGTTTTTTATTGCACCCCTTACTCTTTTAGTGCAGTATGGTCACGAAACAGTGACAGAATTAATGGAACACCCTATAGACTATATTATATTCTTGTTCCTTATGATAAACCACATATACTGACATAGATCTTGGTTCCCAATGGGTCACCCGTGGGCATGTCCTACCCCTTCATTTCATAAAATGTGCAATAACTCGGAAACTGCTTATGATCCCCACCCATAAACAATGTATTCTTGTTTCTTATGGTAAGATGCATTTCACGACATTGACCTTGGATACACCGGGGTCCCCTGGGGCATGACCCACCCCTCTTATCATGAAAGTCCTTATATAAGAAACCGTTCGGATCCTCAACCTTAAATCATATATTTTCCTGTTCCTTAAGACGCATTTAGTGACACGGACCGTAGGGCCCTCTGGGCTCTTCCGAGCCTGATCAGCCTGGCAGAGGGCATGCCTATCCTTTCTTCAGACAATGCGTTCTCTCGGAGTCAGAAAATGTTGCGATATTGTGGGCGGGATTTAGCCCGTTGTTTTATTGTTTTACAACTTCATGTCCATACGTGCTAACATGAAGCACAAAAAAGCAAAACTACAAATGGCATTTGCACTCTGTCAATGTTAAACGTCGAATAGCACGTAATCCAGGCAGTATATAATTGCAACACGCAACACTATGACCTTGTCCGGAACAGTCCTTCGTGGGCGCACACTGTCCGTGTTGGGGACATTGCAGTTACACTTATAGAATATCAACATTGCAGCCTGAATCGCTCACCTGACGTCAATCATTGATATGAGGGATTGTTGATATAAGGCATCGTTAATATGAGGCATCGTTGATATAAGACAACGGTGATACGAGGCATCAGTGATATGAGGCAGTGATGATATGGATGATGAGTATAGAATGATGTAAAGGGGTTTATGTGTCCCCCACCCCTGTTACTAAATTTTATTCGGCGATGAGCAGCTATAGATGTAATCGCCACGGTATAACACAGAGGCAAAAACTGGTTGGTGAAACAGTCATTACTGTGAATATACTGGTTAATATAAAGTTTATATAAAACATTATGGTGCCATAAACACTCATTAGGTCCTTATCATCAACAGGAAGGGAGAAAGAACATTATGTTAAGTATGTGAGGGTGTGAATGAGTGTGTGTACTTCATGTGTAATTCAAGTGTGATTCAAGTGTATTCCACTTGTATTAATTTAATTGGGCCCAGACTAATTTTCATTCTGTCTTAACCTAAGTGGAATAGATTGCGAGTCAACTGTCCCTTTAAGTTTGTCTTTGTAAAATTATGTAACCAGTGTTGTTTATAAATATTAGACTTATTCCATATAAATATTGTAAAGGATTCTAAGTATCTTAGAATTTCCTTTGCGTTAATGCCCCACAAGTGGACATAGATTCGAGGTTCCCTCGTGTTGTCCCGTCACATATACGTTTTGCCAGCCCCCGACATATGAAACAAGTGTCTTTGGTGGGAACAGTGTATTGAACATAGCTTCAGAAACTGTCCGTGCTGGGAACAGTCTATTAAACATACCTACAGAAGTGTACGTGCTGGTAACAGTCTATAAATCATAGCTCCAGAAAGTTTCCGTGATGGGAACAGTCTACCTGACATAGGTTCAGACAGTGTCCTTGGTGGAAACAGTCTATTAAACATACCTACAGGAGTGTCCGTCCGTCTATTGAACATACCTTCAGAAGTGTCCGTGCTGCGAAGAGACTAATATTCATAGCTACAGAAAGTATCCTTGTCGGGAACAGTCTATTAAACATAATTACAGAAAGTGTCCTTGGTGCCAACAGTCTATTAAACATAGCTACAGAAAGTGTCCTTGGTGGGAAAGGTTTATTAAACATACGTATAGAAAGAGTCCTTGTTGGAAACAGTCTATTAAACATACGTATAGAAAGAGTCCTTGTTTGAAACAGTCTATTAAACATATATACCGAAGTGTCCGTGCTGGAAACAGCCTATTAAACATAGCTACAAAATGTGTCCATGCTATTAAACATATGGGTACAGTCTGTTAAAAACGGCTACAGAAAGAGTCCTTGGTGGGGACATTCTATTAAATATAGCTACAGAAAGTGTCCTTGGTGGGAACAGTTTATTAAACATACGTATAGAAAGAGTCCTTGTTAGAAACAGTCTATTAAACATATATACCGAAGTGTCCGTGCTGGAAACAGCCTATTAAACATAGCTACAAAATGTGTCCATGCTGGGAACAGTCTATTAAACATAGCTACATGAAGTGTCCTTGGTGGGAACAGTCTGTTATAAATGGCTACAGAAAGTGTCCTTGGTGGGAACATTCTATTAAACATAGCTACAAAAAGTGTCCATGCTGGGAACTTTCTATCAAACATAGCTACATGAAGTGTCCTTGGGGGGAACAGTCTGTTAAAAACGGCCAGAGAAAGTGTCCTTTGTGGGGACATTCTATTAAACATAGCTACAGAAAGTGTCCTTGTTGGGAACAGTTTATTAAACATACGTATAGAAAGAGTCCTTGTTGGTAACAGTCTATTAAACATATATACAGAAGTGTCCGTGCTGGAAACAGCCTATTAAACACAGCTACAAAATGTGTCCATGCTGGGAACATTCTATTAAAAATAGCTACATGAAGTGTCCTTGGTGGGAACAGTCTGTTAAAAATGGCTTCAGAAAGTGTCCTTGGTGGGAACATTCTATTAAACATAGCTACAAAAAGTGTCCATGCTGGGAACTTTCTATGAAACATAGCTACATGACGTGTCCTTGGGGGGAACAGTCTGTTAAAAATGGCTACAGAAAGTGTCCGTGCTGGAAACAGCCTATTAAACATAGCTACAAAATGTGTCCATGCTGGGAACATTCTATTAAACATATGTACATGAAGTGTCCTTGGTGGGAACAGTCTGTTAAAATGCCTACAGAAAGTGGCCTTGGTGGGAACATTCAATTAAACATAGCTACAAAAAGTGTCCATGCTGGGAACTTTCTATGAAACATAGCTACATGAAGTGTCCTTGGGGGGAACAGTCTGTTAAAAACGGCCACAGAAAGTGTCCTTTGTGGGGACATTCTATTAAACATAGCTACAGAAGTGTCCGTGGTGGAAACAGCCTATTAAACATAGCTACAAAAAGTGTCCATGCTGGGAACAGTCTATTAAACATAGCTACATGAAGTGTTCTTGGTGGGAACAGTCTGTTAAAAACGGCTACAAAAAGTGTCCTTGGTGGGGACATTCTATTAAACATAGCTACAGAAAGTGTCCTTGGTGGGAACAGTTTATTAAACATACGTATAGAAAGAGTCCTTGTTGGAAACAGTCTATTAAACATATATACAGAAGTGTCCGTGCTGGAAACAGCCTATTAAACATAGCTACAAAAAGTGTCCATGCTGGGAACAGTCTATTAAACATAGCTACATGAAGTGTCCTTGGTGGGAACAGTCTGTTGAAAACGGCTACAAAAAGTATCCTTGGTGGGGACATTCTATTAAACATAGCTACAGAAAGTGTCCTTGGTGGGAACAGTTTATTAAACATACCTATAGAAAGAGTCCTTGTTGGAAACAGTCTATTAAACATATATACAGAAGTGTCCGTGCTGGAAACAGCCTATTAAACATAGCTACAAAAAGTGTCCATGCTGGGAACAGTCTATTAAACATAGCTACATGAAGTGTCCTTTGTGGGTACAGTCTGTTAAAAATGGCTACAGAAAGTGTCCTTGGTGGGGACATTCTATTAAACATAGCTACAGAAAGTGTCCTTGGTGGGAACAGTTTATTAAACATACGTATAGAAAGAGTCCTTGTTGGAAACAGTCTATTGAACATATATACAGAAGTGTCCGTGCTGGAAACAGCCTATTAAACATAGCTACAAAAGTGTCCATGCTGGGAACAGTCTATTAAACATAGCTACATGAAGTGTCCTTTGTGGGAACAGTCTGTCAAAAACGGCTACAGAAAGTGTCCTTGGTGGGGACATTCTATTAAACATAGCTACAGAAAGTGTCCTTGGTGGGAACAGTTTATTAAACATACGTATAGAAAGAGTCCTTGTTGGAAACAGTCTATTAAACATATATACAGAAGTGTCCGTGCTGGAAACAGCGATTAAACATAGCTACAAAAAGTGTCCATGCTGGGAACAGTCTATTAAACATAGCTACATGAAGTGTCCTTGGTGGGAACAGTCTGTTAAAAATGGCGACAGAAAGTGTCCTTGGGTGGAACATTTTATTAAACATAGCTACAAAAAGTGTCCATGCTGGGAACATTCTATTAAACATAGCTACATGAAGTGTCCTTGGTGGGAACAGTCTGTTAAAAACGGCTACAGAAAGTGTCCTTGGTGGCGCATTCTAGTAAACATAGCTACAGAAAGTGTCCTTGGTGGGAACAGTTTATTAAACATACGTATAGAAAGAGTCATTGTTGGAAACAGTCTATTAAACATATATACAGAAGTGTCCGTGCTTGAGACAGCCCATTAAAAATAGCTACAAAAAGTGTCCATGCTGGGAACAGTCTATTAAACAAAGCTACATGAAGTGTCCTTTGTGGGAACAGTCTGTTAAAAACGGCTACAGAAAGTGTCCTTGCTGGGGACATTCTATTAAACATAGCTACAGAAAGTGTCCTTGGTGGGAACAGTTTATTAAACATACGTATAGAAAGAGTCCTTGTTGGAAACAGTCTATTAAACATATATACAGAAGTGTCCGTGCTGGAAACAGCCTTTTAAACATAGCTACAAAAAGTGTCCATGCTGGGAACAGTCTATTAAACATAGCTACATGATGTGTCCTAGGTGCGAACAATCTGTTAAAAATGGCTTCAGAAAGTGTCCTTGGTGGGAACATTCTATTAAACATAGCTACAAAAAGTGTTCATGCGTGGAACAGTCTATTAAACATAGATACATGAAGTGTCCTTGGTGGGAACAGTCTGTTAAAAATGGCTACAGAAAGTGTCCTTGGTGGGAATATTCTATTAAACATAGCTACAAAATGTGTCCATGCTGGGAACATTCTATTAAACATAGCTACATGAAGTGTCCTTGGTGGGAACAGTTTATTAAACATACGTATAGAAAGAGTCCTTGTTGGAAACAGTCTATTAAACATATATACAGAAGTGTCCGTGCTGGAAACCGCCTATTAAACATAGCTACAAAAAGTGTCCATGCTGGGAACAGTCTATTAAACATAGCTACATGAAGTGTCCTTGGTGGGAACAGTCTGTTAAAAATGGCTACAGAAAGTGTCCTTGGTGGGAACATTTTATTAAACATAGCTACAAAAGGTTTCCATGCTGGGAACATTCTATTAAACATAGCTACATGAAGTTTCCTTGGGGGGAACAGTCTGTTAAAAACGGCTACAGAAAGTGGCCTTGGTGGGGACATTCTATTAACCATAGCTACAGAAAGTGTCCTTGGTGGGAACAGTTTATTAAACATACGTATAGAAAGTGTCCTTGTTGGAAACAGTTTATTGAACATATATACAGAAGTGTCCGTGCTGGAAACCGCCTATTAAACATAGCTACAAAAAGTGTCCATGCTGGGAACAGTCTATTAAACATAGCTACATGAAGTGTCCTTGGTGGGAACAGTCTGTTAAAAATGGCTACAGAAAGTGTCCTTGGTGGGAACATTTTATTAAACATAGCTACAAAAAGTGTCCATGCTTGGAACATTCTATTAAACATAGCTACATGAAGTTTCCTTGGGGGGAACAGTCTGTTAAAAACGGCTACAGAAAGTGGCCTTGGTGGGGACATTCTATTAAACATAGCTACAGAAAGTGTCCTTGGTGGGAACAGTTTATTAAACATACGTATAGAAAGAGTCCTTGTTGGAAACAGTCTATTGAACATATATACAGAAGTGTCCGTGCGGGAAACAGCCTATTAAACATAGCTACAAAAAGTGTCCATGCTGGGAACAGTCTATTAAACATAGCTACATGAAGTGTCCTTTGTGGGAACAGTCTGTCAAAAAAGGCTACAGAAAGTGTCCTAGGTGGGGACATTCTATTAAACATAGCTACAGAAAGTGTCCTTGGTGGGAACAGTTTATTAAACATACGTATAGAAAGAGTCCTTGTTGGAAACAGTCTATTGAACATATATACAGAAGTGTCCGTGCTGGAAACAGCCTATTAAACATAGCTTCAAAAAGTGTCCATGCTGGGAACAGTCTATTAAACATAGCTACATGAAGTGTCCTTTGTGGGAACAGTCTGTTAAAAACGGCTACAGAAAGTGTCCTTGGTGGGGACATTCTATTAAACATAGCTACAGAAAGTGTCCTTGGTGGGAACAGTTTATTAAACATACGTATAGAAAGAGTCCTTGTTGGAAACAGTCTATTAAACATATATACAGAAGTTTCCGTGCTGGAAACAGCCTTTTAAACATAGCTACAAAAAGTGTCCATGCTGGGAACAGTCTATTAAACATAGCTACATGAAGTGTCCTTGGTGGGAACAGTCTGTAAAAAACGGCTTCAGAAAGTGTCCTTGGTGGGAACATTCTATTAAACATAGCTACAAAAAGTGTCCATCCTGGGAACTTTCTATAAAACATAGCTACATGAAGTGTCCTTGGGGGGAACAGTCTGTTACAACGGCTACAGAAAGTGTCCTTGGTGGGGACATTCTATTAAACATAGCTACAGAAAGTGTCCTTGGTGGGAACAGTTTATTAAACATACGTATAGAAAGAGTCCTTGTTGGAAGCAGTCTATTAAACATATATACAGAAGTGTCCGTGCTGGAAACAGCCTTTTAAACATAGCTACAAAAAGTGTCCATGCTGGGAACAGTCTATTAAACATAGCTACATGAAGTGTCCTTGGTGGGAACAGTCTGTAAAAAACGGCTTCAGAAAGTGTCCTTGGTGGGAACATTCTATTAAACATAGCTACAAAAAGTGTCCATCCTGGGAACTTTCTATTAAACATAGCTACATGAAGTGTCCTTGGGGGAACAGTCTGTTAAAACGGCTACAGAAAGTGTCCTTGGTGGGGACATTCTATTAAACATAGCTACAGAAAGTGTCCTTGATGGGAACAGTTTATTAAACATACGTATAGAAAGAGTCCTTGTTGGAAACAGTCTATTAAACATATATACAGAAGTGTCCGTGCTGTAAACAGCCTATTAAACATAGCTACAAAAAGTGTCCATGCTGGGAACAGTCTATTAAACATAGCTACATGAAGTGTCCTTGGTGGGAACAGTCTGTTAAAAACGGCTACAAAAAGTGTCCTTGGTGGGGACATTCTATTAAACATAGCTACAGAAAGTGTCCTTGGTGGGAACAGTTTATTAAACATACGTATAGAAAGAGTCCTTGTTGGAAACAGTCTATTAAACATATATACAGAAGTGTCCGTGCTGGAAACAGCCTATTAAACACAGCTACAAAATGTGTCCATGCTGGGAACAGTCTATTAAACAAAGCTACATGAAGTGTCCTTGGTGGGAACAGTCTGTTAAAAATGGCTACAGAAAGTGTCCTTGGTGGGAACATTCTATTAAACATAGCTACAAAAAGTGTCCAAGCTGGGAACATTCTATTAAACATAGCTACATGAAGTGTCCTTGGTGGGAACAGTCTGTTAAAATCTGCTACAGAAAGTGTCCTCGGTGGGGACATTCTATTAACCATAGCTACAGAAAGTGTCCTTGGTGGGAACAGTTTATTAAACATACGTATAGAAAGAGTCCTTGTTGGAAACAGTCTATTAAACATATATACAGAAGTGTCCGTGCTGGAAACAGCCTATTAAACATAGCTACAAAAAGTGTCCATGCTGGAAACAATCTATTAAACATAGCTACATGAAGGGTCCTTGGTGGGAACAGTCTGTTAAAAATGGCTACAAAAAGTGTCCTTGGTGGGAACATTTTATTAAACATAGCTACAAAAAGTGTCCATGCTGGGAACATTCTATTAATTATATCTACATGAAGTGTCCTTGGTGGGAACAGTCTGTTAAAAATGGCTACAGAAAGTGTCCTTGGTGGGGACATTCTATTAAACATAGCTACAGAAAGTGTCCTTGGTGGGAACAGTTTATTAAACATACGTATAGAAAGAATCCTTGTTGGAAACAGTCTATTAAACATATATACAGAAGTGACCGTGCTGGAAACAGCCTATTAAACATAGCTACAAAAAGTGTCCATGCTGGGAACAGTCTATTAAACATAGCTACATGAAGTGTCCTTGGTGGGAACAATCTGTTAAAAATGGCTTCAGAAAGTGTCCTTCGTGGGAACATTCTATTAAACATAGTTTCAGAAAGTATCCTTGGTGGGAACAGTTTATTAAACATAGCTACATGAAGTGTCCTTGGTGGGAACAGTTTATTAAACATAGCTACATGAAGTGTCCTTGGTGGGAACAGTCTGTTAAAAATGGCTACAGAAAGTGTCCTTGGTGGGAACATTCAATTAAACATAGCTACAAAAAGTGTCCTTGCTGGGAACTTTCTATCAAACATAGCTACATGAAGTGTCCTTGGGGGGGAACAGTCTGTTAAAAACGGCCAGAGAAAGTGTCCTTTGTGGGGACATTCTATTAAACATAGCTACAGAAAGTGTCCGTGCTGGAAACAGCCTATTAAACATAGCTACAAAAAGTGTCCTTGCTGGGAACAGTCTATTAAACATAGCTACTTGAAATGTCCTTGGTGGGAACAGTCTGTTAAAAACGGCTACAAAAAGTGTCCTTGGTGGGGACATTCTACTAAACATAGCTACAGAAAGTGTCCTTGGTGGGAACAGTTTATTAAACATAC
The DNA here is from genome assembly GCA_963580285.1 of Lucinisca nassula. Lineage (NCBI taxonomy): Eukaryota > Metazoa > Mollusca > Bivalvia > Lucinida > Lucinidae > Lucinisca > Lucinisca nassula. The sequence continues at coordinate 24,891,904 of OY757023.1, forward strand.
GTATAGAAAGAGTCCTTGTTGGAAACAGTCTATTAAACATATATACAGAAGTGTCCGTGCTGGAAATAGCCTATTAAACATAGCTACAAAAAGTGTCCATGCTGGGAACAGTCTATTAAACATAGCTACATGAAGCGTCCTTGGTGGGAACAGTCTGTTAAAAACGGGTACAAAAAGTGTCCTTGGTGGGGACATTCTATTAAACATAGCTACAGAAAGTGTCCTTGGTAGGAACAGTTTATTAAACAAACGTATAGAAAGAGTCCTTGTTGGAAACAGTCTATTAAACATATATACAGAAGTGTCCGTGCTGGTAACAGCCTATTAAACATAGCTACAAAAAGTGTCCATGCTGGGAACAGTCTATTAAACATAGCTACATGAAGTGTCCTTTGTGGGAACAGTCTGTTAAAAACGGCTACAGAAAGTGTCCTTGGTGGGGACATTCTATTAAACATAGCTACAGAAAGTGTCCTTGGTGGGAACAGTTTATTAAACATACGTATACAAAGAGTCCTTGTTGGAAACAGTCTATTGAACATATATACAGAAGTGTCCGTGCTGGAAACAGCCTATTAAACATAGCTACAAATGTGTCCATGCTGGGAACAGTCTATTAAACATAGCTACATGAAGTGTCCTTTGTGGGAACAGTCTGTCAAAAACGGCTACAGAAAGTGTCCTTGGTGGGGACATTCTATTAAACATAGCTACTGAAAGTGTCCTTGGTGGGAACAGTTTATTAAACATACGTATAGAAAGAGTCCTTGTTGGAAACAGTCTATTAAACATTTATACAGATGTGTCCGTGCTGGAAACAGCCTTTTAAACATAGCTACAAAAAGTGTCCATGCTGGGAACTGTCTATTAAACATAGCTACATGAAGTGTCCTTGGTGGGAACAATCTGTTAAAAATGGCTTCAGAAAGTGTCCTTGGTGGGAACATTCTATTAAACATAGCTACAGAAAGTGTCCTAGTTGGGAACAGTTTATTAAACATACGTATAGAAAGAGTCCTTATTGGAAACAGTCTATTAAACATATATACAGAAGTGTCCGTGCTGGAAACAGCGATTAAACATAGCTACAAAAAGTGTCCATGCTGGGAACAGTCTATTAAACATAGCTACATGAAGTGTCCTTGGTGGGAACAGTCTGTTAAAAATGGCTATAGAAAGTGTCCTTGGGTGGAACATTTTATTAAACATAGCTACAAAAAGTGTCCATGCTGGGAACATTCTATTAAACATAGCTACATGAAGTGTCCTTGGTGGGAACAGTCTGTTAAAAACGGCTACAGAAAGTGTCCTTGGTGGCGCATTCTAGTAAACATAGCTACAGAAAGTGTCCTTGGTGGGAACAGTTTATTAAACATACGTATAGAAAGAGTCCTTGTTGGAAACAGTCTATTAAACATATATACAGAAGTGTCCGTGCTGGAAACAGCCCATTAAAAATAGCTACAATAAGTGTCCATGCTGGAAACAGTCTATTAAACATAGCTACATGAAGTGTCCTTTGTGGGAACAGTCTGTTAAAAACGGCTACAGAAAGTGTCCTTGGTGGGGACATTCTATTAAACATAGCTACAGAAAGTGTCCTTGGTGGGAACAGTTTATTAAACATACGTATAGAAAGAGTCCTTGTTGGAAACAGTCTATTAAACATATATACAGAAGTGTCCGTGCTGTAAACAGCCTTTTAAACATAGCTACAAAAAGTGTCCATGCTGGGAACAGTCTATTAAACATAGCTACATGATGTGTCCTTGGTGGGAACAATCTGTTAAAAATGGCTTCAGAAAGTGTCCTTGGTGGGAACATTCTATTAAACATAGCTACAAAAAGTGTCCATGCGTGGAACAGTCTATTAAACATAGCTACTTGAAGTGTCCTTGGTGGGAACAGTCTGTTAAAAATGGCTACAGAAAGTGTCCTTGGTGGGAACATTCTATTAAACATAGCTACAAAATGTGTCCATGCTGGGAACATTCTATTAAACATAGCTACATGAAGTGTCCTTGGTGGGAACAGTCTGTTAAAAACGGCTACAGAAAGTGTCCTTGGTGGGGACATTCTATTAAACATAGCTACAGAAAAGTTCCTTGGTGGGAACAGTTTATTAAACATACGTATAGAAAGAGTCCTTGTTGGAAACAGTCTATTAAACATATATACAGAAGTGTCTGTGCTGGAAACCGCCTATTAAACATAGCTACAAAATGTGTCCATGCTGGGAACAGTCTATTAAACAAAGCTACATGAAGTGTCCTTGGTGGGAACAGTCTGTTAAAAATGGCTACAGAAAGTGTCCTTGGTGGGAACATTCTATTAAACATACGTATAGAAAGAGTCCTTGTTGGAAACAGTCTATTAAACATATATACAGAAGTGTCCGTGCTGGAAACAGCCTATTAAACACAGCTACAAAATGTGTCCATGCTGGGAACAGTCTATTAAACAAAGCTACATGAAGTGTCCTTGGTGGGAACAGTCTGTTAAAAATGGCTACAGAAAGTGTCCTTGGTGGGAACATTCTATTAAACATAGCTACAAAAAGTGTCCAAGCTGGGAACATTCTATAAAACATAGCTACATGAAGTGTCCTTGGTGGGAACAGTCTGTTAAAAACTGCTACAGAAAGTGTCCTCGGTGGGGACATTCTATTAACCATAGCTACAGAAAGTGTCCTTGGTGGGAACAGTTTATTAAACATACGTATAGAAAGAGTCCTTGTTGGGAACAGTTTATTAAACATACGTATAGAAAGAGTCCTTGTTGGAAACAGTCTATTAAACATATATACAGAAGTGTCCGTGCTGGAAACAGCCCATTAAAAATAGCTACAATAAGTGTCCATGCTGGGAACAGTCTATTAAACATAGCTACATGAAGTGTCCTTTGTGGGAACAGTCTGTTAAAAACGGCTACAGAAAGTGTCCTTGGTGGGGACATTCTATTAAACATAGCTATAGAAAGTGTCCTTGGTGGGAACAGTTTATTAAACATACGTATAGAAAGAGTCCTTGTTGGAAACAGTCTATTGAACATATATACAGAAGTGTCCGTGCTGGAAACAGCCTATTAAACATAGCTACAAAAAGTGTCAATGCTGGGAACAGTCTATTAAACATAGCTACATGAAGTGTCCTTTGTGGGAACAGTCTGTTAAAAACGGCTACAGAAAGTGTCCTTGGTGGGGACATTCTATTAAACATAGCTACAGAAAGTGTCCTTGGTGGGAACAGTTTATTAAACATACGTATAGAAAGAGTCCTTGTTGGAAACAGTCTATTAAACATATATACAGAAGTGTCCGTGCTGGAAAGAGCCTTTTAAACATAGCTACAAAAAGTGTCCATGCTGGGAACAGTCTATTGAACATAGCTACATGAAGTGTCCTTGGTGGGAACAATCTGTTAAAAATGGCTTCAGAAAGTGTCCTTGGTGGGAACATTCTATTAAACATAGCTACAAAAAGTGTCCATGCTGTGAACTTTCTATTAAACATAGCTACATGAAGTGTCCTTGGGGGGAACAGTCTGTTAAAACGGCTACAGAAAGTGTCCTTGGTGGG